>PYIV01000007.1:1200000-1800000 GCA_003415645.1 Articulospora tetracladia
CATCGCCGAGCACAAGCGATTTCCGTATCTCAGAGTCAAGCAAGACGAGCTCCAGGGACAAACAACATATTACCCCGAGCATTACCATCCTCTCAAACACATCTGTTAAAAACGCAGTTTCTTGCGAGAACTCAAAGACTATCGATTATCACCACTGCGCATTGCGTCAAGCTTGAATTGCGGTGCTTCTGAGCTCCCGTGCCCACGATCGTTATCGGGCTTCACCTCCAATCTCCCACCAACAACTCCTCGAGATGGCGTCTAGAAAGAAGGTCCTGCTCAAGGTTTGAGCTCCTACTCCGGTTATATCGTATTGGGATATTTGGGAACAAGCACTGATCGTGGAATGGCAGGTCATCATCTTGGGCGATAGCGGTGTCGGCAAAACGAGTTTGATGAACCAATATGTACGTTCAACCTCTGCGTGTGCAGTCTACATGACTCCGTGGGTTTCAGAGCAAGGACTGATGTCTGGATAGGTCAACAAGAAGTTCAGCGCAAGTTATAAGGCGACGATTGGTGCAGATTTCTTGACAAAGGAGGTGTTGGTTGATGATCGCTTGGTTACAATGCAGGTATGGATATGGTGTTGGATCAGACATGCTTGAAGGATTGAGCTGATAATGTATAGCTGTGGGATACCGCGGGGCAGGAGAGATTTCAATCGTTGGGTGTCGCATTTTACAGAGGTGCCGACTGCTGCGTGTTGGTTTACGACGTCAATAACTCCAAGAGTTTCGATACGCTTGACAGCTGGAGAGACGAGTTCTTGATCCAGGCTTCACCTAGAGATCCAGATAGCTTCCCATTTGTGAGTTGTGGAGACGGCGTTTTGAGGGGTATATACTGATGTTGAGAAAGGTCGTATTGGGCAACAAGATTGACGTGGAAGAGAACAAGAGAGTGGTACGTTTAAACATCATGCCATCAAGAGCATTCAACTAATTTATTGGTCACAGATATCCTCAAAAAGGGCTATGACTTTCTGCCAATCCAAGGGAAATATTCCATATTTCGAGACCAGTGCAAAGGAAGCCATTAACGTAGAGCAAGCATTTGAAGGTAGATCTACCCCTCTTCCTCTTCGTAAGTATTTATTGACATTCTATAGTCATTGCGAGAAACGCCCTAGCCCAGGAAGAATCTGAAGAATTCAGCGGTGACTTCTCAGACCCAATTAACATCCACATTGAAAATGACCGAGACGGATGCGCTTGTTAAACCATGCACTTATCAGGACTGAAGTAGAAATTGGAGAACCTCCTAGGCCTGCATTTTGTTGTTTGGTCTTTTCAATAGTCTGAATCAGACAGCCAGGGGTGCAGTGGAGTAGAGAGTATGGACGACGTTTTTGTTCCCGTGTACATAAGGCTCATTCGTGGCGCTTTGGGTGTCATTGTTCTTTCTCGCAAGGCTTGTTATCGTTGTGTATACAGACAGTCAGATGAAGGTGCAGATGCATGGTGCTCGGTGCTATGTTTGCCTCGTAGTAGACTGTGCGATTAATATATTTTCTGACAGGTATTCCTTAAGGCTTTTGCTGCGTTGTTGGTGACTAGGTGACCAGCTGGGCGTGAGGCTTTGGATTCTTGCATCTTGCACGTGGAAGAGTGTCACGAGTGCAGGTTTATGGACTGCCGCCTATTGCCTCCTGCTAAGCTTGAAGCATGTGTCAAGCTTTCAACTAGAGGATCACAGGATAAGGTAACAGACGGTTACTCCCGAAGTCGCGGTCACCAGACTTCTCCACCTGCAGGCACGGTGTTTATCAGATCACAAGTGTCGGCTATGTGGAAGCGCGGCTGTTGCGCTGCTGAGGGTTTGCATTTCGATGACTATTAGCTTGGGAAGCCTCACCTGTCAACATAGAGGTTGGTAGCTAGTACATAGAACCTTTTCTGCACAACGCGCTCTTCTAACAGTTTAGATTGGGTATATGTGACTGAGGAAGGTATTCTAGACTCTGCTAGCTCCTTTGCTAGCCTCTGTTAGTAGTCTAACTTGTTAGGGCTATTATATCGAGTTACGATACGCAACAAAGTCACTTTCTCCATGGAAAGAAAGGAAGTGAATATATGGGCTAACGAATTTATGAGTTTTGTTGCACATCACGCTTTTATAACACGTTGGGTAAAAGCTTTATGCTAGCCTTACTAGATTCTTTGCTAGCTTGTATGGAGGATTATAACTCGTTCAGGCTGTTATATGATATTGCGACTTGTAACAAAGTCACATTCTCCGTGGGTCAACAAAGCAGAGGAAGCGGATATAAGAGCTAATGAAAACGGAGTTTTGTTGTACTTGGCTCCTTTGTGATGCATCTGCTTCCGTGCAAGCAGAATGGGGGTGCTATGCTGTGGCTCCAGTGGGAGTTTTACGTAGACTTCAATATATCATTCCTCTCCGCCAATATAGTATGAAAAGAAAGAAAGATATCCTGGGGCCTCGCCTCAACATCGTGATGACACAGTCAATGACTCCCAGCAGAGAGGAGGTTTGATAGTAATACAATATATCGATGCAGAGCTCCTCCTCCGTAAGATGGACTACAGTACTTCGGTTACTAAACTCCCGACATTTGATACTATCCCGGGCAGATGAACGGCGTTATGTTCGAATTCTGCTTTGTAGGTTGAAAAGGAACAGTCCTCTGAGATGGGACTCATGCGAATATCCTCCTCTCATCGTTCTAATACAAGCTAGCAGAAAAGTATTTTGTCGATATAAGAGTGCCAGGGATCGCTTTCTCTTCACCCTTCGTAACTATCACTTGTGGGGTTTAAACGTGCAGCTCCTTCGGCTCCGTAGAACAAAAAAGTACTCCAACCGGCAAGAGCGGCTCTGATCTTCTTCGTATCGAGCGGCAACTGGGTCACTTTGCTGCATTCCGCCATGCCATCCGTGAGTTATGCCCGCAAGACTGCTCGCACTTGCGATTTTAATATGACCAGCCTCGACACGTTTCTGATCTTTGGGAACAAACCCTGGCGATCAGTAGCAGAATTCGAATAACTTGCTCCACACCAGTACCTAGAAGTGGAAATCAGAAACACGTGGTAGAGAGCGATTATCTTCGTCCCGGGGAAAGAAAACTGATCACAAATTACAATAGCGACGTGCCTTAGGTTTCGGCAACACTCTGGATAATGTGCCTGGTAAGATGACACTGAAAGTTGAATGTGTCGACATATGTAGCACATGCTCTTCAAGCTCGAGGATCCTCTAGCACGAAAACTTCTTCATAGCAACACCACGGAAATTTCTCCCGAGCGTATAAAGCACAAAGCCCTACCTTACGCTTTGTAAATCCCCCACTTTCGAGGCTGAAGAAAAAAAATCACACAAGCATCTAAGAATCTGACAAACCAGCTCGTAGCTCAATTTACACCACTTTTGCTTTGACCTGGCGGCTTCCAGGTAAGACGCGATATCAGTCTCGAGCACCTCACCGCCGGCTAGTTGGAGGCAGAATCGCATGTGCTTGCTCTTTCGAGGTAAGCGGCTAGGCGGGCTGACAGGGGAATCGGTTTCTTGTGACGTTTCACTAGGTGCACGCCGTAGGTGTGACTGCTTTTGCCGTCCAATAATTTTCATCTTCTCACCTACTTCATCAGTCTTGCGACCATTTTGCATGAAGCCATCCCGAGTTCGAAACGTTGACACGCTCTGTCTGGATTGTTCGCGTGGTCATCGTCTATGACGCGAGCCGTTCTCTGCTTCCGACCTCCTTGACAGGAACCCCCCGGAAAACCCGCGATAAGAAACACCAAATAGATTGAGCTCCGTCCAGGGACGAACTTCGGCGCTATGAGTGCACAAATACCCCCTGCCCCGCCGGCCGTTGTGGAGGAATTTGTGGTCTCGTCAGCGGAGCTTCAAGATAACCTTCGACCTTCCATGTCATCTGTGCGCTCGTTACACTCGTTGCACACAACTGCCATATCGTTGAAGGCAAAGGGATTCCGAGGTCAGGTCGGGATGGAGAACATAGCACGGCGGACACTGGGCATCTTCTTGCTTTTAGTGACTGTCTTTCTCTGGACAGCTTCGAATTTCCTCGCAAGTGTAAGTCGATGCCTTGCCCGCTGCGGTCTGCCATTACTAACACAGCTAGGAAATCTTCGCAGATAACAGCTACTCGAAGCCATATTTTGTCACGTACATCAACACAGCATTCTTTGCTGTATCCTTAATTCCGATATTTCTGCGCATATGTCACAAGCATGGCATTGCTCACGTCTGGACATCTATGGTGGAGTACTGGCAGGGTCGCATGACTGATTACCAGCCCGTGGGATGGAAATCACCAGATGGCGAAGAAGACGCTGAGGATCCTATGACAGCATCACAAACTCGATTATTAGTGGATGAACAGGCAGGGCCGGCTTTGAGCATGGTTGGCGAGCCTCAGCTAGTAGATGGAGTCCTGAGCGTCCCTGAGACTGCGAAACTCAGTCTGGAGTTCTGCATGCTCTGGTTCGTTGCGAACTATCTCGTGGCTGGGTGCTTGGAATACACGAGCGTTGCAAGCTCAACTATTCTGACGTCCACGAGTAGCATCTGGACTTTGATCTTCGGAGCTATGATGAGAGTTGAGAGCTTCTCGTATAAGAAGCTTGGAGGTGTGCTTGCATCATTGGCAGGTATTATTTTGATCTCCTCTGTTGATCTCTCCAGCAAGGACAATGATGACAACCGGGGCAACTTCCCCACAAAACCCAAGGAGAGATTGCTATTGGTGATGCGATGGCTTTTGGAAGTGCCATCATGTATGGCATCTATGCAATTGTGATGAAGAAGCGTATTGGCAACGAGGACCGGGTCAACATGCCCCTCTTCTTCGGGCTGGTTGGTTTCTTCAATGTGATTTTCTTGTGGCCAGGATTTATCATACTCCATTATACGGGAGTGGAAACCTTTGAGCTCCCTCCAACTTCAAAGATTTGGACGATTGTCTTGGTATGCTTCCCTTGTTGATGAACCTGTCCATCACTAACTGTCCCTTCCAGCTTAACTCAGCATCGTCCCTCGTCAGCGACTTCTGCTGGGCATACGCCATGCTCCTCACCACACCTCTCGTCGTGTCTGTCGGCTTGACCATGACGATCCCACTGTCATTGATCGGACAAATGATCATCAGCGAGCAGTACTCCAGCGCCCTATACTGGGTCGGCGCCGTCATCGTCCTCCTCTCCTTCCTCGTGATCAACCACGAGAGCAAAGAGGAGGAAGAGCTAGCACTGAAACAGAGCGACGCGGTAGAGATTGCTTGAGTAACCCTCCACCGGTCCACCCATCGGGAAGATATTCAACAAATCCAAATCTTCATGCAGTCTAGACTGGCAGCAGCGAGGTGTACAAGTGGGACGGGATTCCCATGTACGGTCCCTCGCTCACACTCCGCCGGATTGCCTCAACGCGCAAGATGCCTTACAGGCTCCGGGGAAGAAGCACCACCAAATATCAGGTTCGTCCGGACTTCGCTGCCGCTGTCACTGTCACTGTCACTGTCATGAGTCGACGGACAGGAGGTGAGGTAAACCTGGCATGCAGGCCCTCAACGCCATGTATACGTACGTACGTAAAGGATAGATGTCAAGAGCCGCACCTTGGCTGGAGTTAGATATAGGGTGACATATGGGGATCATATAGACCATACTAGAAATCCACATTTAGAATAATGAATCACCGACCGACCACCTTCGTCTTGTATCTCAGTCTTTAATGCATTCACGTGATTTTTCGTCTATAACAGCCACATTTTATATCTCACTGCATAAGCATATGCACATACACGTACACATCCAGAATAAAGGACAAGAGTGGATGATAAAGACAAGTATGGTATATTCAATTTCAAGCGCTCTCTACATATACCTCTACGCCAACGCCTGATCCCATGACACTATGATCCCAAGAGCAGCTGAAGTCTTCAAGCTCTGCTCTATACAACGCCAGCAACGAACGATACCTCCCGCACAGCTAGTACATGTCATGTCATGTCATTTCATGTCATTCGTACCCTACATATGGCTCGCAGTCATCTCACACTCCAAACCGAGAAAGACAAAAACAAAGAGAAGGAAAAGAGAAAGTCGACACGAGCCGCGCTATGCAACCATCTGCCACGCCACCAGCACCATCAGAAAGGTCAAGAACCACGCTGCTGCCGGGAGCATCCTGCTCTGTAGGCCTTTAATCTCGTGCGAGTGGGGTATCTGCACTTCTGCAGGTGAAAACGAGACGGATGGGCATCCAGGAGATTGCTTCGTGACCTGGCGGCTGAGGAGCTGCGCAAGCGACCGGTAGTGCTTGGTCATAAACGCACTGAAGAAACTCGACTGCACAGCATCCAACTTTTCGTGCTGGGAGCCAGTAGTTTTTAACTTCTCGATACGCTCTTGCGCGAGATCAATGCTATCGCGACTCACCACCGGCGGCTGGGGCTGCTGGAGCGAGGAATCCGGATCGCGTGTTCCCATCACGATATCGAGGTCGCTGATCAGCGAGACCATGAAGGTGAAGATGTGCTCTGCTTCGGTGATGATGTCGTCTTTCTCGCCGGCTGTGAGGAGCACCTCTGCTTCTGTCATGCGGGCTTTGAAGAGCGTCTTGATATCCTCTCCATCCTCGTCTCCTACAAAGTTGAAAAACTCCATGCCGGGAACCAAACCTGCTGCATCGTTGTCTGATCGCGAGCGTCGCGAGCGTGCTGAGTGACGGAGGGTCGTTTCGAAGTCTTTCTCTTCGGTGGTATCGGACTGTGTAGCTCGTCGTCGAGCTGTAGGGTCGGCTTCCGTGATCGAGTATGGGCGGACGGGAGACGGGTCTCGGTCCCAGAAGTTAGGACCGATGCCTCCTGCGTCCTTGAGCGCGCGCCGTAGATGCCGGCCCCCCGAGAAGAGAGCCATGTAGAGAACCCATGTATATGCCAGTAGAACATGTGGTTTGGATCCTACAGAGAGCTTCGTGTGTGCTATAAACTCCGCCAACCGACCTTTCAGCGATACAACTGCCAACTGCTGCTCGATCTCGTGCGCAGGTGTCCCGGTTAAAGCTCCTATGTCGTTTCGTAGTCTTGCTGAGCGAAGCAGGCCTGAGAGACGTAGGTGTGAGAGTATGAACTTGGTGCGTGGGCATACTTTGGTGGATCCAAGGAGCGGCGACTCGGGAGGGGTCATGAGCGGTATAGTTTTTGGCTCCAGACCGTGGGAAGTAGTGTCAGGAGATTCGAAGGGGAAGGATTCCGCAAGGTCGGTGGGGAGTGAGGGAGCATCGATGAGAGACTGCCATAACGACTCGAAGGTGATATAGATAGGCGCAATGTGCAGGAGGCCAGAGACGTAGGTAGAGGGGTTCGTCGTGTGCGGTGGCAAGGCGAGGGGTAACCGTGCGAGGATTTGCCTGTTGAGAGTGCTATGGATAGGTCGTGTAGCAATGTTGACTGTGGTGGTTAGTCCTGTAAGTAGCCTTGCGGCGGTGGGATGTTGCGGTGACTTACTGCGTTCGGAGAGGGAATAAGGACCTTGGGACGGAGTCCGCACCGGTGAGGGAGTAGCAATAGCAATATTAGGAGCAGCCATGTTGAGCAAGTATCATTCTATGCAAAGGAAGAATACGACAGGACGGGTATCAGAGGAAATAAGAGAGGAAGGCAAGGCAGAGAAAAAGAGAGAGTGCAAGTAGGCAAGTAGGCAAGCAGCCAAGGAGGCAAGGTAGGGAGCAGGTAGGTAGGTAGGTGGTGGTGTGGTGCCGTGCGGTGTATCTAGGTCTGGGTAGGCATGAATGTGATCAACCCCAACCCAACAACGGCCGGAGTCAGTCAGACGCTCGGAGTGTCGATGGAAGTCTAAATAGCTGAAGATTCATCCTGTACAGTAACTAATCGTGCTAATGTAAGTCAGTTGCGGTGCGGCACAGGGGAAAGCGATCAAAGCGAACGATGCAGAGGCCGCATTTTGTCGCGATGACGAGCGATTGTGATCGATGCGCATGGCCTCTTCACCAGCTGCAGGGCTGCCACTCCTGTGTTGCTATCCGTGCGAGCCTCTCCTTAGGCCGGCATAGGCCGAACGGGCATGGGCACTGGGGCACTATTGGACCACGCCACGGCGGCGTCCAACGGGAATCGAGACCGGTGAGGCGCGAGAGAGTGGACGAGGAAAAACAAAGAGGAAATGTGCAGGAGATCGAACAACAGAGGAGAGGAGGGGAGAAGGGGGCAGGATGCGCATCAAGGGCGACGAGCGGCGTGTAAATATATATATATCCACGGTCTCGATTCTGTAAATAAAGATTCGTGCAACGTCCACACATTTGCCCTATGAATGGAATTCTTCAGTGGAAACAGCCTCGGCTGGCGTAGGCGTATCGCGTACCGCGTATTGCCTGGAGAGGCTCCCCTTAGGTACTGTAGGTAAAGGTACCTGATCTTACTTGATGCATGGTTGATTTGGTCCCTGGTGATACTGTACGACGCGACGGTTTTATCGATTGGAAGAACTGCAGCTGCACAATGCTGACACCCGACCCACCGATGCATGGGAATTGCAGAAATGCCATCGCCCGCTTAAGAATCCCATCAGCAGCCCCGGATTCTCCACGTTGCAACTGCGATGTTATCCACTCTTCTTGTGTACGACGATGGCTCTCCAGTCGCTCCCGGAGGCTCTGATAATCGGCGAACTCTTCACGGCGCGATACAAGATAAGATCTGCAGCACAGGAATGCACTGCACATCGCCCGCTGAAGTTGCTCCCGAAACCCTTCAGGCTATCGAATTTGGTGCGTGCCTGGGGCGAACTTAAACGAGTCAGGCATCAGACATCAGGCATCATCCGAGTTGCCTCAGCAGGCATCAAGAACCACCATCTCCTCCCTCTCCACTCCGTTTCCTTTCATTTTGTGCAACATGATCTCTCAACCATCTTCCAAGAATATCACGACAAGTGCCGTCGCTGCCGTCGCCTTGCTCATTTGCTTCTCAAGAACCACCAGCTTCTGCTGGCTTTTGTCTTTCGATCACTGGGAGGGAGCTTAGCAGCAGTTACCTACGCTGGATCGGCCATAGCAAAACGGAAAAATGACGCCGTTGCTATGCCTATATCCGAGGTTCTGGGCTATCAAAGATGCAGTTCCTCGGAATCTGGAGATCGGTGTTTACCAAGTGGCCTTAAATCTACACACTTGATCGCGACCAATTGAACCTTGTGTCGGAGAGATCCCCGTTCAGCAGCGCAGTGGAGGTGGAGGTAACCTTCCGGAGCGGTAGAACCATCGTCCCCAGTCCTTAATTGGATGCGGGGTGCGAAGAGCTCAAAATTGTGGCCCGCGGGGTTCGAACTAGAGGATAATTAGGTTTACGGTATCTTAGATTGCTGATAGCTGGTGTGGGGTTGATAACATAGTTGCTGAAGACGTCCGGCCATTCTCCTCTCACTTTGTTCTCCATTCCTTCAAGTCGGTGGTTTGGCACAGTGGAAGTTTTGGTTGTTGATTGGGACCATTAGTTCCGGCTTGAAGGAAGATAGGGCGGAGCTGCGTGTGAATATCTGTGCCATCCTATCAACTCAGGTACTATGGAAGAGCACTCAAGGTACGATCTAATCGTCGTCGGCGCTGGTATGCAACTGTAACCCTCATAAGTGGCAACTGCTAATGATCATCTAGGATGGCATGGCCTAGTGGCTGCCAAAACCTATGTTGATATTCATCCGTCTGCCTCGATTCTCGTCGTTGAATCGGCAGAAACCATCGGTGGGACAATATAGAAGCCTTCTCCTCGTCTCAATTCTGATTTCAATCGAACCGCCTCACGATTCTTGAGAGACCTACCATTTTCTTTCTGTCCTCTCCATTGCACCGAAATAGACTAACGGTGTCTAAGTGGGCCAAAGACCGGCTGTATCCAGGTCTCAAATCCAACAACATGGTCGGCACATATGAATACAGTGACTATCCAATGGATGAGGAAACCTATGGCGTCAAGCCTGGAGAGCACATTCCTGGTGCGGTTATTCACAAATATCTTTCCAATTATGCACAACATTTCGGGGTGTACGACAAAATCCAGTTTCAAACCAAAGTGATTTCAGCAGAGCACCAAGACCAAGGTGGCTGGGTTCTCACCTACTCTAAAAGAACGAAAGGAGCAGCAGTTATGAGGGGCACTCAAATTTATACTTCGAAGCTGATTATTGCCGCGGGTTTGACTTCCGAGCCTCTCTTGCCAAAATTCCCCGGAGATGCAACTTACGGACCGTTGTTTCACTGCAAAGACTTCCTGAAGAACGCCGATACACTTGACACGGCTAAGAATGTGTGCGTACTTGGAGCGACAAAATCGGCGTGGGACGTAGCTTATGCATACGCATCAAAAGGTGTCAAAGTTGACATGGTGATTCGAGAGTCTGGTCATGGGCCGACTTGGAGTGAGTATCCAATGAGTCCGTTGAAGACACCACCCTGATATTATCTAGTGGCACCGCCCTACGTGACTCCTCTCAAAAAGTGGCTTGAGAAACTAGTTGAAATGCGATTCTTGACCTGGCTTACTCCTTGTATATGGGGCAACTTTGATGGTTTTTCTAGAATCCGCTCTTTCCTTCACGGTACATCTATCGGTCGGTTCATCGTGAATGGGTTTTGGTCGATACTCGGCAACGATGTGATCGCGTTGAATAAGTTCGATTCACATCCGGAGACTTCAAAACTCAAGCCTTGGTCGAATCCCATGTTCATTGGAGCTGGTCTGTCCATTCTTAACTACGAGACTGACTTCTTCGACTTTGTCCGCGACGGGACAATATCTATACATGTCTCGGACATCGCAGAGCTCACTCCAAGCAACATACGTCTCACGAACGGTACAAAACTACCTGCGGATGCCTTCATCTGTTGCACGGGCTGGAAGATAACGCCTTCGATCGAATTCCCTCCAGCCGGTCTAGATTTGGGCCTTCCTCATATACCAGACTCTTCAGAACCAACGAAGCTCATCCAGCGAGCGGACAACGAGATATTATCCACTTTCCCCAGACTTAAAGACCAGCCTAAGCCGAACCCCAAAGCGAAGCCTCTTGACACAGATGAGCCAATAGTCACAACGCCGTATCAGCTGTACCGCTTTATGGTACCGCCAGTGACCACTAAGACGCGAGATATTGCCTTTTCAGGTTACATGATGTGCATTTCTACTGCCACCAATGCACAGATTCAAGCACTTTGGATTGCTGCTTACTTCGACAATCAACTACCCATGCCTGAAGACATCGAGTACCAGACGATTCTGCACAGCCGTTTTGGGAAATGGCGCTGCCCGTCCGGTTTTGGTGCCAAATTTCCAGATCTGGCGTTTGATACACTGCCGTACCAGACAATACTGCTGCGGGACCTAGGGTTGAAGACGCATCGAAAAGCGGGCTTGCTGCGAGAGATTTTTGGGCCGTACGGGCCGGCGGATTTTAGGAATCTGACTACCGAATGGAAGGCTTTGCATCAGGTCAAGTAGTCATGTTACTTTCCTCACGACGCCTGAGCGAGTAGGAAAATGATCAAGTCTCGGTCTCTGCTGTATTAAGCGCCTCTGAAGGCTCTGGTAAGACCCAATTACGAACTGCAAGTGGGAATGCAGCTCTAGACATCAAGAATTCGACCAAATATATCACCTGAGAATCTTCTCATCTCCTGGCAAATTCAGAGCAAACTCCCTAAAATCCATTCTCCCCTTCTTGCTCCTCGCCCTATAGTGAATCAGGTCTCATACTGACTCCCGGCGCGTCCCCGTGTCCGGTAACTGGATCATGTCTCTGACTATAAGTTACACTATTGAACGACGCCCTTGGAGGTTTGGACTTCTCAAAGTTAGACAGCAGGCATCAGCAACACATGTAGTCCTACATCATGATCTACTGACCAGCACTCTACTTTATGCATCGACAAACCTTTTCACGACGACGAACTCCTCGGGAATATCTCCAGCGTGTAACTCAGGGGCGTCGCAAAAATAAACATTCGGTTGGGTCCCTGCACACACTCAGGGGTACCGATTGGGCGCACAGCGGGAACGCCATCGCGGCTGGGGAGCCCCAGTCTCAGCCCAACAGGCATTGGTGTTCGAGACATCATGCGGATTGGACATCCCGCGAACATAGTGACGGACGGGGCTTTGGAGCCGTCGAGGATGGTCGCTCTGATCAGTTCGCATGATCTGAGCGATGGGGTGGAAATTCTCCAGGCAAAGGAATTTTCGGCGCCAGCGCGCAGGGGAGTTGCTGGTTTGCGCTTGGTTCTAGCTTGCGTAAAAGGAGGGGAGTGAGGATGTGGATGTTGTTTTCCCCCCAGCTTTCTCTTTACTTATTTACTCTGACCGTGACGGAGAAGTCTCTACTTGTGTTTACGACTCTGAGGGAGGACGGGAGAGGCATCACGATTTCGACAACAGCTGGAACTGGGACACAAACCACTGGCACTCCCAGTGTGAGCTCTACACCGGAGGTACCTCCTCGACGACATTGGTCTCTACTCCAACACCATCGAGTTACTCTCCTTCAATCACATACTCACACACAATGCGCCTGCCCACGGGTGCCGTAGCTGGAATCGGTGTTGGGTGTGCAGTCACAGGAGCGCTCGTCGCCCTGATAATATGTTACCTCGTCTTCCGCCAGACCAAGAAGACCCCAAAAGCATATATCACCAATCAGTATGAGTACGATGAACGCATCGATGTCGAGAACATGAAAGGAAGCCAGACCACATCGACCACCGCACTGGACGACATCCCACTCGAACGCGCAGACGACGGCCAGATACAAAACTCCATGCAAAGCCTCAATGAGCTAATCGAACAACACGTCGAGAACCACTTCCATGAAAACGAGCTCGAGGGAGAACAGAGCGAGCTTGAAGCCGAGCTGACCAAGTGCGGGTATGATGAGCAGAGCCAGCCTTCTGCGAATGCTATCGTTGCATTACTTGTAGCTCCAAAGACGAGGAAGTCTGCAATTAGACAGCTGATTGCAAAGGTGGTGGTGAGAGGGATGTTGCTGAGTAGCGCAGAGGAGACAGGCCTCTTGCCTACTTTCATGCTAGGTGCTTTTCGCGCCATGTCAGGTGCTCGACGATGTACTGGCGACGAGCAAGGTCTGGATCTCTCCCCCCTCCCTCCTATATCCAACAAATCCCTGACAGATCCTAGCCATGTTCACCAAATCCTTCACCAACTGGCGCCGTCTGACTGCATTCCTCATCACCCCCTCCAGCACCAGCCCCCACACGAATGCGGCTCTCCAGTCCGCAATCCAAGCCAACATCACGCTCCTCAACTGCACTCTCCAGCCCTTCCTCAGCACTGAGCCCGAGCGCCTGCTCGAACAGCGAGAGCACCTGGCCAGTATCCTCGCGGAGGCATCCCGGTTCGGAATGCTCATCTTCTCGCAGCCAAGCTTGTGGCATTTCAGCTGGGACTTGAAGAGGAATGTCACGGGTGGTGGTGGTGGTAGTGTGCGGAGGAGAGCGGGTGGCCTGGTGGTTTGGCCGGGGATTGGAGAGGTGCTGGGGAGAGATGGGAGGCAGAGTTTGAGGGTTGTTAGTGAGGCTGTTGTTGTGGTGGATGTTGAGCGTGTGTTGTAGCACGTAATTCAGATTTTGCTGAATTCAAAATCAAAATCAAAATCAAGCTGGTATTTGGGGATGCCGCGATATTTCGCCATAATGAATTAATGATGGAAGTGCGTTGGCACGTTTACTACCTACATTCCAAGTCTTGATGTCACGCTTCTTTCTTCTGCACGTCTCTCTCTCTCTCTCTGCTACGGAAAGGGCACACACCTGCTCGGTAGGCCCTTCTAGTCGACTACTTGTAAGATGAACGAATTGAAGGCGAGAAGCACCTTGCACTCACGTTGATGTTGAAGTGCGATTGTGCTGATGCTGGAAGTTGTTTGTCTGACTTCTAGCAAGTGACAAACCACGCAGTGACTTCCAATGCCAATCTCGATGCGCAAAACGAGGTTATAAAAACTCGCTATTGAGGAGGTTATTTCATACTTTCCTTGTTGTTTTGCCTTAAAAGCACTCTTCCACCGGGCACTATTTGGTATCTTTCAAACCTACCTACCTACCTACCTTACCTAACCCTACCAACTGACAAAATCAAGCAAGTCCTCCCTCGCCCTCCCCAAGCTCGCCGCAGCACTCGAGCTCGTGCCTATCGCCCCATCCAAACTGCCACCCATGCCCTCAGTCTCGATATTCTGGCCAAACGCATCGCTATTGTTGTGCAAGACCAGCATGGCGTCCTGACAGCCGGGGAACTTCTCCACCTCGTACAGCTTGCCCTTGCCCTGGAAGAGATCCTCCTTCCGCAGCACGCGCACCTGCTGCTGCGCCTTGAGCGCCGTGCGCACCAGCGGGATGATGCCCGGCTCGGCGTACTCGTTGAAGGCGAAGATCTTCATGTGGGCGAAGTGGTTGTGCTCCGAGAGCGTCTTGAGCGCGCAGAGCATCAGCCGGTTCAATACCTTTGCCCCGATCTCGCCGGCGAAGATGGCTGCCGGGTCGTAGGTGTATACGTAGCCCTGTGGGCAGAGCACCTCGAGAGCTGAGAACTCGTTCCGTAGTTGCTGGACTAGGGTGTTGTAGAGCAGCTCTAAGCTGAGTAGGTTGTGTCCTATCTTGAGGTACCTGCCTGCCAGATTGTGGCCGATGCTCACTTGCTGGTTGATGAGAACCTCCAGGAAGGTAATGGTAGATGCGGATGACAAGGCATCTTCTTTCTTGACATGGCTCTTGGGAGGGAGGCAATGAGCACGCGTCAGATGATAAACCATGTGCGCCCTCAACCCCGCATCATACCTGTGCCTCTGCTCGTGATCCTGTTTGCGGGTGGTACTCAGGATTTCCCATTTCCCGTCCGCTGCCAGATCCCTCCCCATGAACTTTTCGTCAGAGAGCTTAGACACCGCCAGCATGACCTTGTCGTTCTCGAAATCCGGCTGGATGCTCGCGCTCAGCACCACGCTCCTGGTCAGCTTCACGCGCCCACTGGGGCCAAAGTACGCAATGCCATGGCTGCCACGAAAGACGTAGTCGCCCACCATCTCGCAGCGCGGGATCACAGGCGTGACGAACGTGTGCATGGCGCCCTCCATGTTGGTGATCTGGTCGGTGCCCGAGTAGGCGGAGAACTTGACGGCGATGGCGGCGTTCTTCTTGTTGCGCATCAGGTGCTGCACCAGCGATGGGGGCACGAACGCCGAGCACGATATCAGCGGTGCGGGCACCAGAGATGGGTTGTGCAGGTAGTAATCGCGGGAGTCATAGGAAGTGGGGATCTCTGACGGGTGGAAGGTGCTGGAGGTGCAGTTTCGGTCCGTGGGAGGCACCTTTGAAGGTTCGATGACCTTGAGTTTGAGAGACATCGTGGGTAAGGTATTGATGGGCGTTTGTGATGTTTCAGCAAGAGTTTGTGAGATGTAAGATCGAGTTGGTGAAGTGCATCGGTGGTGAAGCTGGTGATAGCCAAGTCCGGGGCTGAATAGGCACCATTGTCGGCAATTGGTCGAATCAGGTGCTTTGAATGGAGTGTAAGATTTTACTTCAAAAACAGGAATATGCAAGAATATCTTGAATTTTATGTTATTCCGGTAGTTTTGCTTCCGTTTCGATATTGTAAGAGTTTTGGAGACACTACATTAGAGATTAGAATAATCGAGATCATAATTTGCTTGACTGCCAAACTTAATCGAGCGTTGATTTGCAGATATGGCCAGCCCAGGGTTAGTTAGAATCTCAGAAGTCACGAGCTATCATGTGTTTGTTTCCTGATAAAACAAGCGGCATAGTAATTAACATGTTCTATCGAGACATTTGGACGGGCGCCAGCGAGACATCCGAGCAATCTCCCCCTTTTCTTCGCTTACACGGTGATGTTCGTCTGGGCCGCATCTAAGACAACAATCGCGTCAAATCATCATCAACGTAGATTAAATAAATAAATATACGTAGTTCTATCGTATTACGATTTTCTTACCAGTGGTTCATAGCATGATGGCTCCATCTACAATGAGTTCACCACCAAATGAAACCAAGACCTCACCTAACAATCGTCTTCTCACCAGTATTCTCATTCTCCTCAAGCACGCCACCCTTCTCGCCACTTCCACTCACGCTCTCCACGTCCGCAATTCCAACCTTAGTAGTTGTGAACGCATCGGCCGGTCCTCTATAACTCGGCATAAAATTCACCGCGAGGGCATACGTCCATGCAGCCACGAAAAATATCAGCGGCACCACCATAGCCAGCGGAGTACTATTATGCAAATCTGCCACCGCACCCAACAAAGGCGGCACGCATGCACCACCCGAGACGCCCGCAATGATGAAGCCCGAGCCGCGCTTGGTGTATTTGCCGAGTCCACGCATACCGAGCGCCACAATGGTAGGGAAGATGATGGATTCGAAAAATAGTGTGATGTACAGCATAGACATACCGGCATTTCCACGTTGTGTGATGGACGGCGCAAGGAAAACCATGCAGAGCGTCATGTATATGAGGAATACCCAACGCGGACGCACGAATTTCATTAGCCCGACGCCCCCAAACCGGCCAAGTGCAAAGGCGCCTTGGGCTCCTGCGAGGAACTTAGCTGCGAGGGCAGAATCGGTGTTTGGTCGTGCTTCGGTTACGTAGTTGATGAAGTACGAGGCTATTGCGACTTGAGCACCCGTATAACAGAACTGAGCGAATGCGGCGTGGAAGAGTCGGTATTGCTTGCGGAAAGGTTTGATATCTGCGTTTGAATGTGTCTCTTCAGCTTGAAAAGCCATGTCTGCGTCGGTGATCTCTGGTATTGGAGAACTGAAGGTTGGGTTAGATGCGAAAAGTTGAAAATATTCTGGATGGAGTGACATACAAGTAGAACACTACTGCAAGCAAAAATACAAAGCAGGCGATAGCCAGGTAAACCCATTGCACATTCTTTAAGGCTTTCGTATCATCCTCTGTCTTCAGGAAGAAAACATATGAGCCAAGGACAGGCGCGACGACTGTGCCAATGCCGTTGAAGGCTTGTGAGATGTTGATTCTCATCTCTGCATATCTCGGAGGGCCGCACACTGAGCAGAGAGTTAGTCAAAAGTCTTTCATATCGTGCATGGGAACTCACCTGTAATGTAAGGATTTGCCGCTGTTTCAAGGGATCCTAATCCATTCCCAATAATGAAGATGGCGGCACAGAAGCCGCCAAAGCTCCGGTGTAGAATACACGGCCAAGCTACCAGGGCGCCAATGCCATACAGGCAGAGACCCCAGATGAAGACTGGCTTGTAGCCATAATGTCGCAGAATCCAGTTCGCATGCCCGAATGAAGCAAGAGGGTATGCTCTATATTTCTTCTCAGTATCTTTCTAACAGATGCAGTGATAGTCAGCATACCCGAAATATGCAGCTTGAAGGCCGGATGACCTCGCTCTGGTGATGCCGAGGGTGTTCTGGAAGTGTTTGTTGAGGGTATCGAGGAGTCCGTAGGAAAATCCCTGATCCAAATCTTAGTATTTTCACCGATATAGTGTAAATATTAGACTTACCCAAAGAAAGAAGAGAATAGTGATCAGAGCTATAGGGTAAATAGATTGCCTTAGAGTTAACTCGGCAGCTTTAGTCTTTTCGTCATCACAGACCTTCAAGGTCTGTCTCTTGAAAAAACCCATGATGAAGTACTCTCACTTGAAAATGGGAAAAGTTAGGAGTATGGGAGGGTAGCAGCTACTTGTAAGCCCGCAAAGCTCTTTATTTGCCCGCATGAGCAGCAAGATGTAACGTTAGGAGGTGAGGTCACCCCCCCTCCCCCGTAAGTCACACCATCAGAAGCCGGTTTATTGAAGACCGACAGAAGGCGATTCGGATAAATGCCACCGATACCTATGCCTTATAATTGGATGACGAGATGTATGAAGAGGCGGGATTTGATAGTGATTGACTGCGGGGTTGCAATGAACCCTGACGCCCGTGGCTGGCGGGGGCTGCAGATCCCTTTTAACCCCCGTAAGCCAGCCCGAAAGGTGGGGTAGCAAATGCCGACAACTTTTACAACAAACATTTTTCTCATGCAAAGGGTATTGTATCGACAGGGGGTGATGATGGACTAATAACGAGTCAGATATCACGAATTCAAAATTCTAGTGGATGCATGCAGATGGGGTAAGCCAATAGAAGAACTTATAATCATCAGTGCTCCGGCAGCTTTGCCAAAGTCTCACTCACATGCAGTCATGCAGTAGCAGCAATATCAACACTCCTTATTCCTGCGTACTACTACGATTATGTACAGTAACCTTACTTGAAACACCCATTCCCCTCTTCTGCCACATATTCAACACCCCATCACCTTTCTCTACATCCTCACTCTCAACATGTAATGTTGTTGATACCTTCACACCCCCGTCACCACTCATGCCCTGGAAAATAAGATCTTCGCTACCGCTACGCGTGTTGCTCGATTTTGATAAACTCACGTCGCTCATACTCATATCGCGGCTCTTATGCTTACTGCTGATGACAGGTTCGAGATCGTCTTCGTCTGATGCCGCATGGGAACGGTAGGACTTCGGGTTAGTGCTAGCATTCAACTCATATGGCGAGCGAGAATCATTCAAGTTATGCGTATTGCCGTATGAAATCGAGGCGTCGGCGAAGGATTTGAGAGACCAGAATTGTGAACTGAAGAGGGGCTTGAGGATTGGAAGATTAATTGTGACGATACCCACAATGGTCTCGCGCACTCCCCTGATTGATATTAGTGAATGTTTGTAGTTGAGGTAGAGGGATATGACACACCAGCGATTGATGTTTAGAGCTGAAGGATTTGAACCTAGTGTCAGAACAACTCGGATAATGGCAGCTGTAATGACGAAGAGGCCAGAGCATAAGAGAAGGGCGATGACGATTTTCCTAAAGTTCATTAGGGTGAATTGGACTGAGTGTTTAAGTCACACTGACCTTCGAATGGGAATTTTGAGCTTCCATAAAAGTGGTGCAGGAATTGCAAGAATCTGTGATCATTGGCACCATGTCCTTATGAGCTCATGCTATTGACTTACCGCTGCATCAGTTCTGTGGGTATTAGTCAGTATAAATATTTCTCTAGCGCATACTAGAAACTTACATCACATTAAGCACAACAGTAACCAAGAAGTTTTGCATCTTCAGTGTGCATTGCACTAACAGCAAATGTCAGAATGATTTAGTAATAAATCACAATCTACTTACATCCTGGATCTGGCACAACTCTATATCTAAGTTAGCTGAGGATATCGAGTGGTTACAAATTTCTTACTGCCAGTTCTTCTGTGTTGGAAAGCAGCCAAAGGTGATCTGTGACGCATGTCAGTAACTATCCCTCGACATCGGACACTCTCTCATACCGTCAGAACCACAGCTAGATACGAAACTCCGCAGGCAAGTCCAAGCCATTTGACATATCGATGCTGCCACAATCCAACCCTGCATATAGAGGTTAGATCCTTTCGTCACTTGAAAGAGAAGGTGTATGATCCTACGTCAATCGGTTGAAGAAAAAAGCATCGTTGCCTTCATACTCCAGATGAGAGCTGTATATGAATACCAAGCGATTAGTTGTTCCTGAGAGCCAAAAGTGTAGGCCCTTATTTCGGCATTCGTCAATGTCTGCGTCTTTTGAGCGGCGCTCGCCTCGACATTGGTTCCAGTGTAATCTTTTCTCTGTCAGTACTGATGCTGCAGTAATTATAAGACACCTTACATATAATGTGAACAGTCGCCGCATCAATAGTGTAGAAAACCAACGTCAGAATACTGAAATAGTCGTCGCCTTGAAAATTCTTAAGTCCTACTGTTTTGATTCTCGTCGCAAAGCGGAGAAGCAACACAGCCACTCCCACACCATATAAAGCCCACACCTCCGGCAGGAACTTTTCTATGTTAGTTTCATGGTATAGCAAGATAATATTCGTATACAAACCTCTGGATCTCTTTCACTCATACTGAAAGGAAGCTACGCATTCGTCTGCGTGAATGGAAGTTGTGGATCAAAGGCGGAGTACGACGTTGTGAAAAAGAAAAAGAATCAGATGCCGCGACTCGAGAACAGACTCCGGAACCAAGGTATAAGACGGAGGTCTCTCCAAGTGGGGGCATTACCTGAGTCGACCATTCTCTAGGTGGTGGAATTCTTTGCACCGGAATCTGCCAGTGTGTGGACACAATCCGGCATTGTTTAGTAGAACAGACACCATTTGAAACGATCGCGCCTTCCAAAGAGGCGGCAGAAGAGATTCGAAAGTCTGTTAGTCTGTAGGAAGACCAGAAAAAGTGCTTGGATGTGCCTGCTGGCAGGGTGGACGTAATGTCTGTGCAATGGTGATCATTGTGGAGATAAAAAGGGTCCCGGGATATCGCGAGTGGGAGTATTTCGGGAGACTCTCGTGACACACACGACTTGAAGAATGATAGTGGATCGTAGCGCCACGTTATGAGCGCTCTGACACCAAATCTAAGTGGTTGAACGTTTGCTATTTGCTATGATGGCCACGAGGGCCCTCGTGGCCCCATGGATACTTCTCGCGAACTCAATGCAGGTTAGCGGATCGCCTGGAAGCATCGCCTCTTGCCGTCCCTGACCCATATTTACTAGATTTCTAGGGATAAGCCTGAGTACTGCAAGTCATGAACAGCTGCGTCGTGATGGTGTACTCCCTGCTTTGTTTTATGAGAGCTTCGGCACAAACCGAAGCCATCAAAGTGGCCATTAATAGATGGCAAGTCTAGAATAGACCTCAGTGCAACAGGACTTGTCGGAAGATCTAGGAAATTGATAGGTTCTCGAGAGTATGGAACGTTGAAACCTTGAGAGCCGACGAACGGAACGCATCGCAAAGTATAATTTTATGACATCAACGAAACTGTTACCCCAAATAAACGTGCCGAAAATGTAGCGTGAAGTTGTGTGAAAACGCTTAGGACAGGAGAACTCAATACATGCCACCGGTTTGTTCGCATACAATCTCTCCAAACTCCAAAAATTTACTTCCAATGTCATTTGGCTTACGCACTCTTGCGGTCAACACCGATGAACGTTACAGCATCTTAATACGTCTCAATAGCGTGTACCGTTACATTATGTTCGTCATATAACTGAGGAGGGTATATCTACAAGGAGCTTCAAATGCGCTCAAAATTCGTTCATCAACACTTTCTTCAAAACTCCCATTTCTTTCTCCCAAGCCTCAACCTTTTGCTGACTTGTCGCCAATTTCAATAGAAGGTATTGTACTCTAGGACCCACTTCTCGTGGTTGCTTTGGAAGACTGCCCAACATGCTCAGCTCCGTCTCGTACTTATCAATGCTCTTCGTCTCGATCTTGGTTAATTCAGTGAGAATCGCTAGATCAAGCCGGCTTTTCAAAACAGTGTCTTCAGTCAATATTTTGAAAGCTGCTTGATAGACTGGTTTCCCAGCTTTAATACTCTGTGGCCGACCCTTGTGTGATTTGATGGTGATAAGCTCGGCGGCAGAAAGAGCTTCAAGAACACCTTCTCCATTTGAAGCCAAGGGAGTGAGAGATGATGCGAATGTGTTTGATAACAGGACCTCGTTGTATCTGAGTTCCTCCGTGTCCGCGAGTGCTTTCACTAGATACCAGGCTTGCTCTGGAGACCATTTGCGATCACCCTTGTCCACCGTCAGGAGATACATCTTGAGAATCTCCGAAGCACTTTGATCAATGATCTCCGCGATTGCACGTTTGGGCGTCTGACCAGTTTGTAATCTTCTGGCCAAAAATTCCAAATCTGTGAGTCGGCCTCCAAGAGTTTCAATACACTCATCAAGCTCATCGAGATCTCTATATCTTTGGCTAGCCGTCAACTTGACTTCTTGTCCATTGGGATCGGCTTGACCTGATTCTAAGTGGGTAATCACAAATTTCTTTGCAACAGCTGGCGTGATATCGCCCAGAGAGATCTGCCTAAAAACCCTGTCGGGCAACGCTTTGCTGAGAGATTTAGAATATGAGATATCGTTGGTGAGGAAGATAACGTGAGAAATGTTGGCAGTCGTTAGTCCTGCAGCCCATTCGGAGATTTTGTCATAGACAATGCTGCTCTCTTCGTTTTTGTGTAGAAAATTATCGATTACCACAACAGGTCTGAATTCTGGATGGGCCTCTAGCCAATCATCATCGCCCAGTGCTGCATCTTTGTCGTCCTTCTTCCTATTTTGAAGCGCCACTTGCTTCAGAGCCGTTGCTGTATTTTGGAAAATTTTGCCGAGCTGAGCATCCAAAGTTTCGCTGAATCCAGATTTGACGCCGATGGTACCCTGTGCGGCAAGATCGACGAGACTGCTTATGCTGTTCATCCACGAAAATATCGGTCTATACCCAACCGAGACAGCGGCCGCGGAAATGGTAGCACTATCACCGCGGGCTTCTTGAATTGGCTTACAATCGATAACCAAGGTGTTTGGCCGACCTTTCAAAGCTTGATCCAATATGAGCTCCTTCTTGCCAGATCCCCGAGGGCCCTGAACCACGATGAAAGTGTCCGCGGTTTCCATGAGCCACGTCTGAAGTTGATCAATGACTTGTCTACGATCATCCCAGATCGCTCCTAATCCAGCCTCCTCGTTTTTATTGGAGAGGCGGAATGTGAAGATATCAGTTGCTTGACTCTTGAACCACTTATAGACCCTGCTATCTTTAACATTGAAAGCATGGTCGATGTGTGCTTTAATGAAAAAGGTTCGGATAGGGTCGAAGACTGCTACTGTGGCAGTTGCAATTATTGCTGCAAGCAAAGGTATTACAACTCTTGGATGGCTGACAAGCCAATCCCAGATCCAGTGACTCTTCGTCCTTCTCTGGAAGGAGAGACGAAGTTCGGTCCCCATCTTGCCACCGCCCTCGGCTTCTAAGACCTTGAAGCCATGCATACAATTTCTCTTTACGATATTAGCATATCTTCTTGACTTTTCACCAGAGCCTGATCAGAGTTTTCTAAGATCTGTGGAAGAGATGCTTTTCTATCTAACAAAGAACTCGGCTCCGGGGGAACAGAAGGATGGAAGGGAACACCTACAGCCATAATCGAGTGACGCATTGAAGCGAAGTCAAGTACTGCATACTTGGGTAGAACTTTCGAATCTGATGGTTGCGATGTTATCTCTGCGAGCTTGCCATATTTCCGGAACAGGCTGTATAGCGCTTCTTGTGAGAGCTCTGCGGCTTCTCCTCCAGGAGTTAGTGGCACAAATTCGACCTTGATTTGAGCGCACGGGAACCTGTAAAGGTCCTCTAACCAGGGCTTTCCGACGACCAGACTTGTTCTTATCCTCCTGAACGGGTTGAACCATGGTTTAATGGGATTCTCTCTTAAATATCCGGCAACAAGAGTTTCAATCTCCTTCGCTGTGATTCCATCTGGATGAGAGAATTTGACAAATGCGCCACTACAAGTGTGAGCTCAATTTATATGTGGATCATTTCGGTATCACATACCCATCTTTAAGCCGAGGAAGAATCTCTGTAACCTTGAGGGGAACAGAGGAGGGGATCGCTCGCTTGACGAGAGTCATAGGCTCGAATGCGCCGAGGGTCTCAGTGTTGAATCGATGAAGAAGATCTGGCAGACTTCGCTCGACATGCCATGGTAACCGCAGAAGCCATCCAAGATTCAGTGGGAATAAATCTATTTCTCTATTAGGTCCTGAGAAGGAGAGGGAGCATGGCACCTACTGTCAAAGAACAGAATGCCCTCATTCGGCCTTGCAGCTATATGCCCCGTCTGATCTTCCCCGGTTGATGTGCTCTCGCGGCGGATGCCTCTCCATGTTACAGGATGCTGTCTCAATCCAATCCGTGGGTGTCTCCCAGCTGTAAAAAAGTCGCGCCTCCAAGGTGCGGAGCTTAGGCTTGGAATGTTCGAATTACGCAGGAAGACGCGCCGGGAGCACTGCATCATGAAAGCTTGTGATCTCACGACATATCAGCCAGCTAGAGAATGTTTATAATCACCTTGGTGGTATTGTAGTCATGGGGCAGAACTGAAAGGCGGCAGAATACTGCTAACTTGCAAGTCCCATCTCACGCGTTCAATAGCGATGAGGTCAGAGGTTGGCTGACTAATCACAAAGATATTCAGTGACCGAAAATTACCCGGACATATTGATGAAGAAGCTCTCGCATGTCAATGCCCGCCTTGCAGTATTTTTTATGTTGTTCTCTGGAGAATATCAGCTATCAGCATGCCCGAACTTTGGCACCGTACTTTGTGAGTTTGCCCAACTGTGAGCCTCTAAATTTTACGAGGAAAGTATAAATCTCACGCCATCCTTCATTATTACGGATACAATGAGTACCAGTTCTGTCGATAATGAACGTGGGTAAGTCTAGCTATCGAAATCGATATGCTACCTGAAATAGTGTTTTACATTGACTTGATATATGTCAATCAATTTGATACAATTGCCTATTTTATGCCAACACCTTCTCTGAATCCAAAGGGTATGAGAGCTGCCGCAACGCTGCCAACTCCCCGCTCCGTCGCAAGCAGGTTAAATTGTGCTGCTGCATTCCGCGTATCCTGAATATCTACTCTTATGCCCAAGCTGTTGATATACTGCCGAGTCTTCGGACTAATCGGCCTCATTTCCTTCCCAAGTCCAAGAATCAAGAGGTCTGAAGCAAAGTGTTAGCCAGCGGATCTCAAAACATGCTTCGCAACCCTGTTCATAGTAGACATACCTGGCTTCGGCCATACCAATTCCAATAGCCCCCAGGCCTCATCTTCCACCTCCCACTGCCCCTTCTCGTTAACAAGCTTCAGGCCGCCCTTCCCCGCTGTCCAAGGTTTCCAACTGAAGGCTTCACCAGCAACAAGCAGCACTCCCGTACCGCCCGTGATCTTGACTCCACTGTCCAGATGAAACCCATCCCAGAGACATGCATCAATGCTCGTGCTTGGAACTGGTGTGTTTCCTAGTACATTTAATGCGCCGAAGTCCGTCTGCGTATCCTCTGTGCTCGCAGGTCCACGATCGCGAGACCGAGGCTTTGGAGAAGCCGAAAAGCGCGAAGATGTGATGAATTGCCTCGTAGAATTTGCTAGAGCGCCGCGAGTGGCTGACTCAATTGGGCGTTGGCTATGACGGGAGAAGTTGGAGATGCATCTTGTACTGCGCGATGATGTTTGCGGGGAGAGGAGGAAGTTTGATAGCTCACGGATGCTGGGTCGATACAGTGGTCGAATAGATGGCATCTTGAATAATTGCACAAGTGGCGTTTTTCTCACAGATGTAAGGTATATTAAGGGTTCTAGTGCTCAAAGCTCGCTCGAAGCTCCAATGCCAAGCGATTCATGATGCTTGCACGCTAACCACAATCAACGACATCACCAAACTGCGGGCTTGAGAACAGGAAGTTCCTCTGAAAATAATCTAACAGAAGCAACAATCATTTGTCGAGGTCCTTAACATCTTGTGTAGTGCACATATTTTTTTTTAAAAGTTATCAGCAGTGCCAAATTTGCAAATCGGCATTTGGCATGCTGACGTCGATCGGTCCTGGGGTTAGTCTAAAGCTGCGGTTCGTTATTATATGTCCATATTTATCGTATTTCAATATACATAAAATATCACAAGAGCCAATAGGCATCTAACCTATTTCTGCTGACTGGCTCTAGTGATGCGACACACCTATCCCTGTTGCTGCTGGTAACTTCCCTACCAAGTATGATATTTTTAGACCTTCTACAATCTCAACTAGAGGCAAGTTGCTCTCTGTTGATGATTACTATTTCATCTTGCATTCCCCATCCTCCGATGATAAACGAAGATTCCAGGCCATTTATAGCCAGCAGCACAAAAACCAGAGAAATTCCTATTCCTATTCTAATTCCTGCCTTGGCTCCACCAGAAAGACCCGGTTGTTCAATCCTGATCGGCGGGGCTCCTGCAAGTTGTGCGATAAGTCCATATATCGCTCTTCTATTACTACGAGTTAACGATTCTGGATGTTAATACGAGGCTGTCTCCCATGTCTCTCTTCTATTGAGAAGACCTTCAATCCCCGTTTCCTTCCTTGTTTGAAGTACACAATATGAAGTAGAAGAAGGTTCTACTTCGATCTTCATCTGTCAAAGGCCTAGCAACAATATGAATTTATCTGCAAATCCTCCCAAAGCATTTAATGATTCGTCTGAAAGAATATTCATCAAACCAGAAGTGCAAAACGTCTCAATGTTTAGGTAGATCAATGCTTTTTCGACATGCCATATGATCTTGATTGGACTTTCTCGAACAGCACCATAAAACCCAAGAGCAATTATGAAACAACATCAATTATTCATCAGCCGCAGATAGCTAGTTGCTAGTATCGCCTCATAACCTCGATATTGGAAGGCTATAAAGCCCAAAGATGCACCGCTTTAGCTACTTGTATAAACCAAATTATCACAGCCTTTTCTTCTTCGACACAAGTTTCATCAGACCGTCTGCGATGTCAATTGCAAATCCTTTCTCATTAACATCTCTCCCATCCTCCACCACTCTGATTCCTGTACCTTCCAAACCCTTCTTCAACGTTTGAAAAAGCGCAGCATCAGCCTCTGCGTCTGCAAATACCTGTCCTGGGGTAGCAATTATACTGACTCCTCCAAGAGGCAGCCAAACCTCGACCATTCGAGGGTCGCTCACATGTGTCTTTATCTTCTGTGAGATGAAGCTCCCTACAGCCTCACATTCTTCTTTTGTCGTCCTCATCAATGTTACCACGGGATTGTGCTCCAAAAGATGCCGATCTTGGTACTCTCTCGGAACCAGGTTCCTAGGTCCAAAATTCACCATATCAGTTGCACCGACTGAGATTATGTTGGGAATACCAGCCGTAAGCGCAGCTTCCAGTCGCTTGGGTCCTGCACTCATATTACCACCGAACAGATGATCGCAAATTTCGGTAGTAGTTAGGTCAAGCACAGCATCGAGTCGACCTTCTTCAATGAGCCGCTCCATTGCCTTCCCTCCGTGTCCTGTCGCATGGAAAACATAGACTTCAACAGAATAGTTCGCATTCAGGTGTTGAACGATCTGATTTACGCAGGGTGTCGTGACACCAAACATCGTGATGCCAACATGTGTTATGGAGGCCGATTTTTGCAAGCTCTTCTGACTTCGTTCTTCCAATATCCGCTCGTATGCTGCACTCATACCGAGCATGGCGCCCGCCGCATTGCTCAAAACATTCCGAAGCATTTCATTCGTCCCAGCAATATCAACCACAGAATACATCATCGTGATATCCGTTTCGCCTACAATTGGTCCGGTATCCCCAGATGCTACGGTACTGACGATCATTTTAGGCATCCCGAGAGGGGCAGCTTCTCTCATTACTGCAGATACTAAGCTTGTTCCACCAGAGCCTCCAGCAGAGAGTATCCCGTGGACCTGCTCGGTCTTGATGATTTCTTTAACACAGGCTGTAGAGCTCTGTATCATATACTTGATGATCTCACCACGCTGTAGCTTTTGAAGGTCTTTCGGCTCATTCCCTCCGTAGCTTTTAATGAGGTCTTCTTGCGAAATGGTAATGGATTCATGTTTGGTGTTTGCTCGACCACTGTCGATGAGAGTTATCTTGAGAGGTGAATTGCTGCTGGAAAATAGCTCTTTCAGTTGTTGGTGCAAGTATAAAAACTCTTGCAGCTTGGTATCCAGGGTCCCGATCAGAATAATGTGAGGCATCGCGAGGCGAAGAGCTACCGAGGAAGGGTAAAGGTATATGTACCTTAGTGTAGTTGTGACCGGAGAATTCAAGTTGCGCCTTCAACACAAGATTCAAGACTCACGAGACGAAAATCTCAATCCAATTCTACCTCCTCGTTTCTAAAGGGATGTCATATTGGGTCTCCCTTTAATTGTGTTGGACCACGCAGGTAGCTGTCACGACATGCTTGCCCCGCAGTAGGTAGCGTCATTACCCCACCAACCCCGACTGTTCCACGCCACAGGACAACGAACCTGCTCAGAAGTCGGTAAGATATCAACTCAAACTAACAAAAAATAAGAGATATCAAAGTGATCTCTCGCTCTGAGATGAGAACATCTCATCCGCACTTTAAAAACAAACAATGGCACCACCAACAGACCGCATCGAGATCCTTTCTCGTCTCCGAGCTCAAATTGATAAAAATGTGCCCATCGTCGGTGCAGGTGCAGGTATCTTTTTTCTCTCATCCCCAAATCTCAGAAAAATTCTAACAAGCATCAGGCATTGGACTATCCGCCAAGTCAGCAGAAGCTGGCGACGTCGACCTGATCATCATCTACAACAGCGGTCGCTTCCGCATGGCAGGCCACGGCTCTCTAGCAGGCCTGATGCCCTACAGCAACGCCAACGCAGTAGTTATCGACATGGCGCCTGAGATCCTCTCAGCCGTCACCAAGACCCCCGTGATAGCAGGCGTCTGCGCCACAGATCCCTTTCTCTCCGTCCCACGCTTCTTAAGCCAGCTCCGTGACCTAGGCTTCGCTGGCGTGCAGAACTTCCCGACTGTTGGGCTCATCGATGGGAATTTCAGGGCGAATTTGGAGGAGACCGGGATGAGTTTTAGCAAGGAGGTGGAAATGATCCGGGCTGCAAGCAAGATGGGACTGTTGACAACGCCGTATGTTTTTGATCCTGAGCAGGCGGTTGATATGGCCAATGCTGGTGCGGATATTATAGTAGCTCATATGGGCTTAACCACTTCGGGGACTATTGGTGCGAAGACAGGGAAGACTTTGGAGGAGTGTGTTGAGAGTGTCAAGGCGATTCGTGATGCTGCTGTTGGTGCTAAACCGGACATCATCGTGCTGTGCCATGGTGGTCCAATTGCATCTCCTAGCGACGCTGAGTTTGTGTTAAATCGGGTGAAGGGTCTTCATGGTTTCTATGGTGCTAGCTCCATGGAGAGGTTACCAGTTGAAGAGGCTATCAAGTCGAATGTGTTACAGTTCAAGGACATAAAGCTTGATGCCTTATAATGTAATGTTAATGAAATATGAAAGTTCAGGTAGCTTGTGTCTATTGATCGACAGCGGGAACTGAGAGAGTTTTACATCTGGTTTGAAGAAAGATAGAAAGTCTTTAGGTTTGATTAACTTGCAGCTCCATCGGCACCATGCAGCATATTTACCAATTGATATATCACTTAAAATTACTTATACATAAGACCGGAGCACTCAAGCGCTAGAAGCAAGATCCACGCAACTCAAATTTTTTATAGCGCCATTCCCAAATAGAGTATCTCAATTTCCATCCCCATATCCTAGTTCAATCCTTCTTCCCCTTCCCGTCCAAGCCACTGCCTCCACTCCCATCCGACTCGAAGCTGGAAGTGCTGCTATCACTAACAGTAAACGAGAAATCTGTCTCTCCGACTAATTCCTTCACTAGTGTCGGTGTCAGCACATATTTTGAATGTTTGAGAGCCGAGAAAATACATACCATGTTCTACCAACCTCCTCAAATCATCCGTCACCAAACTGCTACACACCTGCAGTACTGCATACGCGCTATAACCCGGCTCCTCTACATGCCTCGCATCCAAGATGCCTTTATCCAGCGCCTCTAGCCTCCGATTCAAATCGTATGGTTGAGGGAGTTGGATGTATGGCGGGAGCGCGCAGCCTTGCCTGACGGATGCAGAGAGAAGGGAGAGGACTGAGGTGATACTGTGGGACGTGGGCCCTATGGAGTCGACAAGAACAGTCAAGTCGGCGAGCCACTTACGGCGTGTGATGGGTGTGGAGTTGGGATAGTTGAGGCCATCACCCTTGGTCCAGTTTTCTGTCGCGTAGGACATAAGGGAGAGGTAGTTCATTATATTTGCTGAGCGGAGCGTGATAGCGTCGTATGTTTCCTATGTTACAGTCATTAGGTACCCTATAAATTTTTTGAATTGGAATCGTACTCTTGGAAATTTGCCACCAACTGTCAGCTCCCATTTCTGCCAGTCTGCGTGTTGCTTCAGTGAAGGAAGTAGCATCATCAGCTTCCCGAATATCTTGTGTCGAGCTTTCTGTAAACTTCTCCCGGGAGACGTCTTCAGCTCCATGTCTCCTTCTTGATCATGCATCCTAGTTCGGATGGTAGAGTGGACAACAGAGTAGTAATTAGCAAGGAGATATAATGTCGATCCGAGATCTCTTCGGAGCCAACTTCGATCCGTGAGCGGATAAGGGAATATAGTCCAAAAGAACGCCACCGCGGACCCTCCAGCTACGCAAGCCAATCTGTAAGGTCCAAGCTCGTAGATGGGGTAATATGGCTGTCCAGATGCAGAAGCCGCTGCGATACCAATCTTCCTGACTTGCAACTCGTATCCTATGATGAGAACTTGGGTGACTATGCAAATAAGCCAAATCGCGATGAAACGCGGGAACTTCAGGAAGAAGTACATCTCCAGGAAGATGAAAAACCAAAGCATCACAATGATGCCAGCTGTTTCCTGGTTCACAATGTACCAAATCACCAGACTGGACACCATGCTTAGACAAGTCCCTGCGACTCGGCCAAAAAAGCCAAAAATCGATTGGCCAGAAGTCATGGTCATCCCAATAGCTATGATGATCATAGCCCAGACCAGCCTCTGCTCAATAAAGAAAGTCTGTGTGTCCTTCAAGAAGGCGACTATACCAATACTCAAGGTTGCGCAAGCAACACGGAATCCAAACGACGATTCGGTTGAACCTAGGAAATGGGGAATTACACGGATGTAGTTCCCAAAATGTTGCCATGCAGTCTCCGGAGGTAAGTGTTCTGGATCCTTCTTTGGATTAAATCCGGGTCCCAGGTACACAGTATGAGTTCCCGCTTCCAGTGAGTCTGGTGTTTCATTGTCAATTGTGACGTCCTCTTTGCCGATGCCCATTATCCATTTACGGATACGTCGCTTCCCAGGCAGGATGAGACGGTTCTTCTTCATCGCGCCGTCTGAGACTTTCTTGTCGGCAAATTTGATCAGCTTGGTAACAGCCACACCGCACGAGTAAAGCAGATGCTCGAGATACAAGATCATATACAGTTGCTGCTGATCGCGTCGATGATGCGCTTCGTCTGGAGTTGGGGGGACGTTGCTGTCGGAGCTTCCAGTGGCATTGAATCGATCCTCAGAGAGCCCCTTTTGTCTTGCCCATGCTCGCAAAATGTCTCCTCGGCCTCTATAGAATGCCAGTACCTTCTCTTCTAAGTGCTTACCAAAGTCGACGTCACCAGGTTTCGGCGTATCTCCTTTCGCCTCAACATCCTCACCCTTTTTGACCTTCGGCCGAGGAAGCAATTCCAATACAAGTCCCGCATGCTCAAGGCCTTCATCCATAGCGGCTGTGAGCACATCAAAAGGCGCGTGCAAAGTCTTCATGATCTCATTCCAGGTGGCTTGTTCCTTCTCCTTCGCCTCCCTCCCACGAGTTTGCCACGATTCTTCCTTGTCAAACTTCGAGTTTGGAACTTCTATCCAACCTCGTCGCTCCGCGATTCTCTCAAAGATATCTGTAATGGTACTCATCCCCACAAGAGGTATCAAAATACCACGGAAGAGAGTAAAGATTTCCTCAATATCCTTTGCATCAAGTTTTCCCCAGGCCATCTCCCGCTTAGCAAAAGTCATGTCGCCGTATAGCTTTCCGTGGAGGCCCTTCAAACCTTCCAATGTTGCCTTCAAAGCCGCCCCTTGCGGATTTTGTGCAGGATGCGACTTATCTTTCTTCTTTGGCTTGCTTTTCTTACTATTTTCGGTGCTCTGGTCTTCCTCTGAGACTTCCTTAGGTGTGAACATATCGCTTGTCTCCAGACTCTGCAAGTACTTGGCTTGTGCCTTGATACAAGCTCGCATGAGCCCGATATACCCCGCTTGCTCCTCTATAATATCATGAGTAATTGTTGTAAGAAGACCTAAATTAGATAAGAAGACGGAAGTGCTCACTAAAAACCACAGTCCTGGAACTGACTGGAATTATGAAAAGACTGACTCCTGTCGCGATACCAAATGCAGTGAGGAAGCCGGTCAAAAGTTGTTTGATGAGACTTTCTCCAGCTGCAATTGTGGGGAAAAGAGGCCCATAGGTGAATGCTACATTCGTGAAGATCGAGTACATAATGACAGGAAATTGCAGAGCAGGTACCTTCGCCCTCAGAGTATTGACAAACCAAATATTGGCAAATAGCCATATTGCACAAACGCTTCAAATATGTTGTCAGTCCAAAAATACTATAGTAACAGCTGTGATTTGGGGAAAGGTTGGTAGATGGAAGTTGGACAAGTATGTGTCTACTTACGCTGCTTGGGAGGAGTTGTATGTTGCAGTAGACCCTGGTGCTGTTGTGTGGTGTCTAGCTTGAACTCCTGACCATATACCTAGCAAAGCTACAGCCTACAGACATCTTAGCACTGCTGTTTTCAAGTAGGGGCATATACTGACCGAGCCAACACAAATACCGATGACGTTCAAGACCAGAGTTTGGATATATTTTGTACGGGGCATTATACACATTGCCAGAACGGAAATGATAGGGACTAGATACCCCAAGGTGCCGAATATCGCAGCGACAGAATCGGCTTGATAAAATGCAATTGCTATTCATAGTAAGTATTCTACCCCCACCACCACCACCACCACCATGGGCATGTGACCTACCAATTGCAGGAGGAAGAGAAGCCCTGGGCAGTCGTCAGTTTGCAGTGTCATATTTTCCTAGTGTAATCACTTACTTGAACATCATCAACACAGTCCCCACGTCCAGCCCCAGCTTCCCCCACATTTCCTTTACTTTCGAAGGTTTCTTCGGCTCCTCGTCCGCCGTCTGATCCCCTTGCTCTCCAGTCTTGGCGCCCTCATTTTTCGAAGCCTGGCTACTCATCAAATCCGGAGAGCCTGCCTCCCTCTCCCCACCATCTTTTCCTTCCTCCACCTCCTTTTCCCGGTCTTTCCGGGAATCAGGCACTGGTTCTGCACTACCAGGTTCAGCCATCGTCACGGGCGTGGAATCAGTTGGGCAACGCTATCACAATCGGAAAGGCCTGTTGCTGTTCAGATTGCCATGATGCTCGGGGCTCTGGAAAGATGGTTGGGAATTTTTGAAAGGCCAATTGATTCAGCAATCGAGCAGCGTAAATAAGATGAAGTTAAAACTCTAAGTAGCGGCAGGAAGATGCCAAGCCGCTGTGACGATGATCAGCCGTGGAGCTTTCCTAGCTTGGCCTAGCTGACATCTCGGACACGAAGCGAGCCCCTCGTTTCCTATCGCAGGGCATACTAAATCGAGGCGTGATATAAAAAGGTCGTAGGTACCTGAGGCTTCATCAGAGAAATGTAGTCAGAATAGTCAAATCGCACTCTAGTTCTTTCCAAACCTTGATACTGGCAGTAAGCTGACTTTTGGATTGTGTGATAGTAACGCTGGTACAATTCTGCATCTGTTTTACACCTGGTCAAGGAATGGCATTCGCAATCCTGAATCCCCCTGACACTCGGCTTTCATATAGCGATTGGACAATCAAACAAGCCGTGCAGTGAGCTTGAATAAATGGGCAGGTGCGGAATATTCTTGCGAAATGCCGATTCTTCAGTCAACCTTCGAGCTTCTCAAAAGTTGCCTCGCTCACTTTGTTGACCTCGGCACTCCTTCTACAGGGTTGCCATCAGTAATTTCCTAACAAAGCCGAGTACCAAGGTACTTTAGATGGAATATAGCACAGGGTGAACGATGGTGCGGGCGGTAGTTCTTTTATCTCTCATGCGTAGGTCATAGCTAAATGTCAACTTCACAGTGAATCGCGATCTCGCAGCTCAATGCACCACCTACCATCGCCGCCTCTAAAAGCATAATTTTGTTCATCCAGGTATTCCAAAACCAAGGAGTACTCAAATATTCAACGGATCAAGACACACACAAGCGCTGAGGCTGATAGCAAGGCTGACTTCTAAAACTTCAGCCAACCAAGTGTGCGGGATGATTTGCACACGCTTGGTATTAGGTATGAGATTGAGTAAACAAAACCTACGCTGTTTAGAACTCAGCACTCAGCTGTTGTCATCTCCCTTCCCCTTGGCGCTACCATTTCCAACCCCCTCTACTCTTTCCCTTCAGTTAAGCCCTATTGCCGAAATTCCACTAGGACAAAAAAAAGCAAGTAGAATTCTCAATACAACGCAAGGAAGACATCCACAGCATCCCCGTCGACTCATGTTCTGAAGCTACAGACCTCAGACACATGAACAAGACAAACAAGTAAATCTTCTAGGCCTATGCAGAATCTCCTTTATTCAGAAGTAGATGAGGTTGCAGTCACAAGATCTCTCCCTCCGCGGTTGTGGAAGAAGAAATCTCGAGCATGGCTGATAAGTCCAATGCAACATCTTCAAATCACACCTGGGCGTCACAATCATCGATATGCAGCAGGAGGCAAGAAATTGTCGCACGAAGAACGGAGCACTTCTATTCTCGTATTTTTAAACCACAGCCCAGCCCCAACGCCAAACAGCCGACTTACTGATGGTACAGTGTATTAATAACGCTCCACATACGCTCCATAGCCTCGCTAAAACCAATGTCATAAAGTGGGCGCACGCTTCAGCCCCTTGCAGAATCTAACAAACAGCTGATCTAGAAAGTGTGCATGTTTGATCCCCCTCGGCCTCTGCCGCGCAAACTCATCAATCGCGTCTTGAACATCATACCCCAGCCTCTCTACTAAGTAACACACGATGAAATAGCCCGTTCGATTGAAGCCGTAGTGGCAATGAACCCCTATGTACCACTTATCGGTACAATTCTCCTTCTCCGCTCGAGCTTTCTGCTCAAGGATCAGCCGATCGATAAGTGCGATGAAAGCTACAACTTCGTCCCCTGTTGGTGGGATCTTGGAAACTGTAGGAAATTTGTAGTAGTGTATATCGCCCTTCTCCAGACCACGGGGATCGTAAACAGGAGATTCGTGCGAGATATCGACAATGTCCTTGATTTGTGATCCCCATTCGCGAACGAAGACTTCAGGAGAATGTGTCTCGTCGACTTCTCTCAGTGTCTTCATCGCACGGAAGACACCCGCAATGGGCTGAGAAACCGGAGCGACTTTCTTCCACTTTTCTAAGTTCTTGACGTCCCATTTCCCGGATGTCGAAAGAAATTGAAGCTGCCAGCCAAGTGAGAGACGAGGCGACACTTGCGAGCAGAGGAAATCTGAGATTAACCCAGCAAGGATTCTTACGGTGGCGGGCTGATAAAGCAGCGCATGTGATGCAGGTGCAGGGAGGATCGTAGTCTTAAGAACCTTCTTCGGCCTTGCAGGCTGAGGAGGAACCATACTCAGGCCATCATTTGGAGTAGAAGGATCTTCGTGGGCGTCCTCGATTGTGTCAGGATTAGCCATGGTAGAATGAATAAAATCCTCATCTCGCAGCGAGTCGATCTGTCGCTCTGGATGAGGGCGTCGGTCTGTTGAAGTATCAACAGGTGCCGCAGCGTCCACAATCGGCTTGCTGTCTTCATCGACCTCGATCTGAACTGGATGTGATTTCCCCAAGAAAGCGGCTATTTTCTCAATCTCCACTGGCTTGGTGATGTGATCAGCCTCCCCGGCGACAAGAAATACTGGAACTTCGAGTCCAGCCCACACATCCGCTCCTGGCAGGCCCCCTTGGGCGATGTTGTTCTTGTAAGTCGGTAAAGAGCCGCTAGCCATACGCCTCCAGACCTCTGTCTTACTTTGGTCATTGAACCGGTATTGCAGCTTCTTTGTCTCGGCATCCGCATCCGAGCCCACGAATCGATGTACACTTGCACTCTCTGTGCCACCTCTACGATCCCATTTCCGCCAAAGATTGAACACTGGACCTGGAACCCATAGGAGCTTCTTGAACGTCGCAACCTGATCTTCTGATGGGGGTTCCGCTTTTGGACAAACAGCAACAAGTCCAACAATATGATCTGCTAGATTTGTAGAATGAGGCGAGTTTCTCGATGCAATCATTGCTGCGAGCGAGCACCCCATACTATGACCTATGAGGACAACCCCTCGTCCAGCCTCCTTCTCTCTGTATTCCTCAATAATTGTCCCGAGGAGTTCCGCAAGGGCATCGGTGGTATAGGCATCCCAGTTCTTAGGCTCTAATTTTGACATTCCACAACCAGGTAGATCAATGGCTAAGCATCCCGCCAGGTTTACCAAGCTCGTCAGCAAGGGATGGAACTGTGCAACTGAACCTCCCAGACCATGTATAAATACAAGCAGAGGCAATGGGGCTGGTTCTGTGGGCAGCTTATCTGCTTGTGGATGCTTGCGGTAGAACACTCGTACTTTGGGATATGTGAATCGACTCGTAGTATATGATTTAATTTCGGAATGTTTCTTCAGAAGTCCAGGATCTGTGACTTCGGCATCTGATTGAACTTATCAGCCCAATTCTTCTCTCTCATTGGAAAACTTGCCATTTTGATCCGTAGGATATTGGCCCACACTGTCAACGTCGGTAACCTCCCCAGAACTTGTCGATAGAGACTTGGCTTCACTTCGGCGTCGCTTGAACAAGAACCAACAGCCTGGTAGAACAGAGCACATGGCCAACACCTGGGCAACCTCCCAAACACTAAATTTTCCTTCAGAAATCTGCGGATAGAATTGGCGGACGCTAGAGAAGAAGGAATGGAAGTGGAAAGTTCTGGAGATCCGCGATATATTGCTATCAGGTAGAGCAGAAATTCCTGGGCAGATAGAGAGAAGGAGGATGTTTATAAGACATGCCGGCAACTGAGACACGGCCATAACTTTAAAGAGCTAGAATGTCAGCTCCAGCTTGAGCTCAGGAGTGCTTTTTGGGCCAAAATAGCCAACGGTGACGGCACTCGTAGTCCCTGGGAACAGGCACTTCCTTGGCCAGAGCACGGTGCGACGCGACGACAGAACGTGGATGGTCTCTGTCCTTCAAGTCAACGGCATTTGAAACGAACGTGGCCTGCTCGGGGAAGATTGGTGGCTATCCGGCGGCTTTGTAGTACGAGGGCGAAAGTTTGGCGAGTTGCGGATGGACATCGAGGGAGTCTAATCAAGAAGATGAGGCTGTTGGAAGCTTTTGGATGGGGACCTCTGGGAGCAGAACGTGCGTCATTCTCTGCCGTCAATTCGTTTACGCGCACAACCAGGAATCCAGGGCAGCAGCAGAGGACGGGCCACAACACGGGCGAGGGCCCAGGGTTTAGGTTCAGATTCAGGTTCGGGTTCAGTCAGGTACGGGAGGGAGAGACGCAACGGTCCGGGAGGAGGCGGCGGCGGCGGAGGATGACAAGTAAGGGAGAGGGAGGAGGACTTGAGTCCGAGAGTGAGTGTGAGTGTGAGATATCTCGGGCACCAGCTTGCCCAACGTGGGCTGGCTGGGTGGGTGTGAAGAGAATCTCGGCACCGTGCCGCCAGCCGGATCAAGTCAAATCAAATCAAATCAAATCAAATCAAAATCAAAATCAAAATCAAACCAAAAATAAAAAAAATTATTCGAATTAAATAAAATGATACCGAGGAAGAAGGACGGCTGGGGTTAGCCTCGGGATACAGGGTCCAGCGTAGGTGCCGTAGCATCAGCATCAGCATCTGCATCAGGATGGGAATGGTCCGCTATATCCCATGCCATGCCATGCCATACCACAAGGTACCTTACCATACCACACTATATACAGTACCATGCACTTCCTCATCCCCCTTCTCCCGTCTCTCTTTATCCTTCCCCCTTTCGTCCTTCGCCCTCCCTTCACCAGATGCAGGCCCCGGAGGAGCTGTGCCGGGAACATTCCTAGGATATTGCTGTCCCTATATTGGCCGCCGTGCAGGGACAACCAGCACCAGTGGGCTGTCCACCGGTGTATCCCATCCCATCCGAATGGGTAATGTTCTGAAATCACTCCCGCTGTGATACATACATACATACATACCCCTTACCAGCAAGCAAGAACTCTCCCTCCCCTCCCTGCCCATTCCTCATCCATATCCACATCCACATCCAGACGCCACGCCCAGGAGTCTGGAGACGGGAACTGACATCGCGTTTCGTGACACCAAAGCCAGAGATGGGAAAGTGGCGGCAGCTCGAACTCTGGCCCTGACTCGTCACGGTGTCTTGTCTCACTGAGTGGCCGAGTGAGTGTTCGGATGCACGATCTGACTATCTCGCATCGAGCCATGCCTTACTTTGATGCATCTCAACATCGTCACCGTCCCGTCCAAGGCAGAGTGAGAATGCAGTGCCAACGCGTATTGTGTCGTATCGTATCGTGTCGTATCATCCAGTGCACCGCACTGCACGGTACAGTCCAGTATCCACTCATGAGTGTTATCGTCGACGTCGTCGTCCGCCCAGCCGAAATCGCTGAAATGATGCATCAATTCAGACCTCTGTCGCTCGTCCCTATCCACACCGACAATCTCTTGTCCTACCTGCTCTGATATCAACCACATGCCAAAGCTCCTCCTGTACCCGCCATGCCCTGGGTGAAGCTGCCGATGACGGAGCGCAGAGCTTGTGAAAGCAGCTCTGATCGCACACAAGGTTACGGCGAGAAGTATCTACCCTATCTATCATCTCCCCTCGCTCCCTCGCTCCCCTAATCCAAGCTCCTCAATTGGCAGCGGAGCCGTTTCGACGGGGCGGGGCAACGGCAACGGCCCCCAGACCAAAGAGAGTGCAATATCATTAGCTGCCGCACCCTCCGCCTCCTGGAAGCAGTGATCATGGTAGCTTGAATCTCCACGTACCTAAGTATTACGCCATTCGCATGTCTGCATGAGAGAAGTATCTTTCATCCGGTGCTTCATCCACGAGAATCCATTTTCCAATCGAACCTTCCGTCTGTGTGTCGTGTTCCTCACTCATTCCATCGTTGATTTGCATATATATTAGACGCGCAAATTTTTACCTTCATTTTCCACCCCCATCTACAAATTTCTTCTCCACTGTCCTACCAATCGATTGGAATTGCTTCCCTCGCACCTTTCGAATCTATCTTTCACCATGGTGCACTCAGTTCATGAGTATGAAGACATCCCGGAGCCACCCAGATACGTAGATTTCCCGTGTGTCGAAGCTGGGACCATTATCGATGGCAGGCAAGTTTTGAACCGATGGTCGTCCACCATCACCAGAGGTCAGAACATGAGATGCGTCCTCAAACTCGTGCTTACATCTCATAGGCCATGACTTTCCTGGAGCACAGGTCAGGAGCTGTTCCATGCATGCGTGACACATCTTAACTTGATTCAAAGGCCATGCTCTATGCCGCAGGAGTTCCAAACCGGGAAATGATGAAGAATGCCCCTCAGGTTGGGTGAGTCTTCTCGTCGACCTCGTATATTCACGGCCGCCCGCTGATCTTGATGCAGCATCGCGACTGTTTGGTGGGAAGGTAACCCATGTAGTGAGTACCAAGATAATTATGTATGATAACCGCTAAATTGTACAACAGATACGCACTGTGAGTTGGACTGCAACAATGTGTTGTGTAGCGACTGACATTCTGTTTCAGTGAACGGTCTGGGAAAGATAGTCAAGGATGCAGTACAGAAACAAGGGATGTTAGGATGGCAATTCAATACGATCGGGTTGGTGAACTTGGATTATCATACCAGGACCAGCTAATTGATATCTAGTGTCAGTGATGGAATCACAATGGGAGGTGAAGGGATGAGATTTTCACTTCAAGTGAGTCTAGTGTTTCCAATCGGACTCAGCCTCCACTCTGACTTACGATTCGCATTTTGGTGCGTCTCCGATGCTAACAATATTCAAAGTCTAGAGAAATTATTGCCGATTCCATCGAAACTGTTACGTGTGCTCAAGTATGTTCTTTCCCCTATTTTAGATAAGGCTTCGCTTACCGGTCCCAGCACCACGATGCGAACATCAGGTAGCCTCAATTCAACTGAGACATTGGCTCGGCTAGTCTACTGACGCTTTCTAGTATCCCTGGCTGTGACAAAAATATGCCTGGCGTTTTGATTGCCGCTGCTCGACATAACCGACCCTTTGTTATGATCTATGGCGGCACCATTCGGAAAGGGTTTTCAAAGCTCATGAATAAATATGTCAACATCAGTACGGTGAGCGATCTCAACTCTCCCTTTCTACCTTGTCGCTCACGTTGAGACAGTGTTATGAGGCCTCTGGAGCACTTGCATATGGGAAACTCAAAGCTGCTGATGGCGCGGGCGAGAATGGACGAACACCAAGCGATGTCATGGAGGAGCTTGAGCAACACTCGTGTCCTGGAGTCGGTGCATGTGGTGGGATGTATACGGCGAATACGATGTCAACAGCAATCGAAGCTATGGGTCTTTGTCTCCCAGGTTCTTCTTCCAACCCTGCGGATTCTCCGGCAAAGATGCGAGAGTGTGAGAAAGCTGCCGACGCTATCAAGATTTGCATGGAAAAGAACATTCGTCCTCGAGACTTGATGACCAAGGAATCATTCGAGAATGCTCTTGTACTCACAATGGCACTTGGGTAAGTAGTTCGTAGCACATCGTCGCTCATACGTACTTGCTAACGAGGAATAGAGGATCGACGAACGGCGTTCTTCATTTCCTAGCGATGGCTGGTACCGCCGAAGTCCCATTGACTCTTGACGATGTACAACGTGTCAGTGATAAGGTACCCTTCCTCGCCGACCTTGCACCAAGTGGAAAATACTTTATGGAAGATCTCTACGCAATTGGTGGGACGCCTTCTGTCTTGAAGTACCTCATTGCGGCGAGTCTCATAAATGGTAAAATCCCAACGGTCACCGGCAAAACTCTCGCAGAAAATCTCGAGTCATTCCCATCACTTCCACAAGACCAAGTCATCATTCGTCCTGTCAGCAACCCTATCAAATCGTCGGGCCATCTCCAGATTTTGAGGGGGAATCTTGCCCCTGGTGGTGCAGTTGCCAAGATCACTGGTAAGGAGGGGCTGCTCTTTGTTGGAAAGGCTCGAGTTTTCAACAAGGAGCATGAATTGGATGCAGCATTGAAAAGGAATGAGATCAAGCACGGAGAGAATCTGGTACTTATTGTCCGTTATGAAGGGCCAAAGGGAGGGCCTGGAATGCCGGAACAGTTGAAATCTTCTGCTGCTATTGTAAGTGAATTGTGTTGCTATCTTTACACTTTTTTTCAAAGCGTGGTATCATAACTCTAAACAATGGGCTGAAAATGCTAATACAATCAACAGATTGGTGCTGGTCTGACAAACGTTGCTCTCGTCACAGATGGGAGGTATTCTGGTGCCAGTCACGGCTTCATTGTAGGCCACGTGGTTCCAGAAGCTGCAGGTCCGTATCCCCCTCCCCCTCCTGAGAAAAACTACTGAAACCCTCCAGTTGGCGGACCAATCGCCCTTGTCAGAGACGGCGACATCATCACTATCTCGGCAGAAACCAACACCATTAGTATGAACGTAAGCGAAGAAGAGATGACGATTCGTCGCAAATCCTGGCGTGCTCCCAAGAGCATCGTCAACCGTGGCGTGCTGGCCAAATATGCACGCCTCGTCAGCGACGCTTCTCACGGAGCGATGACGGATTTATTTTAGGCACAGCTTGGAGGGATTTCAGCTTGAAGGAGGGACGGCGGCTATTTGCTAGCGTTTTCTGGCGTTTGAAAGCATTATGGCTTCAGGGGGTGGATGGATAGATTTCGCATGGGGGGAAGATAAAAAATTAGACTGATCAGCTATGTGTGTGTGGTGCTTTCTTGTGCTTTTAGATAGATATATGAATGTTACGGCCTCGTCCTCTTGCTCCTCACTCAACTCCCTTCTCTGCGAGATTTTAGGTTGCGGCCACTTATGTAGGTGCAGTCGGTGATTCTCGACAGAAGATTAGGGAGGGATATGTCCCAAATGGGAGGGTGCGATTTGTTGTTCAAACACTTGTTTGATATAGCTTCCATTGGTGGTGTTGGAGACGAGGAAGGGGCAGGAAACGAGGGGTAAAGGAGAGGAGAGAAAACCGCGACGTGATTTACAAGAAAAATGCTAGGCAAGAAAAATGCTAGGAGGAAAATAATCTGAACAGTGAAATAGAAATGCAAGATTGATACCCACAGCTCGGGGAATGCCATATGTGTGTGCATAAAGCCCGACAATTCCTGTATTCTACTTTCTGAGATATCAAAACCAGGAAGTGAGCGACAACCAGACCATCAACACTCAAACACCCAAATTCTCCATCCAATACGTCAACACCAGTCCATGTCCAAGCCCCCATTTCCCTCTCGCTCGCTCGCTCGCATATTGACCAAACATCACCAACGACCTCTAGGTAAGCAGCGGTGTAGTACCTACCTACCTACCTACCAGTCCCCACCTATCCACGCCCACGGAACCCTACAGCCCAGCCGCAGCCGAGCCGCAAACCAGCGCGCTGCAGATAACCCAGCTCCGCAAAACTATACTGTACATGAATGACATGACTCTCCGTGAAAAGGCTAGGAGGACAAAGGTGCGTGCCTTTTGTTCCGTTCCGGCGGTGCTATGTACAGGTATGGCAGATGGAGAATGGCTAAGAGTTGGGGAGCGGGAGAGCGAGCAAGTTTGTGATCAGGAATGGCTAGAGGCGGAAGCAGAGATCCGTCCCTGCTGTTGTGGAGAATGAGGGGTCCTTGGACGGCCCGTTTTGCAGATCCACTACTTGCTGTAATTCTTTCTTTCGCACCCCAACCCCCTTGATCTTGGGGCAGCCGAGAGCTGGGGAGGGTCAGTGGCGTTGGCGTATCTTTCACTAGGTGTTTTGAGTTGAGAGAGGAAAGTTTAAGGTAGAATATGTTTCGTTTTAAAAGTTGATTTTTTATCTCATTTGCGGCATTTCGTCATTTTGTGTACATTATAGCTCTCGCTGTCTTATTTAGAAATTTGCAACTTCCCTCATCTGAACCCTGCAATAGCGTATCTACATATATCATCTCTCTCTTACAAAGCAAAGGCCAAGAGCACAGCAGATCCCAGCAGACCGGCAAATCCAAGCGAGCTGACTCCACTGTATGAGCTTGTGTAGATCGTGCTTGCGGCAGACTTCGAAGTCGAGGCTGCGGCGCTGGATGTGGTGGATGCAGCGGAAGTACCAGTCGTGCTTGCGGCAGCAACAGTTGCGGAAGCTGGAATGGAGGAGAGAACTGAATCAGCGCTGAACACACCAGTGGAACCTGTAGCGTTCTTGCAGGACGATGGAATGCTAGGTGCTTTGCCGGCGACAAAGTTGACTGCTGCGCACTATTTTCTGTTAGTCTTGTCTTGAAATCGCATTGTGAGACTTCTTGGCTCACCTGGTAGAGGAGTCCATCTGGAGCATCTTGAACTACACTGATGACACCCTTGGAACCTGCCCATGAAGCTGGAACCATAACGTTCTGCTCACAGTATGCACCGAGGGCGCTCTGGAGGATGCTGGGGAGGAGAGAGGTCCAGTTGCCAGAGGCGGTTTGGTCGAGAGTTGCCCGGAAAAGCCAGACAGCTTGAATATGGGTGGATTGCTACATCTTGTTAAAACCATCTAGTCACGTTGTAAAGGTGAGAAGGCCTTACAACTGCAATTGCGTCTCCACCAACGTAGAAATTTGTCAAATTATTCTTTGAAAAGTCGAGCGAGAATCCACCACATGGTGCTGATCCCTCATTGTCGTCTGAGAAGCCAATGGTGGTTGGGTAGTTGAGCAGGAAGTGAGCGCTTGTTGAGCTGGCGAGAAGCGCAACGAGGGTGGTGAGGGTGGTGAAGGTCTTCATTTTGCAAATTTGAGACTGGTGAGGTCAATTGAGTGTAGTCTTGAACTTTGGAGAGATTGAAGGGTTTGAATGAGTTCGAATTTGCTTGTAAGGGACTTCTTGGAGCTTCCTGCCAGAACGAGGGCGCCGACGACTTTAAAGAAAAAACATCCCAGCCCACCTCTGCAGCGCGCACGCCAGGGCAGGTCGTAGCTAACGCCACTTCTGGAGCGTATCTCCTATCACCAGAGTCAATTCCACCAAGCCTTTGTCAGATCGTGACAAGCTTTCTAGCGGACCATGTCGTTTGCGCCGGCATGTGCAGCTCCTGGCCGCAGAAGCACGGGTTGGAGCAGCAATATGCTCAAGAACATGCATCTGTCCCACTACCAGGCCCTGCATGCGCCATCTACTGGCCAATGCCGCATTCACCTCCGGATTCGATGATTGGGGTGTTTGTTGACGTTTGCCCTGTTGCGTGATGGTCGAGAATTCTACCTTCTCTAATGTGCTCAATGTGGCTGGTTATCCCTGCAACTCGCGCCTTGGCGGCAGCACTTCTGACTTGTACTCCCCGGACCTCCCCCACCTCTTAACACACATGGACTCGCGCTGACCAGGTGCTTGCGGTGGTGGTGGCTATCAGGCTGCTCCACATCTCCAGGCTTAACTTGCTCATCCTGCTCATTCTCTCGGGCCCGGCTCCTCTCCTGCAGCAGCCCAAACCAGTGCCACCGCCAGGGTTTGCGTTTAACCACTTCACATCGCACCTGCTTGCAAGACCTCCAAAGTGATTTCCATTCTCATCTTCAAATTTGCTGCCGTGGTGAACGTCTTCCAAATCAAATCTAACCTGGCTATCTTCGTCGAGGCATGCATAGGGAGGACAGGACTGGATATCAAAATCTGAACTAATCTTCTCCGGCGGTTCGCCCCATCCTCCGGCAAGATGGATATGAGTGGGATGGACATGAGCTCGGACAACACCCTGTTCCGAGTCATTAATCAGAAGTTGGCGAGAGCATATTGGTATATTATTGCTGGTGTTACTGGCTTCATTCTTCTACTACGGATCTTCGAATATTATCAGACTTGGAGCAGGTCAGTATCTCTCTGTGGGCATGCTAGGGCGACGCTTGAAGCATGTCATAAGGGAATAATCTGACAGGAGTACGACAGGTTACGGATATGTCGAACAAGAAAGACAACGACATACCCGACGAGGGTGAACAGTATTCCCATGCAGATATATGCGACTGCGACTGCGATCGGTCGCGAAATGAGTTACCCTCAATTTCACATAGGAGGCCCTTTCTCTTGGCTGAGCCCACCTCCAATGGGTCGGGTCCTCATCGTCGCATGCTACTGCTCGGTCGTCGCCTACATGCTGTGTTACAGAGCGATCGTCAAAGATGTGTATTATTATGAAAGGATTGGATTTCGAGCCGGATGGATCTCGGTCACCCAGGTTCCACTAGTATATCTTCTGTCCCAGAAGTCCAACGTTATCGGATGGCTCATCGGCAGCTCGCACGAACGAATCAACTGGCTACATCGATGGGTATCGCGTACACTCCTCATCAGTGTGACTATACATGGAGCCTTCTTCATGAGGGAGTGGGTCCTAGCAGAATTTGTTCAGCTCGAACTTCAGATGATGCCGATGGTGAAGTATGGTATCGGAGGTTGGGCAATCCTCGTCTGGACATTCCTGTCATCACTCTCTCCTCTCAGGCGGATGGCATACGAGGTGTTCGTATTGCAACACATCGCTGCAGCAGTCGTCTTTCTGTGGCTTCTCTACGTCCACGTACCGGCTTACGCTCGATACAATGTCTGGTTCTCGATTGCAGCGCTTTGCTTCGATAGATTCGTCCGGGCTTTGTTACTCGTGGTCAACAACATCCGAATTCGTGTAACGAACACATGCAATCGCACTCAGAGAATTGGCCACGAGGTGAAGCTCGAAGCAATCAGCAGTGAGATCACAATTATCACTATCAAGGATGTTCATCTCTCTTGGAAGGCAGGTCAGCACATATACCTCTGGCTACCATGGATGGGTCCACTTGAATCACACCCTTTCACCATTGCCACACCATACAAGTCGCCAGAGGAATGTCACTGCCACGAAATTCAGTTTGCAGTTCGTGTACAGTCGGGCTTCTCTAAGCGAATCAACAACTATGCGACAAAGAATCCTGGGAAATCGTCCACACTAACTGGCTTTATTGCTGGTCCATACGGTGCACCACCAAGCTGGCAGGCCTACGAATCCTTGATTCTGATTTCAGCATCAACAGGAGCATCATACACGCTACCTATTCTTGAAGACATCCTCTCTCGCTCGAGCAACACGTGCACGAAACGACTCTCATTTCTTATGACGGTTAAGGACCGATGTCACATCGAATATTATGAGGCACGGCTCGCTAAAGCACTTGCCCATGCAAAAGCAGTTGGTATTGAGCTAGACATCGAAATCGCCATTACTGGAGAAGGGTCATCTGTTGCTGGCAGTGATGTTGGGGATGTCCAAGATGCCAAGCTGAGTACAGACACAAAGGAGGTCGGCTCGTCGGCGGAGAAAACTCAGGAGCCCTTTGTGCTCGTGAAATCTATCTCGCCCTCATCAGCATCATCGCAGGAAGGTTCGCTCAAGGTAGGAGCATGTTGTGCAGCAAAAGCTGCCCCCAAAGTGAGCGCCTGTTGCTGCGCTGAGGTGGTTGAGCCAGGGACTGAGGCACAAATTGTGTACTCTTACTCTAGGCCAGATATAAGCGCATTTATTCGCAGAACGGTTGAGATAACTGGCGGAGAGACGTCCGTCGCAGTATGTGGCGGGAAATCACTTGTAGCCACAGTGCGGAACTCCGTATCAAGTCTTTCGGATGAGCGGGCGGTGCACAAGGGTACTGGAGCTCAAGGCATACATTTGCATGTTGAGGAGTACTGTTTCTAGATATAGTTAATACAGATGTACATATGTACAGATACGAAGTTACGAATAAAACATATAGATAGTTGGCTATGCACTGCATTGCTATGCTCAAAGCACTCTGGAATTATCTAAATTTACATACCAGTGAACGACTCTTATATCCAGAAACCTTATGCGTCATAAAACCGACGTAATCATAATCTCATAACTCGTGTTCGATTCCACCGGCATCTTCGGTGCTCGACTGGTACCATTCATTTGTCGTCCATTGCACAATCAACTTCTTTGCTTGCTCAGAAAGAGCAAAGTAACCTGGATTGTCTTTTGGATAGAACATCACTACACACGATTAGTTCTCAATCCCTACGGGGAACAATAATCACCTACTCATGTGCGCATTGATCTCATCTGGGGCGGAATCATTGATTGATTCTTGCCAGTAGTCCTTCGAGTCTTTCTTTGGCAAATTGCAGAAAGTCCTCTGGTTTCCAATGACGCTCCCAACCATCGTTGTGCCATCCTTGGACATGGCTTTCTTCCCCAGGCGCGTGTACAGATTGCCCCACCCCACGCCGAGCTCCTTGTTGACAATCACCATGTTCTTTACGCGCTTCTGGAGCTCCTCGCCCCGCATCAGGCATCCTACGAATTCGAGGTGTGAGCCAACCCATGACCAGCCCGAGGTGATCTGCTCTCTGTTCCTGTATGCTGCTACCCCGCCTCCAGCTACCGCCGCTCCGGCACCTGCGATCATGGCTATCTTGCCCCATTTCTGCCACGCGGGGACGGAGGCTGCTGCTTCTGCGGGCGTGGGCGCCGGGAGTGCGGCTACGGGCTCTTTCTTGCTATCTTTCGTGTCGCCCGCTGCGGCTTTGCTACCCCAGAATCCGCCGGTGAGAGCACTGAGCTGTGTCAGTGCTGCAGATGCGGTGTTGTAATGCTCCTCTGCCCCGTGGGCCACAACGCCAGGGGAAATGCCTAGGTAGGGTGTGTCGAATGCCAGGACGCCGCCGACGTAAGGGAACATCATGGAGTTGAGGGTAGGTTCGGGGGTGCTACTGCCAGGGGATGGGGAAGAGATCGATACATCGGAAGTGAGGGCGAGTATAGTGTCTGCAGCAACAATGCCGCCCATGCTGTGTCCTATGAGGATTGTGTGGACGGAGGGGTCGACGGTGGGTGAGGGCGTGTGCTTGGAGACTTCGATGTCAATGACTTTCTCTAAGAGCCTTGTATTTTGTTAGCATTGTCTACCGGCGCATTCAAGAGAAGATGTGTAGTTCACCAGTCTCGAAATCTGCCTACACATTCTGCAAGGTCGCCGCGAGTTTCGAACTTGGGATATACGATGGCGCGCACATCGATCTTGGGGAGATCATGGCTGAGCAGAGCGCGCAAGTCTTCTGGGAAGCGCCCAAAGGTGTCATCTCCGCCCTGGTTGACGTTAGATTTGGCTGCGAACCGAGTGTGGGGTATGTACCTTGAATCCGTGGATGAAACATAGCAAAAGCGTTTTCTTCATGGTGCTTTGTTCATGTTCATGTTTATGTTGTTGCAACACAGAGGCGAATGCGAGATGCACTGGGTGACTGCAATGCCCCGCCCTACCAGAAACCCCTGGACGGTCCTCCCGTCCACAACCCCTGTGCTGTTGAGCGTATTACAATCGACGTTCCATATTCCTGCTGACTGCTTGCTAAATCGATAGTGTGGAATGAAATTACATTTGGACCTTTAAAACTTCTACATCTCTGTCCTGGTGGTGGTCCTCGACTCGAGGCGGTGCTCAAGATTCAACCATATCATGGGACAGAGAGCCTCGTGTGAGATACATGCAACACATCAGACCGCTTATACGGCATCTACTTAAGGATCATTCGGGCTGTTGTTGCCCGAGTCATTTTGGGGGCATTTATTCTTTGATCTTTTGTTTATCTGACTTATATCCTCAGTGCCCTTGATTCATCTCTACTACCTTCAAGTCTCTCGCCGCGTCGTTTGGCAATATCAGACTTCTGGTTGACTTTCTGATTTCACTCGTCGCCATCATGCCACGCAAACGAGATGCCGGGTACCAAAGCCTCACGAGCATGGCAGTATTCAAAGCTCTAGATATGGTCACCGGCCATAGTCGTCCCCTTGACCCAAGACCATCTTCATACAGCCAAAAGAGGCAGACTTCTTTCAACCAGTCCAAGATCCGAAAGTCGCCTGATGGACAGTTACAAACAATTTGGCCTGGCGTTGAAGCTCCAGCTGATTTGCCCCGCCTTCCTCCTCGGTCCCATTGTCTGACACCACCTCCGTCGGATGATACTGCACAGCCGTTAGATGACTATGGTCAGGCACAGTCGCCTTTTTTCAAGCTTCCACCTGAAGTGTTGCGTCTGATCTATGGGGAGGTGCTTGGGAACAGGACGCTGCACATTGTCAGAAGGGATGATAAACTAGGCTGTACTGCCTGTAAGATCAATGAGAAGCAATGCCAGGAGCAATGTAGAGAGGAGCAGTGCAGAGGATTGAAACTACCCAATGGCATTTATCAATATCAAGCTGGTTTAAACGACTTAAACCTGCTACCACTGCTACAGACCTGTCGCAAAGTGTACGTCTTCCTTCTACACTGATAGACCACTCTAATGGATTTAGGTACGCCGATGCTGTACAAATCCTCTACAGATCTAACACTTTCGACTTTGATTCGATGGAAGCTCTTATCTCATTTTCCATAGCCATCTTGCCGAAGCGACTTGATTCTATCCAGAGTTTACAACTAGATTTCCACTTCAGCACATCAAAACACTTCGCTGAAAGTACAGCCTACAATGACCCTCCGAGATGGGAGCGGACTTGGCGTATTGTCGGTAGCATAAAGGCACTGCAGAAGTTATATGTTTGGATCTCGTGGCATCGTCTCGATTTCCGTCCTGTTGAGGAGTCGTGGTTGATTGAGCATATGGATCAAGTGAGACAATTGGAGCTGTTTGAGGTCAGCTTGCCTTCGCTCAAGGGGAGAGCAGTGAAGCGAAAGCACGAGTTGTTGTTTCATATCACAAGACGCAGTTGATTGATACCAGTATACAATAAAATATGTATTGCTGGTTCGTATATAAGTTCATTGGTAGATCTTGTACATTTCAAGTCTTGACGCTAGTTAGAAACCTACACGTGAAGAAGCCCACTTTTACTGAATTGATATATTAATTGTTTCTATTATACAATAGGATAACGGTACTTTTCGCCTACTATCAGAATATGGGCGAGCATTCAATGTCCATAATCATGACAGTCAATATTTCCTTGTAAGGCATGTTTTTATGATTGGGCTGTGCCGCTTCCATATCTGGGAGCCGCTTGTGGCCGGATCCTTAAGCGCTTTCAATCAGAACGTGGGTGAAATGTAACCTCCGATGCTCATGCGATATCCATTATTAAATGATCAGAAGCCTCTACTTTGTTTCGTGTGTCGCCATAAACTACACTTCTTGAAGAACGTGTGGCCTACTTGGGCTCCAAGTTAGGAGGAGCCGTAGCAGGCAGCCTCGAAGATGGGTTGTGAGATATGCTACGACTTCGATCGGCCTACCCTAGCTCTTATGCATCGTACCAACAAGTTGAAGTCTTGCCCATTCACTTTCAAAACCCTTGAAAAGTCGGCCGTCAATGGCTGCCTCGGGTGTGAGATCCTGCTGAAAGGTGCGCAGATCATCTATAACCTGCGTAGCAAGAATTATCACCTGCAATGCATCAACTCCGAATCTTCGGTTTTCCTAATTGCTCCCAACGAGAAATTTCCAGATATCGGAGTCGTAGAGTTTTACTTCCCTAATGGTACTGTCTCATTTTCACATCTTCTGGCAAGGTAGTCTATTGAGAATGCGGTGTAATTTCTTCACCGCGGGAATTTTTGTGGCTAACTCTTCTAAGACGATCCGATGTGCGAAAACAATGTCGGAGATAGTTCTTCAAGCCACTGGACGGATTTGGAACATTCTGTCCAGTGGATAAAGAATCGCCTGAGAATTTGTGATGGCCTTCATAGTGCTTGTATCAAATCTGAGGCCATGATGAGCACCCAAGCTGTATCTCCAGCACGACTATTGGAGTTGAGGAAAGGAGACACCGAGCATGTCTTCTTAGAGGATAAGAGTGCAGCTTCAGCACGTTATATGACTCTCAGTCATTGCTGGGGAACATATCAACCAATGACGACGACCTCTAGCACAATCCAGCAGCGAAAGACTGGGATTCTGGTTTCTGCTCTGCCTCGGACCTTCCAAGACGCCATCCATATTACGCGGCGACTAGGCGTCGATTACCTATGGATTGATTCACTTTGTATTGTCCAAGATGATGCCAATGACTGGAACACCGAGTCTGCCAAAATGGCTTCAATATACTCCAACTCGTTTCTCAATCTCTCTGCCACAAAATCCAGCGATGGTACCGGAGGTTGTGTCAGTAGTACATTTGCAGCTGTCGAAACTCAAAAGGCGAAACAGTTAAAGATTTCTTTAAGGCAAAGAAACTACATTAGGGACTGCCATGGAGAGCTGCAGAACATGTCACTAGATCGGAACTATGAGTCCACAAGGTTAAGCTCACCATTAGTAAGTGCCCAGTGCTCTCGCACCATATATAGCCTCAATTAATCCCAGATAGCTTTCCCGGGCATGGGCGTACCAGGAGAGACTACTTTCATCGCGGAATGTCAACTTCCACCGCGAAGAGCTGGTATGGGAGTGTGCCTCTAGCATATCTTGCGAATGTGGGAAGATCATAAACTCGATTCACCAACGGCGTCCTGTCACCACAACACCAAGCGTAGAGACAATTCAAATTGATAGCGGTGGATTATCTGAAAATACAGATTGTCGAAGAAGGAGATGGTATGGCCTTGTTCGACAATACTCTGGACTATCGGCGCGGTTCCCAAAGGATCGTCTTCCCGCTCTAGCTGGCCTAGCCAAGAACTTCTCGCCGTTATTTGGCGACGGGTATCTCGCGGGTCTTTGGAAACAGGATATTTGGTACGGTCTGCAATGGAGTATTCTTTCTGAAAACGCAGACCTGGTTCCCCGGCGAGCAAAATTTCGTGCACCCACTTGGTCATGGGCTTCCATTGAGTATCGAAGCGGCGACGAAGCAGAAGCAGGCTCGCTGACCCAACCAACTATTTGTTTTGACGGATGGAGATCCGACAGAATCGAGCAGCGTGCTTCTATATCCGAGGCACATTGTGTGCCGTTAGATCCAAAGAACCCGTTTGGTGAGGTGACTTCAGGACTTTTGACCATCGAGGCAAGATCGCTCCAACCAACATTACATTGGAGTAAATATGATACAATATCGAAGAATAAGTGCCCCGAGCCCTTTAGGCTATTCTTTCTTTTACCGGGCGCTGAAAAAAAAGATGCAGTAGGCCGTGTCCCCTCCACTTATGAGAGTGGAGATGGATATAGTCAGGGTGGCTTCTCTCTAGATGTGGTTCACTGGGACGCAGGCTTGTATAGACCCCCGGACGCAGCTTGGGCGGGCTATGTTTATGCTCCCGATTTCTCTACTGTACGCTGCATCTCCATGGGAGCCATCAGGGAAACAAATTACATCAAAAAAGCTGGAAGACCTGAGGTAGCTGTGTCCTACTTGAGGCACCAGTGCATGTTAATTCGAGAGCTGGACACGCCAGAGAAGCGTCACGAACGAATTGGGTTGGGAACAGTAGACGACTACGAAGACTTATTTACCAGGGCGACCCCTCAGCGGTTTGAGCTCATCTGAGGGCATCGCTAGATTTTGTTCGATCCTGGACAGAGATCGAACTTGCAATTTACGGATGGATATATTTTGAACATTTTTGGGTATCTTGAAGAATTTTATAATCAGACTAGGACCATCGAGACCTTACTCAGTCATAATGACCCGGTGACTGACATCCCTCTGACTGCACGATCAGAAGCTGCAATTTCTTCGATTGTGCCATCTATCTAGACCAACATATCAAACCGGTGCCAACAATATCTAACTTAGTATGCGTGTATATCAAAATCGACATGAAGCGCTTAACCAATGACCAAACCCGGCAGCCACATCCAATACCAGATCAAACCCACCCGGCTCCGCCCCCTGTCTTCCTCCTTTCTAAAAATGAGCAAACAGAGAAAGGCATGAGAAAAAAAGTTCAAATTTCCCATGTTCCATACCCCATTTTCAAACAAGGAACGAGAAACCCTATTCCAAACCCGCTTTTCAATCTCTCTTCCCTCTCTACTCCTCTCTACTCCCCTCATCACAACTACCCACTTCCAAAGGCCTGCGAATTCTTGACTCCGGTGCTGCTTGGAGCTTGGAGCAAGCCAACCCTTTCCAATACTAAGCGAGACGGGACGGGAGGAGATTGTCGTTGTCTAGGTACCTTAGGTAAGGCATCTTAAGGTAAGGTAGGTATGTAGGTACCTTATGCAAGTCTACATATGTATGTATGTATTTGTTTGCGTTTAACCTGAGGATGGAGGAGGGGGTTGCTTTGAGTGTTTTATGTATATATATGTGTGGGGGTACATGGATATGTATATGTAAATACTAATAAAGGTGCAAATGCAAACGTAAATGTAAATCTGTGACACATTGCTATATCATGAGCTCACAGTCTTACTGAACTCACGATATCGGAAGGTGAAAAATATACATATCTCTCAGACCTCTCAGACCTCTTAGTGCAAGATATGATCTATCGTTTACCTTTATTATTTCTGCCCACTTCTACTCTACGTCTCCTCACGTCTACTTCTACATCTACTCCTCCAAAGTCCCAATCGGTGATTCTCCACATGCATGCAAATACTCTTGCTACAGCATGTGATACCTCTCTAGAGGCAATGGACCTCCAAAAAACTCTATAATTTACTCTTCCCTTTTACAGAGGTCTCGTTTTGTAGATGTCTACTCTCCACCACACTCCCTGCATCACCCTCAAACACCACGCCACGCTTTCGCATACCCTCTTCCCACATCACCCGCTGTCTCTGGCCCTCTCTCTCGCGGACCCGCCTCACCATGCCTTCCTGCCACTGGCTCGCGATATGGGTGTCTTCCCCTTCTCGCCCTTCTGAGCGCCTAGCTTCCAGATCCAACTCTCGTGCAGGCCCCTACCCTGGCCACTGCGCGGCGTCCAGGCTTCCTGTACCCACCACTCGGTAGCACCATCACCATCACCATCACCATCACCGCCGCCGCTGTTCATGAGCAGAGCGTCTTTCGGCACGTGGAACACCACCGAGTGGCTCAGGCTCCCGATACTCCCGACCTGATCGCCGAACCCGAGTGCGTTGCTGACAATCTCGATGGAATTGCGATCGCTGGCATAGATGTGCGCGCAGGCGTGGAGATTATGTGCCGTGAGCGGGATGTGGCCGATAGGGCGGTAAAAAGTGAGATTTCGCCAATCCGACGGGTCCTCCGCTGGGAGAGTAAGCATGCGCATGTCGAGACCAGGGAAATTTGGCTCTTGGGGGTGCGTGGCGATGTAGCGCCAGAACCTGCCATATGTCAACATAATTCCCAGAAATGCCAAGTTGAGATACATGACCTCCAACATGTGAAGGGAAAGAAACTAGGTAGGTACTCACCACGGTGCATCAACAGCCGGAGAGCACGCCAACATCTCAGGTCTCAACCCCTCAAAGACATGCGCAAACCTCTCTCTCACGCCCCGCTTCATCTGATGCCCGATCCCACTCTCCTCATCCCCCAGTCGCTCATCGCTCTTGAAACTCACCAAGCACGAAAAGCACACCTCGCTCAGCTCGCCGCTGCAATCCCGCGCCTGGAAGGGCCGGCTGGACGACGCAGCCAGAGGCTGCCGGACCGTGACCTGACGGGTGCAATACGAGCGGCCGGATGAGAGGATCGAGACGCCGTAGATGTACGGCCGGTCTGCGAGTCCGGGGAGCGTGAAGAAGCCGTGGGCATTCTGGGTGAGGAGTTAGTTAGCTGTGGCACCTGTGAAAGGAGAGAGAGGAGAAAAAAAACTCACATGAACAACCATACCCTCACTCACCGTGGCAGCCGCCGCCCAAACAGCCTGTGCAAACACATGGCCACCATAAGCAGAGCCTCCACCCGGTTCATACGAAGGGTTAAGACTGCAGAACCGCCTGGGACCACCTCTATCCCCATCTCTATCCCCATCTCTATCCCCATCTCTATCCCCATCTCCCCACCACCATCTCTATCCAAACCTAGCTCCTCAATCCGCAAGAGCTCGACAAACGTCATCAGCACCAGCTTCGGCGGCGGCGGCGGCGACCCCTCCATTATCTATCGCTCGCTCCTGCGCTACCGTATACCCCGAGGAGAAAGGGGAAGCATTGGAGAAACCCAAAATGCAAAATCCAAGGTAGATAGTCACAGATTACAGACAGGTACGCAATATAGATGTACAATTGAAATGTCACTTTCCTGTACGACTATGGTACGGTTCAAGTCAAGTAAGTCATGCTTTCCCTTTGTCCAATATCCTGTCGTGATAGCCGGATGCTTCCTGACACGAGAGCTGATTGGTGCCCGTTAAGCCGAGGCATGCACCCCGCGTAGCACGTCAGCTGATTGTAGCCCCTTTTCCTTTCGTCTGGCGAGGCGAGGTTTGGACCAATCACATGTCACAGTATAAAATTCACTACGAGAGAATCAATGGGCACGAATGATTGAGGGGGTATTGTCGAGTCAATTAAGCAGACGCCTGGGCGACATTCTGTCTAACGCTACTTCTCCCTCCCTAAATCCACCAATGCTTTCCTTTCTCTGACTATCCTAATCTCTGGCTCGCATTGAACGCAGCCAAGACAATCCCAAGGAGAATGATCCCCTAACCTCTAGTCTGGAGGGTTGAAAACATGAATACAATTCGAGCTCGTTGGCATCGACCCAGGAAGAATACAAAAACACCCAGAACACCGTGCCATGCATTGGTATATCAGCTTCTCAATTTTCATCGTTGCCTTGATGTTGAGTGCTGGAAGAACGCCTGGATATGCAAATGTTACGAACCTCTAAAGTTTAATGGGCCCGTCTTTCTTTTGAAACAGTTTGAAAGAAATATGCTCTAATCGACGCTTGAAACAATGTTGTGTAAGGATTCGCGCGCTTATGGTATGGTTTGATGAAGTTATTTAACCCCGGAAGTTGGGTTGAGGAAGAACGGGCCAGTGTTGTTGATAGGGAGTGGTATAATCAGGAACGATACCAGGTCGGTAATCATTCCTCTTCCCCAGTGGCTGGTAATGCATCTGATCGACGTTGATGGAGTAATCATGCATCGAAGCAGATGGGGGAGGATAGAGAAGTGTGTCAAAATGACGAACTGGTTTGTAGGGTGACGATCTTTGTTGAAGAAATACAGATGGTGACACATGACCCTGGTTGTGACCGGGGAAGTTGCTTGAAATTGGAGATGATGCGTACGACAGCAAATCCTGGACTGAGTGTGGGCTGTGACGCCTCGTCGGAGTTGAATAGCCAGCTGGAGTAGCACTGTGGCTTCCAGTAGGAGTCAGCATGGGCAGTTGTGGTGCCCATGTGTTGGGGGTCGTAGGGTACACAGTCGACATGGCTCGCCCGCCCAAGGGAGGGAGGAGTGGTCCACTTTGTGGGATGGATGCAGGTGTAGGGTAGTTGCTCATAGGCTGACTGGTGGAAATCGTCAGATTAGGCACCGGCAGGCGAGGAGCGTCAGCTCTCATTGGCATGACACCCGGCATGAAATGTGAAGGGGGAGGAGCTGGTCTTGTAACCCGCTTCGCTACTGGCTCTTCGGACTCTCCGTCATAGCTTCGCTTTCGAGGTTGGACTCGTTGATCATATTCAGGAAGTGAAGGCAGTGGGGAGGTCAAAGGAGCCAAGGTGGTACTCGCAGGCCAGCGGTGGTTATTGATCAGTGCCGCAGAACCTGGCAGGTAACCATGTGTCGATGAAGGAGGAGAGGCCTGTGCCGAGGTGGGTGGTGAAGGTAGTTCGAGACGGTGCGAGGATGGTGCTGCCACGGGGGAGATGTGCGAATGAGGGGCCATGGCTGCTTGCTCCAGATACATCTTGATGCTGGCGAGACTCTTGTGCCACTCTGCCCACTCTTCCATCGAGGCCAACAGGCTATATCTCATATTACTCAAAAATTCCACCTCCATGACGTGGATTTCCGTAACCGAAATGCCCGAGACCTCTGCCCATGTTTTGTTTGTGTAGGTGTTATCGTCAAGGACTGAAAAAAATTATTAGCACGCATTTTCTCACGCTCCCATGCAACTTCCAACATACATTTATTTCCCAGCATCAGGGCTACGGTCAGAAGTCTGTATTCACTTCCAACCTTGCCCTTCACACCCGGATTGATTTTCTTGAGTCGGTAAATGAAGAGCAGTGCTAGGATGATGACCTTGTCCGTCACCTGGGTGGTTGACAGAATCATGACGACCCATTTTCGAAATCCTATCGAGGGGATGGCATCGTCTCGGAGCCGTCTGACGGGGGATGAGGAGTTCGACGATCGCTCTGCCTTTTCCAATGTCTCGGTAGATTCGAACCAGAATAAACAAGTGATCTGCACGCACGTTAGCCCTCCATTTCCACCACGCTTGTTTGAGATCGTCCTACCTGGGCCGCAAAATCGGGTAGACTTCCTCCTTCCTTGCAGATGGTGGTGGGGATTCGAAGATTAGGTCGAATCAGGTCGTTGGCGGAGCTCTTCTTCTGCGAAGTATTTTCCGTTGCTACGACAACATTTTCACTCGCTCGCTGAGGGCTGGCGGGCTGGCTCCGCACATACTGCTGCTGAGCGTGTGGTTCCGTCCTCAGACTTGACACTGGAGCTGCAGCGTGCTGGCTGGTAGTCGAATAGGCTCGGGAGGGGACGCTGGGTCCATGGTATGTTGGGGTGTAGCTGCTGGATGCTCCCGGGGCGGGGTACGACGTCGAATCCTTCTGGGGATTGTAGGAGCCATACTTGTATTGCGAGTGATATGTAGCGGCCATGTCGTCGGCAGGTGGGGTACGAAGACCGTCTCGAGCAGGAATGGGCGGTTCGAAGTAGACGGGTGGGAGTTGGGGGAGGGTGTAGGAGTAACCCACGTCCTTTCGACGATTTGTATCGAAGGCAGATGGAGCAGAAGGTAAAAGAAAATCGAGAGGAGCCGGTCTTGCGGAAGTTCGATACATGGAGGAGATGTTTTCGGCTCCGTCTCGGGGAACAATGGAAAATTGTCTTTCAAGGGACAACGGGCGAGGTGGTGGTGGTGTTGGTGGTGGACGGGTGGGTGTGCTCGTCGGAATGGTGTCAAAGTTTCGAGGTTCTGCAAGCGGATCAAGCCAATGCCACCGTCAGAGTACCCAGCACTCCTTGCGTTTGTTCACACGCTCTCTCTGTCTCTCCCCTTCGTGCTTGCTTTGCTTGCAGGAAAATGCACCAGACGAGGCCGCTCTCACCGAAGAGCCATGGAGGAATGTACCGATACTCGTGTACGTATCGGGGGAGGGGACGGCGTTCCAAAGGAAGAGGGCGAGTTAAGTACGTCGAGCAGGTCGAGCTCTAGCTGGTGGAGCGAGGTACGGAATGCAGGTTGGGAGGAAGATTTGGGTTGAATGAAGGCAACAATGCAAAATTGGTCTGAGTGAAGGAGAAAGAAAAGGGCACCGGGAGTCCAGATATGGATTGCTGCGAAGGTTTATTTGGGTTTGGTGGGTTGGTGGTGAATTCGAGGTACGCAGCCAGCGGCGTGAGTGTATGTATGAACGAGTGAGTGAATGAATGACGGGCCTCGCTCGAATTGGGGCACTAGGCCGCAACGAGCAGTGGTGCGGTCGAGAAGCACGCTACCCGCGTGAGGCAAGGTGCGAAGCCAGAGCAGCGGAGGCAGAAGCAGAAGAGGCAGAGGCAGAGGCAGAGGAGCGAGAAAGCGAAAGCCGCGAGCAGGGGTGGGGGATGGTGGTGGTTAGGGTGAGGGTGAGGATGAGGATGAGGGCGAGGGTGCGTCGTGCGTCGTGCGTCGTGCGTAGTGCATCCAGGTAGGGTGGAATAGAATGGGGACGGGCACTGGGACTGGGACTGGGACTGGGACTGGGACGACGAGGATGAGGAATGACGAGACGAGACGAGCAACGGTCGGTTGGCCGGTCGGTCTTAAACTATGGGGCGGGCAGCGGAGAGTGGTAATTGGATGGATTGGGGCTGAATGGGCTGGCTTTGGAGGAGGGAAGTGGTGGTGGAGGAGGAGGATGAGAAAAGGTTCAATGGTAAATAAATAAATAAATAATGATAATGATAATGATAATCACAATCGTAATATTAATTACTAACAATACTAACAACCCATCCTGTGCATGCATCAGACAGTGAAGGCTGATGATCTCTGAAAGTCAGTCCGTCACTCACTCAGGTCACTCACTCACTCACTCAGGTAGTCCGTTCTTCATGATCCGGTTGATATTGACAATCACAGGCCGTCCATCAGTCGGTGGTCAGGGAGGAAGGTTACTGGAGTGGAGGTGCAGGGGTGCTTGCCCTCTTGCTTGCTTGCTCGCACCTTTTTTTTCTTTCTTTTCCTTCCTTCCTTTGCCTGGGTTCGGGTCTGGGAGGGACTGACGGGGGGACTGACTGGGGGACTGACTGGGACGGGGTGGAGTTGGACGGGGTGGTGGCATGGCATGGCATGGCATGGGATTGGGTTGGATTAGGTTGGATTGGATTGGATGGGAATCGATAGGAATGGAGTGGAATGGATTAGACGGGACTGGACTGGACTGGACTGGATTAGTTGGCGGCGGCGGCGGACTGACTGACTGACTGACTCTGGCACTCTGCTTCTCCTCCTGCCAGAGATGTTCCAGAGTAGGCGAGAGAGAGCATGACCCAATACCACCAGTGCGACGAGAGAGAGACACACACGCGTAGCAGAGCAGCCATCAAAGTGAGAGAGGACGATGCATGCATGCGAAGGGGGGTTAAGGGAGGGGAGGGGAGCAGGGCGAGGAGATGCCAGGGTGAGGAGGGGAGATGAGAGGGCAGATGGGGAGGGGACGAGGGCAGGAGGGTAAGAAAAGGGGGTATTGTAGCTGAGGAAAGGCTGGTGGCAGGAGGGTACATAGTATGGGGGAAGGACGGAATCGAGACACCCTTTCTTCTTGACTCCCCGACTGAACACGACACTGACACTACCACTGACACCGACACTGACCACACGGCGGATCGATGGGGCCAGGAAAGCGGTGCCAGCTGCATGGAAGGGCAGCGCCCCCAGGGCTCCAGTGCTCTCAGCCTGCGACTGCGAGTGCGGCAGTAGCTCCCCTCAGCTAGGCTGATGCACCACCACTACTACTTCCACCTCCGCTCCACTCCACCACTGGCCAACCAACCAAGAGCCAACCACGCTTGTCCAGAGTTTCCGCGGATGAAGACCAGAGAGCACAGATAGATTATGCCCCATTCATAGTACCGTACCGTACCGCACCGTACCATGAACAGGCATCGCAACGCAGGGCGAGGCACAGCGAGCATGGCCATGTCGTCGGCCTCTTTTACACCCATGGCTTTTTCATTGATTCATTCTCTCTTTCATTCCTTCTCATCTTCCCAGACGCACGCGCTAGGATGATCGGGATCGGGATAGAATATGGAGATGGATATGGATATACAAATGCAGATGGAATGGTACGGTGCGGGTTGCATGGACCGAACTATGGAGACGGTTTGAATATGGACGTCAATAAGGTAGGGATCAGGAGGCCTCATGTCTGATCGGATTGGGATGGGAAAAGTCTCTCTGGCTGCCTCGCGTGCCTCGCTGGGGGGTGGGTATTGGCGTGGGCGTGGGCGTGCAAGCAGGCAAAATCACGGAAGGCAAAGGAAGCGAGCGATGGATGCGACAGGCTGCGACTTGTGACTGCGACTTGCGGCTTTGCTTTACTTTGCTTTGCTGTACTTTGCTTGACTTTGCTTTGCTTCGCCAGTTGCCATGCCAGAAACAGCGTGCGCGACAGCCCACGCGAGGCAAGGCACTGGAACAGGGCCTGGAAGCAGCTGGACGCCAGGGTGTGTCTGGAAGTCGTTTAAAGTGGTTTTGATAGCGACGCCCCCCGTGACGGTCCCCGAACTAGGGTGGCCCGGAATTGGCGTTTGTGGGAAAAAAAAGGTTCAACATTGATTGATTCCATCCTTGATTGATTTTCATGGGTCCGACTCCGACTCACAAAATGTGTAGCGTGGAATGGCCTGGTGCTGGTGCTCGCTAGCCGGACGGAGCGTCTCACCCCAGCAGCAGTCTACCTGGGAGCAGGAGACAGAGGCAGAGGAGGCAGAGAGAGGGAGAGGGAGGTCCCACTCAGACATTTCGTTGCCTTGCCCCAGCGGCAAACCAATAGTATGTTACGGCTGAAGGGTGCTACCGTGCCAGGCTTGGAATCCAACGCTGCGTGCCGTGCGTGCGGTATGTGTGCGGGCCAATTCATCATTCATCGTCACTCTCGTGACGCGTGAGGCCGAGGCAGAAGCAGGAGGAGGGAGCGCGAAGCTAGGCAACAAATCAATCAGATCTTTCTTTCTCCTTCCGTTTCTGTTTCCGTCCAGTACCAGGCCGGGCAGAGCAAGCACATGTTTGATTCCCAACACGCACAAGCGACAGGGAAAGATTGCGGCGTGTGTGTGTGTGAGGGAAGAGGCCGTGGAGCCGTAGTGAGGAGTGGGTAGCGTGGAGTGGATAGTGACTGAGGTGGATGGATAGTGTGCACTGGTGGTGGTGGTGATGATGGTGGTATGTAATAATGCTGGTGGGGTGGAGCGTATCTGCGGAGGAGGGCAAGCAAGATTGCTGTCTGCTGGGTGAGGTCGTAGCATGGATCGTTGGATGCGAGATGGATGCGCGTCCGTAGAGGAAAAGGGGCAACGAAGCCTGTGTTTGTGTCGGTCGGGGCTTTGGGAACGGCGGTTGCCCTGGTCTTGGACGTCGTGGGGCTGGGCTCACCAGCGGATGCGGATAGTCCGACCTGCGCCAGTCAGTACTCCCTCCTCCCCTACCCGGCTGCACGACCAAAAGAACAATTAATAGATAGAGAGTGAGATGGATGGCTGGACGTATCGCCCGATGACTGGGCAACGCACGGCTTGGGCGGGGGAATTACTCGTGCTGCGTACTCCTGCACACTGACACTTGGAGAGCGGAGGAGAGGGGAGGGGTGACTGGAAGGGATTACGATTACGGGACGAGCTGGATCACAAAGGATCAGCTACCATACCGTCGATGAGTAAGGAGCACCGATGTGATGTGGTGTGGTATGTTGCCTGAGATGTTGCTGTTAGTAGACACGGACCGTGGGTGATGACTGCTGCTCCTGTGCGGGACGGTATGGAACATGGCAGGGCAGGGCATGGGAAGGCATGGGAAGGGAAAGAGAAGTGAAGGGAAAGGAGGACGAACGAACGACCAAACGTACCAACGAACCAGCTGCATACCGCCGCCGGGCCTCAGACAACGAATCGCATCGCGGCACTAGCAATTTCCTTCGCTGGTCCCCGTCTCCATCCTCCTCCCTGGTTGGCTGACCAGACAAGGCAAGCCTCTCTCTTGCACTGGCAGTTGCAGTTGGAGTCGCAGCTTCACGAGATCAGCCATCCAGGAGCCTTTTCATCACATCAGTCATCAGTCATCATCCTCCACCCATCCATCCATCCATCCCTCCCTGCCTCGCTCCCTGCCTCGCGCATCACGCATCTGGCAACTCGCAGTGGCTTTCTCGTGCAGGAATTCCGACACGGAAGCCTGGGCGCGACCGGTTTACATTCCATTCCAGCATGGGCGTGATGGCGCAGATGATGATCGCGGGTGCCGAGTGGTCCTGCGACTGGCGCAGTTCAGCGCTCATTGGATCAGCCTGAGACGGTCCTCATGGTGACGCCAATTTATCAGCCCGCTAGGACGCGTTGGGAGGTAATATTGACACAATATGTCAAGATTATCCTGCACTGTCCGTGACGGCAGCTATCAATCCCTATCCTCACTCAAAAAAGATCCTCAGATGTGTAACTCTGCTGCTGGCCCCTCTTTCCCCCATGCACGCAAGGAGTCCGGTATGGGGCATACGAAGTGAGAAATTTATTATGCAGTCTTCGCAATCTTTGCCGCGGCTCTGGGAGCAATATTACAGCCCTCCGGACCCTTCGGAGTGATAGTGTAGCCTATGAAATACGCTCGGTGAAGCTTTTGATTAGGCACTTTACATTGGGGGGCTGCAGCTTTCGCTTCTCGTGGCGGCGTACAGGAGAGAATGGAAGACAGCCCGGCGATTTCTCCATTTCCATTGACGGCTGGACGCAACCTCCATGGTCAGACGTTTGTGTCCTGCCGGATCTGTCAGCACTCACTCGCAGAGACGCCGGTCGTCGGGAAAGCAAGTCTCCATTCATTCATCACAAGTCTGATTAAACCGCCAGCTGAATCAGACTCACAGTGCGCGTCAGTGTGACATATCCCGAAGCATTGGATCAGGCTGAGCACACGGGCGGATTTTCCTGCGGGGCAAAATGAATACAGATTTGTTCCCAGCCCTTCTCCTGACCGTGACATGCGAAACTGGCTTCCCTCTTTACCGATGAGGACGATCTGGATGCAACTCCGCTTCACCGAAAACTGGCCCTCTCACTTGCACACAGGCGCATAATTGTCAGATGTGACGCCCAGTCAGTGAACGCCCATGCATCCATCCTGTTACTGTACTGCAGCCGGACCCAGTTTGAGTTCGGATCCTGATATTATTGATTTCACTCATGACTTAAGTTTGGTTGTCGGAGAAGACTAGTTGGCAACGTAAGCGCGAGAGTGGTCGGTCGCATCCTTGGACCTTGATACACTTTGTGCTTGGGGGTTTCTCTAAACTTAGCCGGGCCGAAATCACAAGAGAGAAAGCAAGTCACAACTCAAAGCGTTGGGATTTCTGGTGGCGTCGCCAGCGTGGAGTTTGCCAGCATCCAATAGTTCTTGATCGTCCACCGACTAATTCTCGATGTTTCAACATCAAAATTCTCCAAGCCCTCCATCCGGCTAGGCTAGGCTAGTCTCCAGGTAGGTAAGGTATAGCACTGGACTGGAAGGCAAGGTAGGTAAACCTGCACTCGCTACTTATCGCCATCGCCGGTCCCGAGAATCACCTTGGATGCTGGCTGTCACTCAGGACAGGAAGGACAGGGTATGCTCAGATTTCATATCTCGTGATATCAATTTGTGGGAGGGTGGGCGTGCATCATAAAAACGAAGGGCCATGCAGACGCTGGTGGTCGTTTGCGGCCTGAGCGTTCGTTCAGACTTTCAATTTGAAAACTTCTCTTGCCGCACACGAAGGAGTCTATCCTGGTACGCACGCTTGAAATTGTATGCTGGTACGAGTCGGAGTGGGGTGAGAGTATTTGCCCTCCATGCGCCTCTTCTCGCGGAGCACAGCTTTACACATTACATACGAAAGTAGAGTTTCTCCACCCATGGTTGTTTTTTTCGTACAGTAGACGCTCCCAGGGGAGTTCCAAGCATTCCTATTGGCTCCTCGCCCCCGATTCGTGTTGAAGCGCCAGGCTGGTGATTAGCGGAGGTCTTAGAACAAGGTGCGAGGCTGCGAGTCTATCTTTGGTTTGTTTGTTCTTTGAACGGGATCATCGCCGTGCCAGGTCCTCTTTCTCCTCCTGTGAACGATTTGGGCAAGTTTTAAATTTCCTCGGCACGCTGCACTGAACGACATGCGTATGCCTCCGTCCTCGCCGGTAGCGTCGCCTGTCTTGGCCTGGCTTGGTTGGTGTGAATCTGTTTATCATCCATCCTGCATCTGCTTGGCCTTCTTCCTCTGGCGTGACCACGGCTGAGGTCCCGCAAACTGACCATGGTTGCGGTTGAGACCTGCAATCCAGGCATCAAACAAGGTTTTGCCTTGTTCGGCTGTTGCATCGCAATACTCTTGGGCAAGGCGGGGCAGGATTCGGCTCTCAGGCTGCGCGGTGGCGTTCTTCTGGTGGGATGGATGGAAATGGATTTGAAGATCGCTGGCACTGTGCTCCTGAGATGAGCTGCACCTATGCCTGTTGCTGGGGAGACTAGACCTTTTCCTTTCGCTCCAGGCCAACGGGCGATGTTGCCACTCCTCGCCCGGTCACATCAGCGCCTCTTGACCGATCATGCGGTGGAGGTGAGAGTGCATGATGCGAAGCTTCCACGATCACAAAATGTCGACATTGGCAGAAACAAGCACACGGCAAGGCTGGAACGTGTTGGACATGGGCGGTGAGGGAGGGCGTGGGAAGTAGAGTGAGGGCGTGGGTGAGGAAGAGAGGAGTTGATCCATCGTATCACTTGTGGCGGGTTGCGCTATCAATCTTTAGCCCCATGGATCTAGGAAGCGAATCTCTCATCCTCGCCTCGTCTGACTGCGTTGTGTTGCGTTGCGTTACGCCGATTGTCATTTGAGTCACGACGCTCCAGTTAAAAAAAAGTGTCTTTTGATTGTCTCTCCGCTCCGCTCCTTCTCCTTTCGGGAGTTGGCAGTGGGCGCTTCAACTCGATCAATGAGACGCCGCTGGCCCCGGATCGAGTTGCCGCAGCCGCATTACGACGACGACACTGCTGGATCTCGTGTTGAGTGTTGAGTGTCAAGCGTCCAGTGTCAAGCATCCAGCTGCACTACGGCCGCATTCCGCCTGTGCCGTGAGGTGAGATCGGAACACTGTGCGGGGAGCGAGCACGATTGCGAACAGCGTGTGTCGATTTGATTTGATTTGATTTGATCGTCAAACGCGGCACCACTTCATCATGCGACCGCGACGGGGTGATTGGAGGCTGAGAGCGGTCCACCGCCACACGAGAGCAAGACGGACGGACACTGCGACGACGACGACGACTCTTCCTGTCCAGTGCCATTCCCAGTCCCAGTCCAGGTATCACCGCAGCCGAAAGTACCTTGCCTTGCCTTGCCTTCCCTTACTCAGTCCCACGGCAAGGCACTCTGTCTGGATTATGACTGTGTGCCAGCGGTCCCGCGCAAAAGTATGTGCATGCCAGCCCAGCCCCCAGGCCTGGACGGCATTTCCCAGGCCCTGCTGAAAGCTGTCCAGTATGTTTCGGCTTCACTGGCGTCTTGATGTTGGCTGGCGGGCTGGTGGGATGAAGATCGTCGCTCCGTTACTCAACTCCAAGTAAACGATCTAGGCTTCGAAACCTGGCCAACACAGCACTCTCATTGGTCGGGCGAGGGCACAAGTCCCAATACGAGACGGCCAACCCTGGTGTCTCCTGAAGACCAGCTCCGAGGGCTCCGTAGAGGTACATACTGGACTCGGCCCTTAGTGTATGATGCCATCCATATGTGACATGCCAGACCGAACATACGAAGTAGCGAGGGCAACATCGCCGAGGGTTTTCAAACGAGGCTGGATGGTCGATTCAACATTCGTGACGCCAGTATCAATGCAGCACACGTCCACACTAGGGCCCTATTGTAATGGGCGATTTGGTCAGGTGAGGTGAGCCTGTACTGTACTGCACTGCACCTCAGTGTGCACTAGTTCACCCCCCCAGCAAGAGCCACAAACGCCCCCTCTAGCGGCTGTGGGAGTGGGAAGGGAGGGATGAGATGGAATTGGAACAACCAAATAATAACTGGCACCACTCGCAAAAGGAGCCATCAAACCAGCATGATTCAGGGCTCGTTGCAAATCCTTCTCGCCCTGATCAATCTCACTGCTGCACCACCACGGTCTTCCAGGAAAGCAGCCAGGCCAATCACTGACGGGCGGAAATAAACAAGTCAGATATCATTGCCCCGTTGCGGAACTGCGCGAAGTCCTGCACCAAACACACTCAGTTACATACACACCGCAACTAAGAGGCGTTTTGGTTGACTCGTTGCCAGCTCCATTTCGTCAGCCAGGGGTCATTCCGATGATACCAGGCCGAGCACTTGCAACTTTCTCCCATGCTCGGATTCATTCCATCCAATCCTGTACGCATATTTAGCCTCTTGCAGACGCTTGGAAGCCGGTCAGCAATCGAGATCGTCAATCTTGCCCCCGGTGGACACGCGTGTGACGTACGAACGGTACCATACTCTTACCAAACATGGTGGATGGTGCAAAACAATCTACGCCCCAGCACAACTCGCACCTAGCATCACGAGTGGAGGTTGAGGTGCATGGACCGAGGCCACTCTTGCATCTCCGACTCGGTGATGGGATGAAAATTATTCAGCTCCTGGTCGATCTCAGAGCCGGCAAAACTCAGCGCATGAGTGTGCCCTTCACACGAACACCCTTCCACATATGAAACACTTTCCATTGACAGAGTCTTAGACCAACACTATGATCCTGCGATTTTCGTGGCTGTTCATCCTTTCCGTGTGATTGCAGGGCAAGTCTCCTTGACTAATGTAAGGGTAGAAACGCAAGAGGAAACACGAATTTGAGAACGCACGATTGCGAGCCGTCACCGTTCAACGTCACATGCAGGTAGTCCGGTACCATGTAACTTCTGTTGCCAACGAATGACTGCTTGATATGGGGTGTAGACAGTTACTTTTTACTTGATGTCTTTATTTTATGCTTTGGCTTCCTTCGACAGCTGGCCGGTGGCTTTTCTTCTTCTTCTTCATACTTGCTATTCTCCGTTGGAGTCACACAGTCACTAGAAGCATGTCTCCCGATTTGGAAAGTTGCCAAATCTCGCCACAAGCTGTTCAGTGCCCATCACTGTACCCCGGTATCCAGGCAGTGCTGCCACTGTGTGTGAAGTCTTGCTTAGATATCTCATGCTCTTCATCCTTATCAGCAAGGCTTTGAAAGATTCGTGGAAGCCACATTTACGTGCGCTGCCTCCCTAATCGAACCTGCATTCACACATCCTCGTCATCTTCAACCTCTAGGCGATACATCGTCCCTAGCATCTTACCACCCAACCTTCTCTTTTCAGTTTTGATGCAAGGTGTCAGATATCAAGCCCCTTTGTTGCATGTGTTGTCTTCTTGTATAGATGAGCGTAGTCTTAAAACACAACGTACCACATTCTTCATTCTATCAGGAGCTTATCCTCACATGGACATCCATGTCTATGGTGTGACAAGTCAATCATCTCTACCGAAGTTATCGAGAAAGCCACTTGCAATCCGCAATCATCGAGAATGCTTGAACAAGCTTAAACCCTCACTCTGTGGAGTGCGCAGAGCGAGCGACCAGCTGAAGTAATTATAGCACAAAATGGATGCACAACCTTCTACCCTTGTTAATGTCTAACTTTTTGAGAGTTTAGAGTAATTAATGTGTAACTTTGTTACGGGTTAGATGTGGGACGACTGCGTTGTAGTTTAATGCCATGGAATTTGAAGTTGTGACGGACAGTCAGCGCAATATCCTGAGAACAGTCTCTCAAAGTTGAACTCGCAAATTATGACACTGACCGGCGACATTTCGCGTGTTCCTCCTCGAGATCGAGCTGTGTTGTGAGGAACTCAGACTTACCACAATGGTGGCCGCTGCTGTGGAGCTCTGAAGAGCTGATACAGCTGATCGCATCATGCCATACCTGCTACCCACTTACAAACTGCACAGTTTACTAAATCAAGGCCCAATGATGAAATTCCACGACTCAACCCAGAGCCTTGAAATTATTTCCATGTTCGCTATTTTATAGCTCATCGCTAAGCACAGTACATCTTACCTCAATCTCGATGGCTGCTAGAGGGGCATTAGGAACTGTGACGCTGCGAAATTAGTACGTAAACCTCACGACATGATAGCCTTGGGCAGCTTTGCTTGTGAGATGAGTGAGGAAGGGCCCAAATCAATCTTGTTCGTATGCTTGGAACTAGTGCTGGTAATTTCTGTGATTTATTTGAAATTCACGTGAAAAGCGCCAGGTCTGTCTTTATGAACCATATTCCACACAGTGTGCTCTTCCGAGCCAGAGACAGTCGAAGCAAAATGCATCATCATTGCCAATTGAGTTTGTTCTTCAGACAGCTGTATATTGACATAGCACAAAAAGCTGCAATAAGAAGTGATCTCACGTGACATAGACATGGGCTCGTTCCTGAGCCATGACCCAAAAATACTTTGACGCTAAAACCTGCTTCTGGGGCAACGGACGATCTGCCAAGCCCAAACTTTGCTTAGTGCTCTGAGCACATCGTATCCCTTTCACATCACGAAGTGCTCCTTCATCACGTATCCACGCATTGCCACCTTCTCCAAAACGATAGAAGGAGCCCCACGATCGCTACCTCCTCTATCACCACGATCGCTCTTCAACACCACATCCGCATCCTCGAGAATCCTTCCATTACACGGCATCCCCTCCTTCGCTGGAGCAGCCGGACACCCTTGCATCTCTATAAACATCCATAAACAACAGCCAGCGATTTGGGCAGTTATGGGCTTCGGCGACTTCGACACGATATGCCAGCAGGCATCGATCCCCCTGTGCGCGGTGGTGGGCAAGATCTCGGTCATCGCAGAGATGGGCATCGAGGCGGACTGCTATGCGCGCAACATTGAGGTGGCCAACACCATCATCTTCCAGGGCGCGTCGTCGTTTATGCAGATCGTCGCTCTGATCATGACGGTGATTATGATCTTGCACGTCAGGAGCAAGTTCACTGCTGTCGGTACGTTGCGAGGCCCGGCGGTTGCGATGTGTTGAGAGAGTGTTAATCCTAACTCGTTATAAATAGGTCGCAAAGAGATCACCCTCTTCTTCTATATCTACATGCTATTGACTTTCATCTCGCTGATCCTCGACTCGGGCGTTGTCCCCTCTGGAAACGGGGCGTATCCATACTTCGCGGCTGCACAGAATGGGCTCACTTCTGCGCTCTGCGTTTGCCTGCTCATCAACGGATTCGTGGGATTTCAATTGTATGAGGATGGAACCACATTGTCAGTCTGGCTCATTCGGCTCGCCAGTTTCGCCATGTTTGCCATCACTGGTCTTGTTTCATTGGCGACTTTCAAATCATGGGCTGGGTTGGGACCTGCAAACACCGTAGGACTTTTCGTCGTGCTCTACCTTGTGTCTGGCGTCGAGCTGTTGATCTATATGATTATGCAAGTCATTCTTGTGGTAAACACGCTGCAAGATCGCTGGCCTCTGGGAGATATTGCCTTCGGTGTTTTCTTCTTGATCATTGGACAAGTCATTCTCTACGTTTTCAGCAACACCATTTGCAACGCTGTCCAGCATTACCTGGATGGTCTTTTCTTCGCTACTATCTGTAACCTGTTGGCTGTCATGATGGTTTACAAGGTTTGTCTTTCTCTCAATCGTCTAACTGGAATGTTTGCTAATAATCCTACCAGTACTGGGACTCAATCACCCGTGAAGATCTCGAGTTCTCTGTCGGCACTAAGCAGAACAATTGGGAGGTTAAGGATCTCCTCACAGAGGAAGATCGCCGAGCAACGATTTACCAAGACACGGAGTATCCCAGCAACGCGTACAACCACCAGAACCAACAACAAAGGAACTCCAATTATGGGGGTTTCAACTACTAAATTGCATGTCGGGGTAAACAGAAGGAATAGAACAGGGGGTAATAATTCATTGCATAGCGGGGTTTGAAAATTGGGCGTTTGAAAGGCAACCCACCTATCTTGGGGAATTGGCGTACGACTCTTGGACAAGTCACTGGTCTTTTTTGGGTTTCAAGGCGTTTGAACTGCTTGGATTTGAAAACAGCAGACATGTAGATAGGATAACAATAAGACTAATACACTATTTTGTACTACATCTTGCCCTTGGACACATACATACATCATGGACCAAAAGTGCTTTTCGCGCTTCTTCAATCTCGTCATCTAAATGTCTAATCACTCTTAAACATCTAGACCCCAATCCACAACTACCTTACCTTACCTTGCAGTGAGTGTGTCATTCATACTCAATGTGCCCCCATGGAGTGAGTATGTGTGCACCAAAAGGTCTCACTCACTCATCAATCAGATCGAGACGTCTCACGCAATTTAGGGACGTGCAATTACAATTACAGTTCCAATTACAATTACAATTCCAAGAACGAAAGATGAGACTGCAGAGCAACAATAGGTAGGTTAACATCCACATCTACTTCCACATTCATCTATATATCTTTATCGATATCTACATGTCCTTCTCCTCGTCAATCTTCTTATCCGTACCGAATCTAGTATGGTGTGATATCAGAGATGAGATGAAGATGAAGAGAAGGTAGGTGGATGGTTTAACGGCGATTTGAAGGTTTGGTTGAAGGTTTGATTGAAAGTGGTATAAAAGGTCTGATGATTTTCTTTTTTTTTGGGGAATATTTTCTGAACAGCTTCTTGGGTTAAAAGAAGAATAAAAATTGGTATTCTAACAGTTCGTAGCAGTGAGCCCACCGCTTGAGTGAGTGCATTCGAAGAACGATACAATAAACGCTCTCGCGCTCTCCTCCAACTCCATTCAAACACGATATCCGCCCAGTGCCTCTTTCTTCTGTCGCAGCATCTCTTTTGTGAGATCTTAGCAAACGCATCACCGCCCACCATTCGTCATCTGCCGTCAAGTCGTGTACCTGTACATGTGTAACATTTATCTACAAGCTCTGAAAGCTCTACAAACGTGCGCGCGTGTCTCCCCTCCACCCAGCATCTGCAGCAATCATCTCCGCGGCCCGCTCGCCGATCGCCAGCACCGTTAACATCGGGTTCACGGTGGTCATAGTGGGGAAGATGCCGGCGTCTGCGATACGTATGCCCTTGAGACCCCGGATCTTCAACTCGGGGTCTACGACGGCCCATTCGTCATTACTGGCACCCATCTTGGTCGTTCCAGCTGGATGGTACACGGTGTGGGCTACTCTTCTGCCATACTCCGACAGCTCCTCGTCGCTTTGCACTTGAGGGCCCGGAGCGACCTCTTTCTTAATCCAGTTAGAGAAGGGGGCCTCCTTAGCAATCTCACGCGCTGCCTTGAGACCAGCGACAATGGTGGCAGCGTCGTAGCCTTCAGGGTCAGTGAAGTAGCGGAAATCGAGAGCCGGCTTGACCGTTGGGTCGGAGGAGGTGAGGTAGATGCGTCCTCGGGACCGGGGACGAGGGATATTGGGCGTCATGCAGAAGGCGTTAATAGGGACTTCGTATCCGAGTCTGGCGGTATTGAGGCAAAACGGAATCTGGTAGCAGTGCATCATGATGTCTGCTATTGTGCCGTCTGGGATACCTTTGGGATTCAGGAAGGCATCTTTGTGGGAAGCTGCTGCATTCTTGATCTCGCGCCGGAGGAAGATGCCTGCGTCGGAGTCCATGGTGGTCTGGGGTGGAATGGCGGCGTTGAGTTCCCACATGATGATGGATTCTGGGTGGTCAATAAGATTCTCACCTACACCTTTGAGATCGTGGACAACTGGAATCGAGAGGTCTTCAAGTTGTTTGGAGGGACCAATACCCGAGAGGAGCATGAGGCGACAAGTGTCGACAGCACCACCACACAGGATGGTCTCAGCCTTGGGAGTAATGACGAGGTTCGTGCCGCGTTGGAGTGTAACATTTACACCGGTCACAGTCGTGTCCGAAACGTTAATCTTACTGACCCAAGAATGTGTCAAGATTGTGAGATTTGGTCGCTTTTCGGTGCCGCGTAGGATGGGGTGGATATATGCAACTGAAGCCGAGCTTCGACGTCCATCATCTGGATTGTATGCAATAGAGAAAAACCCCACACCTTGCTGCAGACTTCCCGTTTCACGAATCTCTTCATTGAAGTCTTTAATGATAGGAATATCCATTGCCGTAGAGCAGGAAGTGAGCCAGTCTCGGCAGACTTGGTTGCGATGGCGGTAGTGTACAGGTTGGATTTGGTTGCGTAGGTTGTCAATGAGGCGCATCATGGTCTTGAAGCCCCAGCCTTTGCAGCCCAGACTCTCCCATATCTGACAATCATACTCAAATGGTCTGAAGGAAATCAGGGTGTTGTGAGAAGAACATCCTCCCAGCACCTTGGCTCGAGAGTGTCTGATGTATGAATTTCCTAGGCGCGTGTCAGTTAGTGTTTTCCGGCGCAGGAAGCTTTCTACCCACCATTGGGCTGCTCTGTTGTTCCATAGTCGTAGTCAAGGTCACCTCCTAGTAGAGTAAGCCATTCTTTGAGCTTGAGCACCTTGTCGTTATTGAAGTCGCTTGGGCCGGCCTCGATCATGAGGATCTTCTTGTCTGGAAGATACTCCGACAGTCTGCTGGCGATGACACAGCCAGCCGTGCCGCCACCAACAATAACATAGTCAAAGTCATTGACTTGGGAAGGAGAGAGAAACTCGGTAGTCATGTTTGTATTTGCTGGGATACAGTTGCTCTGAACACGCAGCACAGTAGAGCTTGTAGCGTGATATAAATGTCTGGAGAGCTTTGATGCAATCCCCTGCTATCGTAGATAGCGATAAGAGTCAAGACCAGGGGCGACGCGCAAGAGTACCTGCTTCCTGCTGTTTTCAGGATGAGGAGGGAGATATGAGACGGCTGACGAGGGAGAAAGTGACGGTGAGGAAGAGATGAGCAGATACGAAATATGTCCGTTTATCTGTACCGTACCTGGTGGTGTGTACCTGCGACCAGCACCTGGTCAACTACGACATCGGGCCCCATTTCTGCTTGGCAATGGGTCCGGGTTCCACGATCCACGGCGGAAGCCAGCCCTGGCGGCAGGATTGCGGAGGTTATCGAGCGTGTTTTCGAGGGCGTTGATGGGTGGGTTGCGTGGGTTGCGAGTGAAAACCGAGAAAAGTGAAGGAAACTTTTTCGTGATGTCGTCTAGCGCGGCCCGAATCCCTGCCGGCCAGCAGCCAAGCGGGGTCCTGCTGACGATTGGCCAATTGCTGGGGCGGTGTCATAATCGCCGCCCACGGCCAATGTAGATTAGAGGATGGGACGCCTTTACACAACACGCCAAAGACAGAGAAGTTTTCCAGAAGGCGATGCCACACGGCGGCGGCGGCAACGGCAACAGCTCACGCTATACGACACGCATTCTCGGCATCTGCTGCTGCTGCACAGCCAGCCCAGCCAGCTAGTCCAGCCTCCCCAGCAATCCTCCCAAAAGCCGAGCCGATATGCTTTATGCCAGACGGGCTAAGGGAATGGCCCAGCAATTGCATTGCATAATCGTCTGACACTTCTTAGTCCTTCCTTGTTGGGACATCCTGTGCTCTCCACTACTCATATCTATCTGCAGAGGCTGAATCGCGTCGAGTATCGAGGTATCAGGACCAAGACCGAGCACTGGACCAGCACCAGGACCCCTCCTCAAGTCGAATCATTCCCCACTCCCCGAGCTTGCTTCCCTGACTTGCTATACTTTCTCCCTCCATTTAACACTAACTCCCGCATCTGCAGCGTGAGCACATCAGACCACTATGGTGACGATGCCTTCAACCTACCCTACCCAGCAGCTCTACTATGACGGGAAACCACAGAGAGCCACTTCCGGCAAGACATTCACCACTGTCAATCCAGCTACGGCCAAACTCCTCGCAGAGGTAGAAGCAGCTTCGCCTTCAGACATCGATGCAGCAGTAGCTTCTGCCCGGAAGGCATTTGCATCTTGGTCCCAAACCCCACCAATTGCTCGATCCCGCATCCTCCTCAAAGCCGTCGAGCTTCTGCGCTCGCGAAATGATGAGATTGCCAAAGTTGAGACGGACGATACTGGCAAGGCTTTCTCAGAGACCAGTGCGGTCGATGTCGTCACGGGCGCCGACGTGTTGGAGTACTTTGCAAATTTAGTTGCTAGTGGGGGTCTGAATGGAGAAACGACACAGCTACGACCAGATGCATGGATATATACCAAAAAGGAAGCTCTCGGAGTCTGTGCTGGCATAGGCGCATGGAACTACCCCATTCAAATCGCATTATGGAAATCGGCGCCTTGTCTAGCAGCAGGAAATTGCATGGTGTACAAGCCCTCGGAAGTTACGCCCCTGCACGGTCAGATTCTCGCCCAAATATTCTCAGAAGCAGGAGTCCCTCCAGGAGTTTTCAATATTGTACATGGAGATGGAGCAGTAGGCGGGTACCTCACTTCACACCCGGGAATTGCAAAAGTCAGCTTCACAGGACAGGTCTCGACGGGCCAAAAGGTCGCTGCCTCTGCGGCAGGCGGAATGAAATATGTGACTATGGAACTCGGAGGAAAGAGTCCCCTCATCATCCTACCAGACACCGATGTCGAGAGCGCTGTTGATGGCGCCATGATGGCAAATTTCTACTCCACAGGCCAAGTCTGCACAAACGGAACGAGGGTATTCGTACACAGCAGCATGAAAGCTGCGTTCGAGAAGCGCCTACTCGAGAAGACCGAATACATTCGTGCCTTGGAGCCAATGGATCCCAATAGCAACTTTGGACCACTGGTATCAGAAGCGCACTACAAGAAAGTCCTCAGCTACATGCACCACGGCATCGAGAGCGACAAGGCGAAACTGCTATGCGGCGGTCCCGGGAAGCCTGCCAATATTCCCTCCAGCTATGAGAACGGCTTCTGGGTGCAGCCTACAGTCTTCACCGACTGCACCGACGACATGAAGATCACCACAGAAGAGATCTTCGGCCCGGTTCTCTGCATTCTGACGTACGAAAATATCGAAGAAGTAGTAGCCCGCGCCAACAACACCAAGCTGGGTCTCGCTGCAGGCGTTTTCGGCAAGGACGTGAACAAGTGCCACGAGGTGATCGGGCAGCTCGAAGCGGGCATCACGTGGATCAACACCTGGGGCGAGAGCCCTGCGGAGATGAGCGTCGGCGGCTGGAAGATGAGTGGTGTGGGCGTGGAGAATGGCCGCAGGGGACTGTCGGCGTGGGTGAGGGAGCGGAGCACCCTTGTGGAAGGCAGCGGTATCGTAGGGACGGTATTCTCAAAACTATAAAAGTTACCTAACCTGCCTACACGATGAAAAGTAAAACGTCATGTAGAATCTTAATACTCGATACCCCCAACTTTATGGTCTGATATCGCAGCTCATCCTGATAGATACCATATCATACATACTCCCCGGCATGGACTTTTTGCCTGTTTTAGGAAGTCCACGTCATGTGATGTGATGCGATTGAATGATTGCCTACGCTCTCTCTCTCTCCCTCTCTGTCTGTCCCATTCTTCTATCATTCGATCCCTCCACTCTTCGCCTCTTTATCTACCCATACGGGCATACATACCGGCGCCATCTAGTAGTTTACATCCCACGGTCGGTCCCAAGACCAGAGTCTGAAACCAACAGAGGGTCAGGTCAGTTGGACTGTGGAGGTGTATCTATCTACTACCACCACACTCTACCAATGATAAGACTTGCTTTCTAAGGTAATCTAAGGTATGCCGTCCTTGTCTGAATACCGAATACCGAAATATCACAGAGCAGGGCGACGGGGATGGAGGGGGAATCCTTAGAGATTTATGAAGCAGTGGGAGAAAGAGCGGAGAATGATTATCAATTCCTCACTGGACCAGGAGTTTAGACCTACCCAAGATTCAGCAACCTATTCAAACGTCCTGCCAAGTTTGAAGCCATTTCATTAATTTCATGCATCAGTTTCATTACGAATCTGAAGCCTCTGTAGTTTAAGAGCCTTCCCAGCCTGTAACTGCAGAGCCCAGTGCTAAACAGGCCAGGCAGCATCTCTCAGTCGAGAGTTTCGTCGAGGGGCCTGGTGATTCAGATCTCACTAACAGTGGCGCTCATTTTCATGCTGTAGAACTCAGCAATAGACAAAGTTGGCTAAGCCTAAGCCTCCAGCACATTGTGTAAACCATCTGTACCCAGACTGTTCCAAACTATGTTCGTAGAAGATCCTAATAGAGCCAATCGCAGTCCCTTCGACTTCACTGCCTATTCGTAATGTTCTTGTCTCTTTCATAATACACATTCTTACATTTGGACTCCGGCTTCTGAAACTTATTGGTTTGTATGCACACAACTCGTACCTAGAGAGTTTCCATAAACTCTAGGATATTGGAGCATAAGCCAGGTTGTGATATCTAGTCCTTCGTGAACAGCTCTGGTATTCCAATCCTGCATCAAAAAGATTAGCTCCAGTTTCCAGAGAGTATGGCGGATACACATACATTCCAAGTGGAATAATATCCTTTCCAGCACATCCAGGTCTGCCTTTAAAGCTTGTTAGGAACTCTGTGAGTATCTCGCCGTTCTCAAATCGAATCCACAACTCAGTACTCGCCTGTGCTGTCTTCATTCTTTGCAGATGCAAGACGGCGAACTCCTGGTTGAATTTTAGAATCTCAACCTAGGGACTATCAGTCACCAATGCACTAGGAATTTGAATCTGGATGAGTACTTACGTGATCAGGAACGATAGCCCAGTTCGAATAATGCCAGTCCTGGCAGACTTCCCATACTTGATTCTTAATAAAAGGCTTGTAGATGAAATTATCTAGTCGTAATTCGGTCTTACCGGGGGAAGACTGCGTCCATTCCTAGGATAGAAGGGATAGGTCAGTAGGTAGTCATCTCACGTATGGAACCGTTCAGAAGATCTGGCAGACACTTACGAAGACCGTCTCATCGTTTCTCGGGTATCGGATCTGCTTAATGGCGAAATGGGTCTTGTTGACTGGGTTTGGCTTTCGCGGTAGAGGCGGATCGCTACTTGGGTCATTAGAGACTCTTTCTAAAGCAGAAGACACCGCAGGAGGCGGGCAGATAGGGAGTGTACCATTTGCAGGCCCCGCTCTTTCATCATTCCTGTGACGGCTTCCGAGTGAGTCTGCATGATATCTCGAAGCAGATACAAGACTTTCATTGAATCTGTTTGAATCGGGGTAATTGTGGCTAGGATGATGTCCAGAAGGTCTCCAGGAATCCGATTCCCTTCTCTCCTGATATTGTAATAAGGCCGGTCTACTTGTTTCGCGGTCTCCCGATGGTGCAGCAGATATCGCTTGCCTGTCTTGCCTCCTAGAATCTGACTGTGTGAGATTATAGAGAGAATCAGTTCCCCGGCGCGGGGAACATTCTTGGATTGAATACCCCCGGCTTTCTGGACGGGCACGCTTCCTCGACTTTTTGCTTCCACCTGTATCTGAAATGGACTCGTCCGGCATACCCTGCTGTCCAGTGGAATTGATCGGTGTGCCACGAGGACCTTTTGGAGCATTGGACGGAGCCTTTGAAAACGGTGAAGATATGTTAGCTAGTTGTCTTGATAATATTGGCGATACGTTTGAAGTTCCTTGTGTACTGCGATGTACTACATGTTGTGAGTCTCGTCTTCGACCTTGATCTGAGCTGGTGACCGCCTTGGACTTAGCCTGAGCATTCTGTTTAGACAATACAGGGTCAGACTTCAGAACAGCCGGTAATGTCGCCAACTTATGTTTTGCCTTGAAATACCGATCACCAAAACCCCAAGGTGATGACTTAGGATCTAGTGCAGGTGGAACCACGGGAGGCTCTTCATCTATCTGCATAGCCATAGTCATACTGCTGTCATCATCAATAGTCAATTTCTTGCGTTTGCTGATACGTGTTGGCAAAGTAAGTTCCTGCGATTCTGGCACCCCAGGCGGAGAATATGGGGGTGAATGTTCAAGCTGGGATGGACTAGACAACAGATGCACAGGATCCGAATGAGGCTCTTCAGAAGGAGGATTTCGGGAGGACTCGCTCGCATGACCTGAGATAGTTCGTTGGAAGACCTGTATTGAGTCAGTCTTATATGTTTTATTCATGGGATATTGAGACTACGGGCAACAAAGTTGAGTCCACTGCAAGCTCAGTGCTGGGGAGTCGTGTAACTGGGAAAGGACATAACTTACATCATATAGCAGCTCTCTTTCCGCATCAATCTCAGGCTTTCTCTTCAGAGATCGTTGCTCTTCTCGTTGTGAGTGCTCCTTCTTCTTGTTCACAACAGCATCTGTGAGTGCTCGCTCCAGGTCAGATCGGTCATCACGTGCCTTGTCAACAGCCTTCTGATGTTCAAGCTTGCCATCTATCTCAAGCTTTGCAAGCTCTTTCGCATGTCTTTGTCGGAGAGCTTGAAGTTCTATCTCATGCTTGGCTTTCAAAGTTGAGATGCTGTTTACAGCAGCTTTGGCAAGGTCCTCTGTCTTGAGGCGTGTCTCCTCGTCAATCTTTTCAAGCTTTGCAGCATTGCCAAATTCGAGGAGTTCGATCTCTTTTGCACAATCTGCCTCGAAGATGCGATCTTCTGTCTCATAGCGCGCTCTTCTAATCCTGGCCTTCTCCTCAAGTTCGGCATATGAAAACGCTTGTGAGTGCGACTGGCGGTCCATAATAGGCTTTCGTAAATTTCTGCGGGGCTGTTGACGGGTCTGAAGGTGACGTCAAGAACATGATATGCAATGCTCTTAAGGGTGATTCAATTTTCGGAAACCAGATACTTTCAGATTGCGCACAATTTGAAAGGATCCCTTGTAACTGTACATGAGTATGTTGCGATTCAGATCCAGATATGTTGTTGGCGAAGGAAGAAGTGGTGGAGTACGGGGATTCGCGAGGCGAGGCAAGAACCTTGGTCGGAGTGATTGTTCAAGTTATTTATCATGGATTCCTCAATTTCAAGCAATTCACCTTGATCTATTGTGAACCGGATTATGAAAAGATTGCCAGTATTTTGGTTTGCATGTACAGCTACGTGTTCCAAGCCAACGGTACCTTCACACACACAAAGCTACCTACTCGTCTTTCCGCAAGTACCAAATCTCGGCAAACTCATGAATGCAACGACACCTGGAACATATGTTAAAAATTATCTCATCACGTAAGAACCGTCAAGAGCGTGACTGAATCGGCAACTAGAAATATATGACGCCGTCAGTGAAAGACAAGATGCTGTGGGTCATTCCAGATCGGAGCTAACTCAAGATCCTGTTATTGGTACAATTTCATCGAAATATGCCCTGTACTGATCAAGAAAAGCCGAAAGCTCGGATAAAAACATGAATTTCAGCCAGATAGTTATTCGCCCCTCTCTCTCCAACTCGAATGTGCTCTCATCTGTATTATAGAAGCCCGTTTGGCCGGGCTTGTCATCCAAAACCCACTGTATATCATAGTGGTTAGCGATCTGACATCTGGAAAGCACCAGGGTGATAAACGTTGACAACGATTTGTCTGATCTTCTGATGAAGATAATAGCTGACCCATTGTACACAAGTCTCTTCAGTTACTTACATCTGGATGCATAGCAGAAAGGCTGTTCTTGCCATGGTAAATCTCAAACGTGTGACTTTCTGTGTTCGGCTTAACAAGTAAATTGGGAGAGTGTTGCCAAGTTGCACTCCCACAACTGAAGGACTTCAACTTGAACGATGTCTTGGACGGTAGCTGTTCGAAGTTTGCTTGAAGATTTGCAGGAGAGCGCGGTTCAGTTTTCTGTCGCTTTGAGGAATGTCTATCACCAGCAAGTCGAAACTTGATGGGCTGGCGAACTGGTTCCGTCGCTACTATCTCTGCCACAGTCCCAAGAATACTAGTGCTTTCTTGTTCATTGGTTTCCTGTGAGTGTTATTTAATATTTTCCACACAGCGAGTTGTGTTACAGGTGTTGGATGTAGTTGCGAAACCAAAAGAAAATGAGACATATCATACCTTTTTGCAGACCATAATGTTCCAGTCTCTCCCAATCATTTCTACAAATCCTGGCTCACAGAGAGAAATTTTCGAATCAAGGAATCGTTTAGGTACGGCCAGAGCCTCCTTCGCAAAAGCTTGAAAAACTTCACTTCGAAGAGAGTTGTCCTCCATATAACGCCTCCCATCCAACTTAATCCTTTCCATCTTTCTCGCTTCCATTCTTTGGGCGAAGGCATGGACCAGAGCATAATTGAGCGCCTTGCTTTGCTTGTCAAAGTGCTCTTCTAGCTCTCTCTCCTGATACTCGATATTCTCCTTTAGGGCAATAGCTGCAGCATTGTGTCGTTGTTCAAGCACTGCAACCTCTTGCGCGTGCTTGCTCTTCAATGCCTACCACTGTCAGCTGGGCACATGCCTGAATAACACATGGGCATGCAGGATGTAACTATGAATTCTGTGAATCCCAGTCTAGAACCAACTCACCTGTACAGACCTTAAACTCTCTGTTAGAAAACTCTGCCGGTGTATCTGCCGTCGATGGCCAAGGCCAGACAGAGAATTAAGCCGACTCTCCTCAGCGCAGCCATCCTCCTCCTTTTCTCTCGCCTCACGATCGAGATCTTGCTGCAGTCGAAGGAGTGCCGTATCCTTGCATTTTTGAAGAAGGTGGTGGTAGCGAGGTAGATCCATTCTGCTGAAGTGCGATGTAAATCCGGGAAACTTTAGAATCTTCACAATGGAGCGTTAGAAAGTGGAATTCCAGTACCGTATTTTTTTGTTACTGACGAAGGGTGTTGTGGAAATGGGCTTTGGGAATTTTAGCGCTGTGGAAACATCAGAGTATCTTGCTGCGAAGAGGAAGGAGCACCAGGATCCAAACATCAACGAATATAGGAGCTATTCGATAGGACACGGGAAGAAAGATATGGCACCCGTATGGATGGAGAAAGATCAACCACTATCTTAACTGTTCTAGACTTGGCTTGGAGAATTCTTATTTTGAGCTATCCATGGCCGAAAACTCCTCAAGATTAAGCCTCCTTCGTACGAGTGAAGTATACCAAGGCCGAAAGTATTCTCAGTCCATAAAGAAGTAATTTGAGCCTGGATGGGAGAAAAGAACGCCATAATCATGACTGAAAAGGGAACATCAGTGGAAATATCATGACATAACAGCTTGTAGTACACCAGCGGCTTTGATTTGAGTCCAGTTGTGCAGTAGCATACATAGTAGTACAGGAATTAATGAAATATATACCTGCCGTTAGGTATGAAAAATGAAGATTTTGCGGTAGTTTCTGTTGTTTATATTATCTCTGTCCGACGCTATTCCTTGCAGTGCTTACACAGAAGGGTGTGAACAAAGCCACAAATCCGAAATGGTATCATCATTTGGGTGGATTTACCCGACGTGGTCTAGCAACGCTCCAACGCCAATAGAAAAGCAAATCATAATAGCATATTCATGCTTGCATCATAACCGATCCTTGTGCCTCCTGTGCTCCGTACTCCATGCTGACCCATGCAATGCCGTGACCCCCTGATGACTCCGTGGTGGTAGAACCCGCTATGCCCCAAACTATGTACCGAGAAGAAAGTAGATATACCTAGTTTCTGACTTCGAAAATTGTCTCATCTTATAGAAACACCCCTACCCATTTCTCCTTGCCTTTGACATCCGCTTCACAGTCCTCCACTGCACATCTGAGACCCTTCTTTCTCGGCGTGATAGCGTAATCCTGAAAGGCAATCTGTGTATGTTTCTTGGCTTCCCCGCGAAGCTGGAAGCAGCTATTACAGTAAACCTATCTCGAATTAGATTAACCCTGTAATTGATTTGGAAATAACTCACATGTCCACATTCCTTAACGACCCAGAATGGATGCTCCTCTCGTTCTTTTCTCGTCGGTGCCTTTCCGCCTTTCTTTAGTACTGGCTCCTCCGTATCCTTGTCATGAACCAGCTCATTTTCACAGCTAGGGCAGACCACAACATCATTTTCTGTTGGAGAGCGGGTAAAGTTATCTCGAGCGGCTGGAGGAGGGACATGGTCGGGCTTTTGATTTGGCCATGCTGGTTGGCCATAATTCAGATTTCCAGGCATTGGCTGGTATGCGCCTGCCTGTTGATGTAGTTGGTGCATGATATCAAGCCCCTGGCCCATCATATTCATATTTATCGCGGGAAAATGGGCATGAGCCAGTGCGGCTGCCCCCGAAATTCCACTCGGTGGCCCAGCATTGCCCCTAGTGATTGTCGTCGAGCCTCGAGAGCGGCATGAGCTGCTTGTATTTGCGCATTTAGACGTGGAGCAGGTGGTGCGGCTGGCATGAATAGAGGAGGCGAATCTACACGTCGTAGACGAGGGATAGGTATACGCATGCGAGATCGTGGGCGTTGTGCTGGAATGTGTCGTTCTCCGGTGATCATAAGTTCAACATCCGCACCGTCGTCCGTCAAATCAATGAAGTCAGCTAAATTTATAGCATCGCTTCTCCCAAGCTGGGGTGGTCTTTGAGGCCTTGTAGAATCCGCACCACTGCGGGGCAACGCAGGGGTATCTTCAGGTTCGTCGGTGAGATCGATGACAGTTTGGGATGCTCGGTGCTCGAGACGTGGTCGCTGTTGAGACTGCGACCGATCTGCCATTTCTTCTGAGGCTCTCTGTGAATGCTGGTTGTGGGGGTGTGAAGTCCGTCGACGTTCGTAAAAAGAAGGAAGGTTCTCGCTGGCGGCAGAAGTAAAGCGAGACGCAGAGTAGAAATTTGAGGATGCGGGATCACCAAAATGTATGGGTGAAGGAGACAGTGTTGCCGGATGTGACATTTCTCTAAATGATCTCTGTAGTGGTGTAATCACGTTAGAAATTGACTTCGTGCAGCGGAGGTAATCGCAGGTGCGGGTGGGTCTAGACGTACCTTGTGGCGCTGTGGTGATGGCTCCCAAATGTCCATCACATTCAGCCCGCGAGGTTGGTGATTCCCGACGAAGGTATTGCTGTCAATGGCGACTTGAACTTTCTAACGCGAGATCCTGCTGGTGGTTCAGCTCGTGGAGAGGAGTGGCGGCAATGGGTGGTGGTAGAGGAAGGGAGAAGTTGAGTCGTGTGGTTATGATTTTGTTGTCGTTCGAGTTGGACCGTCACCTTCACACTGGTTAGCGGTCCGCGCCAAGCCGCCCGCTGCCTTAACTCCGATGTTTGCCTTCGACAGCCTCGAGCCTTGAGTCTTGATTAGTAGTGTGACTCGCCACTACCTATTTGTATCGACGAGAGAGAAGATGGTCGAAACGCTTGCCTAGTCGTAGGCTGCGATAGGATGCCCAGGTATTTCAGGAGTCCGGAATGAAGGAAGAAAAAGTAACCATTTTGTTCCCGAAAACCAGAACCGCCGTGACTCGAAATAGAATCCCTAAGTTAAAAGCGCCTAGCAACCGAAGACCTTCACCGAGCATTTACCTTACTTATTGATAACACAGGCGTTCCACATAATTGCGATTTCCATGAGATGCTAGACATCCCAGGTATGCTATCTTTCTAGAATTACATGCAGAAAAGACTTTCAAGATTTTGCTTTTCCCAGAAGCCTCTTTGATAGTCCAAACGCCATACCACACATTCTTTGCCTCATCCGAGTATCGTAACAACACCATCTCCATTGACCGTGATCAAAGTCTTTGCCTCCGGGCCCCATTCTACAGCAGTAGCGGGAACAGCCGTGCTAATAACATCTGACCACGATTTCGACGACTTGGTGTATTGTGAGATGGTAAGACCTCGAGGTCCAGAAGCTGCGAGGTATTGACCAGTGTAATCCCACCGAATGCTGTCCACCTGTCCACCAATTTCAAGCTCCTTGATTTGAGCTGCGTTTCCTGTCTTTCGGATGTCAAAGACAATAACGCTATTCGATCCCTTCGCCACAGCTGCAAACCAGATACCGTTCTCCGAGAAAATCAGATCTTGAACTGGACCTCCGAGATCAAAGTCTGCCGCACTTTCACCAGTCTTGACATGGAAGAGCTTGATTTGGCCATCTGCTCCGCCAGCAGCAAACAGGTGTCCGTCCGGATGGAAAGCAGCAGTGGTAAGTTCTAAAATGTGTTAGCGTGTAAATATATATTGTAATTCAAGAAAACCGTACCTGAATCAGTGTAGACTTGGTTCACACGTTTCCCAGCAACCAGGTCATAGAACACGAAGCTCTTATCGACACCAACAGATGCTAGAATATCACCAGATGGGTGCAGTGCTAGGCCATTAGCGCTCCCTGCATGTGATGTAAAAGTAATCTCATCATCCCCAAACACCTTTACTGTCCCTGAAACTGTCGCAACCACAGGCCGGCTCCCATACCAGACAGCGTCGGTAACAGCACTTCCAGCCTTGAAAGCCTGCTGTACCTTGTTTTCTGCGATCGAATAAACGCCAGCAACGCCATCAGATCCACCTACGATGACTAGCTGACCAGCCTCATCAACGGCCAGAGATTTTGCGCCTGGATAGAGAGGTTCTGAAGCAGCAGCAACGCCAAACTTCTCAATCGTCTCTGAATCTGCCCACTCTTTTGGTACAGGCCGCTTCCGTCTGCTCTTAGATAATCTGGCGAACAATTAGCAACCCGGCCATAACTCTCCAAGTCGACTGTGACGAACCTGTCTTGTGTAGCATCAACCTTCGCAGCAAGTTCTTCCGAAAGCCCTTCGTTATCAATCTGCATCTCATCCCCGTTTCCTCCAGACCCAGCACCGATCGTGACCTTTGAAAGCGCATCTCTAGCCTCATCGCGCTCAATCGTCAACCGCGCAATAACTCGAACAGCAGCATCATGCTGGTACAGTGCCGTCGCCAATTCCTGTCTTGTAGATTGCAATTGTTGCCTCAAGGTAAAGGTTTCGAGGGCTAGGGCGTCCCATTCATTCTGGAAGGTTGAGAGGAGCGAAGGGATTGATGTGAGAGTAGGAGGTCGGGGCGTAACTATCTTCTCCGACTTTAGGTTGATGAGGTCCGAAGTTTCCAAGTCCTCTCCGTTCACAGGATCCTTGTGGTTCTCCGCAATGTATGCCTCAATCAAGCGCTTCTCATAGACAATTCCTGCCAGCTAGTTAGTCGCGCTTCTCTATTGAGGTGCTGCCTCTCGTACCTGACTTCGAGGAAGCAACTGGGTGCTGTGGAGCTTCGCCGGATACTGCAAACCGTTAGAATCCCATTCCTATAGTGCAGAAACAATTCCAAAAACCTACTTGAGCACAACATCCTGAATCGCGTCGAAAATGAGTATATGGAGTTCGGCGCGATCCATCAACTTCGCATTTCAGCACCGCCGTGAAATTTATGACGCTAGTCCGTATTTAGTAAAAGGCGGGCCCTCCCATGTTATCAAGGAACTTCTGCTTGCTATCAAAAGACTTATGAACCCCTCCCAAGTTTAAGTATTTTCAGTTGTCTGAATATTCATTGCCCTTCTCAAAATTTAGTCAAAATGTCTGCGTTTCAGTTACCCTCAGTTTCCAGTGTCCCGGCTCTTACAACAATTGAGCGAGCAACAGTCCTAGACGCTCTGTTCGAGCCCTGTGAAGCTCTCCACACCCTGTCACTGGACCTCCTTCACACGAGCACATTTGACTCTTACAACGACCTCATTGCAAGCGTTGGTGTTCAGCTCACAGATCTGTCCGAGAGTCCGTCGACAAGCGATACGGAATGGCTGGACAAAATCCTGGGAGCACATCCCAGGCTTGGAGCGAAGAAAGTTGAAAGTGCACAGTCTCAAGCAGAGCAAGCTCAGTTGAACACCGGCGGCGCAGAAGAAGCAAAGAAGTTGCACGACTTAAACGTCGAATACGAAGACACGTTTCCAGGCCTCAGATATGTGTACGGCAACTCTTACAGTCATGCTATTCTAACATAATACTTACGAGCAATAGTGTGTTTGTAAATGGAAGGTCACGTCCTGTAATCATGGAGAACATGCGCTCAAGGATAGACAGAGGAGACATCAAACTCGAGAGGGCAGAAGCCATTAAGGTACGCAGTCCACAGATTGTAGTATTCAAAGTCGTCCACTAATACACGCCATTGTAAAAGGCCATGTGTGATATCGCTGCAGACCGCGCAGTCAAACTCCAAACATAGAAATATGCACCAAATGCACCTAATGCAACTTACACCTTCCATGAGAATGCCTTGTCCTCCCAGTTTTGCCCGACCCATACCAATGTGCCATATCATGCAAAATATTACCCATTGTGAAATTAACACACGCGAGCTCTCCTGTCAAGCGCACCCTATTCTACAAGCAAAGTATCCATCTCCTCGCTGATTCTCCTTCAACATCTCGACGATGCTATCCTCAGGAGGTGGCGTGGGAGGTTCGTCCGGTAAGTCGTCCCTCGAGATACCATCGATCCCATCCAACGCATCGAGGAGCTCGTAGTCCTCCCCGTTGCCCGTCCCAGTTGGGTTCATTATGCTGAAGTCACATACGAATGAATCCCGATCCATGCCTTCATCATACTCATCATCCATACCGGAGAGCTCATCTTCCAAGTCAAGGGCGTCGTAGTTGGAGAGGCCGAGTGGCGACGGTGGAAGTGGGATGTCTTGGAGGCGAGGAGGCTTCTGGAGGACAATCTCCCTCAACGACAAGTGTTCTCTCCTCTTCTCCTGCTCCAACCGCATGAAGTCCTTTGCGGCGTCCATCCTCATCCGGACTCGATTCATGATTGCGCATTTCCGGAGGACAGTCTTGCCGTGTGACTTACCCCTAGCACCCCACAACGAGATCTTACTAATGCCGTTGCCGATTTTAGAAGCCGCGATGTTGGTCGCCGGTTGAGAGAACGGACGACTGAGACGTGAGGTGATGAGGTACAGCCGTAGACGCCTCTTCTTCCTCCCCTCATTCCCATCGCCGTCAACATCCGAGAGGGCCCGTCGGCGCTTGAAAGGCTTGTGGGGTACAGCAGCGGGAGAGATCGGTGCGGCGAACGAAAACTTAAGGGACGGGCCGGCCGAGAAGGTAAATGTAAAGGTCTCTTTACAAGAGTCTTTGGCACAGAAGATGTGTACCATGCTCACGTGTGTCGCGTGGTCGAAATTTAAGCCGTTTGTGTTACGATTTACCCCGTTAGAGGGGGTTCTTCATCTCCTCCACAAAGATCAGGACTTGGTCTCGCTCACTCATGCCTGAATCGACAGGTAAGGATGGTGAGCAGCAGCTTTGGTGGCGGTATCGTTCCAAGCGAGAGCGAAAGTTAGAAAGAGCAGAGAGGGGGAGAGGGAGCGGATGTTCTTATGGGAAAGGAGGAGGATGGAGAGAAGTGCGAGAGAGTGTGATGAGGAGAGTGAAGGCGCGCTGGCTGCTGTGAGATGGAACAAGTGGAGCCCGCAGCTTTGGTTTTGGGCTCATCTCATCCCGCACTTTCACTCCCACTTGCGAGGACTTTGCGGGGAAACAGATTTTTACCAGGGAGCCCGGTCGCTGCTGACGGAGCCAATGAACCGCCCTAGGGGGTGAAGACGGTGATGGTCACGAGCACCCGCAAAGGATCCGGTTGCACGGCTGCTCATTGGCCCAACATCCTGAACATGGCATCGCGGTGGCGTTGTCACATCCAGTCAATACTCCTTTCAGGCACTCTCCTGGACCAAATTGCTTCTTTGATCAAATTTTTACGTTATTTTGAGGCTGACTGGTGCACGCACTTGCCTCCCGGTCACAATAATGCACGCTGCAACTTCGACCCCGGAGGCTCTGGGCCCCCGAAACCACTGCTGGTCCTCTTCCTTCTGCACGTCGATCTGGTTTGGCCCTGTTCGGGATCCGGGGGAGATTTGCAATGTAAGATTAAGCATGCTTTTCTCCGGACTTCCGTACTTCATTTTTGGACTCTGTGGACAGGGGCGGCGAGGGAACGGGGTCAAGGGGATGAGTCGACAAAAGAACCCTAGAAGCCCCATGGAAGCTTTGCGAAGAATTCGACCTTCCATTTGTTCTAATTCCGTTGCTGTCCCGTGGAGTTGAGGGATTTTGGGCGTTTCGGACCCAGCAATTGGGTTGTCAGACGAGTTGAAGGCGTTGTGGAAATGGCGGCGTATTCCGATGTCTTCCAGTTGTGGAGAAACCATGCACTGGAGGCCTGAAGGCGCTGTGTTGTCTTCTGAGCACATGGGCTTGCCTGCCATTGACTGGTTGGATATCTCCGGGCTCCTTAACATTTTAGTTTGGCGGCGAACGGCTCAGAATAAGTACTGGGAATGGATGCCCCCTCACCAACCAAAGAAAGTACTCTGAAGAAAGGGGAAAACTTAAGTCCGCTTCAAACGCGTTTATTCTTTGAATCTAGACACTGATAGTCTTGAACACATTAAATGCCTCCCCTGTACCTACCAAACATCCTGGTATTTGCGGATGGAAGTGCAACTCCTTAACCTTCTCCATATAGTGGACGAATAGAAGCTGAGGCGGAACCTCAGTCACTCCACCAGTATCCTTACTTTCCTCGTCATCAAGCTCTACCGCCAGATCCCACAACGTAAGCGTGTCATCCCCTGCGGCAACAGCGACAATGCTGTCATCTGTAGGGTGCCACTCAACGCTGGTGATTTGCTCCTTGTGGAAGTTGAAACTTGCCACTGGTGTCGGTTTGGAAGAAACTGAAGGCCCAGTGCTTGGCTTCCACTGACGCAGATCCCAGACGGCCCAGACACCGTCATCAGCCCCCGACGCAAGAAGATGTGATGTTTGGTGAGACCACGACATGACATTGACATCTGTATCGCTGATCTGGACACTCAGAGCTGCTTTCCTGCTCTTACTTCGGACATCCCAGACTTTAATAGTTCCATCACTAGATGCAGAGGCAAAGACATTTCGTTCCGAGGGACTCCATTGCAACTCCTCAACACTGCCAGTATGACCAACCAAGGCTCGGTCATCAGTGGCCCATCCCTCACCAGGGGTTCTTGTAGTGACAAAAATCCTACCGTCATTGTCACCGGTGATCAGTTTTCCAGTGGATACCAAAGGTGACCAGTCCAACGCGTAGCCTTCTGACTTGTGCATCCGGAGGGTCGAAAGAGGCTTATTCTGCTGTGGGGTGATAGTCATACCAGGAGTGTCGAACGACATCAGGTGAGGAGTAACGTCATGGATGACAACATGGCCGGCTTCCGTCATGGAAGCAGTCAAAGTGGTAGGAGGTCGTGATGAGTCTGAGGCTGGGGTTTGGTGGGCACGTATTCGGTTTGTGGTTGACGTGAACGGAATTGCAGTTGATTCGAGAATTGGATCCGAGTCCTCGTCTTCGTCATCAGAATCCTCGTCATCACCTTGCTCACGTTCCATCCTGCTCAGGCCACTAAATTTCATTACCATCAACTGGTTTTCCCGTTCCCGTCTGCTCTCTGCTTGGGTTCCCGCGACTGCATACATGGTAGCGGGGTATGTTTTGCGGTCGTCGCCCAAGCTATCTTTGATAATGTCGAAAGAGAGACAAGGCCATGGAGTGCTCAGCGCATGTAGCATTTCGTATGTGGATGGATCTGGAGATAAAGTTTGGCCTGCTTCTAATTTGTGTCTGCCAACAATGAAGGTCTGCTGGTCTACATCCATAGCTTCTAGTAGAATATTAGTAACTTCTCACCCAATGCGCCCCGAAAGATCCTGGAGCCAAAATGAACTCACCGGCTTTCTCCTCTGCCTCTCTCTCAGCATCAGGTCTGCCATCAACTCCTGCCTCCAGAATCTCATCCTCGCTCTCATATTCATCCTCGAATTCATCCTCAAACTCCCCCACCTCGTCCGCCAACTCGGCCTTCTCTGGACGTTCTCCGCTCTTCAAGGAGATACCCCCCGCCTCGTTATCTTCCGCAGATCGTTTGACCATGTTTCTTGTAAAGTCAAATCTTTGGTGGCCTGTTGTGTGTAAAATAAAACGTTGCGTAGAGATTAACGATCACATCAAAAAAGCGTTGGCGGGGTGGAGGGAACTTTTTTTGTGGATCTCGGCGAACGGGAAAACTGTGGCTCCGGCCGAAATCCAATGACCAAAGTTTAACAACGGCATCTGGCATTCTCTAAGCTATATCGTCAAAATGCTGTACGAGCTCATCGCAATTGTAAGTCGCACCTATACTCCTCGAGGGACGATGGAAGCTCATTAACAACTACAGGTCCGACCAGGCAACCTCAACGAGGTCAAAGAGTGCGCTCACTCCTTTCTACGTCGCCTCTCCTAATCTAACAGCAAGCAGACTCGCCCGAACGGCAGGCTCAATCGTCCTGAGATCCGGCGGAACCATTCGAGGCATCAAGAACTGGGGAGTCTTCAGCCTGCCTAAGAAGACGCGCAAGCATCAAGCACAATATACCGATGGCCACTACTTCATCATGCGATACGACGCTTCGAGCAAGATACAGATGGACGTGAGGAATACCTTGGGATTGGATCCGCGGATGATCAAGTTCAGCACGGTGAAGCTTGGTGACGGTTCTTTGGAGAGTTTGAGCAAGATATCTGGTAAAATACCATGGGAGACGCGTGAGGAGTTTTGATCGAAAGGTTATTATGGATATGGATATGTACACTACAGCATTGCATGGCGAAATGGGACTATATTGTATCACCAATTATGAGCGTTGATGGCATGAAACAAATCAGATCATGAAATCGTGTTTATGGTTTTCGTCCACTGATCGATCTAAACCCCATGAGTGTACCATAAACGCCATTGTGCAGCCCGCTCAGCAATCAAAGAAATGCCAACCCAAAATCAGGGTAACATCAATCCGTTTCCATGGTATCTGCGACAACACCCTTCTTGCTTTTAGCATATGCCACAAAGTCATCAATAACACCAGGCCAAGCTCCATCCTCGCTCCAGAACGTCAGGTCCTCATCCTGCATCACCTTAAGGAAGAACTCAAGGGTCTGGTTCCACATATCTCGGTTTACGCTCTTGGTCCATTTTGCCTTCAAGAATTCTAGCCACAAAGCCGTCCAATCGGTCGAGTTGGTAATAAGTTGCTTGCCAGGAGGAGCAAATAACAACTCCCAGTAAATGAGCGCATTTTCCAGAGGAAGAGCTTTGGTACCTTTCTCCTTGGCGCAAACAAATGTGTGCTTATAGACACGCTTGAAGAGAGCCGTATCTGTTGAGAGTTGCTTGACTTGGCCAGCAATATAGGACTTCTGTTTTGCCATTGTATCGGCACTAGAACGTATGAGTCAAGAGTGTCATGGCGAGGAGGAACTACAATCATACCCAATTGGCCTCCATCCATCAACGAAAGGCTCCTTAGATAACTCTCCTAGTCCAGGAGCCTGTACTATCTCTAGGGCGAGGAACAATTCTGCAGTTTCCAGGTTTACCCCTAAGTCCTGGAGATATTCCATGGTGCCGTCAACACTTGTCACGTTCTCATCATCAGTTGGTACTAAAACCATTAGCATCCTGCTGAAGTTGACTTGTCACGAGTGGATTGGACGAACCTCGATACTTTTCAAAAAGTTTGCCTAAAGCATCGGTATCTTTCCCACCAGCACTTGATGCTCCGTTTGATGCAAAGAAACTGTTATGTATGCTGTTAGTAACTACTCTTGGTGCAATATTAAAAGACGCCTGTAATTCCCGAATAGGAGACCGTTGGGCTGAGTCTTTAATAGCTAGGGCTCGAGCCAGAGCGGTTGGAAGAGGCTGACGACCAGCTGAACTAATTTCCAATATGTTTGTAGGTAGCCGGGCTAGGGAGAATGAATCAAGGAGGCTTCTTTCATGCCCGCTGAGAAGTTTCCGATCATGCTTCAGTGAGGAATGCGATCGTTGACGCTCATGCTCAAGCGGGGCTTTGTGATCTTGAAGGACCATGCCTGATGAAATAGTCTTCCTATCTGCCTGGTCGTCCCTGATCGGATCTTTGCTTTTAAAAGTGGTATCTCGAGCCAGCACCGACTTCGAAGGAGGTTCGTTTGCCAACGTGCCACATCTGGACCTCATTCGCTCCTTTCCGATCTCCCCCCGCCCATATATTGCTTCGTAGAAAGATTTGCGTCTGTGGTTGGAATAATTTAATTGCCTCAATGCGAATCCTGGAGTATGACTAGAGGTGGATAGTTCGGAGTTGGTAGAAGGCATCTGCAAATCGTCTACGTGTGCCATGCCCCAAGTCGTTATGGATACCATGATTATCGATGTAGTATTCTCGGGGTCTAATTTCGCAGTCCAAAAGCTCGGCCAAGAATTGAGAACGAGAGATGTCCCTCTTACCTATCAGCAGCTTGCTCGAGCTTCCAATTTGAAGCCTTGAGCAACTGTCGCGGGAAGGAGTAGTCAGCGGGGTTGCGATTTCCAGCTCTCCAATATGTTTAGGCACTCACCTTTAACGCCAGCTTTTCGTTGACACCAGTGATGGACATAAATTGGCTCACGGTCGCCTTCTGCGTAGTTTTTGAAGACATGACGAGGTTTCCTGCTGCTGCAGGCCGGTGGTCTGTCTGTGATGTTGAAGTTTGTTGATCTAGGTGGGGTAAATTCGAGAGGTGTTGCGCCGCCTTCGCGTTTTGGAGGAGATAAAGCAAGGCTTCCGCTTCCCTAATCATAAGCGAACGTGCTAGCTTCTCGTGGTTCAAAATAGGGGTCGAAGGAATGATAAATAAAACACCATTTTCGCAAGCACAAGAGCATTCTTAAACGATCATTCTTGATTGACTCGAAACCATTAAGTTGACTACCTAAGTCCTCACTCTCTCCATGACTTCTATCTGTACAAGCGCTAATCGGTAACACAACAAGACCTCCAGAACACGACGCTGCCAAAGCTATGTAAAGCGGCCAAAGTAAATGCAATGAAACAACAATACAACAATGTCTGCTCATCCAATGAAGGGCAAAAATTACTCTCCCATTGGCATACTCTCAAGCTCCTCATGCAGTTGTCTCCAGTTATCAGCTTGAAGCTCGGCATACTTGACACGCTCCTGTGCCCAATCCTGATTCCACCTGCTCACATGATACTGCGACGCTTGGAAATAGATCAACTCGTCTCGGATGCATTCCTTCACAAAGACGCCCCGGGCATGCTGGGAAACTATTGATTCTTTGTCCTGGGGGGAAATTAGCATTGTCGTATTAATTAAAACTCCGCGTTGCACTCACCTTAATTATGGCCTCGGTAACCTTTTCAATCTCTCCAGGTTTAACCAATCCCTCAGGCTTTGCTCGAATGGAAACCAACTTGGTCTCGTTACTCGCAATCCTTCTCTCCAGATAAGGAATGTTATCTTTGTCGTAGCGGTCGCGGCGATCAAACATGTCTCGCATGCTCACTAAGGCGTCCCGTTGTCGCTTCAAATCCTCAAGCACACCTTGATCCCAAGCTTTGGCTTCATCCTCCAAAAGACTCTGGCTGTTCGACAAATGCTTGGCAGAAGCTTGAAGGCCTTCATTTAGGAGAGGGACATCGTTAGTGTCAGTGGCGTAGGTATCTGCTGACGCATCCGTCAACGATTGTAGTGTCAGTGACAAACGAAGCTGATCTGCTGCAAGGCCTTCGTTTCGCTTCGCGAGTCGATCCATGACATTACATAAATTTATGTAGAGATCAGAAGACCGGCGAATGCCAGCTCGAGTTCGGTCGAATAACTCGCTCAGGGTGGGAGGCAATGAATCTTCAAGCCCATTTGGTAAGGATCTCCCCACGAATTCCTCTTGAACTGATATCGTAGCTTGCTTACGCCAGACGGCCAGCTCCTGATGCTAGTTAGCTTGAACTTAGCCCACGTGTGTCTAACATAATTTGGAAAAAACCACTTACTGTTGGTACCGTCAAGAACATTATAACAAGTTGTTCTTGGCTCAATATAGGATGTCGAACGAGCGCATTTGAGAAGCGTGCCAACCCTCGTCGACGCTTCTCAATGAATGTGTTATCAGCTGCCAGATGACTGCCGTTAACTATATTCTTTCAGTCGGGATTTACCGCTGGAACGCAAAAGGACTACTCACCTCCGACTCTCTTGGGGGCAACAATGGCAGTTGGCGGAATGGAAAACGCTTTTGTAAGCAATCCAAAAGCCAGACAAAATCGCTGTATCGTCTCACGACCTTGCTCCCTCTCCGGGCACTTGCTACATGATAATTATGGTGTTGGAACATGAAGACTCCCTCCTTCTCGGGTAGAAGCGTCACTACAACATTCTCTTCAACACCTCCCACGGATATTCGACCACCTCCAAAAGCCCGGCTAGGAACTTCTACTGGTGGCTGCTCTCCATCACCACTTCCAGGGCCGCCAAAGCCTTCTCCTCCAATAGGGTTATCGATGGGCTGTCTGAAAGGTGTACTCGTGTTTCCATCATATGTTCCCCAGCCACCCACTGTTGGTGTAGACGGAACATTACCACTTCGCTGATTAGAAGTACCATTAGATCCTGCGGAGGCCGTAGTGAAATTGCTTGTCGTCCTCGCTGGTCCCTGCGGAGCTACAGTCGGTTCTCGTACTATGCCATTGGTTTTTGGAGGGCTTGAAATGTGGTTGTGACCTCTATGCATATCTGGGCTTCCCCATGGATCTGCGTCGGGAAAGTCGATTGTGTCTTTCTTCATCATGCGCGGCTTCTGAGCTTGGATCGATACTGGCGCTGGTGGAGGGGTTACAGGACGTTGTGAGGGTTTTGCTGCCAATTCCGCAACGCCAGTTAATGCTGTTAGGCTGGGCAGCTGTGGCTCCGGCAAATCTGCAATTATATAAGCTTAAGACATGCAAATCTCTGAAGAAAAAAGCACTGACTCCTTCGTCTTTCGTCAACGCCATCTAATGTGATATCTTCGTGCTCTTGAGCTAAGCCAACCAATGCCAATAAAACATTGAATTCATTTCTGCCAAGATCCGATAGTTGACCACCAGAACTGATGAGACTAACAATCCGGCTCTGGTCATCAGCTCCCAACCTGCCAGCGCTGAGCACCTTGGCCACTCCAGCCGCAGTTATCTTCCCCCCATGGCCATCCTCCTTAATTATGGTGTCGAAGATGTCGACATAGCTATCGGGTACGGCAGAAGCTGGAAGCAGGCTCTTGATCAATTCCCCGCGCTGCGCTTTCTTTGGCGTAGGCAAACCCCAAGGTGAGGATCCAGGGCCGTTATCATCGTCGAATAAGGAAGACTTGGATCCAGGACCTGGACTCGGCTCGTCATCGAAAAGAGAGAGACGGGACTTGGAAGCTGCAGCGGCGGCGGCGGGCGACTCCTCTGGCGGGGTGCCGAATAAAGACATGGCAGAAGTAGTGTTTGCGCAATTGAAGGCTAAAGGTAATAGCTATGTACAGATAGCATTAAAGTCATGCGACAATAAGAAGGTCGCTATCGAGCCCATTAACGGTCGTTGCAGAGTAGGTGGGAACTGGAGCTGCGCGGCGAAGGCCCGGGATGACAGTAGCGTTGCAGCGCACCGTTGCTGCCCAGAACATCCCTGTCAGAAGCGCGTGTGCTTGTGTAAGACATCAATGGGTCCAACCCAGAGGGTACCAATCCGTCTCTCAATTACTCTTCGAGAAACTTAGGAGCGCTGTTTTCAAGATTCATTAATATTGGCGTGCTCTAAATCTATCCCGACATCTTGATTCTAGACTTATCAATTTTTGGGTCTCGCGAGGCCTAATTTCTACGTCCAGGAAGCTTGCCTTGCTGCTTGCTTAGACGATCAATACACCGCCATGACGTCGCGAACATTAAAGCTCACTGAATACCAGACACGAAGTTGGAGCTTTTGCTGTCTAATTTTATTACAGCTAGTCTACAGTGACTTCTTAAATATATCATACAAGTGACAATCCACAAAGATCTTCTACCACAACCTGTTCTCCTTTGCGGCAGATGCCTTGTCATCTTTCTTCGACTTGCGGCGTGTTCGAGCACCAGGGGTCTTAAAGAACAAACTTGGCCCTTGGCCTTCCTCCACAAGATGGCTCAAGTATCCTCGATGAGCCTGGTCTCGATAGTACTCCAAGTCTTTCCGGCTGGTCGGGTCTGGCAGGCGGTACGAGAATGGTGAAAACTGAGACGGAGATGCGGCTACTGCGCTCAGAATTGGGGAATCTCCTTCACTAGGGGTGGTCATTGCAAGAGGAGTAAAGCTCGACTCGGACTCTCCCTTCAGAAGTCGTTTGATGGAGTGTTTCGTGTAATATCTCGTAGTCACCGTCCCCCCAACTGCCTCAATTGCCTCTATGGCGGTTGTTGAGGCTCGTGATACCAGTATGTTGATCGGCGTCTTCAGCTCGTCCTTTCCCCTGGCCAGAAGCTTCACTCCATCCTTGATACCGTGCAGACAACGTGAGTCGACCAACTCCTTTAATGTGATGGGTTTCGTAGGGTCGAGTCGTCCCTGATCTATCCAAGATTGTATCCGGTTGAGGTTGATTGGAGACATATCAACAGAGAATCTACAGGTCACTGATGAGCAATTGGTTTCTCTGGCGCAAAAAGCTGCAGGACACAGGACACCTACAAATTCTCAAATCCTCTCTCGCCCTTCACGATGTAGTCTGGCGTCTGACCACCTTGAAACTTCGCCGGCACCTTTCCATGGGCTTTCTGACCCTTATGACCTCGTCCAGACGTCTTGCCTTTCCCTGACGACGGACCACGACCTCGACGAATACGCTTGTTGTACGCTCCTGGAGTGTCGGACAGGCTTGCGAGGATAGATGCATTTCGAGCCTGGAGGAAGGGCGACAGGAAGGAAATCAGGGGCGACGCCGAAGCAGGCACTGCTCGACAGTAAGTCGCGAGCGATGGCAGTCGTGGTGGCATGGTGGGGATGGCAATTGAGCTTGCGCTCGTTGATGCAATTTTCTGTCGAGTGTCGTTGATGCTGCGTCTTGGTCGGATCTGGCTGGCGGGTTCTGTTGTCGCCGGCGCCCAATCAGTGCAGGTCAGGGCGGCAGGCTGGCCAGGGATGACAAGGCTCGGGGCTGGGGGCTGGGATGGAGTGCAGCGTGAGCCACTGGAGCCACTGGAGCGCAGAGAGCTCGGTCGTTTCAGCAGGATGACGGAACTTGTAGATAGGCTCGATACGCAACGCAGCAGCAGCAGCGCAGCTTCATCACGCCCGGGAGAAGTTGCGTGCACAAACAGCACTGCACCCGCGTCGCTCCCCCCGCCGGGAGAAATGAGTTCGACTGTTGGTTCTAGAGCTGCCTCCGTCTTGGCCCTGAACCGGCCCAATTTGGTTAGTCCACCCTCGACTGGCCCTTTTTAAGATGTGCCCTGCCTCTAAAATGCATCTCCACCGCCGCCCACTCCTCTTGCGCGTCTGGCTGTGAATTGCGATCCATACCGACTCTCCATTTCCATGCGCTCCTATCCTTTGGTCGTGGTCGTCACCCTCTAAGCATGCCGTGAAACCTCCCCAGCTCGACTCGACTCTGCGCTTCCTGATCTTATCATTCCCGGCGCAACGATATGGAGCTCTTCGAACGTGGCAAGCGGAAGCTCTTTGTCCTTCTCGCGGCTATAGTCGCCATTATCCTCCTCGTGAATTTGTCTCTACTTTCCGGGGCCGATGTGCGTTCGAAAATCAAGAGCATCCCAATATCTATACCCTTACCAGGCAAAGGGAAGGAATCTGGTCAATCGGTAGCACCCGACCCAAATGCAAGTCCAGCAGCAACAATCCCCGCCTATTTTTCTCTCCAAGCACTTCTAACACGGTCTATAGCTCCCCAAGCTTCCATCATGGCACCAGGACAATGAAAACTTTGAGGAGCATGCGATTGTCGACGACGAACATCCAATCGTTGGCCTCATGCGCCAGGCCGACCTTCAGTGGAATGAATATGAAGATAGCCGATCGTTGACCTTCAAAGACACTGTCGCCAAGTACAGAAGGAAATACGGGCGACATCCCCCACCGGCGTTTGATCACTGGTACAAATTTGCACGCGATCGCAACGTTCATAATGTCGATGATTTCGAACAGATCATGGACGATTTGCGTCCATTCTGGGGCGTTCACCCTTCTGTCATTCGTTCATACGGGGCTCACTTGTCGGGAGATCCTTCCAATGGAGTTTCTGGACTTCACATCCGGGACAACAAGATTTGGAAACTCACGAACGTTAACTGGCGCGTGGAGACTTTGGCTGAGATGGTAGAGCCATTCATCAAGTTCTTGCCAGATATGGACATCGCTATGAATGCTTTGGACCAGCCAAGAATAGTGGTTCCATGGGATGAGATGCAGAAATATCTCGCTGTCGAAGAACTGTCTAGGCAAATCTATCCAGAGGCGGTTTCAGAGTGGACCAAAGACGTGACAGGTCTTCTAAAGGATAATGATACAGAGCCCCTCATTTCGGACCCCAAGTTTTTCACAGCCCACGGCAAACAGTACATGCTGATTGCCAAAGAGGCATGTCCTCCCGAGTCCCATGCGAGGGGTAACGTTTCTGCTGTGAAGGAGGCTGAGGCGTTATACAAGACGTCTTATGGTGGGTTTATAACCAACTTTAACCGTTCCTCCGATCTTTGTACAATCGGACCTGAGATTGAAAACAAGCATGGTTTCTTGTTTGCTGCTAGCACCGTTATACCCAGCAACGAACTGCTCCCCATATTCGGAGAGTGCAAAGTCAACGTCAATAGCGACATCTTGTTTCCTGCAAATATGTACTACAGAAACGATCTCCGTTATGAGTATGACGCGACCTATGACTATGACTGGGACGACAAGCGAGATAACATGATTTGGAGAGGGGTTACTTCTGGTGGTACCAACACGGTGGAAAACTGGCGGAATATGCACCGTCAACGGCTCGTCCTCTTTTCAAATGGTACTGAAATGGCTGGCAAAGAAGTCAAGATTATGGCTGCAGATCCCAATTACAAGGGCTCTTATCTCAACCACGAGCATTTCAATCCCAGCGAATATGCTTTCCAACACACAGACGTTGGATTTACAGAGGCCTTTGCTTGTGTTCCCGACTGCAGCTTCTACAACGATGTGTGGACATACAAGAACATGACGACCTTGAGTCAACAATTCATGTCCAAGTTTGTGATTGATGTCGATGGCCATTCCTTCTCGGGGAGATGGCACGCATTCCTCAAGAGCAAAAGCCTTGGTATCAAAAGTACGATCTTCAGAGAGTGGCACGATTCCAGACTCTTTGCCTGGAGGCACTTTGCTCCTCTTGATAACCGATATGATGAATTGTATGCCATCTTGACATACTTCACCGGATTAGGAACAGTCAATGGCAATTCTAAGGATGTGTACGTCCCTCGTCATGATTTTGAAGGTCGCAAGCTTGGGCGACAGGGGCGGGAATGGGCTGCGAAGGTCCTGAGAAGAGAGGACATTGAGGTGAGCAAATAGTTCCAGTCGTCTGATCATGTTACTAATTCCTGTGACAGATTTACACATTCCGTCTCATGATTGAATACGCACGAATAATTGACGATAATCGAGACCGAATTGGCTACTCTGGGGACGGCAGTGAGCTCGATAAGTATGACGCTAAGAACCCATTAAGTGGTAGTAATGGAGCCCATGGTTAATGAATTGAACGCTGGTTGAGCACGGGGCGTTGAGGTATCGCATGAGACATGGCATGAGATATGGTCTGTACAGCATAGGGTAGTGAGCGTGGCGTTCAGGGGTCCTTACATAATGCACCGACTGGAGCTTTAATTACCTATGTATCATAGAGATAAGAATATACGTTATCCATAACATCAGATCTAATATATTATCTTCGAGATTGTGATTCCGCTATTGTGCATCGGTTCGCAAGTGAGAGATAATATACCAATGCACATGAAGTATATTCCAGTAAACTAGCTAATGTAAGACACTAACGGAACACAAAAGAATACATCAAGTCACCTACACTTCAGACCATGGCCATATGATATGATGTACTAACCTGCGAATCCCTCACGGAGCTGAGTGCACGGGATTCAAACTCGACAAATCCAACCTCCATGTGAACCAAGGACCCGATATCTGACCTTCTGGACCTTATTTGATGGTGTCTTTGGGACCGGGTCCAAATAAAATTCCTTGCAAGAACCACTTTAGCTTTTACCTTTCGTCATTCACAGCCGATGGGCGTTCATTGATGGTCAGACTTACGCTTGTGCGAATTTCCAGGATGAGATCCCTGAACTCTTCGAGGAACCAATCCAGCAGTATTTCGAATGCAACTTTATCTCCCAATATGAACTTTACAGATGACCCTGACACCGAGTCCAACGACAACACGAAGTCCTCAGAATTGCAGATTGCCCTTGTGTACTTCGTGCGATTTAAAAGCCAATCAGGTTCACTGATTGTAGATTCGCTGTCACCATGACATATTTCAAGCGTTTTTAGCTCTCTGTTGATTCTCACCCACTTATTGTCACAGAGCAGAGAGTTCGCACAGTCATAGGTAAGAAGGGTATTATTTTTAACACTTCTGTACTCCAATAACACAAGCTGAAAGCATGCGTTTGTTGACACAGATAATCGACTGTCGGCTGTGCGAGGTGCTGGTGGTATTTGACGTGGCTTTACTGACTCGTCTGCTATCTCGATTTGAGAGTTTCCAGCTCTTAAAGGTGCTAGAGACTTCGTAGCTGTTTTTACCGAGTTAGTGTTGTGAAGTTTTGTATCGATATTTTCATCAAAAATTTGGATTTCTGATGTCGGCATAGGATTGAAACGGGCTCGAGTTGAGCTCGCCTTAGTCCGCTTGTGAGGATGCATTTCAGCTCCTGAATCTTGAATAATGCCAGCGTCCATTAGATCGGCCCTCTGACGCTTTCTATCAGGTGTTGCGGGCGTGTCTGGGGCAGTTTTCATTGCCAGAGAGTGGTGGTGTTCGAAATGTTGATCTTGATTATCTCTTGATTTCTTCAACATCTCGTTGCTCTCTGTCCTAGCTTTCAGCAGGAGCTGTTTCCGGGTTGCGAGCCCTGCCTTAGCACGTATACGAACCCCTCGCGCGTAGTTGGTCCATATTTGCTCTTGTTTTTTCTTGAGATCATTGATCGCTGAGATGTTCTTGCTTGGGCGAATAGCTTCTAATTCCTCTTTCCAAACAACCTCGAGAGCTTTTACTGCTAGCTTTGTAGCCTCTCTATGGCTAATTCGTTCTACTGTTAATGCTCTCTCCATAGCTTCAAGGGTCCGTCTTCTTTCGGTCTCAAAAGCTTCATCGTCGTGTCTGTGTCGCGCAGTCCTGCCACGATCCTCCCAACTCCGTCGTGCCTGAATATCTTCCCAAGTTGCTTGAGGTTCCCATTCATGAGACAGTGAGTTTGGTTTGATCAGCATCGAAAGAAGAAGCGGTAAAGGTGGTGGGAGATACAGTGAAAACGGTTGATTGAGAGCTGGTTGTGCTGCTACGGGTTTTGTAGATGGAATTGAGGTCGCTAGATGGTGTGGCACAGGTTCGAAGCGTGAATGTGAAAGTGGCATAGGTCCGAAGTAGGGTTGAGGGGAAATCGCAGCTGGAAAGGTTGGCTGCGGTACAAGATACCTGGACACTGGTCTCGGTTGATGGTGGTTTGAAGACATATATTGCAGTGTCAGAAGAATTTAGAACGGAAGAAGGTATCATACAATATCGTTGATTCAAGACGCCTCCAATATTCTCGGTTCGAGCATGTGGACAAGAATTCTCTGCTGGGAGATATCCTTGATGCAGATGACCTACAAGGAAAGCAAAAGGTTGGATGTTCCAGCCCACAAAGTCGAGGGCGATTATTTCACAAGACTGAACCTCTTTTTTTTACCTGCAGAAGGAGAAAACTGGAAGAGGGGAGAGAAATTCATCGTTGAGAAGGGGCAGCCTGGAGGGGAAAGACCATCCGCCCCCCCTGGCTCCAGCGAAGTGGCTCCTGTCCTCTCAATGTTGTTCCAGGCAAGGTCAAATGATGCGTGACCCATGGAGAGGATATGCCCCCAATCTCAAGAAACTATAATTCTCTCTTGTATCTGACGCTGATGCATCATACAACCTTGGGCTCAACCGACTGGGAAGAACCCTCTATTACACACAGATTGAAAAACGCATCGAGTCGCTGGTGAAAGAGACCTTGTCTTTCTCAAGATGTCCCAAATAATACTCGAAACTCGAACAAAGTAAAGAGATGGCTGGAAAATGAGTGACTTCTAGCTCATTCACATTTCCCTCTGAAAGGTTCAATCCACACTTGATTCTCTAGGACAGCCTGGCTGCAAAATGTAGATACAGATCAAGACCATTCCTTGTAGCTTTTCTGCCTCTGCCTTGTATTCCAACCTAGTTTACCACTGATGCTATTGATCCAATCCTCACTTCTCCGACCCTGTGGCATCACGTTCGCAAAGGGGTATCTGCTTGCACTAATTGTGACATAGTCACCCGGTCTCAGCTCCACTCGCTCTCTGCCGTCAAAGCTTGCCCAGCTGCTCGTTCTTGCATCGTATGGTACGCCGACTCGGAGAACTATCGTATCAGGCAGGATAATGGGTCGGAATGAGAGAGTGTGGGCACAAATAGCAGTGACAAGAATCACTGGGTTCTCTGGGTGGCAGAGTGAGCCGCCAGCTGCGAGATTGTAGGCAGTTGAACCTGTAGGAGTGGCTACGCACACCCCATCGGCTTGCACAGAGGTGAAGTGCTCGTCATCGCCGAAAATCTCAGTAGAAGACATAGCTAGATGGATATGTCAGCGATTGGATCCTGCCAGCAGCATAGCCAACACTCACTTGGATTTGGACCTCGGTCGACAACTATGTCATTCAAAATCTCATACGTCCCATCAGGTCGATGGGTATGTTCATCCTCTTTCTCCTCACCAACAAGTTCCTCAACCAGATCGCGAAGAGGTCCCTCGTCATCATCCTCTGCCTCACCATCCTTTGGCTCGTCATTTTCAAGCCTCTTTCTCCGCTTTTGACTTCTCATGACTGTCCCTTCAAACCTCAATCTAAGACTGATAGTAACGCCGTCTCTAAAAGATTTTGTCAACGCGTCCTCGAAATCTTCGTAATCAAACTTGGTCAAAAATCCCAAGCTACCTAGGGCAAAGCTCAGAACTGGCGGTACAATGCGCTGGAATAACCACGAAGCGTATAGGACAGTGCCATCACCTCCGAGCGTTACAACAAAGTCAAAAGTGTGTGGTCTGACTTTGCACATTTCATTATTCCAGTACCTTAGCCTCTTCTCTAAGTTCGAATCGTCCTGGCCCCCATTATTCTTTTCTGCATATTCCTTGTGCAGTTCTTCGAGAAGACCTCGAGAATTGAATTTCTTGTTATCTCGCAGATTCTCTTCAACCCAGACTGAGTACTTGACCTCTCTGTCGGGGCTCAGCAACCACTTAGCAACTTCTCTCGTATTTCCGATTAAGTTCTCGTCGTGGGCTTTGGTAAGGAGAAATACGGTCTTGACTCTTAACTTCAACCGAATGCTTCCCAGCCGCTTACTTAACTCTCGAACACCCCAGGCCATATCTGAGAGCTGTTTTTTCGTGAGAAGACGACTATGAGTGGCACCATTTTCTCCGTCTTGTAGCTCGAAGTTTTGCGGCGAATGGCTTATCCAATGCTGAGAATTTTGTGCCTCAATGCGTTTCCGCCACGAGTTTTCGTCTTCTTGTCCATGTTCTTCCTCGTCATAGCCCTTGGACTCCACGATATTGTCGTCGTTCGAGTTTCCGCCTGTTCCGCTGGCGATTGTGCTACCCCTAAGAGTTTCTGCAATGTCTTCTAGTCCGCCATGGTAACTGCCACCGTGTTTCCTCTGGCTCTCAAGGAGTGCGTGCACATAACATTCTGTATTCTTTCTTCTCTGGAAGATGCTGGCAGGCGTATCTGCGGCTACGAGGGAAGATTTACGACGATGCGCATTCTGAGCGTCAAAGACGACCTGGACGACATTAGAAAGAACAGGGCCGAAAGACTCTAGTGGTCTACCTCTAAAGCATGGTTCCATTCTGCATCACTTGCGCTTGATTGAACCTGAGACAGGTTAGTAGTTAAAGACAGTCCTCCCTCTTGATCCCCACGCTTACATCCTCCCGTGGACTGAAAGGTCCGGAGCCTTCGTACTTCTGGCGCTCAGGAAGTTGGATGTTCGGGGGAGCGTGTTGAGGCATTGTGTTAGATTCAGAAATGTTCCAAGCTGCTGTTGTGTTCAGTCTACTGTATCGTTGTGCTCAGTGACGTCGGTCGCCTTTGAGGGCACCGCGCCAAAACCTGCATCGCGAAATCATCAATGTGCGAGGAAACAAAGACCATACTCTGAGCTCAACTACCGCTCTCAATTACAGGAAAGTTCATCATCAGCAACAATGCCGATAACAATAGTATTTCCTGCCTACAATTAAGACGTTTGCCAGACCGCAATGAGGTATCGCAGAGTCAACTTGTTGTGGGAATTGGCCGTGGAGGCACGAGGAGTTCGTTTTCCCCTGCTGAATTTACCCCACCAGATGTTATCGATAACGACCCCTATTTTCCCGTGTTCACAACCACATCCCACGCAAGAGCATCATCGTGCTCTTGTCCACCGCCACTCGGAAAGGGCGGCAGCAGTTGAAGGTCTTCTGGAGGCGTTCGAGTTGCATGGGTCTGGGAAACGCAAGAAACGCCGTCCAGAGCAGCGAGAAAGGCCGGGGGCTTGCTCTTTGCCATGCAGCAGATCCATCCAAGTCCTAGTTTATATTACATTGTGCATTTTGCATCATAGAGCCCGAGCCTTATGGTTGCCAGCTGTTGCTGACAGTGCCCCCGTGTCACCGAGCTCAGCAGCCGTCGGAAAGCGTACCTAGGGAGTCGTAATCAACAACCGTGGCGCCCTTGTCCACATTGTTATTTGTTGCATCCACCAGTGATGCCTGTTCAAATGCATATGGAAGTGGAAGTGGATTATCAGAAATTTGCAGACCGCCTGGTTCACTGACGAAGTGGGAAGACCTTGTGATCCATGACCCACGACCAGGACGCCCAAGCATTGCATATCCCATTCATCCGCATAGCGCGTTGGTGGTTTCTACTACCACTCCGCCATCAATATTGAGTTATCGCCTGTGCGATGAACACCTCGGGATTTATCCGCAAAGTCAGACACACCACGGGAAAAGACGCCATCAGAATATGACTACGCTCCTCAACTTTCCCGAGCACATCCCGAGCACGAAAGGAAAGGGAGGATGGTTGCTGATGGTGGGCTGGCGGGAGCAGTGCTACGTCTCGGGTGAGCACTTATCAAAGTACTGCTGGATTAATGGGGTTTCCTTTTTCCTGCCGAGCCAATAATCAAGTCATTCTTTCGACGGCATCCCTTCCAGCGTCTTGGAGCTTGCGCATTCTTGAGTGGCTGAGCTAGGAGCCTGCCTAGAAGAAACGGACTCACAGAGCACACTCAGCCAGCGATGGTCGCGACGGAGATGAGGAGTAGTGAAGCATGATGTATGTCAAGGCGTAGTGCATCCGCAGCAGCATGGCTTTGGACTCCGCGAGAGGGTGAGGAGGCGTGAAGCATGTCTCTTCCTTGCAAGATTAGCTGGGCCGCCAGGAACAAGACGATGTTCCCCTCCGAAAAGCCTCCATGAGCAGGCAGGCTCCTTTTCATCAAGCTGACGAAAGTTTGGTAGTACCATACAGGGAGGGAGTCCATCTCTCACGGCATCAATTTCCGCCCATTCGCCGTGTTCCATATTGCCCAAATCTCAGACTGATGCCTGTGCGACAAGAGACTGGAAACTGCACGCGTTGATGCTCGGGGGACTGTACGAAGATCTTGCGGCACATCATGCAAAGTGTGGTACTGTACCAGGCTAGAAATCCTAAAAGCAATTGAAACCTTCGAGTCTTGGTGACATTCAGACTTCAGATTCAATCCTCTGCAGTTTCGAACTAAAAAAGCGTGATTGGCTCGTCCGGGTAATTGCATCATCCAAGGCAGGTACCGCTGCCGCCTTGACCTGATCAATAGAGTTGCTGATACTCTGTACCGTCGGCATGTCTAGCTGCCTTCTCTGTCACTAGTCAAGACACCATGAGATCTTTCGTGTTGGTGGTGTCGGTCGCTGCTAGGGATCCGCGGGGTCCAGGCAGGTCGGTAAAACCTGATTAACATTACAGCTTCGATTGTCCGGACATCAGAGCAAATCAAGCAGACGAACAAGGTTTCGGCGTTGCATTATCCATGGCTTCAAAGTTGTGCCGACGGACGTTTGGCAGGGTGGAAGAATGGCTGTAGTCTTGGTCTTGCAGCCTGCTCATTCAGCTCATACTAAGGGAGCGGGAAGAGTGTCGGTCACCTCCTCAGCACCTGCTCTGCCTGCACGGTGTTGTGGAATACTGGGGGTTGTCACACGGCCTGGCGGCACGGCAAACACCAATGGATGCCACAAAGAAAAGTAATTTTGATCATCATCCTCGAAGCCTCTGCTTCCTTACCAATCTGCCATCAGGGGGCAGATGGGTGAAAGGCGGGCGAGGTTCAAGCATGCAGGCGACGAAAGCGCATATGCGTATACAAAGCAGAAGACCGGCCGGCCTGATTACAGTGGCTAATACTGTACCGAGATATTCGAGCGTCGACGATTGCATCCAGGGATTTATTAGTTGCCGAAGACCAGTCGACCTCCTCCAAGCGCGGATAGCACAATTCCAGCCAGTTTTCACCTCGTCCTGTGGTCCAAGCCTGTCTGTAATTGGTCCTTGGCCAGCATCCACATAAGCAAGCCGGCTGTCTGATCCAGACCTCCAGCCCACGCATGTCACAGTACTCGGCAAGGCGACGTGTCGAGGTTGCCATGCTGTCTCCCCATGTCGTTATCATTTAATAACAAAGCATCAAATGCTCTCCTCTCCAACCAGACGTTTCACGAGAGTCAACAGGACGCAGCAGAGGACAGGGCTTTCTTCCCACAGACCTCGCATGTCGTGGTCAGGTTGATGGCGAGGGTGGAGAGCGGTTACAGTCGAGTGATGCGATCAGCGGCGAGGAGCGACATCCTGTAGTTTAAGTGGTACAAAACGGATCGTTCCCTGCAAAGGAATCGCCCGGAATAGGTTTCTGCAAGCATGCAACGGCGCCGAACATGGCTGGCAACCGGCTGCAACGAGGTTTCAAGATTCGCGTGCACACTGCCCGCCGATTGCAGTATCACATTCAAACTGGCGGAAGCGGGCGTGGGGCCACTAACATAATTTAAAGCTCCTACGGTGATGTGACTGGTCAGTGTGCCATGTTGCACCAGCCAGCAGCGAGGGCGGAGGTCCTTGCGTACCGCCCTTGATGCACATCATCTCCGTTCAATAATTGGAGACCACCTGAGATGTTCCTTGCTCTTTGGAACTGACCGCCATCAAACCTCACGCTTGACCGATGCGCGCCAAAGTCTGGATGAAGGGCCGCGAATAGCGGATATCGAATCAAGCGCTGGTGTCGAGCTCTGGTGGTCGTGCGTTCAGACAAAGGGCCGCGGCTTCGCGATGCTTCGCTTTGCTTTGCTTCGTAGAACGAAACGCGATCCACGGTCAGCTGCATACGTCGTCCTCATCACTCTGGGCGGCTTTGAGACTTTGGCAATTCCGAGGTCCAGAGGGCCAACACTGCTCCGTATCCGGATCAGGCTGGAGAAATGTGACCAACAAAAAGGTTGAAGGTTGCCACTTTCCAGAAAAAGGGTCGTCGTCCGTGCTACTGCACCCTCAGAGACATCTGCCCAGCCCCTGCTGGTTGGGGTACTGTCCGAAGAAATCAGGGCCACGCTCCACATCTGCAACGTGGGTCGGATTTGGAGGCAGTGGGAGTGGGAGGACGACGGCGTCTCCACCAGCCCCAGCCTTGCCCATGTTCAAGGATTATGGACTGCTGGATCGAAGGCCGAAGAAGACACGAGGCTTGGTGTCTCGAGCCTCCTATTTTGTGACGATCAGATGTTTTTGCACTGCGAATGGAAACTCTCGCGGAGGAGCACCTGGTCGACTCGGATATTATTTGATTCTGACGGAGGAGCATCGCCACTAGCACGCCCTCTGAGTGGCTGGTCTCACTCGCAACCCCTCCTTCTGACATCGCCCAGGGCAGGCTTAAGCCCGAATAGGCAAGTATTATTCGTACGCCGCCATGGGAAAGCTGAGGAGGAGGAGGAGGAGGAGGCGGAAGGGCATATCGATCCCTGGAGATCGGTCTTCGACATCTCTCCACCAGTGTGGCAGGGATGTGGCATGGCCATCAACCGTGGGCTCATCCGTCTTTCGTGTCTTGTCTCGCCAAAACATACAACTTGTACGACACCTGAGCTGTACGAAGTCTGAAAAAGCGCTCGCAGCTTCGTGCCACCTGTTCGCACCCAAGTGCCACACGTAGGGTGCGATAGCTTATCACGTCGTATGGTCGAGTGGTCTTTGCAGCTGTCTTTTGTACGTCATGATTTCCCCCAAATCTAATCTGCCTAGCCCCAGCTTAGCCAGTTGATACTGGTCCTGGACCGCGCCGTCATGAGCCCGTCTTCAAGCGACCCCGACCCCGAGCTCAGATTGTTTCCAAGGGAGTGGTGTGGGGTTGAAGGTTCAGCCCAATTTAGTATGAATCGACAAGGGTTGAAGAAATCTTCGAAGCGACGCCCAATCTGAGCAATGATCAGACGGATCCCCGAATGAGGTAATAATCACTCTCTTCAGGCGCCAATCTGCCATCATCTCTGTCCTTGCCTTGAGGATGACTGACGGGGCATGGGAAGATCAGAACGAAGGGATGCAAAGGAACAGCTGTGACTTGCTCATCAATTCCTCATCAATCCCTTGTCTGAGGAGGGGTCTCAGCGCCGCCATGCAACACTTGCACATCGAACTGCACGTATTGGTGCTTTTTTGCCTCTCATCTGCGACCTATGACTCGACGTTTGTGGTAAAGTAAAGGCGTGAAAGCTGTCAGATTGAGAAGAAACGGAGCGGCAGCATCCTTGGCCTCGTGTGTCTCCCGATGTCGATGCGATGCAAGTCTCCGACAGGGATGTGTCTGGCTCGAACCGTCGAACGAAGCTTTTTTGCTGGCTTTGATACCGGTATCCATGGTTCCATGGATCATCTGCAACCCTTGACCCGTGCCTTCGACCACCTCCAAGAAGTTCAGGGCATTCTTCTGTGACAGGGGTCCAAACCGTTATTCATCTGCCATCCAGCGCCAGCAGCAGCAGCACCTCCACCACCACCGCCATCCACGGGCCCACACTACCAGTCGAGCGAGTGGGCCAGCTTACCACTTTGCACCAAGAAGCATCCCTCACCTCACTGGGCCTCGCACCAACGCGAGCCAGTCACTGCCATTCAACTATCTCCGCTGGCCTCCTGGAGCCACACCCGACGGGTCACGGCAAGAGGGTGGTGCTGTGTGCCCCGGCCTTACAGGCCTTTTCATTTTTTTTTGCGTGTGGAACTGCTTCACGGGTTCATGCTGAGGGACAAATTTTATCACTATGGATGGATCATTATTAATATCCATGGTAACGGACTTGCCGCGCTCCTCATCCTCCTGCTGGTGACATGTTTTACCCTGCACAGCGCACATCCATATCCGCAAACATCATCAGTCCTGGATTTGGAGTTTTGCCGGCATGGCAAACCGCTTTTGATGACTGCCCCTTCGCAACATCGTCAGCCCAACAAAGAAATCTGTCGGAAACCATTCCAGCGTTACGAAGGGCTATTCTAAGACTCCACATTACCTCACCACAATAGTATGAGGATGAGTCTTTGCTTATGATAGTTGCACGCTACAACCAAGATAGTAAACGCCTCTTTGATGTGCGTCGCGTCGTGTTGGCACCGCGAGCCGGTGTAGTCTTTCATCAGGGTACGAGTTCAATAGTAGAGGCTGGACCCAACCAACTCCGCCCCCGTAACGCAACGAAGCCAGCCAGACCCGATTTTACAAGCTATCACGAGATCCCAAGCAAAGTGGTTTCCCACCGTTGTCGACAAGGAGATGGGCTGGCAGCTAGCAGTGGCACAGGTCAGGATTGGTGGAGCGGTGGACGGCAATCCGACCTGAATGAAGTGAGATATGTGACCGAGTCAAGGGTCTTGTTGCAAGGTTAACGAAGTCCTTATTCGAGGCTTCAGAAACTAAAACCGTGCTTTTTCCGTGTGCATCAAGCAACGAATCCTGAAATTCTGCTTTGAAGATCCATACACTTTCTCATCCTAGATGCGATGAGACGGATTGTCCTCGCCAGAATTACCGCATCAGCTCCATCCATCATGCTTGGCGAGAGGAAATGCAGCCGGAATGAGCAGCGTGGCCTGCCCCTGCGATGGCACTCTCACTGTCACCACTGCCACAGGCAGTCTCGCTGGGCTTGCTTGCGGGTGTGTTCAGCTAAGGCAGGCTGTTCGGCGTGTTCCCCTGGCGTGCCCTGCGCAGTAGTTCCCACCGAAAGCATCCTCCTGCCAGTGCTCGGGTCCGTCTTCCCACATCCAGACTGGCAGATTGATTGGCTCACCCACTCACCGGCTCAGTTGCTGCGTTGCCTCACACGTCCAAGCTGGAGGGGAGGGGAGGGGAGGCAGGGAGGGACATGGCATGGCATGGCATGGTGCGGTCCCAGTCAAGCGCGCGCATTAAGCTGGTGGTTTCATTTGATACGGTCGCACCGAGAGCCCAGAAGGCTTCCCACCCACCTTCCCCCCTAGCCTGGGTTTAGGTTTCTGGCCTGACCGCTTGCCCTTCCACCCACCCCACCCCAGCCGAAGGGAAGGCAGGAAGGGGCAAATCGTATGTGCGAAACATCGTCCCGAGAATTAAACAATCCTCCTCGCCTCGCCCGCTATCATCTTGGCTGTCTCGCTCGCCTGTTGCCCTATCACTGGTACAGTCCACTTTATCATTGCACACCCCCTCCTAGCTCCGCTGAGGGGCTTCGGGCTTCGTACTTCGTGCGCCTTCTTACTCCTTCACACGATACGTATCCAGCCGCGGGATGCAGGTAGCCTGGTCTTGAACACGCTTGGCCTTCGAACTCTGCAATCTGCATGTTGCAGGCCAGGGGCTCGGCCACTACTTTGACTTTGACCGCCAACAAAGCCATGCATCCCCAAAGAAGCTCAGACCCGCCGGATTCCCTCTGAGAAACCCTTGTCTGTTCGTTAGATCCGTCATCAGCCAGATGACACAGACGACATACCGGAACTTTACTGTAAGTCACTTGCAAGGTAGTGTCCATATTTGTACTCTCCGTCGTCTAGCCTTCACATGGAGCTGATCCCACTCCATCTTATTAAACTATCCAGCTCTTCATCCCCTGTGCTAGATTATGATCTACTTATGATTCCCAGTGTCCAGTGGACGCAAGCTTTTCCTCTTCTCTTCTCACCATTGACCATACACTACATCGAGTCTTCACCAAAGCGACAACAATGAACGCAGCAACATGGGCGAACGCCCAGATGGGTGGATACACTACTGTCGAGATGCTCCTCGACGACGTTTCGAGGCAGATGGCAAACTCGAACCCAATCCGCCACTCCAGAGGACCAAGTGGGCAAAAGCCAGCCGGCTCAATGAGAATCGTAAAGCCAAACAGTGCTAGCAACAGCCCGAGAAGTTCGATCGGTCTAGGAAGACGGAGGACAGTGATGAATGATGGAGCATACCGACGGAGACTGGCCATGATGGATCAAAATCTGCTGTTAGCTGGAGGGTTCATGTCAAACGATGGGCTACAGGTCCCTCCCCAACAACGAGCAAGCCGGCCGGTGAGCTGGCATCCTGCATCACATCTCGCTCCTCAGCAATCATACCAGTCGTACACTCCTCCGGCCACAGATTCGAATCGACACTATCAACTATATGACGTTCCAAGCACACCCTCGGTCTACTCAGGCTATGCGTCCCCTGATTCCACTTTCTCGCCTTTGTCCATGCCTTATGCTGGTACCGATCAAGAGCAATACTATGCGATTCCCCAAGCACCAATATCAAATGCTCCATTTATCCATCAACAACACCACTTCCTACCAAGTGAGAATGAGAACTCCGTACCGCACACTACGATGAATGCAGATGGAACCATGTTCTCTCACTTCGATTGGACCAACTTTGCTACGAACGGTTTCGAGAGCTCCTCGACAGCGCCACCAACACCAGAGAACTTCTTACCCATCCAACATCCCGAGCCAGTCTTCCCAACCGAGGATTCAATTCCGTATCACCCGTTGGAGGAAAACGAATCGGATGATGGTGAAGAGCTTATTGGGATGGGGTTGTATGATACTCCAGAGGTGTCTAAATATGCGTCAGCAGATCCTCAGCTTGACAACTACCGTGCGTTGATGATGTCTTCGCTTCTCGGCTCCGGGTACATGCCACCACGCAGGACTGAGCCAACAGGAAAAGGCCTGAAATTGGAGGAGACATGGGCGCCGCCAAGCGATGATGAAGATCAGGAGGATGACGACGAGCAAGATGGCGAAGGCGAGGACGAGGAAGTTGAGGCCACAGCTGAGGCTGAGGTCGTTGATGTTATGTCTCATCAGTATGAGGCTGTGCCTGTACAACGAAGTTACGGCAACTTTATGAATCACGAAGAATACGCCCGCGAGGGCTGGCTCTGATCCGACGGAGCATTGCTTTACCTAGACATCAGATTTTGTATTACTTTGATTTAGCGCGGCGTTGGGGCCATAAGGGAATGTATAGGACTACCCACAGGAATGGGAAATAGTTATGGGTGGCTTCACATTGCCGGCGCGCATAGAATAGAGCCCTTGTTAGCCAACAATTGAAGACTGTGAAAGTATATGTATAACATCAAGACGAAACTTCTCAGACTACATATGTGAATAATATTTTCCCTCTGCAACACTCGCAAGAGCATCATGAGATTAATTTGCACTTATGATTCCGAGCGCACAAATTGTAAACTTTCGGATATCTGCCTTCCGACTCCTCTCCCATTTGCTTGGCTCGGTTGGAAGGAGGCAGGTAGTTCCTCGCTTCCACACTAGCGCCCGCCGAGCCTCAAAGCTTGGTATTAAAATTTTGACGCCAATCCTAAAAATATCTTGAGCATGTGACCAAATACGCACAAGGGCAGCAGACTGCTCCAAATCAGCCAATATCTCCCTCCTTATTGTACTTCCCTACCGGAGAACTCTACAGATCATCATAAATGGTACAATACGTCATCACACCATGGCGAAACCGCCAGGAACTGCTCCATGTTCGTTCGCAGCTTTATCCTACGGAGCAGGCTCGAGAAGCGCGGCCGAGACTGCAGAAGGGGAAGATACATGCTGTGGCTAAAGTCTCAGTGTGGGTGCAACGAGGCAATTGTCCGCATCTAGTTGAGAGCACGGCGATATTGACCAGTGCGGTATTGAACGATGTACCAGGCAATTCCGTATATTGCGTGAGGGCAGCGTATTCAGCCGCTTTTTGCAGGTGGGTCGTGTTCTTTTCACATATACTGCACATTTCAGTATTGCTTTCCGCACCTGAACTGACAGCATCTCAGATTCGTCACTGGCATCCTTGACAGCCATCAAGACAAGCGTCGCAAGATGAGCATGTATGCTATTGCCAAGACTATTGGTTTACCCGCAACATACGTTGAGCTTCGCCATCAAGCAACTCATGAAGAGCTACCCTCGCTGGCGAAGCTCCGAGCTGGTACGCAGAAAGCTCTTCGATGGATCTGGGAGTATTACTGGGCCCAATTGGCCGAGCAGAAAGATGACGCGCCACCAGAGGTCGACGAATGCAAAATCTTGGTGCAAAAGATCATCTCCGAGAATAATGCCCGTGCTCGGAAAAGTCTCGAGACTTTGTTGAGAAAGTGGGACGAAGACCACGTACTGGAGATCATAGTGGAGATCCAAGATTCGACAACAGATGCCGGAGGTCTGATGCGGTTGATTCGACTGCAAGAGAAGATCATGAGCGAAAATGCTAGTGTACTAGAGGAGCAAGACCGGCCAGAATCGGATTCCAGGAACAACACCCTCGACGAACTCAAGGCGGAATTGGCATCCATGGAGAAGGATCTCGGCTCTTCGGATCTGGAAGAACCGGCTCGGAAGCGGCGGAAGGAAGATTCAAAAGGGGCAGCAGGCAGCAAAGGATGGGCACTGTGGGAGGGACCTTGGATACCGAAGCCGATTGGTGTAGTTTAAATTCAATATTTCGGGTCAAGAATGGGGCATGCTCAACTGTACGCGATGCATTTCTAGCAGTGAGTGTTGAGATTGATGACACCAGAGGAACGATCGACTCAGACACTGCGGCTAATTTTCAGCTGTTCCTCCTGCTGAGACCGATGCGATCCACTTCCTATCACAAAATGCCACCTCACCCACTAGCTTCTGAACCATACAGAATACCAACCACCATCGGCACTAAACACGTAGGTTGTCGCTAGCATCTCAACTGTCTCACGACTGTAGATGTGATAGGCCACATCAGAGGCAACCATGTGTGCCTCGGCGGAGCTGAACGGCAATTCATCAGATCAGATAAAGGATAAAAGATCGTGAAAGCGGTTCGAGGTAGATTAGGTTCGCGATTTGAGAGATGACGGAGATCGTGAATGCACTATATGAGGACCTCAACTCTAGGTATGCTATGAGATGGGACTAAGATCGACACGGTTTATATCCTATAGTGCCAGCGCAGAGACTGTTTCATTGACAGAGCTCTAATGGGCCTACTCAATCGTGCTAGGAATGGGTTCTTGTGTACCTGTCAAAGTTTGACAATGACTAGAGGTTTGTCTGTACAGGCATGCTACTGAGAGTGTCATATGTCGAGTTTAGATCCGGCACTAGGTAGTGCGAATATGGTGTTTTGTATACACCTCATTTCTGAAAGAGATGGCTGGCTTCCTAAGGGGCTTCATTGGCTTTCAAAGTGTAGTGGTAGAGGGGGAAACATAGGGGTGATGAAAACAAGTAGTTTGAGAGCATCGAAAGTCAACATGTTTGGATCAACTTTGCTCCAAGTAAACAATTATTGTCCTTAACTGAGCTATTGAAAATACTCTTTCTGATACATACTAGGCGTTTAGTTCTTTCGGGTTAGTTATGCTCGCATTTCAATCATATACTACTAAAATTCGAGTATAGAAAGCTTCTTGGTTTTTGATTCTACCATATATAGAAGGAATTCCGGCGTCAAAATTGCACGGAGAAATGAGACATGGCTAAAATTGACAGAAGCTCACAGCTAAGAAACATTTATATGCTCAGAACAGTCATTTTACCCGTCACACGACCTTGGGTGCCTGTTCGACTCTGCCCTCAGGACTGCCCTCGTCCTGGCTAAGACTCCTGCCAAACTTTTCCTCGGGATCCAGCTCTCCCCTCTCCATACGCCTCGCATGTCTATTGACTCTGGTCTTCCATGCTGGTGTGCCGAGATATTTGATGCTTCCCGGTGTGCTATCGTCGAAGATCTCCTCGACCTCCTCTAGCGGTTTCTGCGAAGTCTCCGGGAACAGGAAGAACACATGAATGAACATAGCTACGCAAAACACACCAAAGACAATGTAAACCTTCCAGCGGATGTTCTCAAAGGCAGGAGGAACGAAGTAGGCGAGGGCGAAATTGAAAATCCAGTTCGCAGACGTGGATAGCGCAACTGCTTTTCCGCGCACGCGGAGCGGATAGAGTTCTGGTGGATAGATCCAGGAAACAGGGCCCCAGGTCGGTGCATAGGATGCGACGAAGAGATACGTACAGGCGATGACAGCTTTGGCTGCGGGACCAGTGATGGAGATGGACTCTGCCGCTGAGGGGAACTCGCCCGGGTATGGCACTCTGCCGTAGGTGGCGAGGAGACCAGCGTTGATGAAGAGGAAGAGAGCCATGAGAAATGCTCCAATAAGCATTGTTGGCCTACGGCCCCAACGATCGACGTAAAGCAGAGCGGGAATGGTCATAACTACATTGATGATGAATTGGATAGATGACGGGAGGAGAACGTTAGAGCCCAGCCCTGCCATGGTAAAGATGTAGGTGATATAGTCTAGTGATTCCAATCAGTGATTGCTATACTTCATGGGCAGGATGATTACTTACACATCATAACATTCATTCCTGTGAGCTGCGACCAGATTTGAGTGAAAATACCGACTTTTGTTAATGTTAGCATGCATTCGACAGTAACATTCTAAGAGCTGAGGGTGCAACGCGATTATGCGGGAGTCGAGACACAGTGGTACACTTCAAGAACCTGAACCTTTTGCTCTGTTGTAATATGAAAATAGAAAAATACATACTGTGAGTCCTATTAATCATGCCAGGCTTCAATAGTTCCCAATAAGTAACGTCCGAGTTGGAGCGCTCGAACTCAACAACCTCGCGGATTTCGGCCATTTCCTTTGCAACAAATGGCGAATTGGAATCTCCATGGGCGTGTACTAATGCAAGGACCTGCACAGCTTCTTCCCAGCGATCTTGTCTGGCAAGCCAACGGGGGCTCTCGGGGAGGAACATCATCGCAGCGAAGAGGAATATAGCTGGTAGCATCTGCAAGCCCCAGGGCACACGGAATGCTGCGGTGCTATTTATGAAGGAGCAACCATAGCAAATGTAGAACATAATCAGAATACCCCAAGTAATAGCCCCTGGATCTTGTCAGTGCTAACCATTGTCGGAGAATGATTTCCACTTACATTGTTGGCATCCGACCAGACGGCCCCTCTTACTCGGAGGAGCAATCTCAGTGATGTAGACGGGCACTTGGGCTGAACAGATACCAACGGAGAATCCGTTGATAATACGACCAGCAATCAGCATGCCGATATTTTGAGATGCGCAGACAATAATTGAACCAATGATCCTGTTGCAAAAGTTAGAAGTCAAAACTGTGTTAAGAGTATTGCCAAAAACTACCATATTATTGACCCAATTTGAATAGCTTTCTTTCTTCCGAGCATATCGGAGATATAACCTGATACCAAGGCTCCCAGCCAAGATCCACCTGTGTTTATTGATTAGCACGAATATCCTACAGCGGCTCGATGATGAGAAACGGTACCTGGCATGCTTGCAGTAATTCCACCTATGGGTTGTCAGCTGGTGTAACATGTAAATGGTAGTCGAGTTTTCTTTTCGAAGTGTGCATACCTTGTACGTCTGGTCTTGGGCCGGAGCATTTTCCATCGGTGTCAAGGTAGAGCGGTCCTTGGTTAAAGTAACAAAGGTAAGCGTCTGTGGATATGATGGCCGACTGTCTCTTTCTATTAGCGAGAAAGGTTGATGGAATGCTGGAACTTGGGAAGGAAAGTAATCTCGAAAAAATCAAGATTGTCCACCAGTTCCTCAGAGCTTTCAAGTGACAAGCTTCCTACAGTTCACCTAAGCATCAGGATACCACATACCATAGAACTGATATCAAAGCCAAAAAGTCCTCCTCCGACCACCGCCACGGCGGCTATCACATAGAGATTACCAACAGTATACATTTTGCTCGATCGCTCAAGAAGACTGCGATTGTTTCAATCGCGAAGAACCAAGTTGTGTATGTATGTTTGGGTTGGGACTTTCCCACTCTTTTATATCAACCCTTCTCCAGGAGTAGGCCCGATATTACTCTAGATGCATCCGCATCTGCCCGCCAAAACAAGGGGCATTTCACCCCATGGGCTCCCCGAGTCTGGGAACAACAAAGGAAAGTTGGGCCTTGCAGAGGCAACAATAATCTTTCGGGATCCTACCGGGCATGTGGGTGCCAAAAATGAGGATCTGTCTGTGAACCTTCGTACTCATTGGCGCCTTTGGTTGGCTGTTTCAGCAGTGTGGGCGGCACGAGATTCGGTATGACGTTAGTGATGTCGATCTTGAGGGCATTCGCATAAGCCGACCAAGATTTCATGTCAACAGACAGGGGTTTAAACCCCACAAACCAGGATGACTTAGCGGACATCCGTGATGAACTTGTTGCAAGTTTACGGATATAATTTCTCCTTGGATGAATCTCAAACTGATTCGGTGCTACAAAGCTACTTACTAAACTTTGAGACTTACTGTACTAAGGGTGTTGCAATTACTACTTGCTCAGGCGGTGGGAAATTCCAATCATCATGTAAGCCCAATGCCAAAGCCAGAAATCGCATTCTTTAGATTGCCGCTATCCGTCCCACTGTAGCGGTCTTAGCAATGAGATGATATTAACGTCTCAATGTCATACGGCCAACGAATGACAAGCTTGTGTACCAATAACAACACAAAAGCACTTCAGCAATCGCCTCCTACTCGGCTATAACGGCCTCGGGCTGCTGGGGACGCGGCTGAACAGACGTGAACATGCGACCGTGATTGAGCAGATGCTTAAACTTCTGTGATGGATACCAGCAGCTGGTTGATGCCAATCATGAGCACTATCAAATCCTGAGTGACAAACACTTGGCAGTAGTGACTACCTCCCACATGGGGAAATGGTGCCCGCTGTGGGGTTTGGGAGATTCCGGGTCCGATCGGTGATCAGCTCTTCCTCTCAAGTTTCCACTTCTATGCTTCCACTTCCCAGCTCCTAGAGCCATCGATGAAGTTGAAGTGACGTAAGAAATGCATGTTCCGGAAGCAATGACATCCCCAAATGCACACGAGACACGGCAACATCGTATGGGTGTGGAAGAATCCCAAAACTGTTGCATAAGTCTGAGATTATCGGGAGAGAAGATATCAGGGAGCGGAGAGCGAATGGTGGGGATGAATCCTCCTCGCACGAACTAGAGAGATGATCAGCAGTCTGCAGAACAAGAAGCGCCACAAACGGTCCGAATTTTGGATCTTTCGATGGTTGCAACGTTGCCCAGAAATGCAAACAAGAACGAAGAGTGCAGAGTTAGGTAATTATGAATGTTATGAATGCCTTCTCGCCTCGTCTCGAATTGTGCTTGTGAATGAAGCACAAATCATCAGATCACGTGCACATATATTGACATACCATCATCATCTTCATTGTGCAGGTACAACAATGCCAACTTTAGCAACTGAATTCTTCGGAACGAGTGTTCAAATTTTGGATGGTAGTACAGAGGAGGGAGACTGGTACTTACTTCACCCACTTCAACTTCCATGGGGATCAGAGGAGAGAATGCCAATTATCAAGCGGGGGAGAAATGCCATGCCGCCGCCTAGTTCGTTCAAGTGCGAACCTTGGTGTCAAGTCGTTGCGAGACATTGAAATCGACGTATCGTTCGTATAATGGGCTATGCAGCCTGGATTCTCACATCGTCCAATATCCATAGTGATATACTTCTCGCTCTGGCCTTGCGTTTGCCAACAGTTGGCGTTTCATTACGCGTTGCAGTGCGAGAGAAACGTAGTCTTATTCGTATCCGGGCTCGTTCCTGAAGGATATAACTAACCATTCACCACCAGCTGTTCTTGCATCATACTCAGAATTCCTTGCATTCAACATTTTCCCTTACTTTAAACGGTCGCAATTGAAATATTTCTATCGTTCCAGACTATCGATAGCTATTTTCTATCAACAATTATCCTCGAGGCCGCAAGTGGCACAGCAAACGAGACAGATCATCTTCCAACAACAGAGCAGCAATTATGTCGTCCTGTAGGGTCCTCTTCAACCACCTCCAAGATCTCAGCTAATGCAATGATGTAGCAATGTTCAACGCAACCACCCAAGTGGACACCTCGACCCCAATCCCCGCCCACATCTCCAAAGCCCAAGTCCTCTCCTTCCTGCACGACACCACCAAGATGCTAGCCCTCAACCCGCTCGTCAGCGAATGCAACCCCCTCCCCACCGAGAGCTCCATCGCATTCTACAAACTCGTGCCGGATAAAGAACAGCCCGCCGACCCCTCCTCATGCAAGGTATATCCGCCACGCCCCACATACCCCACCACGCACCCCTCCAACACCACGCATCCCCTTCCCCAACAACGTCACACAAGAAGCACAAACTACGACCCTAGAAAGAAACAAATGCTAACCACATGCCCCACGCACAGGTATTCTTCGTCACCGAAGACTCCGACGCGCGCCAGGCCTCCTCGGGATCCTGGACCAAGAAGTTCGTCCCAGACAAGGTGCAGTACGAGTCTGCGTACGAGAACACGGCGACGGGCATGGTGACCATCACGCACGCCCCGCTGGGCGTGAACAGTGTCACCAGCTGGGTGATCCGCGAGGCGAGTGGACAGCTAGTCGTCGATATGACCGGCAAGGTCGAGAGCAACAAGGTCCTCATGCAGTTCATCAAGAAGATGCTGCCAGATGACTACAAGGAGCTCGCAAATCGCTTCTTGGAAGCCCTGAAGAAAGATGCTGAGAATGTGACAGAGAGCCAGATAGAGAAGGTTTGAGGGGCCGGGATTCGTGGACTGTAGTTGGTGTGCTTGATTTACATTGCTTGCATGGAAATTTGATAATAGAGGGCTGGCGTAGAGAACGGTGCGAGAAATATGGCTTGGACATATTGCTATTTAAATCAGATAATAGACGTATAGTCTGATGTGCTAGATACAGTAGATACGAAGCAACGTATGAATTATGATTTAGATCACTTTCTCTAATTGAATGTCCAGGACGGAAAAGTGTACAATGAAAGGCTATTTTGAGCTCAGCTTGCTCATGCAAACAAAGTGGCCCACTTTGAGAGGAGTGGATACAGCACCTTATTTCAACGTGCAGATACACTGAAACTCATAGAGTTGCTTCAGTCTGTGATCAAAACATGTCATTTTTGTAGCTACCCAGCAACCGATTCGCCACGCAAAATTACAAAACCCGTTCCAGTCATAATGTTTGCTGACTTCCGGCATAATCCCTTGTTGTCTTACAATTAACCCCCGTGACGGAAAGTCCCTACATAATCCCCATGCTTCTCTTCAACAACCTGATTTCCGTTGCGCCAAGTGTGTCCTCGGGAAGTTCTCTGCCACTGTTATCGTTCGCCCTCCAAACCACTCCGCTGGAAACGGCTGAGTGGTCTTTCTCAGCCTTTACTTGCGGACTCTCCACACATGTATAATCTTTCAAGGCTGCTGGGTTGTAGGCGCCTGTGAGATGCAAAGACTTTTTAGCCAAGTCGAACAACTTATGTGGTGCGGATTTGTCACCATGTTCTTCCAATCCTAGCCCGCCGCCATCAATGCGAACTCGCACACAACGATGAATGTACTCTTCTGGGCGATTCAATGACTTGTTGCCTCCTAGACCTGTCTGACTGGATACCTCGGTATATTTGCCTGGGGTGCGAACAATGGGAGCAAAAGAAGTCGCCAAGCTGGTGAGGCTGGTAATTTCCGAGGAGTTGTAGAGTTTGCCGAACCCCCATGGTCGGACATCCTTGGGAACTTGTTTGCTATAGTAAGCCACGTTGCTATCTTGAACCCAGTCGAGATAACGAGGATCAAACGAGAGAATTCCATTTCCTTTGCTGTCTTTATCATTGTCCTCGAGCTGACTGATCATCCAGGCTAAGCTGATATTGGAAATACCTGCGTCTGGATAGGAGCCACCAATATTAGAATGACATCCCGGGAACCAAGTTTGCTTCAGTTTTTGGAGTCTGTTTGGCTTGTCTGGCCATTCCCAGAGTGTTGGTGTAAAGTAATGACGTTTCTCGTCGATAGCCAAAGCATGGAATGCAAACTGAATGGATTGGGCAACTTTAGTATTGACGAAAGAGTATGGCTTGACGTTGTTGGCCTCGAACGGTAATGGAACACCCAAAGAACCTGTTCGTAAACATTAGTTTACTGGGAGACTTTTGAAGAAATGTCAGATTTTAAACATACCAACAGTGTCAAAGACGCAACATGCGCGGATAGGCATACCCCATCTGGTCAAACCGTCCTACAAGTTGTCAGTGAAACGCTTTTCAGTGTGGTATATCAGCGCAACTTACATCAATCAACTGCTGGCGATATGCCGGATCGGAGAAAGAAATCTTCTTCTGATACACGGATTCAAACCATTCACCTTGCTTGCCTGCAACATTCTGCATCATCCAATCCTTAAAAATACCCCAGAATGACTCCATTCCCACCTTGGTTAAGAGTCCCACATCACTGATTAAACTCGAGATGCAACGTGCAGTATAAGAGCCTCGGGAGAAGCCGAGAAGAACAATCTGATCCATCGGCACCTTCACATCCATCACAGATTTCTGATCAGCTGGATCAAAGTTGTTGGCAACGAATGCGTATGCCTCTCTGATGTGCTCGGAGATGTCCTGGCCTGTAATTCCACTCTCAATAGTATCCTGGAGATTTCCATCGGCGCCAATACCACGTTGGTAGTAGACGATCTGAGGAATTTCATTCTGATCTTTGTGATTTAAAGCCCTGACCATTCGGGGGACGTTGGAGACGATTTGTTTGGTGATGATGGCATCTTTGGGGTTGTTGGGTCCCGCATCGCTGTTCTGCCAAGTGCCTGTGAATTACCAGTTAATACAACGCACTTTCCAGTGCATGTGCACAATAAGTGGACGAACCATCGCAAGCAATGATCAGCTTCTTGCCATAAGGCCGGCCCGCGATCGGAATCTTGTCGAGAGTGATGACAGAAGCCATGCTGAAGCTTCTTCGAATACCTGATGGGAATGATACGGCCCTGAAGTTAAAGAGTTGGAGTCGCAAAGTGGGCATGTATTTATCAACACGAACGGGGATCCAAGACCGGACTGTTATCAGGCGTTGAGGAGTAGTAGTAGCTGTCGAGGAGACGGAGATGGAATATATGGGAGGGAGGAGAAAGCAGGACAAAAAGAAGGAAGCAAGATCGACCTTTAAAGCTGCCTTCCCAAGTCACATCTCACATCAGCCACTGCGGGGTCATTCTCTCTGTCGTCGTCGCTCGCACCAGTCGAGGGAGGCATTCACACCTCTTCTGCGCCAGCCATAGGCTACATTGCAGCTCAGCTTGCGCCACATCCCGCCAACAAGGCTGCAGGAGTCGGTGGATGTCGCCGTTCCCGTCCTGCATCCCTGCCGTCTATGGTGAGATTTCCTCTTGGCCACGACTGATTGGACGCTTAGGCGACGAGGAGCAAGGAAGCTGCGAATGAGAGCCAGGGGCGCTCTCAGCCTCGCTACGCCAAGCGAGGACAGCGAGTTCAAGAGGCACCCGAATGCAACTGCAAACCTTGTCCGACATCACTTGTATCCGCCCTACTGCGCCAAGAAAGAAGCTTTTTCGAGAAGAAGGAAGACAGCTATTGGCCGGGCACACAAGTCATCTGCAAAAGATGAGCCCAGTGCCAACAGAAAGGTGTGAGTGACAATTACTCACGCACCTGCAGATACTTCACCATGCACTGCCTTGAATGAGACCATGCGGTAGAGGGATGAATGTGACCAGCTGAGCCTATGGTGCAACCAGAGAGGAGGTCTGAGGAGAAACTTCCCACCATCAGCGAATAGTTGGGGTCTATGGAGCCACATGTTCCCCATAATCACACGACGAAGAGGTATAATTGATAGATGGCCAATCATGATGCATTTGGAACTTCCCATAGTATTCCTCATGCCAATGCTATCAGAGCCTGCTGTGCGACTCAACCCATTTTCCTTCCCTTTGCCTTACAAAAACGAGCAACCAACACCATGCCCACCTTCTTCCCAAAGTATTCACCATTGCCTTGTGCTCATCAATAAAGACACATGTCCCACCGTTTTCGCCCGATTAATGATCATCGACATCGTCATCGTGACATGCAATGTCAACCACTCCGAGTGGTGCATTGCCAGAAAACCAGAACACCTAGCTTCAGCCAGCTAGTATGTTCATACCAGAGAAAACAGTTCCTGGATTAAAAAACCAGTTATAAACGATAGATTGAATATCATTATTTGAAGTGAATCTCCCTAGTCGATCAATGAATAGAATTCCAATGGATAGCAGCTAGTTGATGGGATGTGCTACAAAAATTGCGATGTTCTCAGGTCGTTCGTCTAGCACAATCGCCACTCGCTTCCAAAAGGCCGTTGAAATGTGCGAGCTCATCGGAATAGCTGTCGAGTTTCGTACCATCGGGTTCATGATCGTAAAACAACGTGTCGAATCGTAACTTCATCATCCTTCAGAGGAAGTTTCTTCCCCACAGCAAACCACGAGCCACATGCAGCTGAACAAATGGCGCTATCTATCGATTGAAGACCGATACATCTGTGTATATCGGTAAGGCGTTCAAAGCCAAAAGATCTCGTCCTCGTTGCAGCTGACAAAACAGAACCATAGCAAAGAAACCCGAGTTGGCCGGATTACTTTTATTTTCGCATATCTTCACTGCGCCCCTCGGTATGGCAGATTCTGCAAGAATCATCATACTGATGTTTATATCTTTTTTTCTTTTCCGTCAACGATCACCGCCCCCGAATGCAATGCTTTTTACAGGTTATTTTTTGGTGTATGGTTTTGAAACCCGTCTTCGCTTTTGCGACGCCCGCCTGTTGTGTGGCATGTTCTAAACGTGACTACTCACGCCGGGCAACGGACTCCTCCGCTCGTGCTCTCATATGATTTGCTTGGGTCTCCAAGCTCCGTGCCATGAGATGTGTGACTATCTCCGTGTTAGTGTGCTTGATAATATAGGGAGATGGGGGAACTTACCAGGCCAGATGGCAGCCCGATCCAGCATGTAGGCTGTCACTTTCAGAATTTTACCTCCGTATCCACAGTTCTCAGCACCAGGAAGTCGTTGGGCGGCATTCATTTGTGCAACTGCTCCCATGCCGGCAAGCTCGTAGTTCATCTTAATTTCAGCACTATTAAGTACTTCTTGAACTTTGGTGAGCAGTTTGCAGTCTTCTTCTTCAAGTAGCATGATGCCAGGAACCTGGCTGAGATCGATGTCATCTTTACCGAGAATGCCAAGATAGCGGCCAACCCTTTCCTGGACAGTAGCCACCCATTCGGCAAGCACTTGTGCACAGTCAAATGCACACATTGCCGATTGCAGTGGAAGCTCCCGAGATGTGAAGTCCGCAAAGGTAACACCTAATTTGTCTGACATTGACAGAGAGTCTGCCGCATAGAATGCAGCTTTGCGTAGATGTCGTTCACGCTTTGAGGTCGATGCACTATGGGAAATTGAGTGTGCACCATTCTGGGGCGCTCTAGTGCCATTAAATTCAGGCGACGACGTGGAAGTTGGCGGAGAGTCCACGAACACAGAGCTAGTAGCCGATGTCTCTGATGGATCTGTAGATTCCGAATTGGAGTCGGGGGAATGTTCGGCGTGTTGGATAATTTCGCTCCCTCTGGATAGCTCTTCTGCCATGCCATCCCAATCTCGTTGCCAGAACTTCTCCTTTGACCGTGAGAGGTTAACAAACAATCTCACATAAGCGAGATCTAGTAGAGGAATACTGTCAGCAGAGAGCGGACCTAATCCGTATGGATTTGGCCGTTCTAAGCTATGGTGCGGGTTGCTTGCCCAAGCTGCCTGCCAAGCTTTAAGGGCTGGCTCGATATGCCTATGCATCTTTTCTGTTTCCTCATTGGTCCAAACTTTGTTGTGATGCCTCTGCCGAGTCTCCCAGATATAATTGTGCAGAGCGTTGATCAGAACAAGACATCCAAATGTGCTGGGCTTTAATTCGTTCTTTGGGAGATCCTGAACATTCGACCCGTTTCCAAACAATTGGGCATGTGCCAGGTGCTGCTGCTGCTGTTGCTTTTCGCTGGTTCGCAGGAGCTCACCTAGTGCATCATGGAAAGTGACTTGGTTATGGTCTGCCATTGTTGCACCGCCTTTGGCATAGAAACTTTGCGCTGTTTCTGCATTCCAGAATTCTTCGTCGCAAGGCAGATCTAACATAATCTCGGAGTTAGTCAAGGCCGGGGTATGATTGTATGCAGAGACCAGTAGACTGGAGAGTATGAAGACAGCGTAGAGGGTACGTTTACGCTCCTCCATGCTCTTCCAGCTGTACCACTCTTGATGATCATCCGGAATCTCCGACTTTGGCCCTCCATTATTCCAATCCTCTTTTGGCATTCCATCGTCGCCCATTTGCACATCTTGATGGTTAGGAACTTGCGCAGAGTGGGGCTTGAGCAGCTCAGCAGCTCGAGCCAGGCTAACTAAAGCCGCGCAATGATTTGAGGCAATCGTTCCAGCGGTCTGGTCACCACAGTTGTGTCCGTACACAACATTCAACAGCATGGCCTGCACCAGCCATACTGGGGTGTGAACGGAGTTCTCAGGTAGCCTTGGGCCGTGATCCACTCCAGCTTTCCGGTGGTCTGCCTTTCGAACATCTGCCTTCCGACGCTCCTCCAAGTATAGCTGTATCATTTTCTTTGCTGATTCGAACAACTCCTTGGATTGGACCTGCTCCATTTCGTACAGGGCACCAATTGCAGCCATCGAGAGAATCAAGCATCCGCGCCCACCTACTAGCCCGGGATTCCCCCTTCCGTCGTTTGCGTATGCTGGTACATCAAAAGACAGCGTAGGAATATGAAGAAAGGGTAAATGTGGATGGAAGTATCGAATATAAGCACCAATATATCGTTGTAAATCGTGAGTACCTTGGATATGTCAGTACAAGTTATGTGGATCGATTTCAGTGGGTAGAGAGGGATGAGGGAAGATGCAAACTCTTTGGCATAAAACGAGTGGTGTGGAGAGGTGAAATGGTTCCAGCAGAGGCTTTGACTTACTTGGTAAAGTTCGGGTGGATTCGCTAACACTACCAGATCGACCATTGGAAAAGTGAGGAGAAAGAGGAGAACTTGTAGCAGGGAAAGAGTACTTTCGTCCTCCAAAAGGCGTGCATTGTGCAAGGGCGGCTAAGAGAGCTTGCCGTGTAGAATCCGCGATCGTTGCTACGGGAAGAAGGGAATGCACACTACCATTCATGGACATTGGTGTCTCGGGCCCCAGATTTACAGATGGGTGGAAAACTTGGGCATTGAGTCCGGGTATCATGGACGGACTGAGCGAACTCATTGAAGGTGGTGGAGTCGAAAAGTAGGGGTCATTCATGTTCTTTTGTGGTAAGCTATGAGGAGACATTGGTCCGCCATTCATCAGATCGTGAAAACCAGCATTGCCGATTTCTAGATGAAACGGGTTGGATGTCATCAGCGGTGGACCCATCATTGACTGTTGCCAAATGGAGGCTGATGATGTTGCTGGGTTTTGTGAGTTCGACCCATCCAACATAACCTCGCTGATACCACTCTGACTGGCTGTACTAATCGCCGATGGCGACGAGCCATCAATGGCATTCTCGTTGCCATCTTGGAATGACATTTGATGCTCAAAGCCATTCATCCAATCAAAGTTCTCCTCCCCGAGATGCTGACCTCCGGACATGTCGGGGAAGCCATGGTGATATGGGGACGCAGAATCAATCGCCATGGATTGCGGGGAGTCGTTATAGTGCAGAGCATTCGGATTGATGGTTGTGGAGCCCGGCCCAAACAGCAATCCTTCGAAATCAAAGTCAGGGTTGAAGCCACCATTGACTGGTGCAGTCCTCATGCCGCCTCCAAAGTCCATGTTGCTGAAATTGTGTGTTTCCAGCTTTGGTAGCCCATGGTTTATCCCGCGCTGGCCGAGAGCTGAAGACATGCCTCCGAAGTGATAATCGTTTTGCATCGGCAGACCAACAAGGCTGGGATGACGGCTGTGCACTGGAGCAAGACCATTTCTAGCAGCTGTAGCGTTCGCAGCAGCCATCAGCTGCATGTGCGCTCCATCAACATGACTTATGGTGTTTGCCCGTGGTCTCATAGTCGCCGCCCCCGTCCCGGTTGCAACAGAGCCTTTTCGGACTCTACCAGGCCCGACGGTGCTGCTCGCAGCACTTTCACGTCGGTTTCTAGGTCTGGAGGAGGGTGTGGTTGTCATATGAAGCTTCTGCTGGTGTCGAAGCAACAGGTCCCTCCGGGCAAAACACCTTGCGCACTCTGGACACTCAAAGGGCTTCTCCTTTGTGTGCGACCGCTCATGGCGCTTCAAATGCTCCAACCGAGCAAACGACCTTTGGCAAGTGCCGCACACATGAGGTCGAGGTTTGTCGGTTTTTGGTGGGGGAAGTTGTTCACAGCTTTCGAGTTGGCAGAAGCGCCTGCCATAGCGAATTAGTTGCAACTCTATGACGGCAGGAAACAAAGAAAGGAATATGACAGTGTTATGTTGGACACAATCTGCCGCAGGGAAGCCAAAGAGATGGGAGTTACTCATACCGTTGTCGCCGTTGTTCACCCCACCATTGGCCGCGGCGCCAGCAGATGACGTTGCCGCGGGCATCACTAGAGATCGTTGTTGGCTCGTAGAAGGCTCACTCAGCATGATCGTGAAGAAAGTGTCGTGGTATGAACAGCTACCCTTGGTTCATCGAAATGCTCGGGTTTGCATACTTGAAGAGAGATTCAGCATATCATTCGTCATTCAGAGCTGGCGGGCAGAACAAAGCAATCGTGGCGATGGATGGGGCGAGAAGGATGGAAGATTCTCAACTTACAGCTTCCCCAATGGCCAGAGCCCAGCGGGTCCTTGACTGCTAAACTGGGGGCTTCGCAGCGATGCGCAGCGACGAGGTGCAGCAAGAAATCCACACCCTTCCTCTGTGCCGGCCACTCATGCGCTGATGCGTTGATGCAACCACCAAGAAGCCGTTGCCAGCTTTTAGCCGAGCAGGCGTAGTCTCCGATGCTCAGCTCTCGAGGCTGCCGATGGAGGGAAGGGAATGTAAGGTAATGTAATGCGCGGCCGGTGATGTTAATGCAGACGCCCTGGGCAACTGAGAGGATCAAATCCAGGTCTTTGTGAGGTTGACGTTGTTGTCTCGCACCGTTGAACCTGCCTGGCTGGCTGCGTGAGCTCTCGAAACGAACGGCTGTCGGTTGTACAGAGTGAGCGAGGGTGCTGGCTAGAATCAGTGGCTGCGAGGAAGATCCACCTGGATGTCTAAGGGAAGCTGGAAACACACGCCGTCGCAATGGCGGCAGGTAGCCGTCTCCGAAACTGGAGGAGAGTTGTTGCAGCGGATAGGCACGGAGGAGGGACGAGACAAGAGGAGAGGAGAGGAGGGTAGGGGGACGAGGAGCAGGACGTGGAGGTCAAGAAAGAGAGGCGGGCGAGGGCGAAGGAAGTGGTTGTGATTTGTGGTTTGTGGAAGGGGGATGTGGAAGTGGATGTGCAAGTGGATGTGGATGTTTCGATGTGGATGTGGATGTGACGAGCAATCGCGGTCCCACCCCCCAAAGTTATGCTCTACGCTCTATGGAGACTGGCAGAGAGAAGAGAGAAGAGAGAAGAGAGAGAGAACGAGCGAAACAGATGATGCGCTCCCGTCGGCCTGCTCTGGAGCTGGATTGCAGCTGGGAAGGCGGCGTGGATGTGGATGTGGATGGGAAACGACCAGGCTGGGGCTGGGGCTGGGCTTGGATTTCCCTGGATGGATGACCAACAATCGGAACGGCGAGCATGCACTTCAGCGGCCGGCATGGGTTGCTATTGGCTCTGCACGCACAACTGAGACGATTTGAGGAAGGGTTCAAAGCGACGGGGGCAGCAAGTGTTGTCCGATGCGGAATAGCCTACATGAGGATCGATCTCTGCGATACAGTAGCTCCAGCTCCCCACCGACCGACGAGCTGCTCTATTTGCCAAACCGTCAGTGCAGCAGAACCCTCGGCCCTGCTCGTCATTAGACGTCGTGGAGATGCCCCTGGAGGCACAGGCACAGCACTGTAAGGTAGGTTTGCCTGTCAACAGACGAGATGAGACTGCACGGCAGGGACAATATGTGAAGAAACAACCCACTGGAGGGTCAAACCTCATCAGACGAGTCCGAGCAGGCAACTGGCCAAAGCTTGGGAGGCAGAGAGAAACTGCCGCTGCTAAATATATTAGATAATGTTATTAATACCACCCTGCAGTTGGATTCATCTGGCACTTAGTGCAGGGAGTGGTACACTCCTTCAACACCCACCTTCGGCAGCCACGGAGCGTTTCCAGCAATCTCGAGAGTTACACAGTGCTGCCTTTGCCCTGGCCGTGGCCTTCTGTCAGTCCGGGATATGCTGGAGCAATTTGCTCAGGACAGGAACATGGCAAGCCAGCTGCAATTGGCCACGCATCAACGGAGACGCGGCTGCCACCCTCATATGCAATATGCACCTGAAGGTTCCGGGGAACCGACAGTCGCTCGCAAGTGCGAATGGCACGATTGTTGTGAACTGTGACATCTCACGAGATGGAAACATTCTTTCGCATCACCTTCACGCTCAACGTTGGAGCTTCCGAGGCTTTGCGATGGTTCGGTACCACCACCAGTCCCCTATTCGAACGCAGTCTGGTGGTTCGTATTTGTGGTCCGGTAACAAACCAATTTTGCTGGTTACGGAACTCTATCTCCACACCGTTTCCCCCGCGTGATTTCCTCTGGCTCCAGGACCGCCGAACGACCCAAGCTTCCCGTCAGGGAGACGATAAGATAGTGATTTCTGACCGCCCTCAGCGATTCAGCGATGCACCGTATCACACAGAGTGCAAGCATCACACACAAGACAGTGGAAAACGCTCACTTTTCGGACCGGTACCTTGCTTGGGTGACGAAAAGTTGATAAGAGCAACAGACATGTCGTGGTGGGACCTGGCTACAAAGGCAGCGGCCTCATTCGCTGGCTGCAGTCCACAATTTTATGCATCCTGGGAGTGGAACATGCATAAGGGCTCCGGTCCGTCGCCTGAGATCCATTTTATGAAGGGCTCTGCTGTGCAGCTGATGGCAAGTTTGCGGGTCGACGGTGAGTGGCTCTCGAGTGGCTTCGAGTGGTGCGGTGCCGTCGCGAGGGAGCTAAGATTGCCCAGAGGCTAAGGGTCTCATGGGCCGTGGTTTTTACCTGCATCCTTGGGGATGGGATGGGATGGGATGGCGAGCATGGATGGGCTTTGCGAACGACGCGAAGCTACCGATGCGCCCATGTGCTAGGAACGGCCAAACGAAATGCCTCAATTGTTTAGGGCAGCCTCTTCAGACGTTAGACATGCGCCACTCATATGCAGTCTCTTCCCAGCACGCTCTAACGTCCTACCCTTGTGGAAAGTCGATAAAACAGCGCCAATTATCGCCGTCGGCCAGAGCCACAGGGGCACATCCATGGGGGCGGACCCTGGCTTTCCCCAGCTTTTTTGCAAGCCACCTCGTCCGTCGACTGTCATCGTCGTGCGGATCTTTCTTTCCTGTGCCGTGCTTCGACCATGCTGGCCAAGCTGTCTGGCTTCTCTCCCTCTCATGCTCAGCTTTAGCCGTGACGAAATGACGTGAGTTTATGCCCGTGAATCCTTATTCTCCTTGACCAAACATACCGCGTCGTGTCCGGTCCAACAAAGGGCATCCGTGACCGCCAGAGTCCCGGTCGCCACGTTCCTATCTCGATCTGGATGTTCTGGATGCAAAACCTTAACACAGCGCTTTCTGCCTTGGCTGCGGAACGTCCACACAGCCGCAGGCTTCGGCACTAGAAAATGGGCGGAAGGCGGAAGACAAGGAGAGGCCAGGAAGACCAGGAGGACTAAGGAAAGCCAGGAAGACGAGGAAGGCCAGAGAGCCACTGGGGACGTTGCTGCATGCAGATTGCAAACGCGGCGCCAAGTGCTCGAGCTGCGAACTGATCTTGATCAGAAGCATGTTGTATCCTGGCAGAATATCAAGTTGCAAAAAGCACGGCGCAGCAATCTCCGATTAGATGTAGTTGACGTTGCAAGAGTGTCGTTCAGAGCTGCCTGCACAGCATTTGTGTCACCTTCGCCTCGGCTGGCTCACTAGGGAGGTTTGATCCTTTAAGCACGGTGAGAGTTCTCGTATAACCTCGTTGCAGCAAATGCAGGAATGTTACCCTGCGATCCCCAGACCCCATGAAAACTTCAGCCTCCAGCCGAAATTCATCCGGTGCTTCAGAGAAATAGTCTCAGTCTTACCCCAGACTTACCAAGCACTAAGGGGGTCTGGTGATTTGCTTTGTGGAGAAAGGTACCAGTGCCACCCTCGAGCACCACCAATGGCAGCCGTCGTGCCGCGACCGTCCGCCGTCGAGGTGAAGGAGGGCAACTTATCCGGGTCCGAATCCTGGCTGCTTTATTGCCCCAATCTTCCGCAAACTCGTTGTGCACAAATCGTCGGCTCATAACTGACTCGACATCGGCTCGCCCGCCCCGGCAAGGTGCTCCAATCTCCGTGTCGGCTGTCAATTCACGGCATGCACTGGAGAGGAAATCATCTGGGGCGAGGGAGTGATATTCGATCATCTCCGACGGTGCAATCGGAGAGGGCTGCCCATATTAAGGACGTTAGCGTAAGTGTTTGGGATGCGGCATCAGGTTGAGGTTTCGAAACTTACTTTTAAAGTTTCTTACCGCCCTTCATGTACCAAAATGTGCAAACCGAGCAGCCGCCAACGAGAAAACTCTTTGTACCTAGTTGCATGCGTACGACGAGCTCCGATAATCCGCACATCCTTAACAGGTACGTACTGCCCTGGTCATCCTCGGTAGTTCTCGAGGACAGCCTCCCGTCTGGCTGGAGACCGAGCCGCGCTTTTGTGCGACCTGGCCATTCAACATGTCGATCCCTAGGGATCTTCCCACCTTCTTTAAACCACCTTCTTCAAGGGGCCAATTTGTCTTAAAGGTTCCAGATCCATTGCCACACCATCAGAAATCCACAAGAAGCTCTGGAATATGTTCAGAAAACCTTAAAACACAACGTCATGCATCGGTGCCACCCAACCAGCGAGTAGAAGATAATTTGCTGCTTGCAACAATTCCACTATGGCATCTTGTATGCCACGGGTCCAGGCTTCCGGTGACACCTCCGAAGCCCACCTAAGTACTCCAGATTCGGATTCGTCGGAGAGCGATCGTCGCGGATGTGGTCTTGTGATCTGCACTTGCCATGCCAGAAACCTGTAAATAGTGCAAGGCGAGTTTCCAGGGTCCTTCGGACTTATCTCGAAATGTGTGGTATGTCATCGAGCATTTCTTATGTCAAGATCCTCCTTTGAATGTGTTACACAGGCGGCAGTTGCCAAGGAGGCTTGTGATACAAACTGAACGACATCGAGTTAAGGAGATATCTCGCTTGTGGGATATCACAACGGTGAAGATGGATCGTAACAGCCTCTGAATTGGTTGAAAGTGGTTACAGACTGAATTGTGTCCAATTATCATAAGCAGAGAGAGAACTGAGCGTAAATTGATGTTGAAATACAAGTTACCTGCGTTACGCGTGCCTTCGATTCGCTGTTCTAATTGCCCATTTGTTTTTGCATAATTCAATACCCTTCGTTGCTTGAGTGAGTGATGTCGGCTTTCTGAAAATGCCGAATGAATCGGCAATACTGTTGCTGCTTTGCCACTTCAAATTGAGCTAGTCTTCGATATGTTGCGGTGGGTCATGCATAGATCGAGGAGAACACACAACTTCACTCGATATATTTCTCTGGTTTATTGACGTAGATTCGTTGAATGACCAATATTCTTATACTTGGATAGAGCATGGCGTAACAGTACCAAAGTTTGCAAAGCTGCTCGTGGTCTTATTTTGTAGGGTCTTCAACTTCGCAAGCTTTGATGGATTCGCTTGTGTTCCGCTGCAGCCACAGCAACACCCCAATTTCAAAATGAAACAAAGTCCAGATAGATATACAATTCTACCTAAGTCAAAGAAGGCATGGTTATTTCATATCGGTGTGTAATCATGTAGAATTCGGGCTCAAGTCTTGAGCTAGCGAGGAATAGGGGAGGTGGAGTATTGTAGAATTACCCCTTTATGCCCAGCAACATTTGCCCTTGCGGCACACAGTGATAAAGAACATCCAGCATTCTTCACCTGGTATCTCAGAGTAGCCATAGGCTGCTCAAACCAGATCTAATGTTCTACGCTAGTAGGTTCAAGTCGTCTTTCCACAAGTTCCAAACATGCCCAAGGTGAGAGTGGTAATGAAGACAACAGAGGCAACTTGACCCGAGCCATTCACTTGATAAACAATCGTAGCTTCCCCTGAACAGATCGAGATGGTTCCAGCACCGCAGGTCGACAATCTGAGCCGTGATTGAACTTATGATTGGCAAAATTTGGTTCGTTCTGCCCCTTTTCGGTGAGCACGCTATAGAAAATAATTTCGACCGCACAAAGCCTCGCTACTCAAGCAACACATTCTTCTGATTAAGTTGTTTTCGATCTCATACCACACCAATAAGAGATCTAAGCATCAAGTAAGTGCGCACGCTCAATCTTTTATGATAATTGCTGGCAAGACTTTAACTGACGGTCAGAAAGAACAGAGCAAGTGTGTGAATCCTCCGAAGACCTTCTGAGTGCCTGTAACTCACAGCGCCTTGTGTATTTCAAAGGACAACCTCGCATACACATCACGTTCCAACTTTGGACAACCACCATAACCTCACTTGAACCTCATCTACTTCTCTCCAGCAAGCTGTCAGCAAACTCTGCCATTTACGGGTTTCGTTTCTTCGAAGGAAATATTCGGCCAGCAAATCCTATACTCTCAACATAATGAGTCGTGTCGAGGAAGTCCCTATTGAAGAGCCAAGCTCGCCTCACAGCGCCGAGAGTCTCTTTAAAGGTTTCAGTATCGCCGGCTGCCACCCAGATCAAATAGCTTTACTGCTCTCTCTCTGCTCCTGCACTGGCTGGTCGGCTGAATATATCGTGTCCGCATTCTTCAGGCTTCGCCACTTCAGCTTGTGCCCCGGAAGAATCTGGTCAATAACCCACGACTGGTTCTTGAGTCGCAACAACAAGATGTTGTCGAGCTCGGAGACCACTGTCATGTTACGTATCATTCGGGAAGCCAAAATTGACTTCGTAGGCCCCCCTGGTAAAAGCCTCAATGATACGCCACGTCCAGTAAGTCTTAGTCTCGATATACAATGGAGTATTCTTTTTAACTGTTCAACTGCAGTGTCTAGTTGTATTCGAGGCTGGAGAGTACTTCGGGGAACAATCTTTGAGACACCATATTCGTGGCGAGATGGTCAGACCAGCCGAGTATTACGGTGACGCGCAACTCTGCAGCGGATATGACAGTGACCTTCGAGCTGCTTCCCGAAACCATTTATATTTGCATAAAGACGATCTGCAGTCATATGGTAATCCCACACCGCAAGAACAAGCACTTATTGTCGCAATTGGGCCCGAAATAGAGATGATCATCAAGAACACGTTGAGAGCTTGGGGAACATCTATTCTCAAGGAGCTCGCCGATGACCGAGAACCTGGTCGCTCATTTGGTTCTGACAATTCCGAGTCTTATGTTGATCTTGCCGTTAAGTACCTTGAAGAATATGTCAAGAGTTTTGAGAAGATATTTGGGTTGATGGAAGAATCAAAAGTGGTTGAGGAAGATCTCAATGCTGCCTTTCATATTCGAAGCACAGCGTTTGGCATCAAGGTTCTCTTGGCCTCGCTGATGATTGATCGACTCCGAGTAATCAACCGCGTCCGACTTGACAAAATATACAATGCCCTATTCATTCGCGTTGAGCACATCGATTTGCCAGACGATGACAAGGACTGCGTCGTGTGCACCAATCCAATGGGCTTCGAAACGGATAATGTTTTTCGAAATGCCACTCAACTCGGTACATGCTGCGATAATTACATCTGTGATGTATGTCTTAAGAGACACCTCGGAACTGTCATTGATGACATCGTACGAGACTGCTGTCCCTTCTGCAGATATGAGTTTCCCCACTGGGTGATCAACAGGCTGTATGGCGGAGAAACTCAGATCTACCAAAGTCCAATTGTAGCTGAAGATTCTGGCCAAGAGAGTGAACTCGAAGATGAGACAGAAGTTGAAGCAGAAGCTGAAGAAGAAGACGAAGCAAGAGAAGAGGCAGAAGTTGAAGAAGACGAAGAATATGAAGAAGATGAAGGTACAGATGATGAGAACAGTGGTGGTGAGGAGTCTGACGACTACGACGAAGATCTTGATGAAGACGATATTGAGTTGATTGATGCCAACTCACGAGCCTCGGATGCTGCTCCCCGCCATCCTATGCATTACAACCTTGGATCCAGCGTTGGACCTGCTACCACTGGGGCTCGTAGAGTCGTCGTAGTACTTCGGCTTGGTGGCCGTGGTAACCGTGGTAGCGCTGACCGCAGTGAGGAGTCTGATAAGCCTGAGGAGTTCGTCAATCGTGCTGAGGGTGATGAGAGTACCAATGCTGACCATAGTGTCGAACATCCTGAGGGCGATGAGGGCGTTGAAGGTGCTGAAGGCGCTGAGGGTGTTGAGGGTGTTGAGGAGTCTGAGGAAGTTGTTGATCGTGGCACTATCACAAACTGACCATCGATCATCGAGGGTGGAAAACTGGTTGTTGGGAGGCGTAATTGAGGGGATTGCAGATTTCTTGGAAGGCATCATGACTGGTTAAGAGTGTCGCTCTCCGGACTCTGTGTGATTGGGACGGTTCTGCTTGCACATGGATCAGATAGCCTCTTGCGTTGATTGCTTTGGTTTGTCTGCCGATGGGATGGATATCATCGTGTGCTTGGAGTTCGAGGAGTTGCATAGAACTTGATGCAGTGATTGCACGAGATCTTTCTAGTTACATCTGGGTAGACTTTGAGAAACAAAAATGACCTTCCGTTGTCAACATACGTGGTTTGCTTTCGTGTCTGCTGCTTCATGATAGTGGTTTGGAGACAGTTCGATCAGTGTACGCTACTCCTGCTACTAATCGAAACGCAGATGAACAAACGCCTAGACTGACGCACACAGCTGGAGAGCCCGATGTTAAAATTTTGCTATCTGAATTCGGTACGAATCTACTCACAAGTAATAAGCTGTTGATGAGGTGTTGATCGATATCCACGGACAGCATCTGAAGCACGCTGAATTACCAGAACCCACAGGAGATGCTTCAGGACTAGAAATCAAATACTTCTATGATACCTAAAAGCACAGCTATCTGATGCGTCTAGAGCTCCTCGATTTGATCACCCCTCTAAATGCTTGCACAATCCTGCTTCACCGTCCATGACTGCTTCTTCAGCTATTGACAAGTCCTTTACAGGCATTCACCCGCCGTCAAGCTGTTTCTGGTATCGAGATCGTTTTAAGTCTACAAGTTCATCTAAATTCTAATTCGAAAATGGCTTCAAAGAGACTGTTGCATGTTCTGCAGGTATCCCCCCACAAAAAGGAATTACTCTCCTTAAGTGAAGGTTGTTTGCTAACACTTCCGAGTATTGAGCTTACTCCTGACTGAAGTGGTCCTGGGATGAAGTAATTTACCATTTTAAGTGAATAGTAAGAATAAAAGTGTATTTTACTCGGGTTTTAAGTTACAACTCGCAATAGAAGATACAAGGCCATAACTACCTCTGCGTTGGGGAGACGAAGCCCTTCCCCTGAATGAAGCTAAGCGAGATATGTCCAATAGAGCTACAGGATTCTGGATTGGAAGGGGACCTATCAGAAGCATCCTCACCAAGTCTTTGTGAAGTCTGCTCTCATGCACGGTCCTCAGAGGCAGTCCCAACTAGCGGGAATAAACATACTTTATTCAGGTCTATGAACTGCGTTGTTTGCAATCAGTCATGAAGATCAAGATCTCAGATACATCGTACAGGTGACTTTGCTGCGTGCACTGGTGAGACTGCATATGAAGAATGAAATGTAAGTGCACCAAACACTAGTATGCTGCACAATGGGATGGGGGCCATTGATGAAATGTACATATCACATTAAGGCTTGAGAAAAGGGTCATAATTTCTCGTCCGGGTAGAGTTTCGACTTTACTAAACCGCATGTTACTGCTAGAGAAAATGGGATGGTTTAGAGCATGCTTGCAACGGAAATCGAGTAATTGTAGCCGAGTCTCTTCCATCGTCCAAAAGTAGTTTCAGCAATTACTGGTTCGAGGAGTATGCCGCCTTCTGCTCCGTCCCTGAAGGCCATTTTTGTACCCACAGTTCCTTTGTGACGTGCAATACTATAGTCGTATCCATGGTTCCTTGAACTAGCATTCGGACGGTATGGAAATCTGCACACCTGAGCCTCCCTTCAATCAATGGCCAGCACAGCTGCCTTACCACACGGTTTCCTCGGAAGGGCCAATTTTGTGGAAATCACTGGTATTGGAGACTACATTGCAATCCGGCCAAAGACCTGCATCTCTATTGTCTGCAAGCAAGAGCAGAGCACAACACACAATGCAAGTGAGAAGGATCAAGAGAGAGCAAATCCACTGTCTGGTATTCCATCGACCAACTGTCCATAGCATTTCCATCCATCTGAACGGCTCCCTCCAGTATCAAATCTTTTTGATAATCAACCTTCCGTAAACTCCATGCCATGTGTAAAAACCGATCGATATTCCACAGCCCATGCGCGCAAAACGTTTCGATGAGCTATCTTGCCATTTCGTGGGTTCTTTAACGGTGCTGTAGGGAGAATTAGCCGGGAGTCCATGGGTCGAGTTGAATTCGTAGTCGCATACCTTGATGAATCCAATATCGGCAGCCTTTTCACGGAAGCATTGACGGCAGATGTTCAGGCCATACTTGCGGATGAGACCGGCCTTGTGGGTGCAGACACGGCTACAGAAACTCGTCAGTCCACGCTCAATAACCTCGACCAATTCCAATCTCTTCGCAGATTGCTCCAAAGTTTCCCGAACCACTCTATCCATTAAATGATCCAAATATCACTGGGAAGAACGTACCAGGCGCGGGCACCTTTGCCGTAGGTGCGTGGGCGAGAGTTCCAGACGGATTCGTGCGACATGTTCGCGGTTTATGAAGGTCTCGGGGATGACTGAAATTGAGAGTTAGGAATCTCTTGGAGCATTGACCGTATCTGCGGCAGCTGGGGCGAGCGAGGGAAATACTCACGATTATGTCGTCGTCGGGGTTGTCGAGTGTCGTTGGTTCGTGGGTTATTTTTCAAAAGTTCGTTGTGGGTTGCGGGCAACTATTCAAGGATGGAGTTGATTGGATTTGCAAGCGAAGGCGCAAGTGAGAGTTGATTGGCAGCCACTCCTAGAGCTTAGCCTCGCCCTAGCCTTATTCGGCGTGCATGCAGTTACCTTCACCACTTCTACATTAATCGCCTACCTTGATTATCTTAAGGCAGGTATTCAAGTGGCCGTTTCAAAGTCTGAAATTTGGGCTTAACTGGGTGTTTAAGCAATCCCCCCACCATTATTTTTCGTCGAATTTGATATATGTTTGAAGCTTTGAAGCTGTAAAACTGAAATGGGAATTGAGAGGACCAAGTCAGGTTTTGGGTCCCATTTACTCTTTCACATTATATTGTCAAAAGCTTGACCGATATACGAGATAAATACCTGGTTTCAGATATCTGGAGGGATGGAACACCTGGACTGCTAAATATTGTAATCTTCTCCAACATTTCAAAGTTCATAATTCCAAGAAGAGCAGTCTCTCATTGAACAAGAAGTCCTCGTTTGTAAATATGTTGCCTTGTGTTTGACGCCTGACAAGAGCTTCTACTTAAGAACTCTTTGGAAATCAGCGAGGTCTGCATCTGGCTGCATGCCTACAAAATCCGTTCGAGTGGGAATGGAGATTCAGTAGTAGGTAGACAACAAGGTGTTTTTTTTTTCCAAAATTGACGCAAGAAAGCGAAGCCTCCCTTACCAGATGGGCGTTGAAAGGCATAATAGGATATATAACAAAATTGAGCGTCAAATAAGCCGAGAGTCTGATGATGGCTCTGTTTGTGAGACCCAAAGTTTGTGTTCGCATAGAGTACAGAGCAGTCAGTCTATCAAGTAAATCCACACGCAGAACTGGGACCTCGCTGGGACTCGAATGTATACCTAGCTGAGTCCGCAAATAAAATCAATTCTCACCTTATATTTAAAATAAAGTAACAATTACAAAATCTCACATTCACGTCACAAAAACCCACTTCCCTATTGAAGAATTCCATCCCACTGAGTGAAAACGTGATCACCTGCCAAAGCGGGTCGCGACATGCCATCTCAAAAGCGCGGGAAGTCGCGTCTCCACATCGATCCTCCCTCAGCAACCCCAAAATCGCAGCAGACAGATTCACTTGCAGCAACACCCAACCTTCCTGCAGGCAGCCGGCAACAATCACCGCCAGAATCTAGGCGTCTAGAAGTGATTATAAAACGTTTGCATTTCGTGCTCGAGCAATTGCTCTTCCGCACCATACATCAAGATGGTAAATCCAAACCCCGCCCCCACCACGACGAGCTCTGTCTCTGTCTCTGTTTCTCTACCCAATGCCCAACCCTCCTCCTCCTTCCCCTCTTCTTCTTCTCCTTCTTTTCCCTTCCAATCCACCCCCGCACAAGTAGCAGCCATACCCAGAACGCACCTAACGTCCTCCTCGCAGTCGCGCGATACCTCCTACACATACGTGCACATGCACTCGGCGCGGCACGCGGACCTGTTTGAGGATTTCTGCAAGGACAAGCTGCCAGACGACGACATCTACGTGCCGCCGCAGCACCAGCCGGTCAACCCCGAGGACGAGGACGACGTGGTGCCCGACCAGCATGCGGCGTTTGGCATTACCAGGGCGCTGGGCGGTATGGGCCCGAACAAGGGGAAGGGAGCGGCGTGGAAGGATCTTGGGCTGAAGGAGTTGATGGGGAGAGGGCCAGGCGGTGCGGAGGGCGCGAAGGGGGGAGCGGGGAATAAGGGAGGTAGTGGGGTTGGTGGTGGGAGTGGGACGTCGGCGTATAGGGGATTGCCTAGGTGAATCAGAATGGGTGAGTTGGTGATTGGACATGGGTGATGTTCGAAACACTGACACCATTCTCAGATACAAAATTGACAGTCATAGCCCTTTGGTATTTGACTATGAGCTTGAATGCTTTGCTTGGAGTTACACTGGCTTCTCGTCTTCTTACTTGGGAGTTGCCTTCTGGGAGAATCGGAAGGCGTTCATGGGAGATACCCTATCACGAAACAATGAACAGAATTCTGGGATGGCGGGTCAATTTGTGCAACTTGGACCAGTTGGGTAACTGACACAAGATGCTAGCTCAGAACTGAGTGGCCAAAAGGCGACACCTCCATTAGCGTTGTGCATATGAAAGAATCAATGATGATTTGTCAAGCCAATAATTGTTCTCCTGCTGAAGACTCCCATCCGTTCAACGTCTGAAGTCTTGAATTCGTTTCCTAGGATCTTCTGAAAACTGTAGCAAAAGTTCTCATGCCAAAGCTCCTCAAACTCCAACCATGCCCCGTACGCCGCCCAATGAATAATACGAGTCTCCAATTCCGTGCTGACACAATTCTTCTTCTTGCAATTCTCTTGCTGCCCCAAAGCTCAATTCCTATCTCATCACAACAACACTACCTGACTCCCAAGAAGCCCTCCCTCTCCACGACCTCGGGCTGGAACTTAACCAAAAATACCGTCTTACCTGGCCACAACTCACCCTCCTCGCCCTTACCCACACTATGGGCCGTGACCCTCGCAGCAAATCCAGCACCATCACAGGCGCCCTCGACAACGCCAGCGACGTAGGCAGCGCAGTTCAGCTGGTTCATCTCCTTTGGCACGCTGACGTACATGTTGACCAGCGGCTCGTTGTCGCTGATCATGTACTCGTCGGGCGTCTCGGGGTTGGAGGACTTCTCCAGCGCATCAGCCGGCCGCCCAAAGAGGTGCTTCCATAGCGTCGTGGTGATGAATTGCAGTAGGTAGATTATGTTCTGTGGTCGTAGTTGCGTGCGTGGCGGTTCGCGGTACAGGAGTAGGTCTAGTAGCTTGAGGCCGAGTGGGTGTCCTTGTGCGTTGAGTCTGGTGTTGGTGTTAGTGATGTCTCTGCATTCAATCTGAACCTGTCCCTGTTCCTCCTCCCACGCCTTCCAATTCCTGATCCCCAATTCCCCTCCATGACTCCCAGCACATCCCCTCCATCACACCGCACTCCCCTCCACGCACCCCAAAAAGAGCAGCAAAACCAAACAAACATACCTCTTCTCCAAATCTTGAATACCCGTCACGCGTTTCTGCGCATAGCTCACCATCTCCGCAAATAGGTACGCAAAGCTGGCCTGGCTGAGCTCCGTCGTGCGCGCCCGGTTCAGCGGCCGGTGGTAGATGGTCTTGCCATTCGAGGGTAGCGCAGCCCAGTGCCGCTGCGCGCCCCGCTGCTCCCGCTGCCTCCTGCTGCTGTCGATGTCGATGTGGTTGTGTTTGCATTGGAGGGAGGTGGTGCTTTGACCGGTTGTGAGGAGGCCATTGTGTGTTGGGTGAAGGTGGTGAAGGGTGCCTAGGTGCTTGAGATCGGTTTGCGCATCGGTTGCGCCGAGGTGGATGGTTGGGTGCGGAAGCTGTGAGTGAGGTGCTGAGAGCTGGGAGCTTCAAGACGTGGTGAGAGGTGCACTTTGCTGTATGGGAATCTTTGGGGTTTGGGAATTGTTGCCAGTTGGGTAAGGCTGAGGCTGACGATTTTAGAGGTGAGGTTGCCCTGACGAGACGAGGCGGAAGCTTGTGAGTGGATCCAGGGACGAAGCGAGTTTTGGCTCAGGAGTTCGCAAGTCACGAAATAGGGGGAAGGTCAAAGAAACGACTTTGTTTACTGAATTCCAGTAAAATTTGAATGCTTGTTGAGACCATTAAATTCTATCTATAACGTTCATTTCAAGAATTAAACCGCTCTATTGCAAAACCAATTGAAACCACCGAATCCAATCAACACTCTACACTTAACCCTCTTTGGGAGTCGGAACAGCTTCTGGTACAACAGTTGCAGCATCTCCCTCCAACGGTGCTTTCAATTCACCAGCTTCTTCAGCTTTTGCCACAGCTGGCGTAATCTCCTTCTCCACCTCTTCGGGAAGGATCTTGTCCACGCTGCCAATGCTGGGTGTCTTTCCACCCTTCAAGTAATCCTCACTCTCGCCGTAGTGTTTCCCGCCCTTCACCCAGCGTTCCTTCTGCTCAGCCCACTTCTCTGCACACAGCTTCAGCATCGCCGGCCAGTAGACCTCATGATCATACTCAAACTCCACGTCACCATGGAACTCATTCCACAGCTGCTGAGGTGGCACGTGCTGTCGCATATCATCGTTGAACTTCAGCTTCTGTCTGGTCAGAGGATCGATAAAGGGTGTGATGAGTTTGAAGAAGCCGTTGACGACCCATGGAACTGCAGTTGTGTTAGAGAAATATCAGGATTTAATTGGGCATAACTCACTGTTGATAATCAAGGCCCTTCCAAGCCTCTCAGGGTAATGTGTCTGCAAGATATTCAACACCTCCCTCGCCTGTCCAATTCCAGGAGCAGTGTTCGTCCTGGTCTTACTCGACTTGAAGTTGATCAACAGCGCCAACGTCTCCTGCCCCGGCCCTGCCAATGAGATGACATGCTCCAACATAAACACCAGATGCTGCACCTGTCTCGGCGACGCATTGGTGTTCTGTCTCCCGGGGTTGAGATATAGACACGGTCTCGCCGAGATGTCATACCCCAATATGATCTGCTTCCCCGTCTCATTCTCCGGCGATATGTGCTCCCCCGTCAGGCCTTCCACGCCATATTCACGCCGCCACGTCAATGTACCAATCAACCGCTTCGCCGCATCGGCAGACACCCATTTCGTCGCTCGCAGGTACCGCAACAGACACTCCTTCGTACACCACATGATCTCCGACTCCGTCACCGGGCCCCCCTTGCCTGCCGCCGACGGGATCTCCTTCCACGACTTCACCGTCTCGAGCAGCGCCTCGTACTTTGCCTGCTGCTCGTCGCTCAGCGCGGCGGGAGGGGCTGGCTCTGCAGATTCCACCGGGTCGACGAAGGGCGTCTTGAGCACGCCGGCGGGAACATCGCGCAGCGAGGCTGCGACGGATGGGCTCTGCGAGGTCGACGCCGCTGCTGCGTTGGAGCTCTCGTCCATGGAGAGTTCTGCGAGCTTTTCCTGCACTGCTGCACTCTGACCGCTGGGTGTGGACGCGGCTGACATTTTTGGATTCGGGCAAGCTGCCTCCGAATTGCAGACTAGGGATATGATTTCTGGACTTTTTTGTGGCGAGCGGAGGTGCGAGAGAGGGACGCAATTGAGATTCGAAAAGACGGTTTCGATGAGATCAAGTGCTGGTGTTCAGCGCGGTGATACTATCAGAAGTAAAATTGCTGTGGCTCCCCAACCGCTCAGCCTTGCCTTCCCGCTCACATGTCAGATCCCTGCAGGTTTGGCTACTGTATCGTATCGTCGTATTCGTGTGAGAGTTAGAGATGTGATCACACTACCAAGACTTCACAGTTGCGAAGCTCTAAATCATAAATTTAGAATTCTAGCTTGAAGCGGATCGGAATTTTCCCAGCCTGTGAAGTCAGTACGAGGTAACTCAAGTGGTAGGCTGGGTTTCAACAGGCCTTGTCGAAAATGTATCACGTCCACCAAGCACTCTGGTACTGCAGTGATTCATATCTATTGTTTCAGGCCCTGTTGCGGACCACTGTTGTATATCACTACTTTGAAAAAAGTAGCGTTTTGTACATTATTCATACATGCCCAATCTAACAATATGGCTCTTTTGGTATCCACAATCCTAACTCAGACATCTATCTTCTTCCTAATTTCCATCTTTCAATACGATCCTGAATCTCAGCCCACTTGAACGGGCGTTGAGTGACACCTTCAACCTCGCCTTCTTGTAATACAACGGTTGGAGCTCCGCTTCCTTTGCCTGGGTTATCCACCATACCACTGACTACCAACTTGGCCACTCGTCGAAGATCTTTGACCGTCAGATCATCGATCTTCTTGCACATTTCTCTCACTCCAACTTTGCGTCCATGGACTTGGACCTGCCTTCCGAGATCCTCAAGCTCGACCATTCTGCTCTCGAGGTTCATCAGAAGACTTGATCGCAATTGGTTCTTCGCCCTGTTGACCTCCACGGTTTGCAGTGATGCAAATCCGGTCTCGAGGGTGAGGGCCTGCAGTTCGCGACACATGACATCTAGCATATGGACTACGTTCTGAGGCGAACAGCTAGATGAGATGCCGAACAAACCCGAATCTGTATAGGAGTGGTTGAACGCAACACACGACTCAACCCAACCGTGCTGGTTCAGAACATTTGTGTACAGGCGAGAGTACATGCCCTTACCTGGGCCACCCGCCGAAAAGGATCCGCCTCCACCAAGAAGAACCTGAAGCGTAGCAAGTGCGTAGATATCTTCGGATGAAATGGGGAGTGCCTCAAATGCTAGGTGAATGTGGGTAAGAGGTGGAAGCGCCGCATTGATTGGGGGTGGCAGTGATGGTAGCGATAAGAAGCCTCCTGTATAGTGAGACGGCAGAGCGTTTCCCAAGTTATCAAGAGACAGATCGCTGTATGATTCAACAGAGGCTTTGTTTGTTGCCGAAGTCGAGATATTCTTAAAAAATGGAATGCGTGAGAGTAGCTTGGAGGGTTGTTGGGAGGGCGTGGGAGGGCTCGAGGAGAGGATGATATCGAACTATCACTGCTGTATTCTGATGATGAGTCTGTAGTAGAAGTTGAGGCGGAAATGGTTTCGCTTTGCATGTCTCCGAAATGTTGCTCGGCCAATCTCACAGCTTCCTCATGCTGCACTCCTGCAAATGCAATGACCATCCGTTCCGGCCTGAAGAATGCTTTTCTGTATGCCTCGATCGTGCTTTTGTCAATCTGATCCAGACGTTCCTTTGGACATAGCAATGGGTTTCCTAGAGTATTGTCCTTGTATGCTGCCATGTGGACCAGCTCTGGCAGAATCAGTTCCGGCTTAGACCAGATCTCTCCAATCTCATATGCCGCTGTTTCCAGTTGCTGTGACACCTCTTCCTCCGTGATTAAGGGGTCTCGAATCGTCTCTGCGAGGAGCCCGACTGTGGTAGGGACGGCCGAGTTGAAAGTTGCCGCTTGGTACATGAGCGATTCTCTGGATGAGGCGCAATTGATGTTTCCTCCCAACGATTCCAGTGCCTCCAACATTTCATCACTCGTTCGATTCTTCGTGGATTTGAAAGCTAGCCGATCCATAATGTGGCTCACGCCCCTCAGCGATTCCGACTCATATCGTGAACCCGCATCGATGAACACACCCACGCCTGAGAAATGTCCTGGCAATGCCTCGGTGGCCACCCGGATTCCATTTGATAGTGTCGAGATCTGGTCCAGCTCTGCGGGATCCTGGGTCACGTTAGCCGCGTCCTGAGGGGATGGAAATACTGTCGTACCTTTTGAATGGGATCAACCACGGTTGCCAGGTTTCTGGAGCGGAAGGTGGGCAGCACCGAAGAGACAAATGGCTTCTTCGCGACTGCTCGGGTCAGAGCCCGCGAGGAAGAGGCCTTCAGCATGGTGGATGGGGTGGGTTGTTTGACGGACACAACAACGCAAGTTGAGTCCTCGTGCCGGCTCGTCGCTGAAAATGTTCACAAATCGGCGTCACAACTGACACATGCGGCTCCGGCCGGGGGTCGGATGGGGGTAGTGCACGATTCGTCGGGATTTGAGAATTTTAGGGCTGCCTTAGGTAAGGGAAGGGAAGGAAAGGCATGACATGACATGGTTAGGTAAGACAATGTCAACAAGGCACGCACTCACGCGATGATGCAAGACAGGGCAAGGTATAATTAATGTTCTCACGTGTGGATGAATGGATGACTGACGGACTGTAGTACAGTACAGCAGTCGGTCACTGGATGTCGCTGCTATCCACTCCCCTCCAGGACAGGACAAGGATGGGGAGGCGATGTTGCTGCTACGGGATATCGGTGGATCCCTGTTGCTGTTGCTGTTGCTGTGGCCATCACCAGGGGATACGAGTCGTCCAGCCAGGGCGAGGCGAGGGAAGCAGAGGCGAAAAAGATATCTCAGACGCATCTCAGATATCGGACTTATCGAAGAGAGGCCGACGCCAGGAACAGGAACAGGAACATAAAATATCACCGTTTAGAGTTTCGCACGAACCATGCGTACCCGTCATCGTCACCATGGCCATCTATCTTCAGTGCACAAAGCGAGAGCGACGTGTTGAGGTTGCGCTTGTCGGTTGTTGCCATGCCTCCCTCGACTTAGCTCATGGTGCATTCCCACATGTGTCGGTGGCTGCTCTGGACTCGGGCCCGTGGAGCAGATACAAGAGATACAAGAGATATCTAACTTCGTCAGGTAGGATGGGATAGGATAGATACAATCACTCAGGTAGCTAGCTGCAAGGTTCGCATAGCCTCTCCTGGCAAGGCTTTATCATGCATTGTGCATTGTGCATGAATCATTTATTTATTCATCGTTCATTCATCATTCACTCCATCATCCACATAGCATCCATGACCTGAGCCCAGACTGACGACTTGACGGCCCATCTGAATCCAAATACCACCATCCCATCCCATCCCATCGCATTGCATCGTATCGTATCGCCTCCCACCTCCCGTCTTATCCCGTGGTCTTCGTCTCCTCTCCTCCCATCCCATCACATCATATCACATCACATCCCATCTCATCCCATCCCATCCCATCCCATCCCGCCTCTGCTTCTCTTGTTTCTTCGCCGAGAATATCCACCCAAGACACCCACAGACATAGACACAGACCCAGACCCGAACCCGGCCCCGAACCCAAACCAAGACGTCCTCCTCCTCGTCCTCTTCCTCGGCATTACTTCTTCCTTCGTCGTCTTCCTTGTTTCTCATGCTCCAGTTTGTATGAAATGCTAAACACCGAGATCTGAGACGGTCTCCCCCCCAACTCCGCCACCAACCTCTCCCTCCCTCCCAGACCAGACCACACCACACCGGACTCGCTCTCGGTCACACCTCGTCAACCTGCACACACACTCGAGGCTTGGGTTAAAGGCGTAGGATCAGGCTCAGGCTCCAAAGTCAACCTTACTCTCTCACACACGGCTCGTGCTATCATTCAGAGCATCGCTGAGGCAGAGGGCACACGCAGCGAGCCCCGCCTATCTCATCCCATCCCATCCCGATCCTTCGATGTATTCCACCGTCCCCAGTCCGCCGCCTGCGCAATGGAACCCGGCTCAATCCCCAGCACTCGAGAGGTCCCTGAATGCCTCTGCAACACCACCCACCTCACCTGCCTCGCCCACGCGGCGCCTGAGGGGACTAAGTTATCTGCGAAGTTACACACAAAATCATATTTTGTCGCGGGACAGCCACAGTCACAATCACAATAGCACCAGTACCAGCACCAGCACCAGCACTGGTAATAGCAACGGCGGAAGTAGTAATAATAATACGAACAGTCAGCCACGTCCGTCTTCACTGGCCCGAGCCACGAGCTACTCGTCACCTACAAATCGAGGATCTGCAACTGCGTCAAATTCACTAACACCCCAGAACCATCCTGCCTCACCCACCGCACAGCGAATCCCCTCCGAATTATCCTCCACGAACGACGGAACTGCACAACTCGAAAATCCAGCAGGAACGAGTGGCTGGCTGCCCACTGTGGGAGGCCAAAGCGGAGTGTCGCGCATCCCCACCGAACCGCAATCAACAGCGACATCATCTGCCGCCGTCTTGTCCAGCAACACTTCTTCGGCGACTGCACCACAGCAAACCATGGCTCGAACCCGTTCGGCCACCACGGGTGCGGTCCTAGACGGGGCGGAGAGCAACGGAGGGCATGACGCACCAGCACAAGATACAGCCGTAAATGGGGGCAGCGACAATAAGGGCATGTCTCATCAGCTTCCTTCTATACGCTTTTCGGCCCATCAAGATCCCAGAGCACAGCGTCCGTCGTTGGTCTTTGGTCCCATGGCCCGTATCCTCCCCACTGGGAAAGAGACGATCAAGGTGGGGCGGTATTCCGAGAGGGAGAACCAACCTGTGGGACCCCCAAATGTGCCCTCCGCGGCACCTGTGGGCTTCAAGTCCAAGGTTGTCAGTAGGCGACATTGCGAATTCTGGTGCTCGGGTGGCCGCTGGTATATCAGAGATGTGAAGAGCTCGTCAGGCACCTTTCTCAATCACATACGGCTCAGCTCGCCTGGAACCGAATCCAGACCATTTCCGGTGAATGATGGTGATATTGTCCAGCTAGGAATCGACTTCAAGGGAGGAGAGGAGATGATCTTTCGATGCGTCAAGATTCGAGTTGAATTAAATAAAGGGTGGCAGACTGGCCCAAGCAGCTTCAAGTACGTATTTGAATTGCTTGACGTAACTTAATTTAGCTAACTCTCTTTGTAGTGTGCAGTCACACAAACGATTACGGGAACTCAACAGCCTCAATAAAACACCAGGCGGTTCCTCGCAGGATTGCTCGATCTGCTTGGGCCCGATTGCAGTAAGTATCTCCCTCTGTTCAAAACGAGCGGCTTTACTAATGCTCTCTTAGCCTTGCCAATCCCTATTTGTGGCTCCATGTTCTCATACCTGGCATTACAAGTGCATTCGAGTCATTATAAACGGACCTCATTGGCCGCATTTCATTTGCCCCAACTGTAGAAGTGTAGCAGATCTCGAAGCCGAGCTTGATGATCCAGCTACAACCGGAGATTGGGAAGAGCTAGATCCTGAAGACGCCGTTGTCCAACCCACACAACCTACTGAACCCGAACTATCTACCCCTCTACGTGTACCGTCACAACGGCAAACCAGTAGCGACAACGAAGTTGTAACCCCACCAGAGAGAGCATCCCACCCACCCCCACCAACCGATCTTGAAATCGAAGAATCCGGACTACCAAGTGATCTTGAGATAGAGGAAGCCGGTGTCGCCAGTGATCTTGATGCGGAAGTGAGCGACGAGTCTGATATTGGTCAAGCCGTCGACAGGGCAGCTAGTACGATGAGCAATATGCATATCGGCGAATCTACTGGATCTAATGCGACTACAGCACCGGTAGATATCATATCACGAAAGCCCGTTGGTACCTCCTCATCTTCGTCCCGGCTTGTACAATCAGATCCACGAATAGACAGACAAACGACACGTACCCCAAGTCCAAATGGCCTCGCTTCATCGCTGGATGTCGTGGCTGGAGTTGAAGGCCCCATGACCCCACGGAATGATGCTGGGCCTTTTATTTTTGATGGCAGCGCTGGTCGAGCTTCAGGAACCAGACTGGCTACCATGGCAAACATGAGCCTGGCAGCTGCAGCTGATACTCCTCCTCGTGAAGCTACACCAAACCAAGCATGAAGAGACTCCCTGGTTTTTGCTTTTTACGTCCCACACAGCATTTAGCGAGGCGTCGCACCATCACCACGGAGGCATCTTGTAAATTTATCAGGATTGCATGAGAAGAAGCCCATGATCAAGCCAGGGGCGTAGCAAGCATGAGAGTTACAGGTTGTCATGAAGGCGTTATAGGCTGGAACTGGGATATTGCAACCATTTTGCGCATGAGGGTAGTGAGAATTGGAGTTCAATCTTTTTGCTTTTTTTATGACTTGCCTCGGGGGAGTGAATGGAAGGGAATGAATTGAATGGGCATAGGGGTTTTTACAATGTTTGGCATTTGCATATACGGCATTCATTTTTGGAATCTTGCTACAGCATGGAACTGCGACATTTTCCTGGTACTTCTTCAGCGGGGATGGATGGGGGAGATTGCATTTGCAGGCACGCACGCACACAAACACGCGGCTTGAATGTGATGAGCATGAGCTTTGTGATAGATAGATCGCTAGCTAGGCAGCTGTGGAATTATGAACAATCAACTAATTACACCTTCCTTGCCATCTCCTGACTCTACACACTCGAAATTGCTTGTCTCTTTGCCAGCTCCTCTCACCCATCCATCCACATATCCACATACCTACCTACCTACCTACCTACCTACCTACCTACCTACCTAACGCTTCAACCCAGCCCCCAACCGCTCAATCTCCCTACCCTCCACACTACCGACACCAGCAGCTTCGCGCAGGCGATCCACAGCCTCGACATCCTTCATGCGGACAGCCTCCTCGGCAGCCTTGATGCGCATGCCGCACTTCTCGTACATGGTGATAGCCTCGCCGGCCTGCAGCTCGCCGGCCTGCGTAGCCTTCGGCACGAACGTCGCGGCTAGCTTCGGGTTGCCGGCCGCCAGGATCAGCGAGAAGAAGGGCGTCCAGCCGATGGGCGACTTGCGGGTTGCGGAGAGCGTGGTGAGGGATTCCCAGTCGCGTTTTGAGACGAGGGCGCGGAGTCTGGGGCGTGTGTTAGAGGTGGTGGAGGTGGGGATGGAGATGGAGATGGTGCGGGCAATGGGAAAGGATGAGGATGAGAAATGGGAAAGGAGTCACATACCGAATCCACCATGCCGTCTTCTCTGGCACCTTGAAGTCACTCTGCATTTTCTTCGCTCGGCTGGCGTAACCTAACCGAACCAGCTTGAACATCGTCTCGTTGACACTCAACCCCGTGAAACTGTCCATCAACTCCCGATCAAAGCCCTCCTGCATCTTCAACAGCGCAGTCGCTTCCTGCAGGGCCCGGAGCTCGTACGTCGTCTCCTTGGAGTCGGACAGTAGCTTGGCTGCCAGGGCCAGCTTGTCAACCGCCGTCCGCGAATCAGGCTGCTTGAGCGCCTCGCGCACGAAGACGTTGGCACCGTCGGCGCGCCGGTCGTCTTGGTAGTATAGATCCTTGAGGAGCTCGGTGTCGTCTTCTTGGGCGGAGGCCTCGACCAGCGATGTTGCAATGGGCCGGGAGTTGATGACGCGGAAGAAGGACGCCAAGGGGAGTTTCTTCTTGAGGTGCAGCAGCACGAAGAACACGAGATCCGAGTCGCCGCTTTCAATAGCCTTGTCGAGTGCTATCTCGTCTTCTTCCATGCTGAGCAGGAGAGGCACTTGTTTCCCGCCGCGGGGCTCGTGGTTTAGAAGCTCGGTAGCAAGACGTCCACGGCCTTCGTCATAGGCTGCTCGGGCGATCTCTTCGAATGAGATGCCTCGCTTGCCGGCCAGTTTCTCTACGATGAGCCGGCAGATCGTGTCTTCGTCTTCGGATCCTACGCGCACTTTCTGAGAAGCCCAGTGCACATAGATGCGGTCGGTTGGCAGACGAAGGTAGGAGGAGATGCGGAGTGCGAGGAGGTATTCTCTCCGGTTAACGAGCCTTTGGACGAGTTTCTCAGGGGTGAGGCGGAGGAACTGGTCGTACGAGATGGGAAGGCCGATCTCGTAATAGCGGACTGCGTTAAGGACTCGGAGCGTTTCGCACATGTCGACGAAGTCATCGCTGTTGTAGATGTCCAGCACTGACTTGCCGAAAGATGCTGCTTTGAGGAGCTGCTTTTGCCACACGATGCTAAATTCATGACCAGCTGCTTTGACCTGGGCATTCATGAGCATATAAATCATATTCTTCATCTGGGTTCACTTACACATGTATCGACTGCTTCCACGAGATTAGGTCGAATGAGCTGGATGTTGTCATCTGCTTTGGGTGATTGATTCTCCAACTGTTCAACTGCATCGAGCAGTATGGATGCTGAAGACTCAGTGCCAAATCGGAATACTTCATCTGTGACTTCTGGTACTTTCTGTAGAAAGTCGCAAACGTCGTTTGTGATAAGCCTTATACCATCGTGATCTAATTTCGTTAGCTACTCATCTCCGCAGTGGCTTCGAGCGTCTATTCCTTACCTGCAATCAGATGTACTCGGCCCTCGTAGAAATACTTCGCAGCAGCATTGCTGGGTCCGATAATGTGAACTTCATCTTCCCAAGCAATAGCCACGGCATCGTTACCGCACCACTGGACATCTTTTGGTGGTGTTTTAGACCGCGAATCATATTCGCTCAACCGATTCTGGAAGTCGCTTGTGATGACATATGCCTTGCCAGTTTCCGTGTACAGTGCCGCGAATTTGCCATTGGGAGAAACACCAATGTGTGTAAATGGTCCAATGTCGAGCATCCGGTCTTCTGACTCGGAAGCGTCTACGACATAGATGGTTTGACCGATGCTTAAAAGGACTTCAACAGATCGTGAAAGCGTGTAGGCTGGAGGAATTATTGTCCAGGAGTGTACATCGCCTTCAGGAGGTGCAGCCAGTTCTTTTGGACGAGGCTCTTCGTATCTTGCGACCGATATCAGGTGGTTGTTTGAAAGTAATGCCACAAATCCAGTACCATAAAACCTATCCTGAATGTCAATCGCTGTCACAGAGGGAGGTCACAATGGTACATACCTACAGGCTGTAACGCCATATTCTTCGGCTCCATGTCCAAGAGAGAATTGTGTGAAATCTCCTTGTAAATCATAATAACATCTAACCGTACCATCGGTAGTTACAACGATGAGTTTCTCATCCTCTGACCATCCCAGGCCCTTGATAGAGCCTTTGTCCCAGTTGATACGGCGGATAAGCTTGCCAGCACAACTGTAGATGTCAATGCTAGATTTCGATGCCTGGGCTCCCCGAAAAGACTGGAGTTTTCTTTCGTCCCGGTATAAAGCTATCAGGCATAATCAGCCTCTGTTTCATGGAAAACGGTAAGAGATGGCTGGAGTCTTGAGAGTTCTGTCACGTGACCGAATAGCAATCACAAACGGTGGGCCTTTCCCTGGACTGCGGATCGTCTGGTTTGCACACTTGTGAGGCGATTCGTAGCTGCTCTCTCTTCCCAGTCATCAATGCCGTTTGCAGGAAGTGAGACGTCGCGCTGCCAGGCCACAGTCCGCTATTGCATCTCCTGTCCAGCCCCGGTCATGAGCGCAACATGACAAGTTCCCTGATGAGCCAATACGACTACGATGAAAAGGCATGACCTACCAATGGCACCTCCGTAGGAACAGCCAGTGACGATGTAGTTGTCGAGTTCCAAGTCCTGGTCGAAGACAGCGGTATAGAGCTGTATTTTCCGGTAGAACTTGTCCCCGACCTTCTCCCAGTCCGCCGTCGGATTTGCCGTAGTCATAGTGATATTCGGTCACTTCATTTCGCTCAACCAGACTTTGTTGTTTTTCCCTTGAATATACTCGAAGCTGCCTGTCGAATGTGAGCGTGACTTCAAGCTCCGAGATTAAGGTGTGGTCGGTGCTCTGCGCTAGAACTTCCTTGGAAGCATCATCATTTGACATCGAAATTGTCACAACCTCCGCAACGACGCGCGCCAACTCGAAAGTTCAGTTTAGGGGTGACTACACTGGATAAGTCGCCTTGGGGGTTTGGATATGGGGATTGACAAATTGTAGAGGCCTCATGGCAGACGAAACTCTCCTCAACAAGGTCCATGAACTGAGCGACTTGGAGCTTGCGACGCTGATATGTCTGGTTGCGCAAGAACACTGTATCATTGATACGGACCCGGAGGTCCTTGATGACTTGGTTAGCGAGCTGCAACTGGTAGGTGATAACGATGTGCAATTATGGTTCTGTCAGCTAACACAGCGCAGGTAGCATCCAAGGTCTTTGGCCTCTCCCATGCTGTTGTCGACTGTTCCGACCGCACGACGCTCGATGATTTCGCACACGCTATTCTTTCCGTAGATAGTCCTCCGACTCAGCCGCCATCACCTGTGCGAACCAGACAAGACTACTTCCTCCCTACACCTGCTTTCACGTCCATCAACCGGTCTCCAGCCTCTGAAAGCTTCGGAGACAACAAAACAATTGCCAATGTCATTATTGCTAAGAATATTGATGAAGCGTCAAAGCAAGTCCAGATCCAAGCATTGGAGCTTATGAGAACGAAACGGATATATACCAGGACATCTGTACAGGTTGCCCCGAAGAGGTTCTTATTCATCTGTCTACTAGCAGGTGGTCAAGGACCGCGGATGACGAAGCACTTGAATGACTACATGTTCATCTCTCATTTCCACGAACCAGAGGATGGATTTCCGAACCTTGAAGAAATGTATGACGATGGGAAATCATTATCTTCGGTGGTTAAAAAGAGTCCCACGCTTGAACTTGCCGGCCTTATAGAGCCAAGGATATCAGCGGAGGTCAGGATCGCAGTCATCTCAAATATTAGGCTTGGCTAATGTTATCTCAGGATATTGATCATCTGACTCATCTCGGTAATGAAGCTACAGTGAGCGTGGAGGTCAAGCAGTATCTGCAGAACATCGTAGCCTTTCTCCGAATACACCGAGCTGTGGCTGGAGGTATATCCGCCGCAGCTACACACCATTTTGAGAAACTCGCGAAGTTTTTGGCTCCGCTTCATGGGCTGACGTATGCCACGCCATCGCTCGTTGCTCTTGCTGCAAGAAAAATATATATGCATCATATTCGCATTGCTAGGCCTGATCAGGACAGGAGCATGCAGTGGGGGAGTGACCTTGACACTGTTGCTACGTTGTTGGATGGTATTGGAGCAGAGGACGTAATTGAAGATGTTTTAGGAACAACGGGAGCAGAGGCTCCACTTTAGGATCGATGATACCCATTACTAGATTAGTTTTATAATAAGCATAATGAACATTTCCAAAACTAGTCTTCGCTTATACCTCTTCTATTTGGTGCATTTCCCATTCGCTCCTCTTGACTTGGCTATTATGTTCAACACCAAGTAGTTGGCCTGTTTCGCCGCGTGGACACTTGTAGTTTCCCAATTTCATTGCTTCGCCCATATCTTTCTTGAAGCATGCTTCGCTCATACTGACTCCATTGCTGGTCGGTCAAGCTGTTCAATAATGTTGCCAAGCCCAATTTCACCACGATGCAGTCAACTTACTATTCATGGGATCAAATGACAGTAAAAATTGCCGCAGTCCTACTTCCAAAATAAATTCATCCGTGTGTGATTTTTGCAAGCAAGAATCTCCACAGATCTAGCTGGGTTGTCCGCGGTGCCGACATAAACAAACCCCTACCTAAGCGAGCCTCCTTTCCAAACTACAGAAATCCTCCCTGTTACCTTTAAATACCTAAAGAAGGGCTCTCGCTTCAACCAGCAGGCGTCAAGAACGAGTTCTCTTGATCAGGTCAAACTGGCCGAGTGGGAAAGGGGTCGCTAACACACGCCAACCGCGATCGATCGAGCAACACATGTACGCCATTCCGACCGAAACACGCCAATTTGACTTCAAAAATCCCTTATGGGGTTTTCCAGGGGACTTCGGTCCCTGAGTTTTTGCTTTGCAGTTCTAGACTTGGAGCTTTCTAACAAAATAATTTTTATTTCGACTTTTGGGGCGTTGAGCAAATGCTGCCTTCGCTTCTTCTTCCTTCTGTCTCTTTTCCCCTTTCAGAGCAGGCGATAGTTCGGAAGATGAGTACCCCATCTTCAAATATCTCCATAAAGTTCAGTATCGGGAATTTGTCACCAGTGTACGATCGATTGCAGCAGATTCCGACCTTTGTATGCCGCCTAACAAGTCAGGCACATGCTACGGAGAGTTCTTGGAAAGATGTACAACGCTGCCTTACTCTCACTTCTTTCTCTCGGGACAGATGCAACCAAGCAGCAGTACAGGTGGCTACAATAAATACCAAAGTTTGCAAATTATCAAGATCTAGCTTTTTGTTTCGTCAACTTCCCTCTGTTGTCTATTGCCATGAATATTCTCCTCTCTTACCTTCCCTTCCCTTCCTCCTCATTCTCGCTTTGTTGTTCTTCGGCACTCAGATAGGTATCTGCTTCCTGCGCAAATCTCATTTCGGCCAGGTCCCAGAAGTGCTTGCCTTGTCCAAAAGGACCGTCGAAGTATATATGCGGTTCCTCGGGAGGTTCAAGCTCGATTGCTACGAGGAGTTGGAGGATCTGCCGCAGAGAGTGCTGGTTACCGAGCGCTTCCATCTTGAAATATCGGTTGAACAGAGTGATGGTATAACGTGTGAAGAGTGGGAGGTTTATGTGAGTTTTTCCGAGGTGCCTCGAAATAATGTGGTCGAGCTGTGGAAATACGTTGTTGGCTCTTTTTGGGCAAGGTCGGAAAGGAAGAGGAGGCGAGATTATTAAGTATTGCAAGAGTAAGGATTGATTTCAGTAACAGATATTATTGTCCTTGTCGCCCGATTCATGGGTCTTTCGGGGTTTTCGAGCTACAAACAATTCGGTCTCTGTTTGAAATATTTATAGTTTGCTCCAAACGTGATTCATAGGAGCATCATGTAGATTTGATGATGTAAGTCTTCATATTATTTGGCTAATTTACCACCGGAGTCATCGAGACTATGCCAACATCATCACCCTCACCCACAATCTTCATGTTAAATGAGCCCATGAAAGACTTATGCCTTTCCTCCTACAGGCTTCCTTCTTGTAACTCTCGACTACGATCCCAACACCTGATCACGGTTCTCTTGAGTCTTCCTGGCCGCATTCTGCCTTCTGCAGTTGGCATTGAACTTGTTAACCCACCAAATCCTACCCCTTGGACTTAGCAAATTTACATTGAGCCTCCGAGCGCCATTCTTCCAGAAATAACAGTGTGCTGGAGGCATGTAATTTATTTCTTCAATAACTATATGTAATGTTAGTACAAAATTTAGAGGCATATGATAGAGCCTCGACCACGGCATGAACCCTAACGATTCCAGATTTCACAAACGAAGACAAAACAAACGTAAGAAACCAACGTACCATCACCATTGTCATCGGCATAAGCCTCTGGCTCATCGCAGTAAACGTGTGTTTCCAAAACATGCATGCGCTTACCCAAAGGCCCATCAAAATTAGATGTCAATGGTATCTCGATAACATCAACATAACTAGGATGGATTCTCAGCATATGTTGCTCGAGATAATGGATGTCCCGCTCCAACTCACTATGTGCAACTTTGGGACAAGCAGGACAGATGTTTAGTGGGCCGGAGAGGGACGGAATCATGGATGTATATTGTCGGTTGGGGTGGTAGTAGAAGCCTCGAGAGTAGGCCTCGCGGACTTTATCGGGACCAACGAGCTCAAGAAGATTGGCGTAGGGAGCTAGTGGAGGAAGTGGTGCAGGGACGAAGGAGTGCAAGCCAGATCGGATGTGGAGCTGGGCAGGGCAGTAAGTCAGCCTCCGTGATAGAACAACGTACTAGAAGGGAAAAGGTGCAAGGTAGCTAGCATACCCGATTATTCGCCATGATCAACACTGACCTGGGATTCCTCCAAATATAGAACTATAGGACTATAGAACTACCATTCATGACAGACGGCTTTGTGAACAGAAAGCCAAATTCAACTAGAGTGAGCATAAGCAACAACGGGTTGGCTGCCGGAACGACCAGAAACTGCAGAAAGGAAGTTTATTGTATGCTAGAAGATGTCGGGAAGCCTGCGCGGCTTTGCTTTTGAACATAATTTGTAGGACGAGCGCCTGACCAAAGAGGCTGATGATACTCTTGAGACCAAATTTTTGTGACTGCACTGGTGCGCAAACCAATATATGAATAGGAGTCTTTTATACTTTTGGAATTATTATTATTTCGCTGAGGCAAGTGAAGAGGATTCACTCCTCCATATATTGGTATCAAGTCTAAAGATTGATTCATAGCCAACTATACAGGAATATCCACTGTGGAAGACTCAAATGAATGTTGCCAAGTCGTGATTTAAAAATCTGTTGAATACGAGTGTCGGATCAACTCCCCGTTTCGAATTTATGTTACGGGTTTATAGTGAATCACGGCACAAGGAAATGGAAAATTACATTGACTACCTCAACCCCTGCCCTTCTATAAGTGAATGGTAGAGTTTATTTTCCACACTAGCGGAGACACATTCCAAGGAGGAAAATTTGATATCAATCATAGCTGGAGGAAGATATTGACTATCTTCGAAAGGATATCTTAGAATCAAATGACTCGGATTCCCAGGTGGCTGAAATGAGATGAAATCATGAGAGGTCTGCTCTGAAACATAATATTCAAGAAGTTCGTGATATATATTATACTATACTATGTTCATAGCTGTGGCTGATTTTCCTTCAACGCCTGCAATGTTCCCTGATCTAATCCATCATTCATGAAATTTCCTTGACACGGCATGTCCATCCAGACCCTTTGCTCAATAATGGCAAGCTGGTACAATAATTAGCAATGATCTGGAGATGAGGAGTAGAAATGCATACCTGGCGCCGAGACACCATCCAAGTTCGTTGTTCTTGATCTTCTTTGCGATCTTGACCTCTCTATCGATAGGCATCTCGTATCCGGTGTGAAGGAGAGCCACCATGAAGTTGAGGTCAAGGCAGTGGTCGGGACGATCCTTCAATTCTTCAATTGCGCCTGGAACACCCTCGAAAACATCCCAGTGAGTTGAGCCGCCGCAAACTTGATCGGTAAGACGATGAAGTTCTTTCAACGTGAAGGATTCAGGCATTCCCAATGGGTCTGTGCGGTCGAAGAAGTACGAGAAGGTATAGACATCTTCGTGTGAGAAAGTCTTTTCAAGAGAAGGTTGGTGGACACCATTGAAAGAGCAGGGCGCAAGCTTGCACTCGGCGTCTTTGAAGAGAATCTTTTCAGCAAGCTTACGGCATTGAGCTGGTGCTGGCGAAGATGGTCCAGTCATGTTAACAGAGATTTGCTCGCCTAATGCGTGTCCGGCTCCGAGCTTAACATCGACAGTTTTGGTCATTCCAGGTGCGATGCAGGGGTTGACCACTGGCTGAGAGATCCAGGCAGAGTCGGTTGGGTTAATGGTGTGGATGTCTTCAATGAGAGTCTTGTGGATTGACTCTCTTGCTGACATCAGACCATATCCCAAGTGAGAGTGTTGGTAAAGCTCGAAATTGCGGCCTCCGAAAGTAAGCTTGTACTTATGGTCACCTTCAGCCAATTTCTCGGGGATAGCACCCTTAAACGTAGGCTCGAAAACAATCTGAGTTGATCCACCACCAAGATCGAACACAGCAGCAGTTCCGGTGTGCTCAGGGCTTCCAATATTTCCAAGTAAGTAGTTGGTAGTAATCCAAGCGTAAACACCCTCATCCTTGCCGTCCATGATTGCAACTCCGTTCTCCTCTTTGGAAACAACCGGGAATGGATACTTGGTCTCAAGTCTGGTTCGGACTGCATCGAGAATGCTCTGGCTCATTTCTGGGCCAAGGAGTCGGAGACCAGCAGTGGCTTTTACAGCTACTGGAGTACAGCCCTTGATCTTGTCTGGTACGTTTTTCATAGCAACTTCCATTAGGACATCCAAACTTTTTGCAGCACCCTCAGCATCAGTCTTGTATGAACTCAGGCCCGAACCGCCCTTCTTCTTCTCCGTCATTTCGAAGATCTCAGATTCAAGCTCAGGGGTAGCACCACAGTTATTGAAGCGATAGACATGGATTCGAGAGCCAGTGCTCCCTGCATCAATCATGAGCGCATATTGGACGATTGGCTTCGACTTGTCGCTGGATTTCGAGCACTTCGTTGTTCCAAGAGACGGATCTGAGGCTGTTTGTCCACCTCCATTGCCACCAGAAATTACTGATGAACCTACGCACACATGAGTTAGTGTCATACTTTCTCCCGCGCGATCTCTTCATACCATTGCTTGATGTTGAAGTACCTGTTGGGCTCAAATAATAAAACAAGAAGATGATGAAGAACAGAAGTCCTCCCGTCTTGAGATATCTGGATCGCTGACTTTGCGTCATCCAGGCGGCTTTGATTTTCTCCAGCGTGCTTGCGGCGCGGTCCCTTGCGCCTATCGAACTATATCTTGCGGCCTTTTCGTGAGGATCGTGTGCTACTTTTGTGGTCGGCAGCGAGACCGATGTTCGTCTCATAAGGGAGTGTCGGGGGGAAAATTCAGATATCTAGGAACAACTTGATCGCTCAACCATAGAGATCAGTCGTACGAATTGACGAAGGGGAGTTGAGCGAGAGTCGAGAAAGGGGCGGATGGGAGAAAGGGGGAGATAGACTCCAGATTTTTGGCATCGACATTGCGCGTATCCCTGGAGGCCACATAAATTGATGGATGTGGCGTAACACGATCCAAATAAGGCTTAGCCTTCGGAGATAACATGCCTTATCTAAACCGCCACCACAGGCACAAGGCTCACGAGGCTTCCGAGTTCCTACCGCGTCACTGAAGTTGCCTTCTTCATAGAATAGAATAGAACACTTCAATCTCACACACTTCCATCCACTCTCTTTCCTATGTTATCCATGCGCGATTCACTCACTGTTTCCTAGCGCGCACTGCATTTTTTCTCTGCATCCTTTCTCTGCGAATCAAGATTCCTCAAATAAACCACAAGCAATTAGCAGCAAGTCCGCCCCCAAAGGTCGGCAAAGATGGATGTACAGCTCTACGTCTACGATCTCTCCAATGGCTTGGCACGTCAGCTTTCAATGGCCCTTCTGGGCACCCAGATAGATGCGATCTACCATACGTCCATAGTTATGGATGGCCTGGAATATGTTTACGACGGAGGCATCAAAATCATTAAACCCACACAAGGAATGGGGGGTCCGCCAATGCAGATTGTGGATATGGGGAAAACAGACTTGCCGTTGGAAGTGATACAAGAGTACATAGAGTCCATGAAGGAGATTTATACCATGGAGGTTTGCTCCTCCACCTCCTTCCTGCATTGTATTCGAAGCTGACACAGGTAGGCGTACGATATCTGGTTTCACAACTGCAACAACTTCACTAATGATCTTTGTACTTTCATGCTTGGCAAAGGAATACCAGATCATATTGCAAACCTTCCGCGAGCTGTTCTTGATACACCCTTTGGTAGAGTTCTGGCTCCACAAATCAATCAAATGGTCGAGCGTAAGCGACAAACAGGACTCGTTGGCGTAGCAGGAGGCACGGTAAGCCCAATTCTCGGGGGTCCTGATGTACGCAAGAAGCACACCAATTGCCAGGTAAAGCATGTTACGACAAATCTCGAGCTAGATAAGATACTAGACGAGGCCAAGGATCGCTGCGCTGTGGTATTTTTTACCTCGGAAACATGTGCACCGTGCAAGAAGCTTTATCCATTATACGAAGAGTTAGCTGCCGAAGCCAGACACAAAGCCTCATTGGTAATAGTTGACACGTCCAGATCCTACGACATTGGAACCAAGTACATGATCAGAGCTACACCAACATTCATTACCTTTTTGCATGGCGAAACGGTGGAGCGGTGGTCTGGTGCTGACCCAGCAACCTTGAGAGGAAATTACAACATGCTGATCCAGATGGCTTGGCCTCCTCATGCACATCAATCTCTACCGCTCCCGGCTTTGCGAAGCGCGAGTACGGCTCCAGTCTTGTTCAGCAAGTTACCTCCACTTGGGAAGCTCAAAATTAAGATGGGAATATGTGCTGAAGATGGAGCTGTGTCCGGTGTTATGAACTTCGTCTCAGCCCGTGCAAATGCAGGAGCCATTGAAGCTACGCTCCCAGACCTGGAAGCATTCAGTCGTTTCATGAGAACTGCTCCATCAAAGCTCTCACCTGAGATCATGTTTACAATCGTGGATTTGATGCGAATAGCGCTCATTGACCCAAGGTTCAGCGGCTATTACGCAGAAGAGAAGGACCACAAGACTGTGGCACCACTACTCATCTACGTCAATTCTCTCAAAGATTGTCCATACTCTCTGCGCCTAGTAGCGTTGCAGATGGCCTGTAACCTCTTCACCAGTCCTCTTTATATACCACACATTCTCAAATGCCCAGAATTAACAAATCCGATCGTGGAACTTATCACAACAAGTCTTCTTGATGACAAACATCACAATGTCCGCGTTGCAGCAGCAAGCCTCTCCTTCAATATCGCAGCGTCAAACAGCAGACTCCGGACAGAAGAGTTCCTGGATTCCCTACCTGAAGGAGATCAAGTTGAGCTCGCAGCTTCATTGCTGGAAGCCATCAGTGTTGAGGAAGACTCACCGGAGGCATTGAAAGGCTTCTTACTCGCGTTTGGCTATTTGGTGTTTTGCGTGCCGAAAGATAGTGAACTCGTGGATTTGCTGAAGAGTATGGATGCGCAGAGCACGGTTTTAGGGAAGAAAAAGAAGTTCCCTAAGGAGCCTTTGGTGGAAGATATTGGAAACGTGTTACTGGTAAAGGGATTAGAATAGATTGTCTGCTTTGAGCCATAGATGAGCGTAGACTTTTGTACAATAGCAATCCACTGTTAAACGCTCGCCGTAACAGATTGCCTGGACATTCTTTTGTAGCCGTAATATCATCGTGAGATAGCGAAAAGTACATGTGCCAGCCACGAGACCAAGGCCCATGGTAGGACCCAAGCTGGTGGTGTAAAACGTTCGATGGCATTAGAACGGCACCGTGCCACCAAAAATGTGTGCATGGAATAGGTCAGCTAAGCCAATTCACAATCTCGGCAATGCTTCAAGCATGATATAATCCACTTGACCGTCGTATCTTAAATTATACTAGATTCTCTCTTCCAAGAATGCCGCCGATAGCTTGATCCATTGCTTCTGTTGTCGTGGCCTTTGCCAGCCCACATGAAGATGGCACGTGACACTAGCGAGGAAAAGGGGGCGAGGTGTTTCCGCAACTTTAAGACTCCTTTCTTTGACGAGATGTGCCATGAGGCAGAACACAACGGCAGGATTCCAGTTCTTGTTAATATGTACCCAAAAAGCTAGTGTTCTAGCGCTACTCTATTGCGGATGTTAGATCTTCAGTAAACGCAAATTCAACTTAATTGTTGCAACGCGCAGTGTGACCACGAGCCACGTCCCTTTTATTATTGATCTCCCAGCTATGCGAGTCATTGTGGACTGCAACCAAAATCTAACTTCTACAGGCTCGTTAAGCTCAGAGTTGTCTCCTGTTTTTTGAGGATAACACACACGTTTGCTGTGAACTATTTGAGGGATGACAGGTACTGGATATGTGAAAATCGCCTTCATCAAATTTGCCCTGAACTTCATCCCACAAGCGTTCTTGATATATTTGAAAGTCCGCAGAACTCTCTTCAAATCCTTCCAGTTGAAACAAGCCCTTTCTCAGATAGAGACAGCAATCCCATCGTTCAGGCAGCTCATGCTACCCCTCGAGCAGCATCTCTTCTTTAGCATTGCCCCTCGGTTAGCATTTTTGGCTCCATAATATCGTCCTCCCTTCCCATTGTCAACCAGAATCACTGATGAAACCAGAATAAAAGATAACCACAATACTAATCCCATCAGGCTAACTAGTGCGGTTTGCCGAGCTCGCTGGTCAGTGACAACCCACAACCTTCCCTTCCTTCAACTTCCTCTTCTCTCATACCTTCAACCATACCACGCCCCAACACATCGAACGCTTCTTTACATCTCATGGGCGCAACAAAATACGCAACTGACAGTATTTGGTCAAAGCAGAGAGATCTTCCCATCGCCCCACGAACACACACAGCGAGTAAGTAGAATCCATCTTTTTCAGTTCCATCAACACATTCCCTTTCCAACGCATCTGAGCACAAATCAAACATACAGACACGAACAGATCCCTATCTGCTCCCTCTCCTATCATGTCCTCTATAATACTGCATCTTTGGCGAAGCTGTTGCATCGAGCGTCTTCATTGAAGGCTTCTGCAAGAGCTCCTCTTCGTGCTACGCGTTGGCCTGTCGTTAGCTTCAAAAACGTCGGCATCGCTGCATTTAGGAGTAAGAAGGCTCAGTCATTGTTCCTTTTTAAAACATATTTCCTCTGTTGTCATCTTCCAGTTCATCATTGCAAGATCATGGAATGCTTGACATCTTCCTTCTCATTCATCCACATACCATCAACATATCACCTTCACCCTTCACCCTTCATCAGCAGATCGTCACGTCTCGGAGAACTTACTAGGAGAAAAATCGAGACCTCGTTGTATATCACCTCGACATCTCTTCCAATACATACCCATCGGATGAGATCGCTGACAAGATCAACAGATTCGTTCTCTCGCCTCTGCTCTCGCAAACTTGCCACCTCCAGCAGCGATCTTCCATCTGCAAGCAACAACTTCTCTCAATCCACTCTGTAAGCTCGATTTTCCCCGTTGATCTTTTACAGCACCGTACTCTCCCTCCACCCCATGTCTAATCCATGGGATCTTCAACATCGATCTCGCCCACATCTATTCAGATCAACTTCCTGAGAAGTCGTTCACATTCTATAAGTACTCTGCGTTTCAAGAGTACTTGTTCGAAGAGTTCTGATATCAGATTGCCTTGCTAGGATCTATTCTCTTCTCACTTTCCGCGCTTTCATAATCGCATAGCACCATGTACTGACTCGACTCGGACAGTTTATCGACACTCGCCCACACGTATTTACTCAAGATGTCCTTCTTCAATGGCACAATCAAGGGCTATAAGTTCCTCGAGGATCTTATTTCTGCTGCTTCCATCAATCCAACTGTAGCAGCCCTCGATCTTGCTGGCTTCGCTGGCCGAACCGAATTGCATGGCAAGGTCGTCGCCTTCGTCCCCAGCAGTCGTATGAAGTCCTCTGTCAACCATCTGGACCTTGGAGTGGACAAGCGCCTGGGATTGAAGCATAGCGCCTCGAAGATTTTCGTCAAGGATGGAAAAGTCACTTCGTTTTTCCGCTTCTACCTGCAGATCAAGACGGCTGATGTTGGTGACTTTGTCTTGTACACCAATCTTCCGATTGAGTTGAGAGGCAACATCTTGAGCAGAAATCTAGTCAGACGCAATTTCAGCGCTGTGGAAATTATCGATGAGGAGGATGTTCGTAAGATGGTTATTCACGGTGGCCAACAACCGGAGATCATGCGCATTTCGAAGGGAATCCGCAATGATCTGATCCAGACGGGTATCTACCGACAAGCCTTCAAGTTCGGAAACCACAGAGGCGTCTACTTCAGCGAGCTGGTGGATGGCGTTCATCTGGACACCATGGTTGCCCGACTCCCATTCCCAATGCCGGCAATTCCCTGTCTCACATTTTCCTCATTCGAGTACCCGACGTACGCAACCGGCATTCAATTCCTCCACTTCGACCTGTCATCCTTCGAGTTTGCTTTCAATTGGGTTCTGAAGGCTGTGAAGGAACTAAAGTGCCTTAAGCAGCTCCACATTAGTGGCAGGGTTGTCGACCGCAATTACAACGGCTTCCCACATCTGGTCCACATTTCCTTTGAAGTGGTCGAGCATGACCGCCCCAAAGGTGGTTACTTATATCCAACCTTCTTTTACCCCAATGGCGATGACGCACCAGGACTAGCTGCCATTGAGGCTATTCGTTCTCTGCCGACCCAGGAGCAAGAGGATAGAGTCTATCAACTGTACAAAGACCTTGAGGTTGTCCACCGTGCCATTCCTAAGCACTTCCCCAAGGATTGCAAGCTGTTTGTCGAATTTGTTGCTCCACACCCAGCAGCCTAAATGCCACCACTTGCTTTCGCCACTCTGCTGAGAAAATGGCTTTTACTCAGTCTGGCTCTTTGCTGAATTTGAGCCGAAGCTTGGATGTCACCTTGGTAAGTTGTTTGATCCAAGGAAAGTGTTTGAAACCCATACTAATTAATTCTCATAAGGATGATTCCACTTGCATTCGCTTCTTCAGTTGGATGGCGATAAGATATGTACACGGATGGATGATTAGTACCATATCGTGTTTTTGCGTTTTGTATGATGACCCACTTGATTGATGATAGACAACTCTACTCTGTACTGCAACGGCGATTGTGTGTGGATTGCGTATGGGACAACTTTGCTATTAATCTGAGCCAGATCACTCTGCTGCTGAAGTACGAGTAATGATAGGCGTCAGCTTTGCTTATGTAGGATTAATACAAAATTAAGGCCTCTCTTGAAGGCCTGATTATAAAACTTACCCGTCCTTATTTACTTTTCCGTTTTGACTTTTTCTTACTTCTTTACTTTCTACATCCCCAAATCTATGCAATGCACAAAAGCTGCAAGACCTTGCTGTTTCGGTGTTCACCTCACTCTTATATAGCTAAGTAGCTCAACGCACGGAGTGGATCTTTCCTATGTCTCAAGTGCGGTCTATGAAACTAGTCATTTACACGGAAACTCTTCTCCCAAGATTTTTCATTGTACACCATGCACCAAATTCGGACACAACTTCTTGTCACTTCTCATTCAGATCCCGAAACAATGCTGCACAAGCTGGTTAGGGGCTAGCTCGCAGGCACTGCTGTCACAAACGAGCCTGATTGATGCAGTTTCTCGTGAATGGAATCACATACCAGAGCTCATCCACTATGAGTTACTTCGGCATCTTTGGTGAATGTTTGCAAGTAAACCATCATCCTCCATCTCGTACAAGCCATCAGTGGATGTTTCTGAAGGTGGAGTACCAGGTAAAAGAGAAAGAGCCAGGAGAGCAACTTGCAGAAACACAGCACTGACACGAAGCAGTATTTTCAAAGCAGAGCTTTCAAAGAGCATGGTAAGTACAGTGCTAGTCCCAAGCTAGGCTCAGCCAAAATAATTTCCAACTGAAGACAAGGGAAATAGCAAACTCAAAACAAAGCAATACCAAACTCGGCACCAATGATTTAAGCCATAAACACCGGGAAGTAGACGCAGTATTAAAGTAAAGACGAACGAGCAGACGCTGAAACTACTCAGACGTACTCAAGCACCTAATCCATAATCAAAGAAAATGCAAAGCAAGATCATATAAAATTCAACGCCGCCGAACAAGACCTGAACCATAAAAATCAAGAAGCAAATTCAGTATGAAAGCAACGCTGGGAACGCAACGCAAACAAGAAAACACGTCAAAATGCAGCAAAGTGCCAGTGGAGAATGAGGCTTTTAACGAAAGAAGTTGATTGAGATATGAAGGAAATCATACTGCAAGGCAGATTTTGGATTTCGAATCGCACCATTGACTCCCAAAGCAAGCTCCGCCAAGCTAGGGATAGTTTCTCGCTATCTTTTCTAACGACTAAGCAAGCACTTGAGCAACTTTCATTGGACGAGTTGCAGCAAGTGACTTATCTTTTTGCAACCGCAGGAGAGAATACTTCCAATTACCAAGGTAAGATAAATAATTGCTTCTCATAGACAGATGAGAGATTGTGCGTTCACGTCTAGTAGTAAATTTTCAACCACCCGCATGATACACATCCAGCCTCTTACTTGCAAATATGATGAAAGCATATACCCACGATGAACGAGATTCAAACTAATAGCTGTGCAAGAACATACAGTAGCTTTCATGCACTTAAAATTGTGTGTAATGGCTTGAATGTCGCTTATCTATTCAAAACGGCTTGTGACTGAGACGAGTCAACGAAGATCAACGCGGGAGAAGCACGAGATGTAATTTTATTAATGTCAGCCAAGCCCCGAAAGTTGAAAGGGGCCAATAATCAGGAATTTTTATTTGAAGATAGCGTACTAATCTTCGGGTGCGTTCTTTGTTACTGCAGTCAAGAAGAATGTGATTGCTTCCTAAGAGCGATAGGGAAGAGGTTTCAGTATGCTAGCACATTATCATTTCTCAAACCGCCAGGATACTATCATCACAACTTCCGAGTCCTAGTTTGATACCATGATGAGTTGCATTAGCTGCTTTGATCCGAGACCTATCTCTGCATATTTACTTGGTATGTCCTGCACTCAATTCTTCAATGTCACGAAAGAAAGGTTTCAAAGCTGCTCTGATAAGTCGCCACCTGATCAAGCTTCATATATATATATATATATGGAGCTACACATTACCTACCAACATTGCCACACTTTCCGCTTAGTACGATTTGCTTGGAGAGAAATTTCAACATCGAGATTAGCGTCCTGTTTCAACCCCCGACTTCCTTACTTACACAATTGATTAGTCTCTCGAATCTACCCCAGGATGAAAAGAGACGGAGGGGGGAAATCAGAGACTAGCACAGTCTGTTTGAATGGATCGCGCGGTTCTCTCGCAGGATAGTTTTTGACATTGGGGATCAAGGAAGCTCGATTCCTGTGCCTTTTTAAATAATGAAGAGCTTTGGTCATGTCGGAATAAGAGCCAAGTCTAGCCAGGTGTAGAATAGTTGGATAAGCGGCTTGGGTAGACTGAGTGGCCCTGTTCAACAGTTGCTAATAACGGAAGTAACGATCATATCTGATTCACTTCATGAATCCGTGCGCTGTAACCCTCTGGAAATGAAAGTCCTGTTAACTGCCAGTTACATGATGATAATGGCTCCAGTGTTGTCGTCCCAAGAAGGTTTGATCGCCCCGCTATTTTCCGTTGGTTCCGCCACGAAACCCCTGCATAGATCGTCACCCAGCCAACCCTGGGCGGCCTGTAAACAATTTGATCAGCACTGATGTACGTCAACTGCAGACGAAGATTCCACGAAACGATTGAGGATATACAAGAAACTTTGATTCGAATGGCCCTGGATCCACGATTAATGCCTGGTGTGGCAGCAGAAATGCGAAGTGTACGATCCTCGGCTTCAACCCCAAGTCTGCGATCCCGAGAGGGCAGCATAACCCCCGGCCCAAGGATGGACGGAGGTGGAAATGTGAGGGTAGTGGTGAGAGTGAGAGCCTTCCTGCCCAGAGGTATAAGACAATCCATCAAATTTGCAGTGGGTTTTGCTAATTAGTACGACACAGAAATCGAGAGAGGGGCCGAGTCGCTGATTCGCATGAACCCCGTCACCCAAGAAACCATACTTCTCGCACCCAATGATACAGATCCTGGAAACTCCCGTTCCAAGATGCGAAAGGTAGTAGAAGAGAAGAAATTCACCTTCGATAGCTCTTTTGATAGTCATGACAAAAAAGACGAGCATTATGCGCACCAGGAGGATGTTTACAATAGCTTGGGAGAGGAGTTCCTGGATCATAACTTTGAAGGCTACCATACCTGCATATTTGCGTACGGTCAGACCGGTTCCGGCAAGAGCTACACTATGATGGGGTCTGCAGACCAGCCAGGACTAATTCCTAGGACCTGCGAGGATCTCTTCCTTCGGATCGAAGATGCACACAAGGAAACACCAAACATCTCTTACAATGTCAGAGTTTCGTACTTTGAGGTATACAACGAACATGTCCGCGATCTATTGGTCCCTGTGCATCCAAATCAACCTCCGTATTACCTCAAAATCCGTGAATCGCCAACAGAGGGTCCGTACATCAAAGATTTGACGGATGCACCAGTCAGAAATATTGCCGAGATCATGAAATATATGAAGATGGGGGATGCTAGCCGTACAACTGCAAGTACCAAGATGAATGATACCAGCAGCAGAAGTCACTCGGTCTTCACGATCATGCTTAAACAAATTCATCATGATATGGAAACGGACGAGACCACTGAGCGGACTGCTAGAATTCGGTTAGTGGATCTGGCAGGTAGTGAGCGAGCCAAAGCTACAGAGGCAACTGGAGCACGACTTCGCGAAGGGAGCAATATCAACAAATCTCTCACAACATTGGGTCGCGTTATTGCCGCACTAGCTGATCCAAAACAACACCGACCAGGAAAGAGAAACAAAGATATTGTTCCGTATCGAGATTCTATCTTGACATGGCTTCTGAAAGACTCTCTAGGAGGAAACAGCAAGACAGCCATGATTGCTTGTATCGCACCATCTGATTATGATGAAACACTATCTACCCTTCGCTATGCCGATCAAGCAAAGAGAATCCGGACTCGTGCTATTGTCAACCAAGATCATGTCTCGGCTGCTGAGCGAGATGCTCAAATTGCCGCAATGGCCGAGGAAATACGAATTCTTACGCTTGCTGTGTCGGATACTAGAAGAAAGGAGAAGGAGGGCCAAGAGCAAGAAGAGAAAATGGAAGAGTATCAAAATAAGATCACTCAGATGCAACGCATGATGGAGGAGAAAGCAATGCTCTCAGAAGGTAAGATCCGAAACTTACAGACAGAGAATGATGCTTTGCGGTTGCATTTGAAGCTCGCACTCGCAACAATCCAAAATCCGATTGAGGTCCCTAGAAGTGCGAGGAACAGTGTGCACGGTGGCAGCCGAAATGGGAGCATGTTCCGCGCCGGTGTCTTTGATGAGGAGGACAAGGAGAACGTAGTTGAAGAGAGAGCCGCCCCTCCGGCTCCTGTTTCAGAATATGGCGATGAGGATGATGGCTACGACTCTGAGGTTCATGAAGAAAAGGCACACGAGATGCAGGGATATTTGAAAGATCTGCTGAAGGACGTAGGCATGTTCAGGAAAAAGGTCCGGGACGACAAGGACAGATTCGTGACGCCATTTGGTGAGCGAGTCAACAACTTTTGAGGATCAGATTATGAGGGCTAAAGCGCATTCATGTATTCTTGGTTGAAGTAGTAGGGATCGGTTGTAGGACTTGGTGGTTTTGCAGGCTGGAAAGTAGGCTATTGGATTAAGTCGGGTAGCGATGGTGTTTGGAGTCTTGTACAGCATCAAACTTGTATATAGTCACGAATTACGAACCTTTCAGAAAGAGAATCAAGTTATTTCAAATTGAACTCAGATGTATTTTTAGTTGGAATGGTTCACGCATGCAGGAAGAGTACGCCGGACAGAGCCGCTCGGGTATTTAGTGCCCGCAATTTAGGGGCATCCGCCGACGTTTCATCAAAGAGCTGTATGAACTTGTCTCGGCGCTCGAGACATCCATCCGCCACCACTCTTTGTTGTAGTCTTCGTCCTTCCTCGCTCTTTCACTACGACCTCGGGCTCTTCCTCATATCTTCCGCGTGCCATCCCGACATCTCCCTTCCTCTACTCACTCATTCTTATCACGAGTTCAACAAGGCTATCAACCAGGCTGACACCATGGCAATGAGACCATCACTTCTGACGAGGGGGCTTTCGAGTGCAGCGGGGGGCAGTGACACTGGCTCTCGGCCGAGCAGCGTGATGATGCGAAAAAGAACATGCTGAAGGCCATGCGACCTCTGCCTACCCAGCATTACTGGAATGTATACTTCGACAGGTAAGTGTATTGAGACGCCAAAATTCACTTCCTACAAGCCAGCACGAGACACTAACTCTTCTCAAGACAGCAGAAGGACCAGGCAAAAGCTGCAGATGGGACCTATACCGCAACTTTAGAGCAGCTTGGCTCACAAATCGAGTCCGTCCAAGACTTTTGGCGTTATAACAACAACACCCCGGTAGACCAGATCAAGATGCGCGAATCAATCTACCTATTCAAGCAAGGTTTCCAGCCAGTTTGGGAGGACAGGAGGAATATCAATGGTGGAAGTTGGACTTTCAGAGTGCCAAAGGCAAGTGGGCCTGATTTCTGGACGAGAGTTCAGTTGATGGCTATTGGTGAGAAGTTGCAGAGCTGTCTTGATACTGGTTTGTTACCCTGGTTCTCATAAGTAACGAACAGGTACTAACAGATGTAAGGTGACCAACTCTGCGGCGTTGGCCTCTCAGTCCGTTTCAACTCGCACCTCATCTCTGTCTGGCACCGCGACGGCTCAAACAAGAAATCCATCGACGCTATTCTCGTCACAGTTCTGGAGGAACTACCTGCAGAACTTAAGCCCAAGCCAGATAACTACTTCTACAAGAAGCACTCCGACCACGCTGGCTTCAAGGCACCCGAAACGACCACGACTAATGTGCCGATTCCAGCTATTCAAGCCCCATGATACCCCATCAGCGCTCAAAGAATGAGTAAGATATGTGCCTCAGTGGTATATATGATTGAAAAAAAAGGGACGGTAAGGAATCATATGCGAGGCATTTACATGAGAGTTTCTGTGGGATCAAATGGTGTTCATGAGTATTCTTGCATATTCTTCGGCGTTTCTAGTACTGAGAATGAAACAAACGCCCGTCTGATTTCAGGACATCAGCCCAAACCAAACATACCACAATATACTCCATCTGTGTCGTGCATGATAAACGTTCGTGTGAATTCCCCGTGCGCCAAAATAACAGGCCAAACCCAACCCAAACGCCGCGCTTCAAGTATGGTACACAAGCACCCGTACCCTCGTTCATCACCGCCAAACCCCAGCCCTCCTCATAACACCCTCAAACTCATCCTTCTCAACGCCCTTTCCAACCCCCGCACCTCCATTTGCCTCCAAGATCATATCTCGCAGCACATCCTCACTCACCTCCTCCCTTAGTAGCTTTGCAACCCTCTTCAGGGTTGCAAGCGTAATTTTCCCTTCTCCTCCGCCCGAAGTAAAGAGCGTGAACGCCTCGTCCACTTCCTGGTTATGGGTATCGGAAGTGCGGGAGCGGGTGTGGAATTTCAATGCGCAGATGGCGACGAACGAGCTGTAGAGCGCAAAGCCATCGTCCTCAGGATCGAGGATCGAGGTGTATTCTTCGAGTTCTGGCGGTGAGGGTGGGATACCGAGCGCACTAGAAGAAATCAAGATCAGCTATTTGCATTCCAATGGGATTATGTGCGTGAAAAGAAAGCAGGTGGGGAAGGGAGACAAGAGGTTCGCCCTACATCATAGCCCGTCGCACATCCCCTATGGGGATCGTCTTCTCCTTTTCACCCTTCACTTTCTGCGCAAAGAGCTCAAAGGCCTCTTTGATCTCGTTCTCTTCGGCCGCGGTGATGTTGTTTTCCTTTGCGAGCTTGGATTGGCGCGCCTTGGGCGCTGCGGCACCCTCTGCGGGCGAGGCAGCACGACGCTTCGCTGGCTGTGGATATACTGTTGGACTTGTACTGACTAAGGACGGGAGAAGAAGACTTACCATCGCGGATGAGAGCGTGTGAATTTAGGTTTCTAGACAACGATGGAGTGAGAATGCGATGCCTTGCAGCAAGGCTGAACAAGAAACTCGAGCAGCCAATCAGAGAAAATGGAGCTAGAAAAGCACGCTAGTGCTGCACATTCAAAAGTCGGTTCCTGTAATTTTCTTTCTCTTTCCTGAACATCAACCAAATCTTCCCTCGATCTCTGTTGAGTTGCTGCAATTCCAGTCCAGATCTTCGGAGGCCTCAATGACTACCTCAAAGCTGGTCTTCTTACTCGGAGATCCCTTACTGTCATTGAGGCTCTCCTTAGCATCTCTACTCCCTCCTCAATTAGGACTAGAGTTCGAAAAGATGTCTCGACATGGTACTTGAAGATACATTGCAAAGCAACTTTCATCAGAGACGAGGTGGAAGAGAGGATATAGACAGCTTCAAAATTAAAATGCTAGAGCCCGCCATAGTCTCATCCCAGAGCGAGCGAGTGTGGACAATGAAGCAAGAGGAACATCCGGTCACGATTTTGATTCTTCGAGACCTTCCTTGGAGTATTTCAGCCTCTGGACTCTTTGAGTCTGGGGAATGGTGCTCTGAGGAGACATTTTATTTAGGAAGAGATTTCAGGTGCTTAGCAGGACGAGTCAATGCATATATTTCTTGGATGTTTGTTCTCTCTTGAGATTTAATTTTATGATTTGCTTCCCTATCTGAGAATGCAGTCCAGCAAGCTCTATTATTTAATTACTGGCCAGACGTTGCATGGAAAATCTGATGGTATCAGACTTGCTCTGCTTGCTGGAGGATTGTATTTTTTTCAATAGTCATTGTCCGCGTGAGCAGGAATATGTTATCAAAGCATGAAGAGCGGTATCATACAAGAATATACAGCGATGGTTAAAACCATCTAATCTTACAGCTGAGCATTGCTCAAGATCTATCATCATACAATATCCTTCCTGATTGCAAAGAAGTAGTTTCCCACTTTCTCGCTCTGTGGGACTTCCTTCCATCCAAAACCGGGTACATATACTACACCCATCACTCGCGGACTATTCCATCCCCTCTCCTTCAAAAAGTACCCCCTCAGCTCGTCCTCGTTGATGTACTTGTCCCAGTCGTGTGTCCCCCTTGGTACGATTCTCGCGATATCCTCCGCAACCAGCTTTGTCGTCACCCAACTCATCCACGTCCTGGCAATCGTGCTCATCACTATCCACCCTCCAGGCTTGACAAATGGCGCACATGCATCCAGGAATTCCGACGGGTGTGTAATATGCTCGATCACTTCGAATAATGACAGCACATCATACTGCTCCTCCACCGTTTGTGGCACAGGCAACCCTTCAATTGAAGTATTCAGGTACGTCAATTTCCCATTCAATGCCGGATCCCTCTTCGCATGGGCCTTTGCAACAGCTAGAACTTCCGGGCTTGGGTCAATAGCAGTTACACTACCCGTACTCCTCAGTCTTGCCGCGCTCTCAGCAAAGATGCCCCCTCCGCAGCCAATATCCAGGAACTTAATATTTTCCGTCGGTGCAGGTGTAGGCTGGGAGGCATGACAGCCGCGGATGAAATCATGGCGCAAAGGGTTCATGAGATGTAGCAACCTCGACGAGCCATGAGGATCCCACCATGTTGAAGCAAGGGCGTTGAAATGCGAGACTTCCTCGGGGTTGACACTCGACTTTGCACCTGAGCCTGCAGTGTTGAGCGATCGGAACTGGTTCTGCACGAAGCGTGGCGCGGTGCGCAGAAGAAGGTTCAGGTTCCGAATAGATGTTGGGCGGAGCGGAGAGGCCATTGTCATCGGCATGGCGCTTCCTAAGCAGCGCGTCCTGCTTGATTGCCGTGTGGTGTGGTGGACGAGGCGGATGTGGTGTTGTTGCTGACTACAAGATTTCGAAGGTCGCCGTAAGCTGGTGCTGCTGGTTAACTTTTTGCTCCCCTGCACGCGCCCATGGCGCCTCGCCCCCCTCGAGGCCTCGGCACCTAAAATGCAGGCCGGCAGGACCCTGCAAATCGCGAATCGTCATGTAATCAATCACCATCCCATCTTCTGCTCCGGAGGGGAATCGGCATCCGAAATTTCCAAAAAGGCATAACATCTCCTGTGCATCTCTTTCCCGTACTCTCTCTTCCACAGCCCATATTTCCTTGCACGCACCATCTGCCTGCCTGCCTGTACTATACCCCTTCCTGGACATACCCGAAAACATCTGATTCAACCCCGCCTTCCTTCAATCCACAGAGCCGGTGTCAAGCGGGGTCTATTTTCTCACCGTCGAAGAGTCACAAAATCTTACACCAACAACCAAAATCACTGCCATGCCTGCCCCAGAGATCGCACACGAGTTTGACTCGATAGAGGATACCATTCAAGCTTTCAGTAAGCCAGCCTACCTATCCAATCGAGCCAATGCCCACTCTCCAGCTACTAACAGCCCGCAGAGAACGGCGAGTTCATAGTGGTTCTCGATGATCTGTCCCGCGAAAACGAGGGCGACCTCATCATCGCCGCCTCGGATATGACAACCGAGAAAATGGCATTCATGGTCCGCTACACTTCCGGGCTTATCTGTACCCCCATGCAACCTGCACTCACCCAAACCCTCGATCTTCCCCAAATGGTGACCAGCAGTGAGGACCCCAATCGTACCGCATACACCATCTCCGTGGACACCAATTCGCCCGAGACAACCACGGGCATCAGCGCCCACGATCGGGCGCTGACCTGCCGCACGTTGGCAAGCAAGACGGCTACGAGAGCCAGCTTCAGGAGACCTGGCCACGTGTTCCCGCTACGGGCGAGAGAAGGGGGCGTAAGGGAGAGGACGGGACACACGGAGGCGGCGGTGGAGTTCTGCAGGCTGGCAGGGAAGCCGTTGGTAGGTGTCATCTGCGAGATGGTGGAGGACGGAGAGGAGGTAGTTGGGCAGACAGTCATGAAGGAACCGGGCATGATGAGGAGGGATGGGTGCTTGGCTTTTGGGAAGAAGTGGGGGTTGAAAGTTTGTACGATCGAGGACTTGGTATTGTATGTTGAGAGGACGGAGGGGAAGCTGAAGACTACAAATGGTACGAAGTATTAATTTGCTCCATGTAGAGCACTCAAAATGACACCAAAATGGTTGGGTGGGAATATAGAGGTCTGGGGGCGCGAGCTTGGATTGGATGTACCCAAAATCGAATACTTTTCATATACTCACATTTTTGCTCGTCGTCATGAAATCGACCACATGGAGGCAAGCATTAAGTTGACAGTGGAAAAGGGCTCTTAAGCAAGAACACAATGTGGTACAGGTTCTGAGTTTAAAGTATTCACTTTGACGCAGGCATGAAAGTCCTTTTCCTTAAAATAAAGCATATTGAATGGTCTGCTTCCCTACCTTACTCATTCTTCCGTCCCCCAAGAATCTATATATGTACACCTTCCATTACCGTCGATGTAAAGTTCGATCTACAATTCTTCCTGGATCTCATCCCTTCTCGTTCGCTCAAACAAACTTCACTTTAACCGTCGTCGAAGTCGTGGTGCTCACCACGACCTTCGTCTTGGTGGATGTTGAAAAAACAGTTGTCTTCACAGCCTGGACGTTTGTCACCGTCTGGAAGATAGTCGTGTGGGTGATTGCATTTGCCGTCTTAGTCTTGTACTGCGTATCAACCACGACCACTGTGACGATCGACGTGGTTGAGAAGGTTGAAGTGGGACCTGCGCAGGCGGTGGCTGGCTCGGTGATGTATTCGGTACTGATTCCCGTGGCTGTGTAGCCAGGCAGGGTGATGTACGACGTGAGGGCTGGCAGGCTGGCAGTTTGTGTGCTGGGAATAAGGTTAGGATGCGTGTGAGACGAAGTGTGGACAGTGGAGGGGCTTACATGGTCACAGATAGTGTGGATGCAGGCTGAATGGAGGTGACGATCATCGCTGGCTCCGAAATTGTGATAGTTGAAGCTGGCTGGGTGGAAATTATGACCGATCCTTGCTGGAAAACAGTCGTAATGGACACCGATGGGGAGATTGTGACTGTTGACGCTGGGATAGTAGAAAAGATAACTGATCCTTGATTGAAAACAGTAAGAGTTGAAACTGCCTGAGAAACAGTCACCGTTGATGCTGGAAGGGTAGAAAACACAATTGAACCCTGGTCGAACACTGTTACAGTCGAAACTGGTTGGGAAACCGTAAGTGTTGAGCCAGGTTGGTTGGAACATGTAATTGAGCCTGGTCCGATAGTTACTGTTGATGCTTGCTGAGAGATAATCACTGTCGAAGCCGTTGGGGTCAAGGTTTGAACCACAGTAATCAAGTTATCCTGAGTTGCTACAACAGTAACAGTTGAAACTTCTTGTGAGACAGTGATCGTTGAGGCTGGCTGGATGGCGGTTTGAACCACAGTAATTAAATCATCCTGAGTTGCTATCATGGTTTGGGTACTATGTTGATGGTAAGCAGAATATTTGGAGGGGAGGCCAGGATACATACATCGTTATAACAGACGTGATTGCGGTTGGCACTTGTGATACGACGGTGATAAATTGAGTACTGAATTATTATTAATAAAAGTATAATGGGATGAGACAGATGTGACTTACGCTGTAACTAAGTTTGTTGCGTATGCTAAGTGAAAACATTAGCAAGATTCTTGGAGAAGAGAATGTAATTATTACAAGTTATTGTTGTGGCACCAATGAGAGTGGTGTAGATAGGGTAACTCGTTGTGATAGTCTGTGTAGACACTTGTGTCGAAATTTGAGTGACAATGTTGGCGGTACCGGAGGCGCAGATCAAGGCGGAGGAGATAGTCAAACCTTGGAGAGTCGACGCACCCATAGCTGCGGATGAGGAACTCATAACACTGCTTGATGAGGAGGTCGTAGCTCCAGATGAAGAGCTAGAGACGCTGCTGGAGCCCTTCGATGTGGATGTGGTAGCATTTGGTAGGGAAAAGGATGCAGGTACAACAATTGATGAACTTAATCCAATTTCTGAGCTTGAGCTACTCAGTACCCCAGGCAAGGTAGAAGAACTGCTGCCTGCAGCTGCTGAGACACTTGACGAGGTTGGAATCGGTAAAGTTGATGATGTTATAAGCAATGAGCTAGGCGTTACCTGGACCGCTGAGCTGGACATTGGGATCGACGAGCTTGGCGACGATGTGATTGAGGCACTTGATCCGCTCGAAGTTTTAGCAATCAAAGAGCTAGATGAGCTGCTAACAGCGGTGCTGGTAGTCACTGGAGCAACTATGGCAACGCCAGTTCCACCCCAGATAATGTTCATCGATACAGCCAGTGGCTTTACATAAATAGTTGGTCGAGCACCAGTGCTGGCTATAGATGATGCATAGAATGCTGGTGAACCATTATAGGTCAAATTTCCATCAGGCGTCTGACCGAACAGAGTAGCTCCACTGGCAACAGTGATTGCACACCCGAAGGATAAATCGCTGCCAATGTTACAATATGTGCTACCGTGTTGTATGATGAATGTAGCACCACTAGAATCTGCCGGGACTGCCGTGTATGTTGCTACGTTCTGGCCAGGGGCATTATACCATGTACCTGCACTTCCAATATTTCCTTGGTAGGTGTTGCTGCTGACAACGAACAAATGGCCTTGTCCATTGAAGTTTGTATAGGTAGGTAATGCAGCAGTGTTCGTTTTAGTAACAGTGTTGGTAGTGGGAGTGGGAACTGTGACGGTGGATATGACTGCAAGTGATGCGGAACTGCTAAGAACTGTGCTCGAAGAATTTGATGACGTCGAAGAGAAAACATGGTCCTTGTACAAGTCTGCAGTATCAAAGACAGTGTTGTTGGCCGACCACAGCGTATTGATAGTCATATGCGTACTGTTTGCGAAAGAGATGGTTGTCCAAGCATAGTCAGCCGCCGTATGAAAGACACTGTACGGCTGTATCGTTCCAAATGTATCAAGACCATCATAATGACCTGCGGCGCCATTCGTAATGTACAACGTTGCTCTGGGATTGTTGAGGCCATTAGGATCAACGACCCCATGATACATAGGCGCAGTTCTCTCGTACAAATGAGCATGGCCGTTGATGTAGAGATCAACACCATATGTGTAGAAAAGGTTCTCAAATGCAGTTTGGCAAGTGGTACAGGCAGTGCTTGAGAGATACCAGCCACGGTGGCCAAAAACGACAATCCATGGCGTCAAAGTACGGTTCACGGAGGCTAGATCATTAGTGAGCCAGTTGATCTGTTGATTATAGGTGCCGAAAGGCCCAGCAAACTCAGGGCTGCCTTCATCAGGGCCAACCACACCATTACCGAGATCGGTTTCAGTATCAATGTACACAAAATGCGCCATTCCATAATCGTATGAGTACCAAAAGTTGCCAACTCCACCAGATGGACCGCTAGGCATACGCCAATGGTTGATGTAGCCGGTGAAGTTCGTCTGGCCGACAAGACAGATCGATGCGGTATATTTCTGGCCGGTGACTTTGTTGGTTGTGCCGCCATTATCACAATTTGCTTCGTGGTTTCCAGGCGCAACCATATATGGCTTCGATGTGGTGATGTCTTCGATCTCGTCAAAGAAAGCATTCAGAATACTCTCGTACACGGCTGCCCCTTGATCTGTTGTTGTGGTCGGGAGATAGTTTTGTATCTCCTCTTTCAGCCAGTAATCGGCGTAGGCAATATCTCCAGCATGGACCATGAACTCGTAACTGTCTTTCATCGCCGTAATTGCAGCGATGGTGGTCTGCTCGTTCACAGCTAGAGGATTCGCTGCCCCGGTTCCGACCACAGTACTTAGACCAAGAGCACCGAATGTACCCATGTCGACGACAACACCAACAGTGAAAGGTGTCATGTCGCCGGCTAGTCGAGCGGTGGTAAATGTGTAGGGAGTGGTAGCATTGCTATACTGGGGAAGGTAGTAATATGTCGTATACGGCAATAAACCAGTGATGTTTACATGGTTGTTGTACGTCAGAGATGTCGGGTAAGTGGCGGAGACGGAGGAAGATGCACTCAGGGTGAGAGCGCCGGGACTGAGCCCATAAGTGACAGTGGGATTGCTCAGTTGAGCGAAAGTATTCCAAGATACTAAAATTTGAAATACTCATCAGTATAGTTTTCGTCAGATACCTAACACCTGGGAGGATGGTACATACCCATCATGGCCGACGGGCCTTGGTACGCCAGGCGGATCTGCACTGGATCTGTCGCAGAGTTGACATTTTCGTAACCATCATTGAACTGTTGGGAGAATACATTTGTGATTACTGCAGCGACAGCGACTAACTGGATAAAAGAACGCATGACGGACAGAACTAATGATTGATATCTCCTAGGCGAAAGGAAAGTGCCAAGTTCATGTCCTTATACCCTTCGTTCTCGAGGCGACTCCCCAGTCAGAATAAGCTTCATGCCTCGCTACACAATTCTGGCAATCAAGAGCCATAAGCCATCCAGGCTGTAGATTCTTGTAAAACAAGCCACTTCCTTGCCGGTCCTCGCACTGTGATATCAAACTTGAATCGAGACATCCTTAATGCGGTTGCCGATCGGGCTAGATGCTTGTTTAAGGAGTGGATTGGAGGCGTTGAACAATGCAAGCGGGAATAATGGAAGTGAATAGTAGCCCACGTGCTTCAGTACCACTTTAGTGCCATACAGAAAGCTAATCTACCAGGTGCACGAATATTAGACGGAAAGGAAGCTCTTCTGTTCTGGCGTGGCTACAAGGTCTAACAGGGACATTGAGAACGGCTGGTATGGGACGGCATCACTGCACATGAAGGGGTCGTTGAGAATCAATAAAATCCCATGTACCAAAAGGGTAATGTTGAAGCGTCGTATCTCACGAGTCGCGAGCTTAGAAGCTTGTTTTCCATGTCTTAAGTTGTCGGAGATTTTGTTTACTGGCTGCCCGATTCAGCGACGCCACCCCTCAATTGCTGAAGAACAAAAGTGGCAGGTCAGCCTCGACCTCGAAGTGCAAAAACTATAAAGCCAAAAATTGTCTCGGAAAACGCGCACGTTGCAATCAATCCATTGCGTATGGTTACATAGGCGTTCGGGGCTTGCGAACGGGAAGGGAACTGTGGAGTTTAACAAGCTTCCGCCACCCGTTTGTCTCTGGCTCGGTAAAGAGGGGGATGTGAAGGTGGGGGAAGAGATTATTTGGAGAGGAAGCAAGATATACCAACAAGTTGAAGTGACTCAGATCTTCTAAGGTTAGGAGCAAAAGACGCGGACACGTTTTTAAAGAAACCGAGCTAAATCCATAACGGTTAGGGAATCGTAACTGTCCAAGAACAAGAACACGTTTTGACATGAGTCGACTAGCTCATAACTACATTGTGTTCGGGAACCAAATTGCATAGATTCTTGAAATAAGCAATTTCATAGTGGCTACTAATAACCTGGAAAATGGATGATACCGAAGATCAATCATCAGAGGATACCATCCCTTGATTTTGCTGGTGCTCAATCACAAGGGTTTACAGCTAGTTTGGTATGAAGTGTTTTCTTGAAGATCAGGGTCGCAAAAAGAATGGAACTGGACTTGTTTCTCAGTATGTGGACTAGTAGAGCTCAAATTCCTTGCCAGTGCCAAAACTTAGGTATTTTTCCTTTTGAGTATGTAGAAATGACAGTTTATGGTCAGGTACAAATCTTTCTCGTCACCTTTTCGTATCTGCCAAAGCAAGTCGCAACAGTCTTCACCTGACTCAGCCAGCCTTTTTAATGCAAGAAATGATCCCCATGTGGACTCTCCCTGCGTCTTTATCCCTAGTGATCGAATTTAAGCCATCGTCTCTACGGGATGCCGGCAGTCGCGCAGTAGCCAAGCTCTTGGTGCTAAACTACCTCGACTATCTTGAGGTAGATGCTCGACATTTTATCTGAGCCGAGAGAATTAGAACGACTTATTTATGTCTCTCGCGCGACAGAAAGATCAGATCACTTACCAGAACACTTCTCTTGCAACTCTGGAACGCAAGCATATACGTTGTTCATGTAATTGAGACGCTTCAGATCACCCTGAACCTTGAAAAGACCTGTAGAAAGCAGCGTCAGATTCAGTTATCTCTGAAGAGACACAAGTCGTGGGCAAGCTTGCCACATTAATACGTCAAGTCGATAAATGCACATACCAGGATTTGCATCTCCCTTTCCTGCGATTGCAAGGACTTGAGCGGATGCACTTTTCAAGTACACAGTTGTGAAATCAAGAGCGAGGCCAATCCCATCGGCCGAGATCATCCACCCGTCGTTATCCAACGCGCCAATACGGCCGCCATACACTCCTGTCAATATATTACCAGAGAGAGTGAACGCAGCCGGCTCACCACGAATGGGTTTCTGGATTTCCATGCGTGGCGGAAAGACTCTCAAAACAGAGTAGTCGAAATAGAGTGGCTGGTCACCTTCTACGTTAATTTCCTCTCCCGTGACCGTGATGGCCCGAAGTTGAAATGGCCGCTCTGGATTTTCCTTGAAAGATTCTTTTCCATGATGAAAGGTCGAGGATACGCTCGGAATTGAGACTTGCTTATCATTGACGAGGATGTTGACCTGCACAGCCGCCCCCGAGACGGATTGTCCCAAGCATAGGAAGAGCGGAAGAAGAGTTGGAAGGAGGTACATATTTGAGGATATCGTCGCAAATAATGTGATCTAATGCAGCGAGATGATTCAGAAGCATGAGCAGCGGGCTTAGAGAAGAGGAGAGCTCCTATTTATAGTAATAGGGAGTCCTTCCTGGACCTGAAGGGTGATCGCCCACCTTCGATCAATGGAAATATGACGATAATTTGGTTCATGCAACTTGCTGTCACAAGTTTGATTCTGGGCTGTAATGGCGGTACACAAATCACAACAGGATATTGATCAACATCCATGTCACTAATGCAATTCCATCACTGATCAGCTGAAATTACTGACCGTACAAATGCACCACTATCACTCAAATGGTGTGTTTCTCAAGCCTCACTGGATAGAGTTCCGTATCTTCGATCGGAGTCGGAGCAGGATGCAAGACCACTAGGGTAGAAAGGTAGTTTGGGCCTAAAGCAGATCTCGACGTACTACACCAATCAATGCAGCATATCGTCTCCTATTAAGGTTAAACTCGATGCAAAATTGTTGCGGGTAATGGGTCGTCTCGTCCCGAGGAAGATCTTCCGTTGCTATACAACTCGAACGAAACAATTGTGCAACAAAGCCAATAAAAAACTGGACTCGGGTGTGACGTGCAGCTCTTCCTGGGGTCGGAGCTGCACCTTACAGCTGGGCCGACGAAGTATCAAGTTCCATTTCGGCTTGGAATGTGGCACCCAGACTTTGGTACATTTTGAGACATGCAGTAGATGGATGGACGTCGGATGTGAAAGCATGGCGATCATTCCTGGATACAGACGAGCCTCGAAGACAAAAAGCTGAAGGGCTTGCATTATTGTCTCAGAGTTACACATCAAAGAACTAAACTTATGCACTCAGCCTTCTTGTTAAGTGATAGTGTTTACACGTGAACAACGAGGAGGCAACACACATGCACTTGCAGAAGCTTACGGATAACCCTTGTCATGAATGTCTCTGACCTCGCTCAGAAGCGGCGAGGTTCAATTCTAGCTCGGCCTAAAAAGTGCCGAAAATATGCGAGGTGACGAGCTCGCTGAAAAACAAAAACGAAATTAGCAAGCCCGCGGTGAAGATGGGATATACCCCACTTGAAGTTGCTTGGTCTTGCGGAAGTTAATTTCATTTATCTAAAACCTGATTTGTTCAACATACTCCCGGTGATGCATTAACAATCTGTGGAACCCTTCGCTTCCCAATTCCAAAAACAAAACCTTCCAGCAGAACGTCGGCTACTTGTGGAAACTCTTCACTTTCTCCATTTCCTCGTAGCTGCCCATGAAGATACCTGATCTATCATGGATGCTTGTGGGTACAACTTCCATCATACGTTCCATTTTGCTGTTCAGTGCTTGTCCACCCGCTATATCTGTATAAGTATTTGTAATCATCACATCAAGGAGAACTCACCATTCTCGAACACCATAGCCATAGGAGCGCACTCGTAGAGAATTCTTAGCTTTCCCTTGGGAGATTTCTTGTCTGCTGGGTATGCGAAAATGCCTCCGTATAACAGAGTTCGGTACGCATCAGCAACCATAGAACCAATGTATCTCGCAGAGTAGGGTTTTCCACCCTCCTCAGCCGGGAATTTCAGCGAGTTGAAGTAGTTCTTGGTTGAGTCTTCCCAATACAAGGAGTTACCCTCATTGACTGAGTAAATTGACCTCTTTGTTGGCATTCGCATATCAGGGTGGGTGAGGATAAACTCTCCGAGAGCGTTATCCATGGTGAAGCCATTCACACTTCCTCCCTTCATTGTAATGACTAACTGAGCTGAAGCACCGTACATAGTGAAGCCAGCGGCAATCAGCTCGGTTCCAGGCTTCAACAAATCCTCTTTTGTGCCCTTGGACCCTTCTGCCAACTTATGGATACCGAAGATTGTACCGACCGATACACCTGCATCCAAGTTGGAAGAACCATCGATAGGATCACATGCAACTGCGTAACGAGCATTTGGGTGCTCGGGGAAGAAAATTGCTTCTTCCTCCTCTTCGGAAACCAGAACAGCGCACTTTCCCGACGATCGCATTGCAGCGATGAATAGATCATTGCCGATCACGTCAAGTTTCTTTTGGTCATCTCCGGTTGTGTTGCTGGAACCTGCGAGGCCGGTAAGATTGATGAGCGTGGCTCTTCGGATGTAGTATGCTATCGACTTGAAGGAGAATTGTAGGGCATGGCAGAGTAGTCTGAGATGCTGTCAGTGAGCTGTAATTGGCATTGTTATTTGGGTAGCAGACGTACGTAAAATCTCCAGTGGCCTCCTTGTGTTTTGCTTGTTCTTCTGTGAGGAATCGGGTAAGAGTTACAATATCAAGGTTGATCTTCTCTTCCTGCTGGACCGCACCAGTTCCGCTGGATGCCATGATTGTATTTTGAGAGTAAAAAGATGGAAATGTGAAGATGGGATAAGATGTAGGTGGAAGGTAGGAGGTATATCAATTGCCGTTGTTTGTTTGGTGAACTACCTCGGGCCAGGGCGGGGTGGATTCCGGAGGACTAAGTGCAGCTCGGGGACAGAAGACGAGAAGGGGAGATGTCAATGAAAACGACAAGATGAGGTATATTTATGAAAACGGAGATTGAGGATAAGAGTCATGACAGGAGGGAATCGACTTCTGTAATAAGTTTCAAACCGCATCACACGATAGCTTGGGGGATAGTAATAGGGTAGCTCTTGGGCCTGGCTGGAAAATGCCCCGCGTTGACTCGGCACAAGAAAGAAACATGCGTCGTTGCTTCGTCCGGGTTGACCCCGCGCTAAGTGACGGAGGAATGGGAAAACGCGAGGAGACCCAGGAAAAGGTTATGGACGAGTATTTTCCGGTCGGAAATATGAATCTGGAACCACCTGCGCCAGGATCCGCAGATAAATGAGCGAGCGAGGGCTGATTAAGGTAATCGGGAGCATGCACAGCAACGATGGCGGGTGTTGTCGGATAGGATGGGAGACCCGAATGATGCTCAGGGAAAACATTACTGCGGAATGTTGGCACCTCGCATTTGAGGCCTCCAGTTATTACCTAATGGCGATCCAGTATATCACATGACAACATTATCGAATTGAGACTAGCGCTGGGCTAGTTCAAAGTCTTTGCTCGGCTATCTTAGCGCCAATCGCCGCAAACTTCGTCTTCATATTTCTTGAGCTCGAAGCTTTCAGTTTTTCTTTCAACCATTCACAACCACCAACCATGTGAACAACCACTACGTCGCTCTGCTTTGGCAGCTGCAAATTGAAAATTCTCATCCTTCTACTGGTAAGAATCCCCCTCTCCTATCTCTCCTCCTTCTTTGGTGATGACAAACACACAACCGCAAACTAGAGTCTTTGACCTCAAGGGGAATGAAACTTTTTGTAACACGTCAGTCTGATATGAAGTCGGAGCTTCTGATCATTGTCATACATTACTTGCAAACATTGATGCTAACTACATCAATAGAATCCATCTCAGAGGCATAGCGTCCAGTAGCCTGCAAACCCCGCATGGCTATGAATTTTGCATCCAGGTAAGCCTGCTTTACACTTGCTTCCTCTCTCTACACCTCGCTATGATGAACATTTGTGTGCTTTGCACGCTGGAAATTACCGACTGAAAATTCTTGAAGTCAACAAATGGCTATTTCTGAGCTACTCTATCAATCTCTTCACTGTTGTGCAATTTTCTCAGAATACTTGCTAACAATTCAGAAGTCGCAGAACACCAACCGGGTCGTTAATTACATAAGAGGTACTACTCCATCCTAACGCCAACCCTACCCTTGATCACAACTGTCAAATGATGAAACGGCACTGGGCTCCGACAACAGATGAAAGGAGACGCCTATTTGTGGCAGGCCTAGAAAACCTCGCCCTCTGATTGCAGTTCTTGATCAGTACCTTTGGCACACACAAACATGTTTGGCACTGGGACTGATTGTAATCATTAGCCCCTATATTGGCCCAGTTCCGCTGTAGCTATGGTTTGCAGTACTGGTCTATCCGGTAAGCCGCAATCTTTTTAATATTTCTTCCTCTATTTTATGATGAGCATTTTAGATGACGAGTCTGATCCGGGTAACCGATGTTGACACAATACAAATTAAACCATTCATGCCTACTGATCTGTTTTTCCAACACAAACACATTGTTATTTAAGCATCTGGGCATTTGCTAACAAGTCTTTCAGATCAATACCTCGTCGCGGATAATCCTGCCCTCGAGATTGTGCGCAATCAGCTATCCTGCTCAAGGTAAGGATTCATTTATTTTACTCTTCACAATCATGGTCAAGCATTATGATGACCTCGACCGACAATGACAAGCATATGTCCAAGCCTCGGCATTGACGAGTCTGTCTTAACTGAACATGCTTTACGCCATGTTGTTCTTTGAGTCCATGACAACTACAATTGCTAATAGCAGTAATAGATTTTGCTGAAATATTGCGACACCTTTGCTACAAGAGCTGTTCCGGAGTGCCCCTCTTAGGTAAGAAATGTTCTACTCTACACAACTTCTTTTGAATGATGATCAATATCACGACGGTCAACATAGCCACACGTTGGTCTTTGATGAGAATGCCTGTGACAAGGCTGTAGATCTGACACTTTTTTGTTTTTCTTTGCCTCAGATTTGCAAGGTTGAGAGATTGAAAGGTTCTTCGCTGACTTTTCCAAGGGGTTCTCAGATAGACTGACAACAAACGGGTGCGCCGGTTAGTGGCTCTGGTCAGAGCATGTTCGTCGCTGGAGGGACAACTGACTTGTGTCCTACGGCTCTCTTGTTTGAATCGGTTGAAAATTAAGAACGGACTCTGTTCAGCATACATAATGAAATCTGTTGACTTATCACATCGAATTAATCTTTACCTTGCTTGTGTGACTGCCCACTATATGGATTTGAGAAATACTTGCTGTTTCTGTGGATCTGCAGCACTCATAGTTTTCTTCTTAAACCGGTACTCCTGTTTGTCCGAGGCCAAACATCTGTCGGAGACAGGCTCCTCAAGCAAAATATATAGTCTAGATTTCCACCTCCATTGCCAGGTATCCTGTCCACCCAAACGCCAATACTATTGGTAACTAACTCCTAGCCATTCTAACCTAATCTCACTTTCTTCCAAACCCTCACACACTCCTGCAAATCCATCGCGAGGCTCCCTTCTCCTACCCCCCTGCCCACCGACTCGGCAACAACGGCAACAAACAAGCTTGCATACGCAAAAACCTCAATGTTCTCCGCAAGCAACAAATAATCCACCTTTCTCAGCCCACCATTCGCCACAAATCCAGTCCAGGTATCAAGCATTGATGAAAGAGATGTCGCAAATTCTGGATTAACAAGCAAGACATAGAGTAGCGATGAGATAGCCGTCTTAAGATCTGCGTCCGAGGGGATGGAGACTTGGAGGCTAGTCTGGTCTTGCTTCTTAAGCCAGGATAGTGCGTGCGTTGCTACAAGGCCTGTTTCCCATTTTGGACTTTGTACCGCTTCACTCACTCTCTTTTCTTTCCTCTCTGTATCCCGCCTCTGTTTGGCTTTCAAACCATCAACCCACGTCTCGTGGTCCCTTTGCTGACGCTCCCTAATGGCGGCTGCTTTCTGGGGTCCTGTGAGCGCATTCTCGCGCATCATGTTTCTGCTGGTCTCTCGCATTTTCCTGAAGGATTCTTCCCGCGCTTCGGCCTCATCACCGTCGTAAGTAGTCTCCCACTCTGGGGTTGCTTCCGAGGGGCACATAGAAAGAAGGACAAGGACGCCGCATGGGATGGACGGCTTTGTGGCAAATGATAGGATGGAAGATGGGATCTTATAGGACCAGAGAATTGTGGCCGAGGATGTGGACACTGCGGTTAGGGCGGATGCGAACCATGTTCCTGCTGTTGAGGGCGATGGAGGTGAGATGAGCAGATGGTTGATGGAGAGAGGAGCGAAGAGGGATGGGTCGGGGTCGTCTGGGATGGCTTCAATAAGCCCATCCAGCCCTACCTGGCACCGAATGGAGGGAGGTGAGTCTTCGGGGACAGGTGTGTATTTTGAGGTTTTGGACTGTCTCTTTATTTGGCAATCTTCGACAGGCGTCTTCTCGAGGATTGACGATGTTGATTCTCTACCCTCTTCGACATCCTCGGAGGGCTCCTTCCCAAGCTCTGTTGGGGTAGTGTCAGGGCGTGATGGTAGAGGGCCTTGCACCATGACCCAGTAAGGAGGGAGAGAAGTTGGATCTCTCATGCCCCAATTTGAGGACCATCTCACGGCCAGGGAGAGATATCCATCGGAATCATCAAGAGGAGCGATGGTGAGTACTGGCTCATGACGGTCAGGGGAAACCAGAAGCGGCGTTCCCGTTGGTACCCACAGCCCACTTCCCCGTAGCATTCGAAAACCAGCGGCGTCGGGAACAGCCCCAAGATCTAAGAGGAAGGAAATGAGTTCCTCAAATCCTATCTCCGCTTGAGGCTGTCGAAGTTGATCTGTGTAGTCGATTCTTTGCGTCTTACTCCCGGTATTGTGTCGCCTCCAGTTGAATGTTGTCCAAGTACCTCCAGGTATATGGCTTGGATGTTCACAGAGCCGCCAGTATTCTTTCCTATGCTCCTCCCGGTGCAGCGGCGCGATTGTGTATCGCGGAAGCTCAACCTCGATCACATGGTTGACTATGTCGCCTCGAGCAATGCCGGCAAGGCGTCCATGTCGCAGCATGCGTCTGACCTTGGCCAAGGTGATGAGGGTGATGACGGTATTGTAAATAATAGGCATCACCCCTAACACGGCGATAGGCACACCAAAGTAGGTGATCACGTCCGTAGCCGAAGTCATGTTTGCTCCTCAATAATCAAGGTCTCTGCCTACTTGGCACAATGAAGATATCAGTGAAGTTTCTTCTGCCAACGTCTTTCCATGGCGACGTTGAGGTTTACCGCTGATGAAGGAGGAAATGAGAAATGACTGTGAAAAAGCAAGCCAGCCTTCCTTCATGCAGGTACGGGAAGCTGGCCATTGGTCCGGATGTGCTCGAGCGCTCAGCCGCAATGAAGCTTTGTCGGAAGTCTGGGGAAGCATCATCGACAGCAGCGTGGAGCACCGGAAAGCAGTCTGGCTTGAACCTTACTCTCGTTCCTTGCAGCCGGAGAAGTATATCCTCATCAAGCGCGCAATTGATGCAACCTACAGTCAAAATATCAACTGAGGGGTATCGATGACAGAGTGGATGGCCAAGTGCATGCAATACGAGAGCACCACAGAAAACATCCCGGCCAAGTCGCTTGGACGCAATCCACCAGCGAACGAAGGATTCGTAACCTCTGCTGCCACTGTAAGACAGCCCGCTCTGCGCACCACCATCGAACCCAACAAAACCGCAGCCGTCCTCTCTGTTTCTCTTGTCATCGACATCCACGAAACATGAGTAACCGATCATGTACTTCCCTCTCGTCCTTTCCGTGCTTTTCGCAATCACAAGCGCACAGTACCCGCCTGCTTCGGACCTAACGACCATCACCTCACCTGTTGATGGCAACATCACCATCTCCTACAAGACGCCTGCGGCTGGGACCTGCAAGACGGCTTTTGGGACGCAACAGCAGTATACGGGCTGGGTACACATCCCAGGAAACTATTCAACAAACACATTCTTCTGGTTCGTGGGTGCGCGGTATGCGACGGATCAGCTTACGGTCTGGTTAAATGGCGGACCAGGCTCCAGCTCTATGATCGGGTTGTTTACGGAGAATGGACCTTGTGAGGTAATTGAAATTGCGAATGGAAAGCTGGGTACCCAGGTTAGGGAATGGGGATGGGATAGAGGGTCTAATCTGCTATACATCGATCAGGTATGTTTGCTTGTTTTGGTTACACCAGCCTTCCTCAATGGCTTCGGATTGGGATCATAGGTTTGCGGGATAAACATGTTGTGTACTTCCATAATTGTATGGACTCATGCTTGGAGTTCTAACCAAGGAGTTGCCAAAGGAAGGGAAGGCTGCAACCTTCATCAGCCCAAGCTAACTTCTCTATAGCCAAATCAGGTCGGTTTCTCTTACGACACGCCTACCAATGGCTCGCTCGACCTTCTCACCTCTGACTTATACACTCCACCTCAAGTCATTCCAAACTCGCAACCAGCAAATACCTTTTTAAATGGCACTTTTAGCTCGCTGAATTCGAGCAATACGGCCAATACCACAGAGATAGCGGGCATGGCTATCTGGCATATGCTTCAGGGTTTCCTAGGCGCATTTCCGCAATATGCGCCAAACACAACCACCATGGGCGTGCACTTGTTCGCGGAAAGCTATGGTGGGAAATATGGTCCGGCGTTTGCAAGTATATGGGATCAACAGAATCGACGAAGATCAAATGGGACGATTTCAAAAAACGGGACTATCGAGATCAAGCTGGCTTCACTTGGTATAGTTAATGGTTGCGTGGATGATTTGATACAAGCGCCCTATTATCCTGCAATGGCCGTTAACAATACTTATGGAATATCCACCATCAATCCGACTCGAGCCAAGCTTGCCATTGGGAGCTTCTATGCTGCTGGAGGTTGTCAGGACCTCATAAAGCAATGCAGAGCAGCAGTGGCTGCCCAGGATCCAAACAATCATGGTGATGTTGGCACAGTGAACGGTATATGCTCCAATGCATATAACAGCTGTGTCAATAACGTTATGAATCCATACCAGGATGCAGGAAGAAGTGTATATGATATTGCTCATTTTCTTCCTGAATCTTTTCCGCCAAGCACTTATCTGGAATATCTCAACACTGCAGCCTTCCAATCCGCAATTGGCTCACCTGTCAACTTCACACAAACGAGTCATGAAGTCGTCGATGCTTTTTCCTCGACAGGAGACTATGAGCGGAAAAGCTATATCAGTGAGATTGCTGGTCTCTTGAATGCAGGCATTCGTGTTGGCTTTATGTACGGAGATCGAGACTACATCTGTAACTGGCTTGGAGGTGAAGCTATCTCGCTCGCAGTGGCTGCCAAAACATCTCCGTCATATGCATCACTTTTCCCCCAGGCTGGTTATGCTCCGATCATTGTCAATACCACGTATATTGGAGGCGTAGTACGCCAATACGGGAACTTGTCATTCAGCCGCATTTACGATGCCGGGCACAGTGTCCCAGCCTACCAACCAGAGACGGCATTCCAGATCTTCGCACGCATCATGAGCGGTACTTCTGTCTCTACAGGCGAAATCATCAATCGCTCTCTGTACAACACCACCGGGCCTCTGAACGCTACGCACACCAATTCGGTGCCAGCATCGCCAGCTGCAACCTGTTGGATCCGCAACATCCCCGACACGTGCAACGATGCCCAGAAGTCCTCGATAATCAACAATCAAGGTGTAATTATTAACGGCATCCTCTACTCTGCGTCTTCAGCCTGGAGTTCGCCAGGTTCTGCATCAACGACTTCATTAGGCAGTTCAGGGGCCAGTGTGACGGTGACAACAACCACGGAAATTCTTACCGGATTCTTCACAGCTACTTCGACGCCCAGCCCGACCAAGTCCTTTGCCATCCGTTCATCGGAGTCTAGCGCCCTGGCAGCAGTTCTTGGCGGGCTTGTGTTTATTTGGAACATCTTCTCCCTCTGAAGAGCGGGGCCTCGTTAACCCCTTACGAAAATAATAATGTTTGAATGAAAATTTTCTGCATGTCAAACCACAGCTGCAGCGGAGGCGTTACGAGAAATGGGAGGTGAAGATATTTGTACAACATCATTGACAGCATATGATCCTCAGCCAAACGGAACCACAGAGACGATGGACGAAAAGTGCATACATAGATTAGTAGCACGACTGAAGATGACGGTTGCATTTGGGGGAAGGTGTGCTCATCAAAACGAGAGGATGGAACGAATGGAAGGGAAGGGAATATCATCCAGAGGCTGGATTGAATGGGACAGGACAGGACGGGATAGGACGGGATAGGATACGGTGTGATACAATGCGTCATGTATAGGCTTGCTTTTCTTGTTGCATTATACCCTGCCTATGTTTTGGCAATCGAGACGGAATCAAAAATGGAGCGAAGAGAAGAATACGACTGGAGTTTTGTGGTAGAGAACGAGGTCTAGGGTGCTACAAATACCTACCGAAGAAATATAATACAAAAGTCTTGATCTTGAACGAATTCATGCATGATCTGGGTCTCTCTGCTCCACTTTGAATCTTGATTTGATGTTCAGGTAGATTTTGTACATTCCATTCTCAGTTGCCCTACGCTTCTAATTGCACATTCGTTCCACGTCTTTGGATGATATATCTTGCTATTCTGGCTATAATATGCCATCAGCATTGTATTCTGCTAGCAAAGGTAGAGCGATAGAACAAATGGCATCTGGCAATAAAGGTAGCGGCAAATATCTGCAAACTCTCGCTCAGCACTCAATCTCCAGCCCCGGCTAGATACAAAGCAAAGATAGCAAAAGAAGTGCCTTGCCCCAAATTTTATTCCTCAAAAATCTCCTAAGAGAAGAGTATTATTCCCACTCCAAAATCCGGTTCCCACTTAGTCAATGAAATCCACATAGTCCTTGAAAGAATCGATGAGATCGGCATCAAATTCCTTCACCCAGTCTGGAAGATTTCCAGTAGCAAGAGATTGTTGAACAGGCTCAGCTTGAGTGGTTCGTCGATGCTTAATCTCATCAATATCACGCTCCAAACTCGTCTCTCTCGCAGTCTCTTCCTCGCCTTTACCAGACGACTCGGCTTCAGTTATTGCCTCTCCTGCTTCAAAAGTTGAAACTTTCTCGTCAACTTGGTTATCTTTCAAGTCTTCTGCGACATCGTCGAAAGCACTAAAGTCGAAGAGTCCCTCTGCGAAGCTTTCTCTCAGCGGTGGAGTTCCTGGTGATCGCACAGCAGTCGTCTCGAGCTCTGCCATGACAGCTTCAATCGAATTGTCATCGAAAATTGACTTGGACGAGTTTGGGTACTGGAATTTTATTGGATGTTCTGAAATTCGGACCTTGTCAGAATCAAATGCATGACCAGTGGTAGGAAAGTCATCATCAGACAAGTCGCCGTATCCAAAATCGCTTTCGGCGATCGGGATTTCCTGGAGTAGGGCAAGCTCTGAGCGAGTGTTGCTTCCATGGGAGGACTGAGGCTTCTGCTTGGGAATTCGGATTGATTTCTCTTTATTCCTCTGAATGCTCTCATGAAGATTTTGCAGCTTGCGATACTCTCGAGAAGCAGATGACGCATATGGAGCAGGTGGAAATTCCTCTTGAAGATCAACAAATTCTATATCTTCTAGTTCCATGCTGCTCTGTTCATCCGACTTGAACTTTGCGAGTGGGCCACGCTTTAGAGGCTGCGGCTTAGTCAATGACTGGTTGGATCTTAAATAATTATGTGACATACCTTGGACTTCTTAGATTGGCTTGGGTTGGTTCCCATTGCAGCATTGCTCTTCTTTGGCTTCAAAATTGAAGAATTGTCAGCTTTCCTTCATTCCCATAGCATGGAAACCACACACTGACTGACCTTACTCGACTCTCCACCAAGTGCACTGTCACTCAACAATCTCTTTTCAATATATTAGTTTAGGACTTGATCATTCAAAGTGCATCGCATCTCACCTTCCTCTTCCTCGATGGAGGCTTTTCCAATCCTTCATTGCAGCATTTATGCTTGCATGTCTTGCCATTCTTCAATAGCTGACCTTCTCGACAAGCGTGTAAGCACGCATACTTTCCATTTGACATTCGGACAGGTTCCAGGTTTTCAGTATTCACCGTCTTCACTCTCTTAGGTGGTTCAAGTTGTTCCAAATAATCAATGTCGGCAAACTCATCTAAGCCATCATTAGCTTCACCTCTCTCAATACCTTGCACGGCAGTGATAAGATCATCGTCCGAGAACTCGTCATCGCCAAATTCATCTGGTGTCACATATTTCTTCTTTTGAATTTCTTCTGGTGGCTCACGAGCTTCCAACGGCAAAAGAGAGCCTGGAGGGGGGAAATCAGAGGCGGGAATATCATGCTGGTTTGTAGACGACTTTACAGTTCCCACAATCTCGTCACAGGAAGCCCAGCATTTGATATGCTCGTCAACGCTCGTCAACTCGACAGTGAATTTCAGCTCAAACCCCTTGTCTAATTGCGTAATGTTTCCTCGCCAGAAGTGAACAAGTCGACCACTGGAAGTTTCTGCCATGAAAGTCAAAGATGGCGCTCTGCCAGCCCATCGTGGTGTTTTCACACCTCTGTAGCCGAGTATAGCCTTAACAATAACCTTTGGCTTCGTGCCTTGCTTAAAATGAGGCTTTCCGATGATCTCAGATCTGAGCTCCAGGCGAGGAAAAGCGCCGAGAATGTCTTTCATTTTTCTTCCAAAGGGCGGATTCTTGGACAGGATGCGTTCGATATCAGAAGCATCCTTCCCATCAAGCTTCTCGATCGTATTGATATTACTTCCGACCAATTTCCGAACTGCTGCTGGTCCGACTTGAGGAATTTGTCGGAGTTGTAAATTCGAATACTCCCAGAATCCCGCAGAGAGACTTCGAGCCAGATCAAGGGCATGGCGGGTAGCAATTGCATCTTCATCCGTCGACTTGCAGTCAATTATACACCGCATCAAACGATTCACACGTTCCAAAACTACCGATGTGTCCATCCCGAACTGCCGCCTGAAGCCGTTGAAGTCTTTCCCATTCGGAAGCTCGATACCTCCAAGCTGGACTTGGATTATCAAAAATATCTTATGGGCCGTTGTGGTTACAGCCTCCCTGACCGGAAATTTAATGAATGGTGACTTGTTCAACTCTCTGAGGGCGGGTCTCTCGTTCGGTTTCATTTTCAAATCCTTAAACTCAGCAGCTTGGCAAACGATTTCAAGCTGTCATAGTTAGTGAAGTATGATTTTCACATGAAAGTAGTGCTTACAAGATCCTCGGTTTTGGCCCTGGGTGAAATACTCAAAAGCAATTTCATCGTCTCGAACTTGACCATGTATCTGGACATAGCCTCCCCGTATACACTACAACCAAATTGGTCCTTGCTCGTGACTAGGTTGTACTCCTGAAGAAGTTTGATATCTCGCTCACAAGCTTGTTCCAGTCGTTGGTCAGTGTTACCGTCTGCGTCAACCCCAACGATATTGTAGTACTTGGGATTTTGTCTCATCCGAACACTCAAGAACGTTCCATTGAGCCAAACTTTAGCCTCGTAGATATTCTTGACTGTGCCGAGACTGATTTCAGAATTCAGCAACTCAATGAAGTTCAGGTGAAGCGTGCTTTCCAAAGTGTCTTGGCCAGTGATCATCTTTTTGTAGCGATCTACTTTCTCGCTTCTCGTCATGATTACAGCAACGGCACTGTCATCAAACTGTGGTCGCCCAGCACGTCCCAACATCTGCATGACCTCCAAGTCGGAATGTTCAGCAAGCTTTCCGTCTTGATAGCCGAGTGTGCCTTTAAGCACGACCAGGTGGCAAGGAAGGTTAACTCCGACAGCAAGGGTCGATGTACAACAGATAACACTGATAGTTCCACCCAGAAATCCCGTCTCGACAGCATGGCGGTCTTGAACATCAAGGCCTGCATGATGAAAGGCAATACCGCAATCCAGAAGCTCCCTCAAGTCTTTGCTCCCAACATTCACTTTCTGCCTCGGAGCAGGCCATGCGCGATCTTGAGTTCTTTGTCTAGACCACCACTCGGCGAGAATTACGGCAGTTTGTTCGCATGATTTCCTAGTATAACAGAACACTAGGATAGGTTTCCTATGTGTATACTTTTGAATCAAACTTGGGAGTTTGCTGTCAAGGAGCTTCTCGAATGCAAAGTCATTCATCATGCCATCAAAGCCGTGGACGTGCCTCTGTAATTTGACAGGTCTAAAATCCTCGCCGAAGGTTTCTCTATGGGCTGGTAAGTGTTGACTTGTGTGGTCCTTGCCCAACCAAGTCGCCACGTCCTGAGAATTTGGTATGGTTGCACTAAGTGCAATGAATCTGACATTTGCACTCATCTTCTTCATGCGAGAAACAACAGCCTCCAGTGTTGCACCCCGAGGATCCTTCAAAATATGAACTTCGTCTATGAGAAATAGTTTCACCATCTGAACGAGCTTTGCGTGATCAGTCCACTTGCGAGTAATACTATCCCACTTCTCTGGAGTGGTGACAATTATTGAAGCATCTCGAACTTTCTTCATCTCGCCGTGTATTGTATCTCCAGTCAACTCAGCACAAGGGATATTCAAATGGCTGAACTTCTTTGTCCAATCTCGTAGTCGTTCTGTACAGAGAGACTTGATTGGAGCCAAGTAAATGATTTTGAATGTACCCGGCTGATGACCTTCAACAATTTTGCAAATAGCCAACTCCAGCATAGCCGTCTTGCCACTTCCTGTGGGAGCTGATACTACAATGTTGTCGTTGCTCTTGTAGATGGGTGCAAAACATTTCGATTGTGCCGCATTGAAGAGTTCATAGGGGAAAACGTGGCGGAACCGATCAGGAAGCTCATGGGGAGAGATAAGCTGAATACCTTGTACCATTGGAGGAGCATGCTTCAGTGCCAAGGTGTTTATGTGATTTTGGTGCATGGATCTGTGGTCTGGAGTGTATGTGGATGGAATGGGTGAGGGTTGTCGAAAACCATGGTCTGCTGGCTGTGCAGATCGACGAGTGGGTGTTTGTTGCAAAGTCCTGTGGTTCTCCATGAAAACGTCATCTTCATATGAAATCGCTGCTTGGCTTGGTCCATAGGATGCCGAAGGTGCTGTCCGAGCAGCAGTTCGTCGAAGACTGACTCTTGTAGTCGGACTTGATCTCTGGCCAGCGAGTGGGGAAGAACTTGGGAGAGATGTTCGACCTTCAGGGCTATACAAATATCCACCTAGATCTTGTTAGCACCTCAAAAATCCAAGTGGTATGATAGAACACTCACTAAGGTTAAACGGTGGGGTGATCTGTTGCTTTTGAGGTTGTAGCTGGCTAAGCTTGCTGTTTGGGTGACTCCCAAAGATATTCCTAATCTCTGACTCCAAAACTCGTGCTGGGGCCATGAATTTCAGAGGCCTAGGCAACGGTACCGAGTTCTGCATCAGCATGGCATTTGCCAATTGTCCAATAGCATCTCCTGAGGGAGTATCATTGTGCACATGCGCTGGCGGTTGATTGAGCGGGGCGCCTTCACGCAGGTTCTGTGCAAATCGGAAGCGATTCACTGCATTGCTGAGGACTCGAGGGTTGGTTTCGGACTGGGTGAAAATGCTCTTTGGTGCAAGAGATAGTCTGCTTGAGCCTTCAGTAGGACGTTGCGGATGCTGAAGGGGCTGTTGGATAGGAACTCGGTCTGTCGCAGAAACGAGTCAATATGCAGTCAAGTCGATGGGAGATAATACACACTGTAAGTGCTGAGAGATGCCGGCTCTTGAGCTATCTGGCGCGTTGCTGGTGCAAAGTTCCAATCAGCTAGTTGCCGGTCTGCGGGTCCAAATGCATAGTCAAAGCCTCCGGTCTGATCATTCTGAGCAGTGTAGTTTGCAGCATCACTGAGGATGCGTTGCATATGAGGATCAAGCCCTCGGTCCATGCTGTGTGAAGACTGTCGAGTTCTGCGTGTGGGTTTGGTGCTAGAAATAGGAATAAAGCATAAGGTAGATTGGAGTGAGGACAATTGAAGATGTAGTTTATGGAAATCGGTACACCTGCTGAACTCTACAGCAGTACAAGGATGGCCTTGTAGAGAAATAAAACGACAGGAACAGTTGTGGTAGAAAGTTTTTGGACAAGATTGAAATGGGGTAGAAAACCAAATGTGGTCTTGCCATTCTGGGAGAAGAGCAGAACACAACACCACCTTACAACCCACAACCCTGCCACAGACATCTACATGATTACTGCACGTTTCTTCTTAACACATGAGGAAATTTAAAAGACATTCCAACGTGATATTCATCTTCATCTGTATTCTTGAAGTCATCTGCTGAGTCCTAGGCTTTCCACAACCTGGCGTCCAGCACAAGCTCGCACCAGAACCCATGCCTCAATATCTCATATACAAAACGACGAAATCCGCAAAGAAGGAACAGATATACAAAACTATATCTCTGATCCAGAACATCAGGATTTGATACCACCTCGGATTCCCACATGACGTCTCATCATGCATATTCATGTAATGCCATGCCCTATATATCCACCGGGCCACAAATGCTAGCCCAACCAGCCTCCGTGAACACCAAAGCTCGTCAACCATGAGAAAGAACGCCTAAGATCATGCGGCCGGCGAGCTGTATGTACTTCCGATATTTTGACGTGACCCTGCCCCGGATTTTTCGTTCGTGCTTGTGCACCCATCCCAAAATGATATTACAGATTCTACACTCCTCCTATTCAGTCGTCTCGCTTAGTCTTGCCTCGTGATGATCCCACCCTCGAGTGATGTCTCATCGGCGACGATGGCCTGGAAGTCGATAGCCCAGCAGACTTCAAACTATCCAGGGGAGCTAGGCCAAGCTGGCGATCTTCATCGTACCTTGGCGTGTAGCCATTATCAATCGTTGTCTTCTCGTAGCTGGCGATATTGATTGGTGGAGGTCTATTTTTTGTCCGCTCTTGTCCTGTGTATAGGTAGGTGGCGAATATGACCAGGGCAGTGCCAAAGACAAACTGGCAATATGTTAGCAAGGTCCAAGAGTTGGATTAGACAAAACTTACGTTCCAGGACACCGCGAAGTCAAAGAACCAAACGCTGAAGATAAAGCTAAGAATAATGCTGATCGATGTAGCAAAATTCTTGGCAATGTTGTCAGCGTAGTTGATGCACATAGCAACAAGCACTCCACCAAATGCCTGGAAGACAATAACCGTCCATACTACGGCATTGTAACCATCAAAGAACCCATTCTTGGCAATTTCTTCTCCGTCTTTGAAGATGACGCCCACAAGCAAAGCCGGAAACAGCGAATAAAACGATAGCTGGACGTTCCTGGTCCACACTGTGACGTGTGTTGTGGACTCCTTCAGCACTTTTTCGAAATACACGCCTGTCAAGCCCGAAATTGTAGCTGCCACCAAAACCGACGTAAGGCCAATGGAGTAGTTCATGATCGGTTTCTTCAATCCTAAATCTTCCTCGATCCCCTCATAAGTCGCGGATCGCTTGGCAAGCCCTTGAGAGAAATCCTCCAGACCTCGCTTCGTCAATTCTCTTGCAACCTCCGCTGCTCCAGTACCCAATTGACCCAGCTCGTGGAAAGACCGGGGAAAGTAGAATCGAGAGTGCGCGTCTTGAACTCCGGCGTAGGCAGAGGAATCGGCGCTTGGAAGTTGGACAATTGCAACACCGAGCGTCAGAAGAATCAAAGAAAGCCATCGCTTCGAGGACAATGCTCGCCCAAGCATGGTCACACTGAAAAGAGCTGTCGTAAGGATCTGCGAGATAATTAGTGCGGTTCGGCCCCAAGCAGGCTAACGCCCTACCTTCAATTGGTACAAAATCTGGAAATGTACAGCATCCAAATTGCTCACTGCTATGTACTGGAGGGAATTCTGTAGCGTGTACAGAGTCGCGGGGATCGCCAATTTCCAGCCGTCACCCGAGAATACAGAGTTATATAACTGTTCGAAAAGGACTGTCGCAGGCGTAGAAGGTGGCAGGGTTCGTGAGATATCGTACATGGCAATCGTCAGCGAGAGCGCCAGCTTAATGACTTCGTTCAGAAACACAGCTGTGGACGTGTAATAGCGATGTCCGCCAACAATAGGCATTACTCGACTGTAATGCATAATCTGCCTGGTGTCAGTAACATGCCCACCATCGACTCCCTATGACGCAGGCGGTACTGACAAGTATGTGGGCGGAATTCTGGATACAAAGCTGCTCCCAGTTAGCACGAGTCCAATGGCAGACGCCCAGCGAGAAAGATTTACTGTAATGAGCGAGATATGCTTCATGGACACCCCCATCACGGCGTGCGCCCTCTGCGGCGCCTCTACAATCGCCATGGCTCCCCTTTGCCCTCAGGGGACTTTTTTTTTTCTTTCCGTGACGCGGTTTTGATCGCAATGCGGCCACAGGCAAGGTGAATTGCGGATTGCGGGCTGCGTATTCTGCACGGGAGAGGGCGATCCAGAGGCAGCGAGGTCTCCTGGAGCGGTCGGTGGTCTGGGGGAAAGGACTGGAAGGGAGAATGTCTTGCAAACAACAATGACTTCAAGGCAGGTTCCTCTCTTTTCGCGGGCCAGACTAAATCGACGGGTCTCGCTCGCTTGGGGTGCCTGGGGGTGTTGGATCTGCACGTCTGCGCTGCACTTGGCACTCGGGGGTGGCTGACGGCCAATGATCGCGCAGCGGATTCGCCTGGTTGCAACAAATCGACAGGGTTTCGCGGTGGCTGCGCTGCTGTGCTGCTGCAGAGCTGCTCTGGCTGTGGAGGGGAGTGGAGTGGGTGAGGGTCACAGAGGGTCAGAGAAGGTCACCCGGAGAATTCAAGAAAATATCATATGCAAAAGGAGGTCCCGGTCGACGACGTGGAGATACGGACAGTACAGCACAGCACTGCACAATACACAGACCTGGATGACGCTCTGGCTGAACATTTGCTTTTGCGCCTGGCAGCAGCCAACTTGAAGGGTTCAGCAACATTCCACCGCGCAGCAGAATTGACTGATGTTCTTTTTCCGCACTCTTGGGCCGCCTCTGATGTGCTTCGAGAACAATGCCAGATTCCAGCCCATCCCATCCCTTCCCTTGCCCTACCTGACCCAGCCTGACCCATCCCGAGCCAGCATGCGAAACGGCACTCGTGATCAGCAGCATCCAGATGTTTGAGGTCACACTCTCACACTTCTCCCTCTTCCTCTTCTTCCCTCTCCCTCCGGCTCCGCATCTCTCTCACAGCCCATCCAAGAGCATCCCCGACTCCGACTGCCTCCCTCCCTCCCTTCTCCACACTCCGCTCCACCGTGTCGCAAATGCCGTTTCTACGTGGTCCAATGCCAGAGATCAGACGGCACGGCTCACACGACTCGGGATGCAGCGGTCAACAGATCAGCTGCCCAACCATTCATTAATTAATTGATTGATTCCCACACTCGGATGCTGCAAGCGCCATAGCGGCGGGCGGACTGGAGCCGCTGGAAAGCTCCACCTTCACACCGCAACGAGGAACGCTTGAGATGAGAAGCAGCCAGAGGTGAGAAGACTTCGGCCGGAGGAGGAGAAGGAGAAGGGGAAGAAGCAGCAGCTGCAGGAGCTCCTTCTCCGGATTTGTGGGTCGAGAGAGATAGGTCACATGACGATTCTTAATGCTTGTTTAGATCTTGGGTCCAGACCTTACAGTATCTATGTAGGTACAGTGCTGCCGACTCACGTATCAGGTGTAGAATCAAACCGCTTTGGAAGAAGCTCAATTGGAACAGAGGTGACGATCAAGCTCGGATGAGCACCCATTTATTAAAAACTAAAAGCCTCCCACCAACCCCATTACCTGCCAGCCCAACCTGAAATTCGTTAAGGGCCTTCCTTTCCTATGTGCCACCCCCAAATATGCCCAATATTTCGAGGCCCGCCGAGACGTGGGTATAAATGCAAGCAAAACGCTGTATGTTCGACAAACGAAATTGACAAAGGAAATGTGTCCCTCCTTCATAATCATCCCAACTCCACCATTACATGCCCCAAATGACACCGCTTTCGTGATCCTCCAACAAGTAATCATGATTGTTGGCTTTGCCGTCCTCCACAAACCGGACAGCACTCGTGTTGCGCTTCTTATTACCCAACCCTCCAGACGCACCGACCGCGCTGAGTCTTGCTGCTGATGGAGGCGTGGCCGGAGCATACTTATCACTCCGCGGGTAAGGTGTGATAAAGGAGTCGGGTCTTCCCTTGCTATTCTTCGACGGGGCCCAGCTATTTCGGGGCGTCGAATTCTCGTCCGAGCCAAAGCTTAAGAAATCACTGAGATCTGGAGATGGTTCCGAAGCGTCGACAGCTTGTGACACGGAGAGGGGCGTGTCCAGATAAAGGAGCACTCTTTGCTTGCTGTTGGGCACTCCAGCACTGCGAGCTGTGTTGACACTGGACGTCGTCGAGTATCTCGAAGCACTCCTCTCCGGCACTCGTGGTGGCGAGGGAGTCTTGTTGGTTTCATGCTCCTCGATGATCTCCTCCCGCATACGTGCCCTCTTCTGTCGCAACGCTTCCAGGAGGGCCTCCTCCTGCTTAGTGACCGCCATAAAACGACTTTCTCGAAATTCTACTGAACTTGGGGACAGGGGTGGGGTTGGCTGATGGTGCGATGTCCCAGATAAAATGGATGGTGGCGGCTGCCGAGAGGATCGCTTTTCTTTTGGCATCGAGACACGATGTTGCTTTTCCTGACGTGGTTCATAATTCTCCGCCTGAGCCTGAGGTTGCTGCCACGCGCCAGAAACGCGTGCACTACGAGATCCTGTCTCGGGAATGGTGAGCAGGGTCTTACCTGCCTCCCTTTCGGCGCCATTTCGCTTCGTCTTTGTGGCTGCCAATCCTCCAGGCAGACCTGACGATTGTCGTCGATTATCAGTTGGCCGGAGGAAATTACTGCTGTGGGTCGCCTGCTGCGTGTTGCGGTTGCTTTTCATCGAGACCATACTGGGAGATTTGACGGGCTCCGAGTCTGAAGGCTCCCCCTCGGAATCGGATGACAAGGATAGCACGCTTTTATCTTTCAGATCAGAATGAGACGATATGCTGGTAGCTGTATGCCTAGATGTTTTCGTATTGCGACTTGAAATGCTGGCGGCGCTTGACATATCGTAAGGCGATACCATCATGCTCGAGCGAACGTTCTTCCACGAAAACGGCTCTCGGTCAGGATGGTCGCGATAGTTCTCCGACCTGCTTGGCGATTTGGACGGACGTTCGTGATCTGAATGACCATATCCATCCTTCTTAGCTCTTGCAGCGAGGCGGTCAGGAATGCTTGCTTCGGGAATGCGGTCCATGTGCGGTGACCGGACCGGTAGATGTTCGTAATGATCATACAGGTCAGGGCGTCCTCCATCCAAGGTGCGTGTCTGTGGATCATAGGAGCGAGTTGTGCGAATACTGTTCTTCTGTGACTGCATAGATTCCTTGCTGGGCGATTTCTTGAGCTTTCTGCGTCCAGAGTCCGGTGGCTGGCTCGAGTTTCGTGAGTAGTTGGTCCACAAGGAGGACGGAGAGGCGGTTGAAGTTGTCAAATCAATTTGACTTTTTTCACCATGTTTCCGTGACCTTGGAAATAGCATTGATAGATCCAGCCTTCCGGGCTTCTTGCGCATCTTTTCCGGTACCATTTCCTCTTCCTTGATGTATGGACTCTTCTCTCTGAAGTTGTCTTCAAATCGATCGATAGACGACTCCACATGTAATAGGGGGCTCCTTTGCTGCACTGGAGGAAAGCCTTTCCGTAATGCTAGGTCTCGTGCAGAAGACGCCGATGTTTGTTGTGAAATTGAGAGCGGCGATTTCTGGCGGTCATAGTACGATTTCAGTGTGGACGAGGAATCGTTATGCCTCAGTCTAGCCCCGGATGTGGCACTGGCACTCTCATCTCCAAAATTCAACCCCAGCAACGTTGACGAAGGTTTCCCGTGCAACCTATGCTCATGAGGAAATACACCTGATTCTCGGTCCCATTGCTCGGATTGAGACTCATGCATACTTCCATTTTCATTCGTGGATTGTGTCGATTCCGAAATTGAGATGCTCATACCACTTGATCTCGATCCAGCATGCCTCCATGAGTAGTCTTCAGCTATCTCTCGCGTGGGCGAATCAATGTTGAGATTATTGTCGGTTCCAAGTATCCGTTGCGCTTTGGAGAGGCGGTGGTTGGAGATAATCGACGACGGTGTGCTTGGAACTGGATGTAAGTCCTCTCTTGTAGTCGTCGTCGCGTGCCTCCGCCCAGGCATGGGGAAGGAGAATTTGGACGTTCGACCCATCGTTCCTATGTATCAGGACCTCGATTCAGTCGCTTTCAAGCACAGCTGCTGGCTCTGAGAGGATGCAATTGAATCAAGGTAACCACTCCTCGCAGTAAACACAGCTGATAGATTTCCTGACGTCGGCCACCGGCTCATTATACGGTCGTTATTCGGTGATGATAGCAGGCTGGTGATGGATCTCCGCAGCGGGGTCGCCAGATATAGTGCTCGTCAAGTTTGTTTCAACACTGCTGCGTCCCTGTCCGCTTCTCGCAATGACGGGCGACTTTCTCACAGCGGGCAGAGCGCGATGCATATGCAGAGAAGGCAGAAGGAAAGGAGGAACATTCTGTGGTCGTAGCCAGGACGCTCGGTCATACTTGAACGACCCTAAGAGGGAAGCCCGTGGTAAAAAAGCAATCTCTTGGAGAATGCGTGGGTCTTTGGGCGGACCATGGCACTCGCTAGTGCCAAATGTCAATCATTGCGCCCACATGCCAGTCTCATCCAGGGATTCTGGGGTCATCGTCAGCCCGTGGGATCAAGGGTTGAGAGTGTCCAGGGTCTGCCTGCACGTAACCATTGCGATGATTGAGGCACGGCGGGCTTGTTTGCAATTGAGAACATCGTGGTCAACGCGTGCCAGGGGGAGGCGAGAGAATGTCTCATTCGAGAAGGTCGAGGAGGAGCGGCGGCGTCGAGGACGGGACCTCGGGACATCTTCTCAAACTCAAAACAGCGCTCAGTTCAGCTGGCTGTGGTTGAGGTCGGTCCACGAGCATTGCAATAATAGAATGATCGAACCCCTTCCCCATCCCACCGCCCACCGCCCACCTCCCTCGCCCCCTTGCATCCGGCGCATATCGATTCTCGGGAGACATGGACACGGTGGGCAGAGTCAACCAATTTTCCTAGGTGCAAGCAATACCGGAAAGCCACATGGGCAGGGAAATCCGGCTTCCCTGGCTGCCATTGGCCTACGTGCTGATCTCCAAATCGAGTCCCGGCCAAGGTCTCCTTCCCTTGGCTCATTTGTCCCGCCGAGCCCTGGTGCCCGTGGACCGTTATTTCGACGATCGGAGAGAGGCATGATTCTGCAGCGAGCCATATCACCTCTCGTTCTCGCCTCTCGGCCGGTGCTGCCGATATAAGACAGAGACATCATCTCAAATCTCAAACCTAACCCCCTTTATCCTCGTTCGCTCTGTTCGCGATCATGCGTTACTCCACTCCTCTCCCCTTTCTGATGCAGAAACGCCCGGACCGCATGGAGAGCCCAGTGTCAAAAGGAAGGAAGGAAGGTCGGCTGGTCAATCCTCGCTCCCTCGGAAGAAGGGGTTTGGATCCAATGTGTACAGTACAAAACGAATTATGCAATTTGGCCTGTACGAAAAAGACGTTCGACTTTCTGAAGTCGGACGAGGAAAAAGCCTGTCCAGTCCTCCCGGCATGGTGGTGGTACCTTACCTCACAGTCGCCCTAGGTGCCGACTCTGCAGTCATGACTAGTCAACATAAGGAAGGGATCGAGTCAAGGTCTGGTGGAAATGAGGAGCTTTCCCATTGGACGGCGCAACGACGAAGCAAACGACGACGAATTCCATCTCATAGCCATCCACGATAATCCGAGCAGGAAGCCACGAGTACAAAAAGCTCGGTCCTCTGCTTCCTGCAGCGCTGCAGAATGCATGCCGATTCGAATCACTGACTTGTCAATTGTGATTGACTGCATGCAAACAACCATTTATTCTGCACCTTCGGACTTCAGCATCAAGCACACCATGCTCTCTGCTCTGGCATCAGTCTGTGCGCGCAAATCACAAATCTCAGGACCTGTTTTGATTCACGGAACACATGTCTTGCTGTTCCCTTGACTTCTCACCTCTGTATCGCACAAATTGTTTGTTTCATCTGTGGCTTTGATCTCTCTGGGCTTCCTACCCCACGGATGCAAAAAGCAATGAAAGACTTCGCTGAATCAACTTCCGAGAAACTTCTCGCGTACTGCCACCCGGATTTTCCATCAGATGAACTTTGAGATTTGAGACGAACAATTGGAAGCTTATTTGTGTAGCAAGGTCGGTTATATTTTACAAAAAGCAATGATATATTCTTTTAAGTTTCTTGGCCGACGATGATCAAAATAGCTACACAGCTCTGTATCAGTGCAAATAGCTAAACACACAAGTACATCGATATTCGTATGTATTCGAACCCCAGCGTATACGCTCATATTCTGGTTGAAGACGAGACACGACTTCAAGGGCGCTTCAAGCTCCACGGAGTACCAGAAGATAACCTTGGTCTCATAACGCGCTTAGCAGATTTGACGTCAAGTTCGACATCTGCCTTCCGCTTTGCTCCCAAAAGAATCTCAGGCTCAGCACACTCGTCACCTATACCAGTTGCTGTGGCGGGAGCATATGGGTCCAACGCAAGTGAGTAACTCACATGAGGGCTCGGCGTCCCTTGTGTAGATGTGTCGTCGGTAATGGTGACATTTGAAGGGTGAAAAATCCGAGGTTGCCTCTGCGAAGTCTTGGATGATTGAGCGAGTTGCCTGGGACTGGCTTCGAGATTCTCTGTCTCTATCTCTTCGTCGTCATTCTCTGGTGAATCTTTATATACTTCCAACTGGGTTCAGTTAGAAGGTGCTTATATCACACTATAGTCTTGACAATAAGCACTTACGAATTCTTCAATCCCCATGCCTGGGTTAAAGTACTGCTCAGTCACCTTGCTTATCTCTCCTGTGATCATGAAAAGCTTTGCTTTGTGTTTACCCGTCGGCAGTTGATATAAATGTGTTTCAGTCTTCAGCAGATGAAGGATTTCGGAAGCTTTCCTAGTTGAACAGTCTAGTCGGTTAATAAGTCAGTGGAACGCATTTGGGGATATCCTGAAGCTCACCCAGATACGAGGCAATGTCTTTGATATGCATTGGGCTTCTCTCATCTAAGAAGTGGTACAAAACTTGCCGCTTTATGCAGAGTGACTCTACTTCTTGCAGGTGCAATTTGTGACTTGGAAATTGCGATTTGAGACAGCTATAACATATGAAGATCTCGGGCTGAACAGAAACAAGGTAGCCATAGCACACCAAATGGCGGCTACCATCACAGACTCTGCACTTAATCTACTAGAGTCAGTCCCGCAGATGCAAATTGAACCAGCCCGTGCTTACTGTATCATCCTTCGCCGCCAATTCCTGTGATTTGAAAGTCTGCGATCCAGCTTGGCACTCACAAAAATTGGATTTGTCAAGTCGCTGGTAATCACTACCGCGTTTTTGGTAATCTTGTGATTGCTCGACATAGTCAAGCACAGCCTGTGTGTAATGGACAGTGGGACATGACTGCCGGCCAAGCGACGGGGCTGAGTTGACCAGCTGTGTATCAAAGTCATCGATTCTAGAGACTCCCTATAGGTGTATCAGCTTCATATCACCAAAGAGAGCAGCGTCAATTGCGAAATACCATTGTTTCAACCTGGGCGACTATTTGGGGTTGTGTTTCTCCTTCAAGGACCTCAGATGTTCCACGTAGACGAGCTGAGGTTGCTTGCCGGCTGACTTCAGGTAGCTTCAAAAGCACAGTTTCAACTGCATTTAAATTGGCTTGAGCTTTATAGCTCTCTTGTGTTGACAGACGTTCAGGAAGCACCATGCCAGCGAAGACACTACGAAAATTAGCAAATTCCACTTGTCCACCGGCTACATCAAGTGTGTACCTGTGATGACCCGTTGTCATCGTCAATCTCGAATCCAGAGGTGCCTCTTCCATGAGAGCCGTCAAACCATCTCCTCCGACATGAAATCCGACAGGACGGTAATCTTCAGCCCCAATATACTTCATAGTTAGAAACATCCGGAACGATTCTGTGTTCACCATATCAGAGACGCAAGATTCAGCATTGGCTAATGGGAGCGTACTTGGAAGGCTCAAATTCTTAGCACGATGAGACCTGTTTAGGTTAACAAGAAGGTGATTGATCTGCGTGAGCATGTAATCCATTTGGGTCTTTACGTCTCCAATAGAAAATGAGCTTATCTTCATGATATCGTCCCCGTTCTCAGCAGTGATTTCAGCTAAGCGGATTCCATTCTTATAATCAAAGCCCAATATATAAGACTCGATCAGATTTGTTGTGGACGGGGGGATTGGTCTAGCGTGTGCAAAGAAAGTTGTAGTTTGGATAACGATCCATTCTCTAATGCCTCTTTCACACCGTTTTCCTGCCCAACATGTCAAAACAGTTCCCGGTGTTACTGAGTATTAACTTACAAGACAATACAACAATTTATCTGCATCTTTGTTTTTATGGCGAGGGAGAATTGCCCATGATTCCAAATTATCGGTTCGTTTGAACGCAGGTGTACCAGTAGATTGTGTGCCGTTAATGAATGCATCGTAAGAGGTGTTGGGGTCAGCTGGGTCGCAGGTGCGGAAGACAAAGTATAAGCCTGGAAACATATGCCTTTTTTACAGCTTAGTACTGTGTCAAGTAGAGATTATGGAGTTTTGGTAAGTACCGAAGCCACAGGATGTGACTAAACTGAGCTGCAAGTCAATGATTCGTGCATTCCATGGCGTCTTCAATCTGGACATACCGTCGTAGTAATGATAATTCGTACGAGCTCAATGCTTTGGGTCTTGCTTGTCGCATGAGTCACGACTGCAGCTGGAGTTCGCATCTCGAGAGCTACAAAGCTGCAGAGCGGGAAGAAAGCCTGGCCGAACGTTAAGAACGACAGTGGTTGTTTTGCCGACAAGGATTGACTGGTTCTCAGAGTAGGTAGCAGATTGGGGGAAAGGAGGTCTGCGGAATGAAGATGGAGGTAGGATGGCGTTAGAAGCGTCGAGAGTGTGGTTTTGCACGAGCCAGAAAAAGGGTTGCTTCCGTTTTGGGAAAGAGGGAGAAGGAAGACCAGCGCTGCTCAAGAGTGCATCAGCAAAAGGAGCAAAACTACCACTGGCTTGAGTGTAATTTAACTGTGCTTCCGACTTAGTTATCACATACACCTGTCTCCTGACTGCTCTGAAGCACGGCTTGAGCTGAGATTGACATTTGACGAAGATTACCTGACTAGGTCCACTGCTTAACTCAGTGAAGATCAAGAAGTTACGAGCCAAGTACTTTTGTTTGGCGAACGAACTCAGTCACTTTCTTCACTTTCTACGAAATCATCAATCCCTGACGATCCTCGAGATTCTTGGTTGCCCGTAGAAATAATAAGACCAACGTGTCATCCTAATATTTCGTTGTGAATACGGGAGGGAAATATGCAATGAGCCTTTTGGCTTTATCCCTAAAGATGTACAAAGAACTAGGCAAATGCAGGAAACGGTGAATAATTGTCTGAGGAGTTTTGCCACTGACCCGTATGACTTCAACGTGGCTGGAAGACTTTCCTCTCGCTTTCATCGTAGTATTGGGCTCACTTGAATAAAGGAGAGGATAGTGGGAACCTGCCTTTCCAACACTGACATCACACTGCCCGGCAATAATGTTCCAAGCTTCTGTTATTGCATACATCGTGAAGTTGAGACCTTCAAAGTCATCCATCGTGTTGGCGAAGCATTACTCAGCATCTGGGTGGGTGATAATCCCCATTTGATATTAAGACAATTTTTTAATAGTTGAAAGCCCTTTCCAACCCCCAAATCTTTTTAGTGATACAACTCGCAGTTGATAGCAATATTCTAGGCTACGAAGCAAGATAGTGAACGTGCTATCTTTGCCTGAAAGTCTCAAGGACAGGGGTGGATAGGTGACATTCAGGTGGCGGCTACCTTATGTTCCTTGTTAGACTAGGAATATCTGACAATATGCACAGCTTTTAGCAAGAAGTTGACCTCGGCTTGGATGAGAACTGTTACAGAAAATTAAGTCTCGAGGTCATCAGCCCATGAATCGTTGTCCCCATTGTTAAGACCGGTCAACGGAACGATTGATACTGCAGCGCGATTCCTGACAACACTATCTCGTGAGCATTGTTTCCATTGCACCATTAGTTGAAACATTTTTGAACCCCCAGACGAATTGTGGGAAGCAAATCGTTGGTAACAGAACGAGCCGCTTTGATCACAATGCAAAGTCCAGTAGAGACAAAGCAGGTATGAGCTAAGGGAATGAACTGCCAGAAAGGGACGATTGGGGCATCAAACAGATTGCATCATTGTTCCGATGGAAGATGCAAGGAGGGAAGACTCGAGGAGGGAAGACTCGAACATGGTGATTTTTGCTCTTTGTCATGTTTTGGGTTTGGAGGCGTGTGAAGTTGCAAAGGGGCGGAGGCGAAGTAGGTGGACGTGGATATCGAGCGAGGACGCTAGCGGGCAGAAAGTGGCAGGAAGAACTTCAGCTGAAGCTACCGGCAAAACCACCACCGTCACCTCGTCCCTGTTCCGACCACAACAACCACAAACATAATAAATTTCCTTTCTTCGGATCATTCTGCTTGCACTTGCAACTGGAGTCTTTGCTCGTGAACCGCCTGCATTCTCGATTCCGGATCTCATTCGTCAAGCCAGGAACAGGATTCTTTTGCTGCGAGCTCCGCCATTCCGCATTCGTTTCCGGTTGAACATCGACCACGACGCCCCCACTTCCACCACAGTCGACCTCGAATCTTCTGCGAGACCTGGCTATGGTGTTGCTGGCACATTTGTAGGATACCGGTGGGTGTGTACTGCTTGGGATTCGCACGCGTCCGTGGTTTCGTGTTAGGACGCGTTTGGGCTTGTGGGCGAGGGGCAAGACTTGAACATCCGAGGTGCTCAACATCTACAAAAATCATCTGCGTCACTGAAAGCAACTATGGATCCTCCACCGGTGCGAATTTCTGCAAAGAGGCGAGCCGCTTCGGCCTCACATAGTTCAACGGCTGTGTCGCAGAGCTTCTTGTCTCAAGGTTCACCAAGTCCGTTTACATCAAGTTCAATGCACATGCAGGATGGCGTCGAGGCACAACCTCCGCGACCGAAAAGTCAAAGCCAAACGGTATCAATAGCCTGGGCCGATGATACAGTCTCTCGAAGGACGTCAACATTACAAATCGGAGTCGCCGAGTGTGTGGAAACGAAGACGGTTACGACAACCACTACAACGAAGAGATCGTATCCTCCCCTCCTTATTCGACAGCAGTCTCTCGATAATCTTGATGCGAAGGAATATCCCTTGGCTTCTAGGCCGACTCCAATAGAGCTGCTCAATTTCTCCTATGAACTTAGCCAACTGGACGCTGAAGAAACAGAACGGCCTAGCCGGGAGAATACTGTGAAAGAGGTGCGTTGTGTCTTTGAAGATAATCCATGCCATGTAAAGCTAAAACATATTAACTAGGAAACTCGATCTTCGTCTCGACGGAAAGGCCATAGATTTGATTACACGAGAGATGGCGCCGACGACGAGCAGAAGATTCAACAAAAGAATATGATTCAGGAACTACGCGCAGAGAGAGTTAGCCAAAAGCTTTCATTAACAAACCAGAGAAGACTTGCGAAGGGTCTCATGGACGTTCGAACAGGCTCAACTAGATCAAGCAGCGGAAAGTCGCGCAGATCTCAAAACTTCGTAGATTCGCGAGCAGATGATGATGTGGACTCGGACACATACACTGAAGGACTGTTTCGACCGCGCGGTCTTGGGATGCAGATGCCGGATGAAGGAAACTTTCCTGCGACGCCTGATCTATCAGAGCTTGATGCATCATCCAGTGGTCGTGTCGGGCCGTTCAATACGTCCTTTTTTGAAAACTCATATACCCCACAGTCTCGACTAAGCCAAAATGATTCCTTCGAAGACATCCGGAGTCCATCAGAAATACAAAATTCACAATCCTTTGCTAACGCTGTTGCAACTCCCCCAATAGCAGATTCTGACCTGGAGCCACTGAGCACATCAAATCCAGACTTTACCCATGTACCGACACGACGGCCGAGTGTTAACACGGCTGCTGCTCCGGATGCTAGTCTTCCAAGCCCAGGTCTTTCCCCGATGTATACATCCGATCAAGGAGCATATCCTGACGCCGATGAAGAGGACGATGTGGGTGCCCCCAGCCCAGCCACGCAGTTTGGCGAGAGTCAGGACACGGTCGAGAACGAAGATTTGTCTGGTGCTTCCGAATCACAGATACTTGGAGCCCTGCAAAGATTTAAAGGAGACACACATCTGGGCACCCAGAATCCAAGTATGCTCGACACCCAAAGCATGATTGAAAGCTTTGCCGCAATGCCAAGTGAGATGAAAACATTGATGATGTATCAATTTCTCCGAATGTGTCCACGGAAAACCCTCCACTTCGTCGCGAATACAGTCAATCCGGCTTTGAAATGCGATTTCTTGGACCAGCTTCCATTGGAATTGTCACTTCATATTTTGAGTTTTCTTGATCGTCGAGACTTATGTCGAGCAGCGCAGGTTTCCAGGCAGTGGAGAAACATTATCGACTCAGATGAGACTGGCTGGAAGGAGCTGTTTGATCGGGATGGCTTTGTACTTCCTGCTGGTGAACTGGAGAGAGCTATCCGACAAGGATGGGGCTGGCAAGACCCATACGGGCCGGATGGGTGTGAGGAAGATATCAGCCCTTCCAGAGCGAACGACGAGGAAGTTGTTTCTGAAAATAAGAGAATAGAGGCTGGCCCTTCGAGAAGAAGTCGATCGGCAGCCTCGAAGAGAAAGCGTGTTGCGCGGGATTTGAACTCGGATCGAGCGAAGCGCAGGGCAGTTGCACATGAGTTCGCTAGCAAAGCTCAAGGCATGGTCGCACAATACCCGAACGGATCGAAATTTCATAAAACAGAGGGGCCCCTCAGCGCAGCAAACGCAGCTGCTATCGCTGTCCCAAACCCGGGTCGAGGACTTCCTGCATTACAAAAATTGCACCTATTCAAATCGCTATACCGAAGGCACTACATGCTTCAAAATAGTTGGATGAACGGCAAAGTCGCACCACATCATTTCGCTTTCCCTGCTCATCCTGCCCATGTGATTACATGTCTTCAGTTTGATGATGACAAGATTCTTACCGGCTCCGATGATACCCTTATACATGTATATGATACGAAGACTGGACAATTACGCAAGAAACTTGAGGGCCATGAAGGTGGTGTCTGGGCTCTGCAGTATGAGGGGAACGTACTTGTATCCGGATCTACAGATCGTTCTGTTCGGGTCTGGGATATCGAGAAGGGTCTCTGCACACAGGTCTTCCATGGCCACACCTCGACAGTGCGATGCCTTCAGATTTTGATGCCTGAGATGACAGGGCGTTACGAAAATGGTAAACAGGTCATGATTCCCGAGAAGCCTCTCATAATCACTGGATCTAGAGATTCTCAACTTCGAGTTTGGCGACTTCCTGAGCAGGGATCAAAGCGTTATATTCAAACAGGGCCACCAGCAAACGATGCTGATTGCCCGTACTTTGTGCGCGTTCTTACTGGCCATGGCCATTCTGTGCGGGCTATCGCTGCTCATCAGGACACTCTTGTCAGTGGTAGCTATGATAATACTGTACGCGTGTGGAAAATCTCTACTGGCGAAACAGTCCACCGTCTGGTCGGCCACGCAATGAAAGTATACAGCGTCGTTTTGGATCACAAGCGAGGTCGTTGCATCAGTGGTTCGATGGACAACTTCGTGAAAATATGGTCGTTGGAGACTGGGGCATGTCTCTTCACTCTAGAAGGGCATACATCACTCGTGGGACTTCTCGATCTTCGCGATGAGCGTTTGGTTTCAGCAGCTGCAGACTCGACCCTTAGAATTTGGGATCCAGAAAATGGGCAATGCAAAAGCACGCTGAGCGCACACACCGGAGCCATCACTTGTTTCCAACATGATGGGCAAAAGGTTATCTCGGGGTCGGACAGGACTCTCAAGTTATGGAACATCAAGACGGGTGAATGCATCAAGGATCTCTTGACCGATCTCAGCGGAGTTTGGCAAGTGAAATTTGATGAGAGGAGATGCGTTGCTGCTGTGCAGAGAGATAGCCTCACTTATGTCGAGGTTAGTTGTCAACAAAATTCTGGTTCTTCATAGCTAACATACAAATACAGGTCCTTGACTTTGGCGCGTCGCGAGACGGAGTTCCTGCACGCAAGCGTGGCAGCCGCAGAATCCTACCAGATTTAGATAGTGTGCCCTCCATCGAAGCCATCAAGTCCGATGACGAAGATGAGGGAGATATTCTCTGATATTCTATTTCATTTCCTCAGCCGAGAAACGTTCTCGTCTTACTTTGTATTCATTTATTCATGATGGCGCACATGAGGGGGTCGACCACACGGGAGGCATGTTTTACATCATGCATAGCGAAGGATATTATGGCATTGGTATTGCCATTGTACATGGGGTTTTCATTTTTCATGACATGTGGTGTTAGGAGTCTTGGGCCCAGCTGGACGGACAAAACCAGTGATGATGAGAAATGACGACCGTAATTTTTATGGTTTGGAGCGCAGCTGTCTTTTGCAATTTGATATCTTGCTTTCTCCAGCGTGGGTGGAAACTTTGGCACGTTTTGGTCTTCGAAGTCTCTGCCTCTTCACTCTGGAAGGGATGGTAGAACGGTGTCACATTGCGTAATGAAGTATGGTGCTATAGGTTATGATGGACGAACGGGAGACAACCAGACAGATAAGTCTAGGGGCACTGGCATGGATTGCTGATGCGCGTGTGAAATATAAAAGAACGTTCTCATATCTTGTGCTCATTTCGCTGTACTTGCTTGCTTGAGGTGTCAACTACTACTGTCTACATCTAGCTTCCCTCCGCATATAGCGCCACACATACGCACCCCACTTCCCATCCTCACTGTTCGCATTCCTGACCGTCGACCTCTTCCCTTGCTCGTCTTCCTCAAAAGCAAACTCATCCAGACCCAGTTCCAACCTGCCCACCTCCCTAAATCCTGCCTTCTCAAACGCTCTGTAGCCTCCATCCGATGAGGAGACCCAGGCATAGACACCGTCATGGGAATCAGCAATGCCTGTCCCGTACGCGATGAGCGATGACCCGATGCCCCGGCTCTGGTAGGCTGGGTGCACGGCGGTTGCGATGAGGACGACGCATTTCGCACCGGGCGGCGTGAGGTGTGCTTGCCAGAATGACATGGAGGCGGAAGTTAGGCCGTTGAGTTGTTGGATTGGCCGGAGCGACGGGGAAGGTTGGGAAAGGAGCTCAGAGATGGTTTGGTTGTGAGAGTGAATTTGGGCTTTCGATTCTGCATCTGTCTCTTTCTCTCTCTGCTCACTCAAGCGTAACGAGTCCCCATCATCGTGCTGAGGCTCAGTGGTTGTATCTGTTGGGCCTTCCATACCCTTAACCCTCTTAGCTACATTAGGGTTCTCACTCTCATCCACCTCAAATCCCTTGAAAGCCCAACACGTCCATCCTACAATCTCTCCTTCGCCTTCTTCCCCTTTCGCTTCATCCGCTTTAGAAATCACAGCTTTCACTACCGCGCACCTCTCCTTTGGTAGCGCCATCCAGGATTCCAGGGCGGGAGACATACCGAAAGATGTGTCTTTGACGATATTGTTCAGTTGTGTGTGCGTGTCATTCCCAAATGCGAGTTCGGAGATACGTGATAGGACTGGGATGTCCACGGCGGTGGCAGGGAGAATGCTGATTTGAGTCTTGGTGTGTTGCCTTTGAAAGGGTGACAATGGGGAGGAAGTCATTGTTAATGAAGTGGAAGGTTGAAGGTATGAAAATATGAGATGTTGAAGCGCTTGAGATAGGAAATAATGAGGATGTAGTAAGTACTGATTTCGTCTAAGCAAGAGGAACAAGATTTTAGAGCTCGATAGTTGACCTGCTTGGTTGTCTCGTAGTTCACAGGTGCTTTTAAGCTTTTGAGAGTACAATGTTCAGATATCCTGCTATCGACCTCGCTTGCGATGTTTGAGGTTGGGGTCGATCTCAGTGGTTGGATACCTAGGTAGCAAACGGGTTTCAGTGGGTATGTCATGGGTGCGTGCATTGCTCTGGACGGTTGAGTCATCGGTGAGAGTTTTGAAATATCAGATGAACGATATGATCCAAGCCCAACATTTCCTCGGCAGTTCAACAGCAAACAAATCTCATTGTAAAACGATAACCTGGGTATAATTATGCACTATCTCTCAAATCGACTGCTCGACTGCTTCCCTTCTGTCTCTATCAATATTGCCAATCATCTCCCCACACCTTACTTCCTCAAGTACCAGTGTATGGCCGCACATTGTCCTCAGATTCATCTCGAGATCGAGGAGAAGAATAAAATGGTACCTTCCCTCCTAGCGACTTTGCTTTTGTGTTCCTGCTGGAAGCTGCATTTGCTGCTGTAGGTGCATCTGCACTTCGAGTTTCCAGCTCTGCTTCCTCACCCTTTGCTAAATTTGGGGCGGTTTTCGAGGAGAATGGCCCGTGTTGGTTGTTGTGATTGATAGATATCCATATTATGTAGGTACTGGTTTTGCGATTTAGTTTCTGTGGCGTCAAGCAACTCGGGGTAAATGTACCTAGCAAATGATGCAATCACACCAGGCCAACCAACAACCACCGATGCTACGTTGTATGGATTCTTTCTGTAGACCGAATTTGGGGGCCCATTAGAACTGAACCAGTACTCCGCCTCTGTGGCCGATACGCCTGTGATGTATGCGCGGTTTCTTGCGACAATGATCTAGTAATCCGTGAGATTTTTGTCGCCAAGGCAGAGGAGAGTATCCTTACGGTAGAAGATATTTGATCAACCAGTACCATGATAGACACGACGACTGAACTAACTTTCCACGCAGTCTTTACTGCCGCGCTCTCCTCCCTCTCGGGCCAGAAAAGATCGAAGAAAAAGCCAGATCCGAAAATAGTAGCGACTGCAATTCCAACGAAGATATTGTATGCAAAAGTGCCAACGATGTCGTTGTTGTAAACACGTGCTCGACCACCACTGCGCTTTAAGATGCCGTCTTGTTGGTCAACATAATCTACAAGTGTTATCAGCGCAGAGTATGATTTGGGTTAGCGGAAAGCATCCATACCCGACAACGCAGCGGTTCCAACGGATTCTGATATGACACAGAGTATCATGGCAAATTGGTAGACAATCATCTTCGTCCTTCGGAGATGATACACTTGATTAAACATGTAAGATCCTTTGAATTTGCCCCATTGCATTTCATGCAGATCCAAACCCCAGATAACTGCCATGTTCAAGGTAGACAAATGATAACGAGGTGACGACAAAGTCTGGTTGGTAATTTCAATTATAACAGTGCAAATGGCACTCCTCTTCTGCAAATTCAGAAGGGATGCCGATAAGAAAGAGGAAAGGGGAACATGGCATTTTTATTAGCACTAGGACATGAATCGACCGACCCCACTGAGGGCAAACAACTGACGACAGAGCCAGCAGTTACAGTGTTGCAAGCTAAATACGATAGCGTCACACGTTGATTCGTAATTTAGATAATAATTAGAACTAGAAATGCCACGCTACTCTGCGAGCAGTCAGTCATAATGCCGAATCTTTAAGAAGCTACACCACTGTCGTTCCGAAACCCGGGGTGTAACGTCATAGGGACAGGACAGGCTTTGCAGAGACATGAGGTTCACCGCCGCAACTCAACTAAAACAATATGGAGATCCTCAAGATTCTCAGCATTTTTCCCCGTAGATCCGCCACGGCGGGCATTATCAGTGGCTGTAGCCACAATAAGCAATGAGCCGGTCCTTTGGGCTAATGATCGTCAACAACAAGACTTCCGCTAATGACTGGCGAATCGGCTTGGCTGTTTAGGCTCGCACGATGGTCCATTGATTATGGTAACAGTCGCCGACCTCAATTAAAGTCCGCTACTTGCCTGTAGGTTTCACCCAGGTTCATACATGGCGCAAGGCTGACAACCACAGGCAGCTAGGGCGCTGTAGATATGACGTTGACTGTCGTGTGGTGGAATTCTGTTGGGCTCTCAGATCCAGGTTTGCATTAAATCATTCCGCATTGTGAAAGGCTTTTCCGGATGTACACATAATGTATGCCTCGAGGATTCTTAAGTTACCGTTACGTTCTTTTCGACGGGTTGCGTTCCAACGAAGCGAGGCTCGGCGGATGTGATACCTCGGAGCAAGGGCATGGTGGGGTATCGTATATCACATGATTATTTCGCTGACTAAGAAATCGGCCCACCAAGCGCTGCCTTTCCCTTCCAGAGCCTTCCAAGTCCCACAATCTCGAAATCCCTTGAGCTTCACAACCTCCCGAGCAAGTAAAACCAACACCATTGGGAGGTTGACACACATTGAACAAATGCGATAGCAAACAATTTCCCATCCGAGGACAAGTGAAAGTCAACTTGGAGGATATAGACGCTGCACACCAAAGAGATTTCATTCCAATCCGATCAGGCGCACGAAAAGGTATGTAAGCTCTCTGAATACTGTCGCAGCACATTCCTATACTTTACATGATGATATACAAGCTGGCACCAGGCTTAGGACGGCATTGTACCCGTCTGCTGCTGAAGATGCTATGACTTCGGTCTCCTTCTGATTTTTTCCCCCTCTACACAATTATTGAACATTTTCACTTTCAATCTCCCGAAACAACCTGCTGACCTTGCTGGTGCAGGTACAGAACTGATCGAAATATCACCTGCTATCCTTCAATCGTAGCCCATCATGGTTCTCCACAATCCTAACAACTGGCACTGGGTCTCGAAGGATGTCTCTCCATGGGCCAAGAATTATTTGGAGGAGAACATCAAGACTATCAAGGCAGAGGAGAATGGAGTGACAGCCCAGATAGACAAGCTGGTCAGCTCCGAAGGAGACTGTGATGTTAACCAGCGGAAGGGCAAGGTCATCACTATCTTTGATCTGAAGCTTGTCATTGAGTATTCTGGTATGTTGACTGAAATCACAAGGCAGGTAGATGCGGGTACTGACGGAATTAGGTAAAACCAAAGACGAAGAGGATGTCAGCGGCACAATCACTATTCCTGAGGTTGCACATGATACCGAAGAAGACGAGTATGTTGTATGTCTCCTCGTCCCCCAGGGCGCCTAGCGGGGCCTAACTGACTTCTCCTAGTTTGACATAGACATCTACTCCGATGCTTCTTCTAAATCACCCGTGAAGGATCTAGTCCGATCTAAGCTTGTCCCTCAACTTCGAAAGCAGTTGGCCAAGCTTGGTCCAGCTTTGATCGCGGAGCATGGTAAGGATATCCAGCACGCTCCTGGTTCCAACCCATCCAGTGGCTTCTCTACTCCAAAGCTTCACGTCCCAAGTTCAGGCCCGTCGCAAACTAGTGCGCCTGCCGCAGCATCTATTCCATCTGGCTCGTTCGTCAACACCACAACTGTGACTGACAGCGAGGAGTTCCGTGCTCCTGCATCCGAGCTTTACCAAACCTTTACTGATCCTCAGCGCATTGCTGCATTCACACGTGCAGCTCCTAAGCTATTCGAGGGCGCAAAGAAGGGCGGAAAGTATGAGCTCTTTGGCGGAAACGTCTCGGGCGAGTATTTGGAGCTGGTTGAGCCTACCAAGATCGTCCAAAGCTGGCGCCTGGATCAATGGCCAAAGGGACACTTCTCCAATTTGGAGATAGTGTTTGACCAAAACGACGTCGACAATGTTACAGTCATGAGAGTGACCTGGAGCGGAGTCCCCGTTGGTCAAGAAGAAGTTACCAAACGTAACTGGAGAGAGTATTACGTCCGAAGCATCAAGCAAACGTTTGGGTAAGCTACTTGACAAATCTAACATTTACACCAGGATCATAGCTGACACTCACCCTAGCTTTGGCACCATCTTGTAAACATGGGAGGAAGTCCAACATGACAAGATTTAATTGATGAAACGAGACAAATGACTACAACGCGGACATGATCATGCTGCGAAACGGCCCATTTTAGTGTCGTCTCATACAGATTAGATAAACTGAATAAGTAGCATTTTGCACCAACTGGTTTTTAAATGTTCCTTGAATTATTTGTTCCTTCACGGAATGTGATACACTTGCACAAAATGCTTCACTTCCACCAATCACATTCATATGCATCAAATAGGGGCGATGTTTGGGGGTTTGGAATAGACACAGCCTCCATAGGTTCGCTGCCATATACACTGGGATGCAAATCTGAGCAATGCCATCTAAGTAGCTGCCTTAATGGGCGTTCTCACACAAGGGGATAGGGTTGGCAAGGAAGGGCGGGAAAGGGGTGGTAGTGGGGGGAATCCACTATTCACGTCTCAAGAAAAGACACCCAGCAAAGAGGGTAGGGAGAATCGCACAGCTGTTTCATTCCTTTTCCACAAGAATATTTCAAAAACAAAACCCAGCCAGCCAACAATGCGCGACCCAAATGCCGATCCGCCCACACCCAACACCCTGGATGCAAATCCAATGTGTCTGTTTAAGATATATGTAAGTATATGTATATGTATATGAAAATGAAATTCCCATGAGACGAATGACTCCCCAATCCAATCCAAGACCAGCCAAACGACGCGCCTTCCAAACCAGCCATGCATGCATCTATCTATCGATCGACCGACCCCATGCCATCCATGATCCTGCACTCCTCTGGGTATATGTTTTTTGTGTATGAGCATGCGTGCATGTATGTAGTCATGCAGTCATGCAATACAGTCAGTCATCTTGCGCCTCTTATCTTACGTGCGTGCATCCGTTCATCTTCATCATACAATCGTTCCGGCATCATAAATACAACCAACCAACCAGCCAGCCAGCCAGCATTGGTAACAAGCATCTCAAGCTCAAGACCCAGCTGCAGCTGCAGCCCCCCTTCCCGTACTGCGTCCTCATTTCCGTCCACCCAGCACCTCGGCAATGTCAATCGAGTGCCTCGTCCTCACTATGCTCGGCTTGCGGCTGGTACCCGATGTCGGACTGCCCATCTCAATCTCCTCTGCGCCGTCGTGGTTGCCGCCATACCACCTGGGCGAATGGTGTAAATCGACAGAGACCTTGCGCCTTGTGAGCATACTGCCGGTAGCACTCCTTCCCATGCCCCCTCCTGGCGCGCCATCCTCGACTTCTACAGGGCTTCGCACGACTTCTGCCCCATCATGCTCGCCCATGATTCGCGGTCTCTCCAGCAAAGCTTGAATCTCTACTTCCCTCTGGCGCTGAAGCTCCGCACTGCTCTTCTCTTCCCCTTCCTTCCCCATCACCAAGCCTTCCAGCCCTTCACCTTCCTTTTCTCTTCGTACCACTTCCTCGAAGCGTGCACGGATAATGGGATCTTTTTGCAGCTGTTGAAAGAGATCCGTGTCTGTAGGCCAGAAGGTCTTTCTGATGCTCTTGATGCCAAGCTCGAATACTATCAAGCTAGCAATCATCAGGATGAGAACAAACCACCAGAGACCATCACGTCCGAATCCTTTCACGAAGTCGTCCTTCATGGGGTATAAGAACCAGGATTTCTTAGCTGAGACAGCCACACCCGAGAGGAAAAGCTGCCATACAAACCAGCCGCTTACAGTGATACCCCAAGCGAGGGCTGTGAGGTAGGTCTTGTTGTGCTTCTCGATGAGCAGGAGCTTAGTATTGATAAATACAACGGCACCGGTAAAGCAGAGTGTTCCCATCGATAGTAGATTCGAGTCGCGACTGAAGAGTGCTTCTCCATAGAGGCCAAACATAGTAAAGTATATGATCATGCATTCGCAGACAGCCATAAACATCCAGGCAATGTATTTTTTCAAGTTGAAGCCCTCATTCCGCTGGCCCATGACATAAAGTTCTGGGACGGCGAGGAGAGTAGAGGCGTTGAGATCTTGCTCCAGGATACCCAGGAAGATCACCGGCAATGAAGTAAACAGTGTGTTGAAGACTGTTAGGGATGTTGACTCAAAGAGCGAAGTTCCAGTGTATCTGCGTATGAATTAGTATATGACTCTGGCTGTAGACGTGGCGAGGAACAAATACCCATTCCATTGCTGGTACAGAGCTTGGATCAAATAGAACAACAGCTCCTTCCAGAAGGTGGCAAGAATGTATTTGCCAGTTCTGAGATAGTTCCACCTTCCGTGCACAAGCAGTAGCCGTTGGAGGAACCTGAACTGCGCAATGGAATAATCGGCGATTCTAGCTGCTTGGAGACCTTCCTTACCGCTGATGCCAATGCCAACAGCTATCAATCATGTTAGCACAAGTTCCGGTAAGTTTTAGGGTGGAGAACACCAAGTCATGCCTAGAGAGCAGAACTTCCAAGATATCTTCTAAGGTGAAGAAAATTAAAGGACGAATAGTACTTACTCGCTTCTTGAATCATAGCAATATCGTTGGCACCATCGCCGATAGCCAGGGTGATCGACTTGCTAACTTTTGTCCTAATCCTTCTGACGAGCGATGCTTTTTGACTGGGCGACGCACGACAGCAGATGACCGAGTCTGCAACCACGGCCAAATCGAAGAACAAGATCTTCAGGGTCTCATTGCCATCAATTTCACTCAGAGTCTGGCCGTCAACTACGATAACAGAGTGAGCAATAGCCCCCTTGCTAATATCCAAGAGGGCTGTAGCCATGCGTTGCTCGACCTCTCCTGTTGTGTGATCCAGGATAATGACTTCAGAGTACTTCTTGCAGATCCGGGCGCTGTGGGCAATATTGATAGCGGTCTCTCGCTTATCACCAGTCAGCATCCATATCTTAATGTTGGCTCGCCGTAACTTGTCAATAGTTTCGGGGACGCCCTTTTGAAGTTTGTCTTCAATTGCCGTGGCACCAGCGAGCTCGAAGCTCTGTTCAATCATCTCGCCAGCGGTCTCAATTAACTTTTGACGGTCCACTAGACTCGTCGTTGCATCCTGGTAGATCTTTTTCCAACCAAGATACTCTTGCTCGTCTAGAAATCTGTATCCAAAGAGCAGGGTCCGAAGCCCCTCAGAAGCAAACTCGTCGATATGCTGGAAGCATCGCTCGAATACTGCAGCCTCGTCTAGTACGAGTGCCTCATCAATGAGGTCGTCAATTTCTTCATCGACGAAAGAGTGCCTCCTTTCTGACGACGCGAAAGACATTCTACCCATGGAAGGTCGTGGCGGTTGGTACGTGCTTGTGTCTTTCGGAGAGCTCCACTCGACATCTTGCTCACGCTCTTTCAACCAAGAGTCAAGCTCGTCCCGGATCGGCTGAAGTCTTGAGCTAGCCATAGAAGGTCGCCCGTGGCCAATGCTTTTCCTGCTCGGTCCTCCGGAAGTCATGCTAGGTCTGCCCAAACTCAGACTCGTTCGAGGACTGTGCTCGCTCATACGCCGCATGGCTTGTTCGGCTTCCAAGCTCTTCCTAATGCTGGACCTGCGAGAAACCTCGGACTTCTTTTCCATTGCCAAAGGGGCTAGCTTTAGTCTAGGCATAATAGCAGAATCGGCTCCTTTACAGAAGATACAAATTCTACCGTTGGGAAATCTGACAATGATGGACATACGTTTCCTCTTGCTCGAGAACTCAATAACGTCAAGAACTTCGTACACCTCAGTGATAGTCTCGCCTGACTCCCTCCACCTGGATAAGTGAGTGTTATCGATCTAGCAGGCCTATCTATAACAAGCCATCCTAGGTCCTGAGCTGCTTGTACCAGTGCTAGTTCATCGGGAGAAGCCGCCTGGAATTCAATGTCCCCATTCGCCTGAACTTCTGGTAGACAAGTATGGCACAGAGCCATTGAAAGTAGGAAGAATCTAGCCTTTTTTGTGAAAATGCTATGAGGCTTGTGTTGGAAAAACTTCAATAGTTCCTCCGTGCGAATCTCGGATTGGGCTTTGGAAGGGCGAGCGGTGGATTTCCACACAGAACCAGACCTCCGAACAGACCCAGACACACGCGGAGGAGTCGGCAGGTCATCTAGCACGGGCACAGAGTCCTTCTTCTTGCCCTTTCCGTTTCCCTTTCGCTTGGGCTTCTCCATGGCTATTTTACTTTGCTCGAGCTTGGCTGCTTCTTTTTGAAGGTCGAAATCGTGAAGCCATGCATAGCCTGCTACGCTCAACTTGCGGAATTTCATGATGTTATCTGTTAAAGTCCCTGTCTTGTCCGAGAAGATGTAGTCGACTTGTCCGAGGTTTTCGAGAATAGTTGTAGTCTATGAAACAGATCAGCATTTGATGATTAATATTTTGAGATCAAAGACTTCTAATACGATCCTTCATATTTGGAAGGAGAGGATACTCACATTGCAGATCATAGGAGTATTCGATACCGGATCGTACATTTCCACGTCACTCATGAGAAACAGTTGGAACACCTTGATGATTTCCATACTGACATATAAGGACAAGGGAATCAGGGTGTTGTACAGAATGACAAACCCCACGATGATCTGCACAAAAGGTACATGGGCATCTTCGAGATACCACAGTTTCTTCTCTGTATTTTTGGCCCAGATCTGGTACGCGATGGTACAGAAGAGAGCCAGAATGATCACAAACACGACCAGCATCATAACGATTTTGTTTGTGATGATCTGCATTGCAGGTGCCTTCGTGCGCGGGTTCTTGTTGGCATTCATTCTGATCTTGCACTCTTCTCCTGAGTTGATGACCATGCCTACTGCAGTAGCCGTATTTCTAAGGGTACTGCCGCGGAACACAATCTCATTGGTTGTCAGAGGTAGAGTCTCTCCATCAACATTGACTCGTCCATCAAAGTTGTAGAGGTCAAGGTTTGGATCTTCGACTACAACTTTCGCGCGACAAGCTATGAGTTCTGCATCGGACTGGCATCTTTTTGCCAGACAAGTTGGAGCCTGTTTGCTCTTGAGATTCGTTTCTCCATCAAGAGCCATGGTCTCAATATATGCTATCCCGTTCGGTCCATCGGAATGTAGCAACACCAAGTCAGCGGGTACTGGGTCATCACGCACAAGCTTGATGATATTCCCTACTTTGACATCGCGCCATTTGAGGGACATCCAGTTATTCTGATCATCATCCGAAACGGTGATAGCAAAGCTGTCGTCATTGCTAGGAAGTGTTTGGTGGCCCTTTTCTGATGATCTCCCCACCCTGAGGTGTACCTTTGAGGCAATGCTGCTGGACGTAGTCTTATCATGTCCAGACTCATGTGTGCTTCCAGTGTTAGGACTGTTGGCACGGAGGACCAGAGTCACCCTGTTGTTCTCGACCTGATCCAGTCTATACCTCCGGACATCATCATATCCCTCCTTCGCAATACTGATAGCCACAAACAATATCAGAGGAACAATCGTGGTGTAGTTTCCAGTTGTAGACCATCCAGGAATCATTTGCATTATAGAGATCAGCAAAAAATATGCATTTGCAAGCTTGGAAAATTGGAAAATCAGCTGCCGCGGGAGGAAGTTCAACAAGGTATAGCGACTTGACCGAATAGTGTTACCAATGTAGTGCTTGCCAGTACGCTCATCAACTAATTGATCCAACCGGGATGCATCAACCTCGATATGACGTCCATCCTTGGAAGGGGGAATCGGCTTTCCCTCGAGAAGTGTCTTCCATACTGCACGAATCTGCTGTAACGTTCCGTTCTTCTTAACTCGCTTTCTGGCCCAATTGTCATAATTGGGCAGACTCAGTGTCCCGAATGTTTTCTTGTCCTTTCTGCCGCCAAAATCAGATTCCGATACAGTCGCGCTTGGAGAGGCCCCAGCTGCCGGTAGACCGAGTGAGTTTCCTTGCACAGGCGACACAATGACAGACGGTTGGTTCTTCCCCGGTTTCCCACTGCTCTCTCCGGTACCTTCAGCTTCGGAAGGACTTGGTTCAGCCAGTTCAATTGTAATATTATCGGGTTGGGTATTGATTCCCCTTGAGAAGAGTGTTCTCCTCAGCGAGTAACCTCTGTCTCTCGTCCGCGGCGAGGTTGGTGACGCAGGGCCTGTGGTTCTCCTAGCCTGGTAGCCTCTGGCAGCATTTGGATTGTCATTCTCATTCCTTGGTATGGAGAGCTGTGTGCCGACTTCTCCGACGGTATAGACAGTATTATTCGTTGCTCTGTCCAGGTCCTGCGAGAAGCGCACTCTTGGACCCTCTCTATCGTGAGAGACCCTCCCATCCATTGGATGCGCCGCCTCATTCAATCCTCTCCTGCCTCCTGCCGAAGAGCTTGATTCCCCTCCCGTATTGTCTGCCATTTCTCAGTCCTTTACTGCCCTCATCCGGCTCTGTTCGATGCTTCGAGGGGAGTCGAGGGTGCGTAATCGTGCGCCCGTCGCGTTTCCAGCAGATTTCCAGCGGTGTCACCACAAAGTTTATCGATTACAGTTCATCGCACATGACGAATGTAATAGAGGGTTCAACATCGAGTGCAGAAAGCCCATAGGTAGTGATTGGCGCGTTCCAGATGCAAATTGCGAGGTGTGAGTTCGTATCCTTGATTACTGTGAATCGGGTCTGGCCCCCGCTAGAGTGGTGGCTGAGTCGAATCCCAATTCAGCTTTGCAGACGCTGAGGCTCCAAGCACATGTGGTTCATGATTTGTTATGGAACACTTGGAGCTATGCGAAAGGAGTCAGATGTCCTACTAAGTTTGTTGTAGGTCCAATCACCATCGTTCTACTTGCTCCTCGGAAGTCTGCGCCTCCGCCTTCCCCAAATCGAATTATCTGCAGCGTCGTTTACATCGGGGCCAGGCATTCGAAAGTTAGGGTACTTCACATGCGATTTCACTGATATATTTCAAGAATGTTGACGAATTTTATAATGAGTTTCCATTATTAAGCCCGCCATGATATCATCAGCACGCGCGCAAGTCAGCAAATCCAAACTGAACCTTCCATCCTATGTGAACAAATAGATGCCCCTCTTCCCCCTTTGTACTGCACCCGCCCCTCCTTCCGATATCTCCTCTGGAGATAAATAAAACAACATGAATAAATGTCTCGAATGCGAGACATGGGAGCACGCCAGCAAAAGCCAATGAAAACGATCGCTTGTGCCAGACACGCATGATCGAACTGAAGAATCGTCATGCAAGTTCGTGGCGTAAAACAGAGGAAAAAACTATGAGATGTGTTGAAAACGAAAAACAGAGCTGGTGTATTTTGACACGAGCAATTAGCGGTGCAGAGTTCGCAAATGAACTGAAAAAGCCGGAATTCCGCCCAGGCCGTCATGTATGTACCTCACACACTCATCGAAAAGAACCCTCACAAACGCCTCCCAATATCCATCCTTTGGTCACCCAAATGCCAGCTCAGAACTACGACCATCGCACGTTCCTTGCCTTCACCTATTGCAGCCAATTCCGGGGCGCGTTTAATCATGAAGCATAGGTTTGGACCAGCCGTCATGGTTAACTATCACGCCTCATTGCGGAATATGTTCTGGCGACAGGCTTGCTGAGCTCTCATCGAAGGATACCAGTTGATTCATGTCCATGTCTGCAGCTGACTGTTCGGCGAAAGCTGCTGGAGAATGGGGATGCATAGGTAGATTGAGCGTATGTTTCGAGTACATCTCGTTCAAGCCTGTACCATCATCCGACATATTGGAATGATGGTCGTGGGACATGCTGTAAACGTCGGCAGACGCGCTTCGGTGCATCATCGACATTGGTGGTGACTGATCAACGATGGCTGGGTCACCATGGCTCATGAATGACAGGGGCGATACTGATGGCTGAATCATGCTACCGGACTGATCGACCATTGGATTTGGAGAGAGATATGGTACAGAGAATGGGGCATTGCTGTACGACGACGCTGGAAGTGCACCGGTATCAGGTCCTTGGGAGTAAAATCCCGGGCTGGCGAATTCAGATGGAGATGTGGTAGTGGTGGCCGACATGGGTACTGTCTGAAATCCATGCCATAACCCGATGAGGTATCAATTCGAAGATTTGGGCCCAGAGGTCCCAAATTATTTGGTTGTTGCGGAATGGGAGCAAAGATGTTTGGGTTGTGTTGATGTTGCTGGGTCTCGCCTGGGTGTTGGATGAGAAACGAGGGCATAGGGTTATTGAACATCGAAAAGTCGACCGCCATTGGGACGGATCGACTTCTTTGTCTCTTGTGACCAGGTCCTCGCGGGCCAGGTTGCGCATTTACACCCCATCCTTCCTGGAACATACCGACGTGAGCGTGAGCATTGTAATTTGGTTGAGATGCAGGGCGGTGGCCGATGGGCGACACAGGGGCGGACACGGATAGCTGTTGCTCGAATGGGCTGTGGCGGGTCATGAACGACTCGAGAGACACTAACTTGGCCAGTTGGCCAGACAAAACCTTGGGATGGCCTCCAAGATGATGCACCATTATCTGCGACGCTTGCTGATCTTCGGTGAAATCTCCACATTGGAAGAATCCGCCAGATCCCGAGGAATCCATGAAGAAGTTAGGGGGGCGGTTAAGCTCGACGACCAGACCACCCGGCTTTCCCGTCTCGATATCTCCGTTTTCCAGGAAAATATTTTTGATGAAGGCAAATGGGTATTCGATCTTGTAACCGGCTTGATCATTGTTAATGTAGTAGGTCATGCATCCTTTCTCTGGCGAGTAGAAAATGATGAGATCCATGGCATTCTGTCCGACACGTCTCCAAGATCCGACGCTTAAAGACCGACATGAGAGATGATGGATGACTACGTTCTATGAGTATTGCTGCGGTAGCTGGCTAGTGAAGGATGAACATACCGACTTTGCCTTGGGGACCTTGGTCTCCTCCAAGCATCATACTACCACTACCATAAGGCATGAGTCCAGAACGGCCGAGGAAGTTTCCTCCCAACGATTTTCCGGACTCCATGGCTTGGATGGCAAGATACTGTCGCATCGATTCGGGTATCGCATCGCAATCCTCCCCAGTCTCAATGCTCTTCTTAGCTAGCAACTTTATTTTTGCTCGTCTAAAATTTGGGGTCAGTTTCCTCGCAATGGCCTGGCTCCCATAAAAACTCACCTGTTCTGAAACCAAATCTGCACTGATCGTTCTGTCATATTAATGTCCTCCGCAATTCTTTCCCGCACTGTGGCAGTTGGTGTGGGATTTTTGTTGAACTCCATTTCTAGTGTAACTAATTGATCTTGGGTAGCGCGTTGACGTTTCTGGTTCTTCTGCTGCTGGGTGAGGGTGCTCTTCCGCGGGGGTCTGCGGGATGCTGATGTACTGCTTGCTGCCGTCGAGTTTGTCGGGCTAGGGTTGATGTGATATTCTTCATGTCCTCCTCATGCAAGTGGTCGGGCATTTTGGTTTCGATCTCCATGGCTTCGCGCGCTGAGTGATCCAATATGATATTTCCAAGAGTACTTCTATTCGTTTGCAAGTGGTCCTCGGGCTTGAGGGATGTGTGGGTTCGCGGATGCGTGTGTAGGGTCGGTGGGATCCGACAAAGTGTGGAGTTGTGGGTGAAATCAAAAGATGGGTGTGTGAAGTGTGTTAAAGAATGCTTATCTAGCAGCAAGTAGTAGAAGGGTAAAGAGGATCTAGTTGGAACGACTGTTGGAGGTACGAAGGTCGAACGAATATCGGGTCCAGGTCGTGAAAAGGAGTGTGAGTCGAGAGAGGTATCGACGACGTGTGGGTTGAAAACAAGTAGTTTGGGAAGCCTAAAGGAGTGTACTGACCAAGAGGTCGAAACTGGCAAGAAAATGGAAAGATTGAAGAAAAGGTCGGAAGTTGTTGGATGGAGAGACAGGATAGAGAGAGAGAATCAGTTCCGGATGGGATGATGGGGGGGACGACCAGCAGAAGGATCGATCGAGGGGGGCTATCGCAGATCAGGCCTAGCGTGGTTTGAACGGGCAGGCGACTGGGGACCGACAGGGGTCCAACTGGGCCAACTGGGCCAAGAACTCAATGCCCTGGCTAGACTAGCCCTGGACCTCCCTCCGGCGTCGTGCACGCTTTCTTGCCCTTGCCCTGGTGTCCTGCTACGGCCCTCCTGCTGCCCTGCTTGCGCGCTCATCCCTCCCTCCCTCCTCGTCTCTCATCCCTCATCCCTCCCTCCCTCGTTGCGTTGAGACTCTGACTGAGGGAGTCCCGCTCGCGACTCGTTTTCTGGTAAGACCCACTACTGAAGCCGTGGGTGAGAGCCAGCTTCTTGTTCAGTCCAACCTCAAACCCGCAGATGTAAATAGCATGAATGAAGGCATGGTGCTGTCCGGGGCAGCTCCGTGGACTTGGGGAACTCCAGCCTAGAGATGCATCGGCGGCGTGCGTGAGTGAGGACGGGAGATACTCCGTCCCAGGTGTGCCGTATCCACGTAGGTCCTGTATCCAACCAAGTAGAGTTTCCAGTGTTGTCCTATCTATCTGCCTGTGTGTGTCTTCCTTCCTTTCCTTTCCTTCCCTCCTCCTCCTGCTCATCCGCCTCCTCCAGGGCAGGGTAGGGTATGGTAGGGTTCATCTGGTGTCAACAACCGTCCGCCCACACCGCGTCGTGGTGTCGCGGTCGACTGCTGGAACTGCAGAGAAAAGGGGATCCCTTCGCCCTCGTCCTCCATCCACCATCCATGTTGGCGCGCTCTGCCCACTCACCGCTTGACTTTCAAACATGCCCCCCTGACCGCACCTCCAACCGCTGGCGGAGTGGCGTCTGGACTGCTCAAATCAACCGCTCCGAGGGTTAAGGCGCGTGTATGGTCTGGTCTGCCTGGATCACCAACGGCTGGACATTCTTCCTGGAGGCCATGATGGTGCACAACTAATTTTTTTGGGGCTGGCTATTTGTGTAGCTTCCTGGATCCTCAACTGCCGCTGGGGCCAAGAATCCCTTTGTGCCCTAGCATCGATCACTAGCTGCGTGGTCACTGACAGCAGTCCGGCGTGTCTCAGGAGTGGTGGGCGTTCGCTCAGGGACAGGAGCAGGAACACGAACAGGAACCGGCTGTTCTGATGCCTCTGAACTTCTCCCTCCTCGTCCTGTCGTGTCGTGCCGGCGGAGAATCGGGAGCCCTCGTGCAAGTGTGGGTGCGAGGGAAATGGACATCTGACTCCTCCTGTGCACTTCTGGTTTCAGTTCCACGGCCCAATCACAAGGGAGCCTCCAGCGTCTACAGCCCAGAGGTTGCCGCCCCCAACATCCCGCCAGCCAACAGGACGCGGGAGACGGCACGCGCAGGAGGCAGCGAGATCGTCATTGTTGTCGGTATCGCGATCCGTGTGGGAGCAGGAAAACAGTCGATTGGTGACTGGAAAGTGCGCAGTAGCTTCACGGCCTGGGCGGACCTGGAGCTGGACCTGATGGCAGGCAGGATTTCCAGTCGCGTCGGTCCAGTCAATGCAGTCAGTCAGTCAGTCAGTCAGGCAAGTGCAGTTCAGGTCAGGTCGGCACTAGCACGAAGGTGTGGGCGGCGGCGGATGCAGGTACAGCGTACTGTGTACTGTACAGTCCAGTCCAGTCCAGTTGCAGGACGGGGGCCACGTCGGGCCTAGTCAGGAACATCTGCAGTCCAGTCGGTCACATCTGACGAACCAACGCGCGCGATCTTTAGTGCCTCGCATCCGACGCCCGCCATCCAGCCATCCAGCCATCGGTCCGGCCAGGTTATGCCTTGCCCGGCCCTGACAGATGACATGATGTGATAGGGGTAACAAAGGGGGGGCTCACCGTACTGGACTGTACGTACTGGACTGGATACGAGCGGGATGCGGCTACAGCTACGGCGACAGCGACCACATCAGCGACAGCGACAGCATGCATCACTTCCAGTCTTCCCATCGCTGCACTGCTGTCAGGACCGCCCTCCCTATCGCACAGGGGGCGTGAGTGCTGCTGCACATCAGCTGCGACTGACTTGACTGACACGAGCAACTCCGGGCGTCAGAAGCACCAGAAGAAGAAAAGAAAAACCCTATCGTCGAGTGCTCAAGCATGCCAAGGCCAACCGCAAGAGTCACGTCTGGCACATCAAGGTTTCTTCGGCCCAGTTCGGGGTGGGAGAGGCGTCTGCGAAGGCCGTTGTACCCTCAGACACGACCTAGTTGGGACTTGGGACGACACTTTTGTGCAAAAAGCATTCGACTCTGCTGCTCGACCTCCCTCCTCACCCTAACCCAAGACGAGACACTGCATCAGACGAGAGACCAGAGATCAGAGTCCGGACACGAGCGAGGGAGGGAGGCACGGACAGAGGAGCTTGAACTTGAGCTTGAGCTTGAGCTTATTCTCATCGTCCTCGGTCCCTCGCTCGCACGCTCGCTTCCACCAGTCCACTTCCCATTCGCGCTGGCTCCTCGAATCATCATCAGACGAATGTGGATGTCGGGATGGATGCATTGGATGAAAATCCTCCGCGGTACTTTCCTACCCACCGCAAGCCTAAGGTAAGGTACAGGAACTACCTTAGCTGCCTTACCTAAGGTACGGGACCTACCCAAACTCACCTCAACTCAAACCCAACTCCAATTCACGTTGTCCGGAACTCTCTCTCACTCACCCTCACTCACTCACTTTCACACGAGAGACGAGATGAGATGAAATGCGATCAACCATAAGGTACCACACCACCAGCGTCAGCGTCATGCATCAGATGCGCCATGCAGCTCACCCAACCCAAATCAACCCAACCCAATCCGACCCAACCTCGGTGTTTCTCTCCGGTTGTCGGTCGTTTGCAAATGTCTCTATCTGATTTCGTCGTCGCTCAATTCGTCATCTTTCCCCTGTTTCCACCCAGCAGGAGTCGAGTCGAGGTCGCCTCAGCATCTGCCCGGCGAATCCACCACCACCATTCCCCACTAAACCGCAAACACTATTGTATACGCTACCTCCTCGCCGCAGCGCAGGACAGCGGAGCGTGCTAGAGGAATTGATGTCGTGGAGCTCCATCCTCGCTCCATCCTCGCCCGGTGCGTGCGTGCGTGCGTGCCTGTGGTGTCTGGTTTATTTTTGGCCTTCTAGAAAATCCCAAACTCACCGTAACCCTTCCATCCCATCCCATCCTCTTCTTGCCTTGCCGCCATGATGGTCAGTCAGCTCCGGGAGGCACGCAATGCATATCCCTATCCGTTTGATCTTCATCGCAACAATGAACCCTGCAGCCCTCCATTTTTGCACCATGCGCCGGCCAGTTTGCCGAATTCGGAGAGATCAAGACGATCACAGCACCCAGTCAGCCGCCGTGAGCCTCGCCTCTCCCCCGCCAAAAGAGGGCCACTGCTGATGCCTGGCGGTGGTCGTCAATGCCATGCTGTCTGTTGCGCTTCAGCGTGTCGCTTACAAGCATGTGGGAATGTCGTCCTCGTGGAGGTGACCCACGAAGGAAAACTTCTTCTCCACGCTTGAAGCTCATCGTCTATGAATAAACCAACACCCGTGCTGTACAAACGTGGCTCCGTGCGAAATTGCTCCATCTTTCTGTTTTGCTTGCTTGCTCTGCTATGCTTTGCCGATGTCAGTTCGTGATCTTTTTTCTCCAAGGTGTCCCAACTTCTGCCGTGTTTTATTTCCCGGTATCAAACGGAGCCAAGGCCGCTGGTGCATGAACTCTTGTATCACGGTAGGCAAATCCGTGCCCTTGCATGAAAAATGACCCGAAGTATCGCGAGGAAGACGCTGCACGGGAAAATTAAATCTCGAGTGGAATAAAGTGTCAGAATATTCGAACCATCATCTGGAGAACTGGGCACTACACCTCGGAATGATTGTTGTCTACGCGTTGCTTCTGACTCCTTTTCTCGAACGGGTGGGTGGGTTGCTGCTGATGCTCGTCGTGCGTCGCCGACGAAAAAGACAGGCATCCATCTCATCCCATCTTTGGCTTTTTCCCTGATCGGCAGCTTGACTGGACTTGGATAATACAGCACAGTACCTTACCACCCCTGCGGCTTCAGATGTCACGGTTTGATCCACTACGCTGGCGATCACGTTTCTCTACTAGGCTGTGAGCTGCTTGAACTTCATGCCTCTCTCCTTACGCAATTCTTATTGCAAAGTCCTATATTGTACCTAACTTTGGATCAATGGAGCTGAGGGCCACATCTTCCATCTCGTGGCCTCGGCTGCGACAGCTCAGACGGACCGTACTTCCAACAAGTATGGGGTCAAGAAACGTTTCGTTGAGTGTCACTTGAGCTGTGTCCAAGACTGTTGAGACTATGCCTAGGATTCCAATTGCATGTGTAACCTTGACTGTTCATGTCGCAAGATACGAATAGATATCTGGGCAGCGGAGTATGGCGAACAATTCCAGTTTCTCCTTCACTCAAAGTTACATATCGAAGACTTCTTCTGCCTGCTAGCATCCAAAAGAACATTCCAAATGGACTTTCGTGATAAATTTGTAGCTCGGCCACGATCCAAAAGCAGTGTCAAGCATGTATCATCGTCTAGAACTTCCCCGCAACACATCTGCTTGTTTACCATCGAGTATTTTGCGTGGCGTGCCAGGGTCGAGAGCTGATTTTCTCATGATGCACTTCTGATGAATGGTACTACCTTCTCACGTATGAAAACCCGATTCACTTCTACCAGCATCAGAGCCAGAACGTCTCCTCCCCAAACATCGAAATTCTCAAGATTACATTGCTCATCCCCAACTTGCCCGTTCTATGTTCTTCTGTTCTCATCATTCAACGCCGCTCTTTCAACATGACCAGGCTTCAAATATCAGTCATCACAGGACGTCATTTATTCTGCAGCGATAACAGATATAAACTCTGTGATGGGCGTCTTGAAGGTTTTGGTAGTATGGCACTATATAATTTGACAGCGGCCGTGGCTACACTTGGGTGCGGTCTGTGGAAAGTTTAGAAAAAAAGGTCAGAAGACGAGATAATCAGAACTGAGCATAAGAGCACGGTGATTGAATACCATATAGGCATAAATACGGGATCCCAGGATCCGATCTCAGACTATGATGGAAAAAGGGGAAGGTCACCCAACTAACCGAACGATAGAGGCAGGTATTTAATATTTTTTCTCATTTTTAGTTTGACTTTTCAACGAAGGCTTCCAGAATAAACGCGATCACTAAATTAGTCGAGAGCAAGCGTGACGTGTAAACTATAAGTTATGTTCAAACTCTGTATATATTCCCGACGTCAAGCAAGGTGTGGCGTCGCTTCCAAGTGCCGTTTGGTGGTGTATTCCAGAGGTGGCTTGGCGAGAATCACTAACTGTGTGCAACATTCCTTCCTCGACTTGAAGTATTGCTTGCCCTTTTTTCTCGAGCTTCGTGACTGGAGTTTCTGGGGTGTTTGGATTGCTTTCTCTCGGCTTTTACAAGAGACATTGAGAATTTGACCTCGCTTCGATTTACATTCCATGGTAGATATAAAAAAGCTTTCTCGTAGAGCACCACTTCACAACACTGAAAGAACAACACGGTTTTCGCTTTCGATACCCAACTCGGAGTAGGTTCTCTCAATTCTCCTACGTATCGAGGGGGAAATCTGACTTTCAGCCGAGTTTCTCCTCCGGCCTGCTTGCACAATACAGCCGCCTGTCCCAAAATGCACCCCTTCATCCTATTCCTCGCTTTTCCCACCTTTTTCACCAACCTCTCTTCCGCATTCGCCTCTCCAGCCAGAGATCTCATCAACAGACAGGACGCAGCTGGAGCCTATTGTTTCTGCACCACTGAAACCAGCGGTCTCTTTTGCGGTTCGCGGTCCAAAGACGAGGATGGAGCGCTCTGGGGTGCCTGTGAATATGACAATGTGTACCGCTGCAAGGGACAGGAGGGGTTGAGGCAAAGCTGCAGGTAAATTGTGGTTGGTGTGTCAGGGGAGAATTCGATGGTACCGATAGATGCAATGAATAGACGGTGTTAAATTGTGCGATGGCACTCGAGGGCATGGATGGTTGGGGGAAAACCGAGGGGGATAGGCTTTGTACTACATGTGCTACTGTGTGATGGGCTTGCGGGGAGGGTGGTTAAGATATTGCTTAGAGACGGATCAGGGTACATGTTCGGCAAGCAACAGGCTTAGCTGTATTCTCGGTCATGGGCCTAATTTTGTAGTTAAACAAGGAAAATCTATTTCTTAAACAGAGTGTGGTTGTTTCAGAACTCACCTTACGGTAAGACAGAATGCTCTTGATGTTATTACTCTCTCCCAACCGAAAAATGTGTTCAAAGAGAAAAATTGTCCATCATAGCACTACACCCTTCGAGCCAACACTGAAATCGCAGCACCACTGAGCTGCATTCTCGAAACCAAAGCCCATAATCATAAGTGAGAATAACGGATAGCAGAACAGAATAGGAAAGGCGGTTGAGATGGGGGAAAGTGAAAATGATGTAAGGAGAGGGAGGCCGTTCACGAAACTACTGCAGAATGGATCACTAATGGCAGGATGAACGGAAACCTGCATGGCTACCGCCATTGTCGGCAGTGGACAATATGTTTGTCTAACTAGATCGGCGGTTGACCAGGCACGTCAGTAACTGACTCAATAGAAGTTACGTAACCTAATGCTGTACATGCTAATGCTACACTACATGACGCTGTAACTTTCGAGCTTGCACGACTTGATCTTGCACAACTCGGCGCTGCTACCTCTCTTTAAAATCGTACCACCTGACAACACGCCCTTGTACTTCCACTCCTAGAAATGAAAAGAGAATGGTGGTCAGTCACGCAGGCAGGTAGGTAGGTAGGCGTCTACCAGCCATTTCTGTGTGTAACCAGCCATTTCTGTGTGTATCTATTGGCCATCTGGGTTCCCCCATGTCTTGTGTGTGCGTGTGCTTATATGCAGCCATGCGTCTTGTGTGACATGCTACGGGTCAGGGGTGAGCGGTAGCTTGTGAAATTTTGGACAAGGTTGAGCGTGAAGTGATGAGAAGGATGGGGGAAGGATGTTGGGTAGTGGTGGGAGGTGGGAGGTGGGGGTGGAGGTGCGAGGAGTAGATATATATGCTGGTGTAGCTGGTGATTTGTTGGAGGTGAAGGTCGGGGAAGAGAGGTCAGAATGGGGAAGATGGTTAGGAAATTTAGGAGATGGAGAAATGCGAGAATATGAGAGGCTATATACAGAGGAAAGGGAAGTACATGTAACAAAGGTCAAGTGTAAGAAGAAGAAAAAATGGAGAAATATAAGGCAGGAAGTCTGAATAATGTCAATGTTGAGTTGTGTTTTTTCTTGCTTGAGAAGACGTTAGAGGCAGCAATCTTTAGGTATACGAACAACTGTTGGGTATAGCCTAGCTGATTCAAGACTGTGCAGAGAGAATAGGGTTTGTAGTTGGGCAACAGGAAGGTAGTCACAACTAGAATGTGTACATAAGAGGCAGTGTTCAAGAGAGATAATATTCCTATTCTCTCCTTCAACAAGGAAAAGAGGCTCGCCCAGACAACCACGTACTTGTCTTTGCCCCTCAGAGCTTGAAGAAGAAAGCGATACAAGTAGCAAGGTAGAGGTAATACAAGTGAGTGTTATGCAAGAGTGCCAAGGGTATATCCAAGCCCGAGTCCAAGTCGGAATCCTGTACGCCGTATCTTCAAACATCCCTTCATCCTTGGAACTCCAGAGCCTTACAGAGAATACCCATAAATACCCAATCCCATCCGTAATTCATGATCCGTACAATCCTCGCTATCCTCCCAGTCCAACCCTGCATTTAATATCGCTCGCTGGCCCTCCTCTCAACTCTCGGCCTCTCCCTCTGTCTATCCTCAGATTCATACTCAATTTCCCTTCTCCGTGGGCGCTCCTGGTACTCAATCTCATAACCCCTATCGACCCGGTCTCTTCTCCTCACCCTCTGTCCCCTAGCCGGCCGCTCGGGACTCTCGGCATCCTCGTACACGGGGCTGTTGCTGCCGCGCTTGTTCCTGGACTTCGATCGCGACGAGGAGTGCCTGTGTTGCCGCTTGCGGTGGTCCTTCTCCCAGTCTTCTGGCTCGCCGTATGTGACACCCTTGGGCCACAGGTGGTGTGCGCAAATGAAGAGTCCGAGGATTTCGACGACGTGTACGATGATGTGGGACCCTACCATCTTGGCGGTGATAGTTAGGCGACTTGCTTGGGTGATGGAGGATTGAGCTAAGAGGCGGCTGGAACGATGTCTGGATTGTTGCGTTTATAAGAATCGCGGGAGTCTTGAAGGCTGTGGTCTAGAATATGGATGAGGCTCGCAGCCTTGTGACAAAACAGCGATAAAAGTCACCGAAAACCGGCTACGCGATTGGCTCGACCTGTCCACGTTGCAAGCAAGCAATTAGAACTTGGCGAAACAAGAGTGCGGGAGGAATCGTTGCGCTTATGATATAGAAGAGCTGTTGGTTATCAAGCGGGAGTGTGGCCAGGGCTGCGCCTTTGATTCGGGCATAAATTGCTCGGGCGAGGGTGAACAGCCTAGACACGTTCGTAATCTTACGTCTGCTGGACCGATCATATTAAGGTCGCACAATGCTACTCGGTACGGCACGCTGATGACCTTCCTGATAAGAGACGAGTCTGCCCTATTTGATGGTCGAGGGTGTGTTGCTATTGGTGCTGCTAGGTTTGTGAGGCTGGGTTGACTAGGGTAGTACACCGCCACCAAGAGGCATTTTGGACGAGGTGTGGATCGGAATATTGAGGAAGCTGGGAGCATCGATGTTGTATGTGAAAAGTCTGAGGCTTTCTGAGTCTTCTCTTTAATCCTGCATAAATTTAGGTAGGAATTATGTGGAGAGCATGTGTTGTCAAGCTTTGCGGAGCCAGATCGGAAACTCTTTAGACTTTACAGATTGCATATGACGAAATGTACAACTTCAAAGTCCATACAATGATGATTTACGCCCAAGAAAATGAAATACGCTATCAGGATAATTCTGTACTAGAATTCAAGATAACAACAACTTGTTCTGGGTTACTTTGCTGGTGATGTGCGCAGAGGCAAAATCTGTGCTCGGTGTTGAACTTTGGGTCCTGCATTCAGTAACAACGCAGTTTATTCCCGTACTGACCATCCATCTCATACTTTAAGGTGTTTCAACAAGTATCGGGCAATATTGAAGAGGAAATGAAAAAAAAAAGTGGCAGCCCTTATCAAGAGTAGATCAAATGATTTCTCCAGCACCTCAAGCCTCGTCTTTGAGTCTCTCGCTGGAGAGACAAAGAGAAGTTCGACCGAAGCGAGGCAGTTATATAGAGCAGAAAACTTATCGAAGACAATCTTGTCACGATAAATTCTGATAACCTTATATTGTAGCTCTATTTATCAAGTTCTCCAGCTCCGAAGGTTGGGTCCATGATTCTGCTGACCTTTCCAGGTGAGATCAGCTAAGGTAATGTAAGGCAGATCTACAATAAAACAGAATTTGGCGATATCTTGTGAAGACACATTGTCATTCTTAGCTTTAAGAAGCTCCTGTCAATCTGCGAGCAGAGAAGAAGTCGTGTTCAAGGACTTTGAGCAAAACAAAGTTGTGGTCGTTCATCTTGGACCCGCCTAAATAGTTGGCAGTGCGCCGCCAAGAGCTTTTGTTGACTTCACCTCAACCGTACCTCAACCACAATTCCACGCATACAATTCCTCTGATCACCGGGCGCAAGACCGTGATATACCAGCAATGGCCCCAAATGACGCATCTGCGGCGAAAAAGCCAGGACCAAAACCCCTCCAGTCCAGTTCGCCCAAAACACAATATCTAATCCTCTACAATTTCGTCTCTGCAGTTCTCTGGCTCGTGGTTCTTGGCCGTGTATTGATTCTTGTTCCACTGGTGGGATTCGGCCGTGTATATCCCGGACTTGGACAATTCACAAAATGGACGCAAACTATGGCTCTACTGGAAGTGGTTCATGCTGCTGTTGGTAAGCTTACTCCCCTCTGTCTTTCGGCCCAGACAGCTAATGGCAAAACACAGGGATTGTCCGAGCACCTATTGGCACAACCGCTATGCAAGTTGCTAGTCGTCTTCTCCTTGTGTGGGGCGTTGTGGACCAGTTTCCTTACCTAGCAAAGAGCGCCGGATATTCTAGCATGTTGATCGCATGGAGCGTGACGGAGGTGGTGCGGTATTCATACTTTGTGTTCACCTTGAGTGGTTTCCAGCCGGCATTTATTACGTGGTTGCGATACAATCTCTTTTTCGTTCTGTATCCATTGGGTATTAGCAGCGAATGCTGGATGATGTATACGGCCATTGGACCTGCCAAGGAAATTAGACAGGAGTTCGCATGGTTTCTGCAGCTGATGCTGTTCATTTATATTCCTGGTATGTGTCTTGAGGCTACGGTGTCTACACAACTAACTAGTTCTAGGTTCTTACATTCTCTTTACGCATATGATGGCCCAGCGGAGAAAGATCATGAGAGGAAAGCAGGTACAGAAGACGCAATAAGTCAAGATCTCGGACGAGATCAGCATGGGAAAGTCCTTTCCACAAAATGTATAGTATAGAAAGACGAGTTAAGAATAAAAATATTCTCCAGAACTGAGTTGCACTGTTCAGACCACATGGCAGACGTCTTTATGCTTGCTCCCTGGTTGATCAGCATGGTGAACAACGGTTTCTTCGAAGAGATACATTACACCTAAATGGAAATTTTCACTGCCACCAACCGACAATTTTAGATTTGCATAGTAGCACACTTTATATTGTGTATTTCGAAAGCCTCAATTAAGCTTCACTGCATCCGTTTGAGTGGATAATCTAACATTATGTTTTGTGAACGTGTGAGATTTTAATGCATGGTTTTGTACGAAACTGCACCGCCAAATAAATATGGAAGAACATTCCATTGCAGGCCCCAATAGGAATGCAGTACAAAAATAATGGAAGTATGATCACAGTATCACTAACTGACATTCTAACCCGATCCTACTCTGAAGAAGAGCAAGGCAATTGGCGACATGTCCTTTGCGACCAGCCTAGATCAAACCTACTGAACCTACTTGGGGCCTAGAAAAGAACCAAAATGTGAATACTAACTATCTTTGGTTTTGAGGCAGCAGGATCGTGCATTCAACTTCACCTCCAACCGTCTCAAATCGAAATTGGCCTACGCAGTCAGCAGAGCGCACGACCAGGGAAACTCTATGCTAACGTGTTTCTCAATAAGTGATATGGAGAGATGGGTTTTTGATACACCGTCTCTAATTTCTCAATGTCCAAGGTACGTAAAGAACAATATATTCCACTCCCTAGAACAAAGCCGTCATAAACTAATAGCAGAAGCTAGAAGCAGAAGGGGGAAAACGATTAGTTGAAAATAGGGGTGACAGAGCTTCCTCTAAAACGATCGGAAAGAGCTGTTGTAACCTGGTATTCCTTCCCCTCACAATCAATGATTATACTTCACAATCCGTCAAAATCATCATCCAGCTGCACAGACACTTCCATAACAATTTGCAATTCGCATCTGCCGAAAAACAATTCCATTCGATATTTATCATTCGTCGTATTCTTCATGGTGAGGGAAATCCGAAGCAGGAAACAAAGCTGCCGAAGGTAGGGATATGGCCTCGAGCATCCTGCCCTTAGCTGCTGTTGGCTTGAGGGAAAGTTTGAATGGTGTTGGAGAAGCCTTGGGCTTTGTCCGGTCTGCTTGAGATCGCTTTGAGATCTTGTAGCTGGGAATTTTCCCAATTGGTGCAAGAACGGAAAGCTGCTTGGAAACTTGAACCGCTGATAGCACCTGGCTCTCCGACCTGCTCTCAATCCGTGCCTTCATGCTATTATTTGGAGTTAGTAGGGTTTGGTGTGAAGGGTTGTTGTTGGATCCCAGGTGAATTCGTTCACCATGATCCCAGTTTCCTATATCCAAATTTGCCGTATGACTGACGCTCTGGCTTGGGACCAAAGCACCGGCATGAGTTTGGTTGGCAAGTAGAAGAGCATACTCGCTTTCTTCTTCTTTGTAGATATCTTCATAGGAAGGAGATATGATATCATAATTGGGCGTGAAAACGGGAGCAACGCTGGCAGCAGGCAGATGAATTTCGGAGGGAGACTGATTTCCAATGCTTTGTCCTCGCTTGGGAGCGACAGTCCTCGCTCTCCGAGTAGTCGATGAAGCTCCTGTTGCCGCACCAATAATACTATGCCCCCATAGCCAGACATCCATATTCTAGTAGGTACGGTGTTTCTTCCTTGCTGATCGCTAGCCTCATCATCATAGTCTGTCACGAACTCCTGGAAATCTCGCTTTAGGCCTCTAGAAGCAAATGGATCGAGACGCCTTGTCGAAGGTGGGAATATCTCTCTTTCCTCCTCCCCCCGCTCCACAGCGCGCGGGTTATACTTCCGGTAGTAATACTGATACAGCATAACGTGACTGTAGACCCGACGTGGCTCTGGATAGATTCGGGCCATGGCTTTTTGCATGATGGTGGCGGCTGGGGTCAAATCTGGGTACTTTCCATCTGGTCCGAAAAGAGGAAGAACGTGCTGAGCAAAGTACTGACGCTCAGAAACGGACCATTGCTTGCGTCCAGACATTTTGATGAACAGAGTGTATTAAACTCGACGAGGAGCAGTGTGAATGAGTTGGATCAGTGCTTGATATTGAAAGGAAGAGATTGTGAACCGAATCGGACTTCGGCTGACCTGCCACACCTTCGTTAGCTTTGCTATGAATTGTATCGGTACGAAGTGAAGATAGGTTGAGAAGATATCATATATGGAGGGTACTCGAAAGAGAATCTTTGCAGTTTTTTTATCCCCCCCAAAAATGCGCAAATCAAACCCAACCGGCACATAGCCGTCGAAATGTTTTTGGTATACATGGGATTTTGGGAGTGCTGGAGGTCGAATACAATGTGACCCGGTTGAGTAGATGCCACTTACAGATATTGCTATGCTTTCTTCCCAAGCTCTGAAAGATCTCTTTAATTTAGGCTTACACGACGGGAAGAGTCGAATATTTGTTGTGTTGAGGTTCGAGGATTTTTTGTGGACAAAGTTGGTGCGTTGTAAAAGTCTGGAGATTCGATGTCTTGGTCTCGATTGGTGTATGCCTTAAATATATGATTTCGCTGTGCCGCGTACAAAAAATGGAGATACACCTGCGGCGGTGAATAACAACCTACTCCACCTCACTTCGTTCGGTCATTGCCACTAGATATAGGTACTAAATCCAATGATATACAAATATTCTCGCTCAATAAAGGTGAATAAGGTACTATTGGCACGCGTCATTACAAGCAAGCAATGGCGGTTGAATAATTCTTGGATGAATTATGTATGTGTCAATGTGAATAATATGCAGCTTGACAATAACACATTCGTATTACGAAGAGGGATATAAATATCCATCCAAATTTCCGTCGCCCAAAGGCTTGCCTCAAAGAGCTGGCTATCTCCGTAAAATTAAGCAATCATCGCACTGCAAATTCACCTTGAGCTTGCTAGTAGTCGATATCGCCTCACAGAACAGTAAAGACATCTCGACAGGAGCTCAGCCGAGTAATTATTGCGCAGACTCCTGCGGTGGAAAGATAATTAGTAGTACAGATCTGGCCACTAGAAAGTAGCAGATAGAGAATTTTACTTTAGTGGGAGACTTGGAAGGCTTAGGCTCTTTTCTGCTGTAGCAGCAGACATCTGCCCAATCTATGCCTGGAAGCCGTCTGTGCCAAGCGATGCTCCCGCACTTGCAGGTTAAAAATAGTCTGAAATGAAAGGCTCTGAGTTTTTCATTGACCTACTAAGAGGAAGTAACTCATGCCTTCCCGTGTGAAGCATTTCAAGGGGCAAATAACCAACGCCAAAGCTACTCTGCAGTTGTCATAGAGGCCTATAAGGTCTTCATAATCTCGTTCACTGCCTTAGCAGCAAACCGTTTCCTCTCCGCTTCAGGCATATCGGCACCCAATTCTACAACTGTCAGCTGGTGCAAATAACCGGAAGTCGAAACTACTCACCTCTCACAGCTTGCATCTTCAGCATCATAGCCTGCAGCTTCTCAACCTCTTCATCTTTCTCGACTTCATCCCTGTCAATTTCACCACTGATGGTACCTCCATAAATAGCTTGCTTCATCCCCTTCATCTCCTCTTCCATTTCGTCTCGATCAATATCAAAGCCGAGACTGCCATCACCATCGCTCTCGGCATCATCTTCGAAATCTCCAAGGTCAACAGACCCTTCCAGATCCTCTCCCTCCCACTCATTAGCCTCGAGTGCCTCTTTCAACCTCTCGATACCCATCGGTTCTCCCAAATCAGCCACAAACACACAAAATAATGCCAACAAATAAACGTACCTGAATACTCATTCCTCCCCTTGCTCTCAAAATCTACAAACTCGAATCCGGACTCTTGACATATCTCCTCCCACTCATCAAAAGTCTTCTCCAGATACGGCGTCACAGACTGGGGCATCGCAACTGCCAAGCAGACTCCATCCCACGACAATCCGCATCCTTCTTTCACCACCTCGGCCACACTCTCTAGTAGTTTCTTGACTTCTTGTAGTTCGGCATCATTTATAGGCTTCTTGAAACAAACAATGAACGCTCCGAGAACTTTGAGAACCTCGCCCGCTTCAGGCGCAAGGAAATCAGCTGACCATGTTGCCGGATCTGAGACTTCGTCGAGCCATATTGAGATGGTTGCTGTGTAGTAGTTTGTCTTAACGGACCAGTCGTGAGTGACTCCTGCGACAGAGTTTCCTGTTGCAGAGGGCTTAGATCCTGTTAAAGCTGCGTCACAGATCAGAAATTGGAATGGGCTCAGTGGCATAAGAGAGTTACCTTCTAAGAGCGTCAGCAGACTTGAGTCTGGGTGGCTCACAGCCAATATACGTCGGGGATGTGAGATTTCCATTTTTGTAAGATTGTTGTTCAAGTTATAGGCTTTTCAAGGTCTGCTGCATCTTCAGGCTGGTGGAGAAAGTTGATATCACGTGATAGTGACATTCGAAGAACCTGCGCTGGGAAAGGTTTGGGAAGACATGAAAATCATAGGAAGATACATGGATGCTTTTGATCACATTGCTAAAATCTTCACTTGTGTTTCGTTACTGGCGTTGCTTTGCTTGTACACCGTCTTACTCAGATACTGTCCGGATTGGCGTTCCAGAACTTACAAATGTTGAAGCACATCATGGTGAAGATTGGAGCTTGAAATCTGCGAGCAATATGAAATGCGTTTTGGACAGCTTCAGAACAACCGAAGGATGTCTGCTTGGCTCTAAAAGGCTCCAATGCTCACTCCCTGCCAACTACGAACCGTCCAGGGCCATCATATTGCACACCGGCGTCCAAGGCAGTATTCCGAAATCAGACATCGTCTTCGGAACGTCTTACTGCTTCATGGCTTGGTATTTGCTCTATTTTGGCACGCTCTTAGCAGAAAGCAGCTGGACAAGCATGCATGACTGACTTTTCCCTCTAACGCCGTTTGAAGTGACCCAGGCTGCCGTGTATATCCATTCTCTGTTTCCACTCTATGCTCCTCTTGGCGCACCTCGCCCACTTGCTCTGGCTCTGCTGACCGTAGCTCTGCCTCTTGCCAAACCAACACCACGACCCTTCACACCTCCCCTTCTGAACATAGGAGCGTTTCTGTACCACTATATTAGCCTCTTTCAACCAACATTCACTGCTCTTCAAAGATGAAGCTGCATCTTTGAGCGGCTCAAGGTACACAAACCTCAGCATATCTGGTACGATGAAGAATCGCACATGTGAACCTCGAATATAGACCTGGTCCAAATGACTGACACGGCCGTCGCGCGCAGTGACAGTAATATCCTTCAATTGCACATTCATGTTGTCCTCAGCTATATTCCACCTGTCAGCATCTGCCTGTCCCAGAATCCAGCTCGCGTGAGGAAGGAGGACGCACCTTCGATGAGCTTGCCGCGGTAGACCTGGCCGGACGTGATCTCAAGTGTGACAACATGGCCCTGAGAAGCGCAAAAAGTCAGCAGAGTACTCCTAGAACAGCAGATGCTTTTCAGCGGGCGCGTCCAAAAGGCGGGGTGTAGAATTTGTACGAACCTGCGCCTCGTTCAACAGCTTAATTGGGATACCGATTGTGCTCGTCATGGTTGCTGTAAAATATGGTCTGGCTGCTTGGGTATCTTTATGACTAATAAACTGGCGATGAAATGAGGTAGGAAGTTCGTTGGTCGTCGTCGATGTCGGCACGGATGGGGGGTTCAAAATGTTCGCGGTTGTGGAATTGAAGCTCTTCGCTAGCGCAGCCTCGTGAACAAGGCAAAGTCAACGACCAACCGTTTGTTGACCACTAAACATTGCACGAGGAGAAGAGTCAATGGATATGAACGCTTTTAATGTATCAGCAACGTTGAATATCTTTCGGCTTATTGCCCGTCCAAGTTTGTGTCTTCCTCATGCTACAGTCTCAACTTTCAACCAGCTACCTGTACCTCTGAACAAAGCCTTTGAGAAGTACAAGAATGTGGATATCAAGGCTGTAGTCTTGGATAAGGACAATTGCTTTGCCATTCCCCACTCAAACGAAGTTCATAAACCATATGAAGTAAGTAATGAATTCCTAATCATTATGATTCTGCAAAAATACTCGTTGGTGCTCAACTGCTATTCATGATTCTTGGCATTGTGCTTCTCATCTGACATTTATCAGGAGCACTTTAGGCTTCTTAAAGAAGCCTATCCCGGCCGGAAGCTACTCATAGTCTCCAACACCTCCGGGGCCTCTTCTATAGACCCATCAGGCAAATTGGCTACTGAAGTTGAGAAATCCACAGGCGTCGTCGTTCTCCCTCACAGCACCAAGAAGCCAGGATGTGGTCAAGAAATCATGGATTACTTCCGGAAGTATCCAGAAACGGGTGTCACGAGACCAGACCAGATCGCTATTGTTGGTGACAGGCTGACTACTGATGTCATGATGGCGAATTTGATGGGCAGCTACGCTGTATGGATCAAGGATGGTGTTGTCCCTGTTGAAGAGACTAGTGTGGTTAGTAGGAGATGCTATCATTTTCTGGTTGTTTGCTGATAATGCACAGTTTGCGAGAATGGAGCAGAAGCTGGGCAATTTCCTGCTCAAGAGAGGCTATGAGGCACCACATCCAGCCAGTCCATTCGAAGGATAGCCCTCTTTAATATTCGAGTGCCGCACGGCAGCCTTGTGAATATTTCCCGTATAGCCTTTTCAAAGAGTGCCTGATTGCTAGCTATGGCCTTGAATGATACCTGAGATCATCTGCCAGACTAGGGTCGAACGAAGACGCGGGCATGCAAGCAAGCAAGGAGTAGAAGGTTTATGATCAACAAAGTATTGTCTAGAAGCGGAGCTGTAAGATATTGTAAACAATAACCCGAAATCCACCTCTTTCCAACAGGTTTTGGAGTTTCTAGCACATTATACTATCCACCAATTGTTCATGATTTGCCTGTACTCTGGCCTTCCTTTGTGTTGCGACTGATTTCTGTTTATTCTTCGTCGTAGAGCAGCCAGTAAAACGGCTTCATAGTTGGAAGAATTTTCAAATCAGTTATTGAAGACACCGGCGTGGCGAATACTATTCCGAGATCTCCTGTTTTCATGAGTCACAGATTCACTTTTCCAGTTCAAAAGTCCATTCCCAGAGAGGCAGTTTCTCTCCAAGAGGATAATTGTATCAAACCTCATGTTTCCCCTGCTCACACCTCAGCAGGATCACCATACGCAGCCGCTTGTGTGTATACTTCTACGGTTGTTTTACCGTTCACGGTTTCAGACTAACAGTGAGCTTCGATTTGACAACGACAGCAGAAGCAGCCCGGAAACACGGCTGGTAACTTGCCTTCTCTGATGTCAAACTGAGACCTGCTGTCCAAGGGCCTTCTGGTATACGACGTCTCAGACATAGTGCCCACCTGCTAGATCTCAAGCCAGTGACGAATCTTAGACAGTGAGCGGTGAAAGAACCCTCAATACGACGTCGCTCTTCTCGCTAGAGCAACCTTTGACGTGGAAGTGAGACCACACCCCGCAGTAGAAGAGACACACTCAAGTGGATAAGAAAACATCCAAAGCTGTACAAGAAAGATCAGGCCACAGAGGCTTTCCCAGCCTCTCCAGTATGCGATACAAACATTTCACATAGGAGCGTTCAAGTTGCAAGGTAAGGTAGTTCTAGTCTTCATGACCTGATATTCGGCTTCAAAGCTAGTAGTGGTATCTCAATAACATGCGCCTCTTATACCGACAGCTGACGGTTCAAAACACCGTGCGCCAGTAATGACTTCAGCTCTGCTCATATTTATTCAGCAGTCTAGCTCCAAAAGCCTGTCTTTCCAACATGTGCCAATGCCGGTATCCCGTGAGCTCGTTGCTGCACATCATCCAAACTCATACATAAACATTATCGTATATTCAAGACGGAGCCAGTCCTCTCTGTTCCTCCATTTTCCTATTCCCTAATCCCACTTCATCCCTAATCTCATAGTGTCACCGGCCCAGTAGAACTACTGTCCATGCTGCGAGGATGACGAGTCCGAATACAGACTTCCCCGCCATACGATCTGCATTGCTTTGAATGTCAAAAGGAGAACCGCCTCCGGAAACACCTGTGTTTGATTGCGCTTTCGTCGTCGTCTGAGCTTTACTCGAGCTTGAGCTTGTTTGTATCGACCCTTTGGCCGATGTAGTTGTAGTGAATGTTGTTTGTCCTCCGTTTGTGGCTGCGGAGTCATCCGAGGATGATGTTTCTGAAGGCGTAGACGAATCCGCTGTAGATGTACTCTGTACAGTCTTGGAATTCGATTTCACCGACGCGGTGGTTGAGGCGCGTGTCGCCGAAGTCGTCTTCACAGCAGTCGAAGAGGTCTTGAACCCAAGCCCTCCTGTTACACCAATGCTGTCTGTAGGAATTGTTACCGACACGACAGCTGGTGTAGTCGATACTTGTGCAGCCGATGTAGTTTTCGCCTTGGTTGTTGTCGTCGATTTCGCCAGTGTAGGACATAACGCTGCTTGTATACCCCCGGACTGTATGATACCAAGCAACGAATTACTGGTTACATGTGTGCCATCGCAAGCACTTATGACGTCCGCCGCAATTGAGTTCAATCCTGCTACACAAGCTGGTGTACATCCCGTGTTGAAGTCGGATACCTGACAAGAAGGTATTTGACTATCGTAAGTCAATTGGCATAGCAAGGGTATCGAAGTCAGAGAGATGCTCTGGAAGTTGGCCAATGAAAGCGCATGCGCCGCTGGCAGTGCCAGAAGAATAGAAAAGTTCCTCCTCATTGTATATGTTTGGTGTTTGAAGAAGATGTATCCCACAGGAGTCGAAGAAGGAAGTCCACGATGTCGAGTAGTAGTATGCGGAGATGCTAGAAATGTACCAGTTTACTGAAGAGAATATAGATGGGGTGGTAATCGCCAGGGAAGGTCCAAGGCGTTCCTGACGACACAGAATTGCGCGAGGGAAGATGCCCCTACACACTAAACGGAGGGCGTTTGAGACGGATAGTTTTGGCTTTCGACTCCCACGATTCCCCTGCTTTTGTGACAGAATTCGTCGGATGTGTTCGCTCGAGCACCTGATTCAGAACGAGCTGTTCCTTTTCGATACACTGACACCTGAGCTGTTCCTGCACTCTGCTTCTGCTCTCTGGATGACGCAAATTCAACGAGGGGTAGCCGGATATGCGAACTGCAGTTGCGTGATTTTGAATCTTGGGCAGCTCACTGGAGATCTCCTGCCAAACAGTGTGGGGAAACGAAGATTGATGACAGAAGAAAGGCAATGCGCAGCACTGGGAGAATAAAAGGAGAGTTTAAGCTTGGTGAGAACAGGGAAAAAGGGAGGTGCAAACAGAAGGAAGGCGCGAAGCCATCGGTACTATACAGAGCGACGGCCTGATCAGGAGTTGCTCACAACAGCCACCGAGTCCAGCTCCGCAGCCTCCGGCGGGTTGATGACCTGGAGACATGCCCAGATGCAGGTATCGTGGTCGGCTGGCCATTGAAGTGACTGGAGCAGGCGGCGAAAGAGGCATCGTGTCTTAAGGAGAAGCTCGGCGATTCCATTTTGAGCGGGATGATTGGAGCATGCCCAGGCCGCTGTTCTCCTTCCGGCCAATCAAGATGTCCAGCCTCCGGGATACTTTATTCTTTGGTATGCTTGAAACTTGCACCTCGTTTCAGGAGCTTGAGGGTTCGCGTCGCAGTAGAGCATTGATTGGGTAGTGATGGCTTTTGATACGGAGGCACCTGGTTTTGCTACCCCCAGCCTCCTGACCCCTGGCTACGACGTAGGAAGGGCTGGGATTCGTTTGTGCTGAAGTCTATCGCCCGCTGGATGTGTCATTAGAAAATGATATCTATTGGTCAATGCAGACGTTCCCCAGATCATCTTTTTGCATGATATTCGCGACACTTCGGGCTTTCAGCAGCCAATATATTGGAAAAAAGCGACGAAGGAGTGTCCCGAGATACCGATAATGGAAAGCATACTCTTGGAGGCTCGATGTTGAAGGCTTTCGGTGGCGCAGGTACCAAACATGATCTTCGTTGGATTAGAGTTCGGTGGTGAACACCTGGTCTGTCTTGACCAAGTCTCAGAATGTAGATATCAGATGGACATGAGAACCGCCTTGATTCCTGGGGGATCTTGGCAGAGAGATGTGATCTATCTGATGTCGGTGAGTCAGGCTTGGTTCCGCAACATACGACGACATTGCATAGAGGCAAAGAATGATGCAGTCGTTGTCACCTCCAGCCATCTTCTGGTTGCTATGAGGGTTAGTCCAGCCATTTTCTCCAAGTGTTAGTTTACCGGCGGTGAGATGATCGCGGAGGGCAAATGCATTAGTGGAAGCTGGAATCACGGTCTTCCGAGGGTAGTGAAGGAGCCCGTTGCTAACGTATGATCGCCGTTCGCCTCAATAAAATATAAGGACCAAAGTTTAACCATAAAACCCAATCCAAAAGGGATCTTGAAGCTAAAGGACTAAGCACAAACCCACAAAAGCCGTAGGCAACAGAGCCTCTTCGACAGATATGTAATCTGCAGCCTTGCCAAGACCCGCCTGTCTATCATTGGTCGAATTGCATTCAGCCTTTATGCTCCCTTCCTGATTGTGCTCGTACCACAGCCTTGTCTTCCTCCTCTGATATTCACCAACTCGGACCCCTCATCCAGCACAATACCAAGCCACAAATCAGCAGCACAATAACCTCTCCGTTCCTATTGTCCCTCTCAATTCATTTGAAGTATAGTACTCGACCATATAAACTTCCATTATTCGTCCAATTGCCATCTGCTCTTTCCAAATATCCATCTGATCGAAAACAAAAAGCCCCAGCAAGCTCCCGAACTCTCCAAAAGTACACACCTCGCTCAAACATCCAAGCTAGTCTACAGAGGAGCCGAATAAAGCAGGATAGTCATATACATAGAGTCTGCCCATACGGACGAAGGCAGAACGGCCGACGTCTACAACGACAAAATGTCCCCCTCGGAATCCACAACCCCAGTTCGAGTACCCAAAGCTGCAGCAACATACACCCCCACAACACAAGATGCAGATCTACGTTCACAAATCAACACGGTACTTCTGCGAGACGGGCACATATCTCGGTACTTCCCCCTATCACTTTCTCTCCCCAAAATCCACACCGTCCACATCTTTCTCCTCCTCCTGCTCCTCCCGCCACATCTCTGCCCTTCCCCTTCCCCCTCCTCCCATACCCCATAACCCCACAGCTCCACCATACGCCCACCTCAACAACCACAACGGACGCTAACTTTCTACCTCCCTCTTAGAATACAAGAAACCCTCCTGCACACACTTCACTCATCTCCAACCAACTGGCCGACCCTGGTTCAGCAGCACGCCCTCACCCTGCTGCGATCGGGCGACATCCACACCTTCCCGCAACTCATGTCGCGCGTTATGGAGGACATACGACTCGACTCGGTTGCGGCACGCGCTGCTGAGGCTGCAGCTGCTTCGTCAAGCTCGTCTACCACTACTGCTACGTCAACGAATGGGAAAGGTGCTGCGAATGGGATTGGTTGGTTTTCCTTCTTCTTTCCCACCTCTTCCTCCAGTCTCTCCCTCCTTTCCTCCTACTCTATTCCCCTTCAAGCACTCCCCCTTCCCCCCTCCTCCCAACACTACCTTCTCCCAGCTTTGATCCACGCCAATTATACGCCTCAAAAGAGGAAACCCCCACTTCCCCGAGGAGAAACAAGCGCTAACGACCATACCTAACGAACAGTAGCGCTACGCGGCAACGGCGACGGAGGAGCCAGTCTCGCCGTGCCCAAGAGCGTCTTAGACGAGGGCGTACGCATCACACGCGAGAGTCTAGAGCAGGTGTGCGAGATTGCCGAGTAAGGAAGTGCTTAAGACGTTCTTCAGATGGCATGCAGTACCTTGTGCATAAGATTTGAGCAAGCGAGCACGCCAGTCAGTGAGTCAAACGAGTCAAACGAATGAGAAAAAGACGGAGAGAATTAGGAGATGCTACTGCAACTGTAGAAAATAGTTAAAGCACAAGGGAATTAGTTAGTCATTTGGTACCTTCTTAGTTAGTAGCAGAGGGGTTGGGTTGTTGTTGTTGGGAGGGGTATTCATTGGGCGGCGTTCGTTCGTTCATTCATTTCACCTACATTGGTAGGTAAGTAAGTCAAGGCCAAGGTCGGGGAGTCTGTTCTGTACGATATGATACGATACATTACAATTCAATACAATAAATAGATCACATACACATACACGCATATATTCACGTTCATACGTATGAAATCAGTGTGGCATGCAAACACAAGGTAAATAAAAGGCATCATTCATGCGATCTACCTCATATACATCAAGTCACTTCAGCCAAATCAAGTCACATTGCAATGCACGCACCAGCAAAAAAACATTTATGAGAAGTTTTTATTGAGGACAATCTATGATTTCAGGCAGCCAGGCGATGGAGAGAAACTGGCAAGATTAGATGGCAGAACCATGTGCTCACCAACCAACCCCGCCTCAAACCCAAACCCCCGGTACAGCGCAGAGCAGAGCAGCATAATCTTTCCCCGGACCCGACTCCCAAATGTGGAAAGAAAAAGTCTACTGCTGAACCAAATTTCATGTGAACGAACCCAACCATGCAAAAAGCTACCGCCTTCCAGCCTTTCTTATGATTCGTGTCCATCCATACCATGCTCGAGATGTGTGACAGAAAAAGGAATATAGTTACAGATCGCCTTTAATCATAAAGACTATCGTCATTACCAGCATCCCCAAATCCACCTGCACCTCCCTCGCTGTTGGCAGCAGCCTCACCAGCCTCAGGGAACTTGAAGAAAGCACCTGGGCCAGCGCTCTTCATGCTCTGAGCAAATGCCTCGTATCGGCGAATCTCAACATCAGAAACGGAACGTCTAGCTGAAGACATGGCCTCTTCGAAATGTGCCTTGGTGAGCTGGGGAACTGGGTCCTCGGCATCCTCATCCTCCATATCAACATCCTCACCAGCAGCCTCACGAGCCTTGCGACGCTCGATGTCCAAAGAGATAGCCTCCTTGATGGCAAGCTTGACGGCACGCTGAGTGATGAATCCCAAATCGGCACCGGAGAAACCGTGAGTTCGGGATGCAATATAGGCAAGGTCGACATCTGGTGCGACAGGTGTCTTTCGGAGTTGTGCCTTGAGAATACCAGCACGAGACGACTCGTTGGGTAGAGGTACGTAGACGAGGGTATCAAGACGACCTGGTCTGCAAAGAGCATTGTCAAGTTGCTCAGGTCTGTTGGTGGCACCGATAACGAAGACGTTCTTCTTTGAGGTCATACCGTCCATTTCTGATGCAAGTTAGATATCGTTCTCGACAAGTTTGAAGGGGAAATCTTACCAGTCAAAAGTTGGTTGACCACACGATCCGAAGCTCCACCAGCATCACCATTAGATCCTCCACGTGACTTGGCAATGGAATCCAACTCATCCAAGAAAACAACACAAGGAGCGGCAGCTCTGGCCTTGTCGAAAATATCTCTGATGTTGCTCTCAGACTCACCGAACCACATGCTCAACAACTCGGGACCCTTGATGGAAATGAAGTTGGCAGAACACTCATTGGCAACAGCCTTGGCAAGCAAAGTCTTACCCGTTCCAGGTGGGCCATAGAACAAGACACCACGGGATGGAGAAAGACCAAACTTGAGGAACTTTTCGGGGTGGTCGACTGGGTATTGAACACTCTCGATGAGTTCGCGCTTGACGTCCTCCAAACCTCCAATGTCGTCCCAGCGGACGTTTGGTACCTCGACAACTGCGACCTCGCGGAGAGCAGATGGGTTGGAAACACCAAGAGCAAAACGGAAGTTCTCCATGGTGACTCCCAAAGAGTCCAAAACCTCGGCATCAATGGTATCCTCATCAAGATCGATAAGGTCCATCTTCTCACGAATCTGTTGCATAGCAGCCTCAGAGCAGAGAGATGCGATATCGGAACCGACGTAACCGTGAGTCTCGGAGGCGATTTGCTCAAGATCAACATCATCACCCAACTTCATGTTCTTGGTGTGAATCTGGAGAATCTCAAGACGACCAGTTGGGTCTGGAATACCAATATCAACCTCACGATCGAAACGACCGAAACGACGAAGCGCGGGATCGATTGAGTTAGGTCTGTTTGTGGCAGCCATAACAACGACGTTTGATCGGGACTTCATTCCGTCCATGAGGGTAAGCAATTGTGATACAACACGACGCTCAACCTCTCCATTGGTCTTGTCACGCTTGGGGGCAATCGAATCGATTTCGTCAATGAAGATAATCGCAGGGGAGTTCTTCTCAGCCTCTTCGAAAGCCTTTCGTAAATTCGACTCGGACTCACCAGCCATCTTTGACATGATCTCGGGACCGTTGATCAAGAAAAAGAATGCACCAGTCTCGTTTGCCACAGCTCGAGCCATGAGAGTCTTACCCGTACCGGGAGGACCGAACATGAGCACACCGCGAGGTGGCTTAATACCGATCGACTTGAACAGCTGTGGGTGGCGGAGGGGCAGTTCAACCATCTCTCGGATTTGTGCCATCTGCTTTCTGCATCCTCCAATATCATCATATCCGACCTCGTTCAGGTTTCCTTCCTCATCCTCGCGCTGGATGGGCTCGCCTTCGCAATGGATCACTGTGTCTTGGGCAACGATTCCGTACTCCGGGGGGTCTACCTCCACAACTTTGAACTCTACCTGTCGCATACCACCACGGACTGTGAAGAGGTCGCCTTGTCGTACAGGTCTGTATGCTTCGCGGAAATATGGGGCGAGGAATACGTCGAAGAGAGATCCGGTAAGGCCCTCAACGGTGTCGGCAATAGGAAGGACTGCAATACGCTTGGCCTATGCAGTCATTAGCAGAGGTCCCGACGAAGTTCGACTTGCTCAAGCTTACATATTTGATATCTGGGCATGGGTGGACAGTGATCATGTCACCGTGCTTTACACGGAGGTTATGTCTGACCACACGGTTCATGCGCGCACTCCCATCATCCAGATCATCGTCAGCAAGCACGATGAGAACTGTATCCTTGCGCTTCTTTCCCTTCACCAAGACTGTGTCACCACGGAAGAGCTGTAATGTCTCCATTGTGTTGTTGGAGAGGGCAATCACGGAGTTGTCATCGTTGATAGCATCAGTAACCCTGTTGCCACCTGGTTAGCCTTGCCACACCGCGGATTGCTAGATCTGCGAGATACTCACATCAAGGAATTTGGCTTCTTCTTCTTCTTTAGGATGGCGGTCGCGGTGTCATCAGCCTGGTTGAATGTTAGATCTGAAGCTCCCCAAGGGCGAGAGGCTGGTGGCGGAGTTAACTTACGGCCTTGTGCTCTGCACCGGAGGCATCGCTGGAGATCTTGTTAGTTTTTTGGGGATTCTCAGATGCATCTGCAAGATCGAGCTCAGCTTACTTGAGGTTGACCTTCTTCTTGTGCTGGTCAGGTTCGCCGGCCATCTTGGAGATGGATGATCAAGCAGGTAGTGGGAAGGTCGAAAGGTGTTGTTTGCTGGGGGAGTTTCGAGTTTCGAGATGGGGGGATTTTGGGGTATTCGTTTCTTGAATATGACGTCTGCGAGTCGGTCAAAGGGACCAGCGGAGGGGGTGGGCAAAAGTGAGATTGTTTGGGGATGGAGGATGTGGTGTGGAAGGAGCTCCTCTTATGGTTCTAATCACTGGTGATTCGGAGTTGGACTGAGCTCAGGAACGGGAGCCAGATTCACCATCGCTTAATTTAGCTAGCCTGCCTTTTGCTGGATTTCGACCAGGCTCTCCGCTCTTCCAAATGGCTGACGGCGATGCGTTCACCAGGCAGAATAGGCCACGAATTTCGGTAGGTGAGGTAAGGCGAGGTAGCCTCAGCGTCGTCGCAGGCTCAGCACTCAACGCAGCGAAAAAGAAGGAATGTCTCGGAAACACCAGGGAGGCTGCGCTGCACGTGAGGGCGAGCGGCGGATTGAATCGGATGGCAAATCATCCTTTCTTGTCGCCTTTGATGCTGGCATCCCGTGCTGGTGTACCTCTCCTGCCTGCGGTGAGGTGAGGTTCAATGAATCGTCGTTCACCGTTCAAGCGAGTCATGACGGTAAGGCAAGGTAAGGTAAGGTAGGTATCTCGACATCATCTATTCGGCCTCGCAATAGATCAACTCTTTTATTTTAAACACCATCCCAAATGAGTGCACCCATCCCCCAGCTCTGATCCCATCTGATCCGAGCTTCGATTCCAAATGCAAGTGGTATAATTCCCCAACGCCGACCTGACCCATCCTCCCAGTATCCCATCCCAGCCCAGTCCCTTGCACAGTATGTAATCGTGTACCAATACAACCAAGAGCTGCGTTCCAACCCTCGTGGACAAAGCCAATGACCTGCGACTGCCCTTGTCGGCGATCCATGTCTTAAATCGACAACCGAAAATGGGGTCGTCCAGTGATTGAGCTCCCACCTCAGTTTCTATTCCCTCGCCTTCCTACCATATCTCTCTCCCTCCCTAATCATAGCGCCTTCGAGGCGACGAGTGTCGCTTTGAATTGGGCCATGTCCCCAGCTTCTGCCTCCAGCCGATGAAGACGGTATTCGACGGATTGGCAACTGGCAAGCAATCGAGCATGCCACGCACGTCGGGAGCTTGGTGGACGTGCATCTCCATCATCTCGCGGGTCAGGACGGCCATGCCCATTCTCATTGTGCCGGTGCCGATGCGCTCATGACGGTGATTCTGGAGCTCCCAGTCATCACGTAATGTCGATGGCGGATGCAGGGTGGAGAAAAATCGAGAAATGAAGTGGTTGTGAGATGTTTGATCCACGGAACTGCTGCTGGTGTCAGTGCAAGCTCGAGCAGCTGGTGAGGTCGGTGGAACATACCCCGCGATTGAAGACCCGGCCGAGCCCTGACGGGCTACCATGGACCCAACGCTCGACATGGTGATGCTGTGGAATGGAATTGTGTTTCTTTGCCTCGTGGAATCGGAATCTGGGTGTGAATTACAGCCAGAGCGTATTGCAGCTTGACGTGGTGGTGGTGGTGGTGGTGGTGATGTTCACGCGTATCCAGTGCACACCGGCGAGGCTGAAGGTCGGGCTGCGAAGAGAGATGCAGTGAGAGGCGAGCGATACTGATACTGATGCTGATACTGAACACCGAACGACCACGACGACGAGGATGATGATTGCTCTTGTGATGATTGGGATATGATCTGATGACTCCATCCACGATCGAGGGGTCGCTAGAATCTTTATATCTGCTTCCCCCTGACTGACGGCTCCCGCCTACTCGGTCCTCAGGCTGGGGGTGGGTGGGAGTGTTCATGACGGTACGTTACGGTCGCGTCAGGGAGCAGCAGCCAGCACAGCCCCAACCCTAAGCTACGCGAGCACAGTATCACGACGCCAGAGCATCACGATATGGGTGGATGTGGCTTGAGATGTGATGGAAGTGTGATGGAAGGACCAGGCGTGCATGGCATGACGGTGTTATTATTGCATCATTTCAGCACCGGGGGGGAATGGGTTTGGTTCTGGGTTGGTAGGTTGGGGAGCGGGAGCATGAGTATAGTCGCATGGTTGGTGGTGGTTGTATTTCTGGTGTTGCTGATGGTGATGTTAATGGTGATGGGGATGGGATGGATATTGATACTGCGGGAGCTTGTGCGTGCGGCGGGAGGGAGACGAGAGTGGAGAGTGGAGAGGGGAGAGCGCCAGGCTGAGACCCTCCAGTGAGTGGTGAAGTGCCTGTAGCTTGGTCCTGCAGTGAGCAGTTCTCTCTCTATGGGGTGGGTTGGGGGGGTTGCATCTACTGCATCCACTGCATCCGCTGCCGATGATGGTGCTGCTGGCTCTCGGGACACTAGATGACACGACCTTATCCCTATCTCGAATCCCTATCTCGAATCCCTCATCCCCAATATCCCTTATCCCCAATCCTTTCCCCTCCCTACCTTCATCTTCCCTGTCCCTTGCCCGGTCGCGGGTCGCTAGCATTGGCACCATGGACACGACGAGGAGCAGCAAAAGAGGCTGTATCGCATCACTCACATCACTCAGTCATCCCAAACCCCAATCCAATCCGACCCAATCCAACCACTCACCCACCACCTGGAACATCTATCCCTCCATCCCTCCATCCATGCAATCCCCAACTCGGGCCCAAGAAGCGGAACGAGAGAGAAGGAAAAAAAGCGCCACATGGGAGGCATCATGCATCCATCTGCTATGCTGTGCGTGCTACCGTATGCTACCTTATTCTGTGCTGTGCAGTGCTCCTCCCATTGCGGTGCAGTGCAGTGCAGCCGATGCAGGTGGAAAGCAGGTTTCTCACCCGCACAGAGCTCTCCATGCTCCCTCGAGGCTCGTTCCCTCCCCGGCTTGAGAGACCTGGTGTGCTTCTCAACGGCCGATGTTGGAGATCCATCATCATCACTACCACGCGCGTACTTACCAACCATTGCAACAGGGCCCGGCTCCCTGCCATCCGATCAGCCCCTGAGGAGATGCACCCATTCTGCCCTGTCGTGAAAAATTTGATCCCTTGCTCCTCTCTCTGCGTCAGCTTGACGGGCCAGCTGAGGCCTGAGCTCCCTGAAGCTTCTCTGCAGCCATCTGCACCTTCGGTTCGCCATTCCATTTCTAATCGATAGGCGGCGGGAGGCACTGCACTATGCTGCACTGCACTGGAGGGGGACGCTGGCCCCTGGACCCAAGTCACACTCCCGCCCGCTGGCTAGCCGCCAAACATGCGATCGGTGGGCCTCTCACGGTGGAGGGGGAGGCAGAGGCAGAGGCAGAGGGGCTGTGTTCGAGAAACTTTGTTTTTTCCTCCTGCGTCGCTCCCCCTCTCCGCTCACGTCGCGTTGCGGATCGAATCACAGCAGTGGATGCTTTTAGTGACCAAGACATGGTTCGTAAATGAATCAGTCAGCGGGATGGGCAAAACGGACCTTGCATCATCATCGGAGGTGGTTTTCTAGGCTTCAGTGAGGAAGGCAGTAAGTGATATCCGACTGGGCTGCGTACGAAGAGACCAGAACGGCAAGCCGTCGGTGAAATCAGGTACATCCTGACTGACTGACAGACCAACTGGCTGGAATACGGAAACAAATCGGAACTTCACATGTCAGGCTGCGTTTCTCCTCCATCTCCAGTCCGTCCCTCCCGTCCAAAGTCATCATGACACCAGGCTGTGCTGTGCTGTGCTGTATGTTCAGCTTGGGGCTCAACTGTACGGAGGAGGACATGTTCCACTTCCACATTCCACATTCACATCCCACCTCACACGCACACATTCCCCTTCGACATCACCCTCCCACACCCCGAATCCCACAATCTGCATGAGGAAAAGACGCGAGAGACCACAAGGCACCTACTTACTTCCCTACCACCCTACCACCAATTTTGCATTGCCTCGCCCGCATCCGTATAGAACACCCGAGACGAGCTGAGACAGAACTGCAAATGAAATGAGAATGACAGTGAGAGTGAGAGTGACTCTACGACCAAATTTTCAACCCAGCAAGAACTGCTGACGCAGCGAGCAGAGGAATTCTGCCTCGTCAATGACTAACCTCCTGGAAAGAAATTGAACCGAGAACGCCGTGGAAATGAAAGCGACGGTCGAGTGAAGGGTGAAGGTACACTAAGAATACCTATGTAGCTATGTATGTACCTACGTATATATGAATGAATAAGGCTGAAGCTACTCTATCCGCACTCCGCACTCTTTCTCTACACCTCTCATTCCCTCCTCACTGCTCGTGACAATACAAACCAAAATTCCACTCCAAATGCAATACCTCTCTATACATACATACATAGCTACCTACCTTACAGACGTAATTCAATCTCACCAGAATCTAGCAGTGAAAAAAGAGAAGAGCGAGAAAGAGAAGAGTGAGAAAGAGAACAGTGAGAAAGAGAAGAGTGAAAAGAGGAGAGTGCAAAGTGAAAAAGAGAAACACAACATGCACGTATGCCTACGTATCTGTGGTACACGTACCCTTAGGTAGTACTTTACCAACCTTACCTGCCTTACGCTGCCTTATGGTTGGTGAGCAGAGAGGCTTCACGTGTAGTACTACTTTACTTAAGGAACCCAAGGTACTCAAGATACCTACCATACGGTACGCTCAAGGGAAGACGAGGAGATCGGTTTGTAGACGGAGACACACAGGCACAGAGAGATATACACAAACATAGACACAAACATAGACACAAACATATCATGTAGCGCTTCAAGAGCGTTTATAGCATTACTCGTTAGATACAGGATATCCCCAAATATTTCAGGTTCATCAGATCATCATGTGTTCTGTGTACAGTATCGTAGGTATGCAAGGTATGCAAGGTATGCAAGGTATGCGTGCGTGGGTACATGCATCCCATCCATCATGCACGGGTATATGGCCTTTCCTTTCCCTTCCCTTCTTTCCTTCTTCATTCCCCAGGTCCTTCTATCCAACAATTATGATGCCCGCCCAATGAACGCCGTAATGCAAATCAAACCACCGAGCCCGTCACCAATGTTTTGTTTATACCCAACCCAGTCCAACCCAATCCTCTGATCATACACCAACCTTAGTTGCCCAACGCCGCGCTAATGTCCCTAAGATGCCCGCCCACATGAAAGATTACTCGTCGTTTTCCTCGTTGGTCCGCCGCCGCCGAGAGGGAGCCGGGATACTCAATACTGGTAACCCGTCTCGGCCTGGTGGTCGGAGTTGCGCGGTACTGCTCTGCACACTGATGGGTGAGAATCGACTCGAGCCTCCGATGGGAGATAGAGGAGACACGGGCGATAGGATCTCATCCTCATGTTGGGCATTCGTCACGAAAGACAGAGCTCCCCGTTGTTGGATTGACTGCCGGCTGAGGTCGTTCGGTGTGTAGGGATCACTTAGTCGATGACTGCGCGGCGGTTGTGGCGAGGGCTGGAGGGAGTGTTGTGGGAAATCCGAGGGCAGGTCTCTGCTGAGAGTACTGGCTGGGACACCAAAATTTCTCGATTCTGTACCGTTCTCCCTTTGTTCTCGTTCAGCATTCTCGATGTCCTCCAATGTAGTAGCGAGGTTCCTTCTTCGGGGCGGCGCTGGAATGATAGTTACAGGTAGAGGCGTGGCGCTTGCACTTGTGGACTTCGATCTTTCTCGGAGTTTTTCGGCTTGTAGAGCCGCAAAATCTTCAAAACGAGACTTGATATCCCACTTGTTGGATGCTTCATGCCCACTGGTGGACTCGGGAGCTTTGGCGATCTGTGCTGATACTTCTGGTGGAGGATCTCGTGCTCTCCTCCGGAATGGGTTCGCTTTTGCTAAAGAATTCCATGCGTTGGGTTTCTGTGCTCCAGCTTCAGGGAAGTGCTCATCGTGCTCGTACTCGAGTATGATGGGCTTCTCGGATATGACGGGTTGCTCGGATATGACACTGGCATCGTCGTGGGCATCGTCGTGGACGCTCTGAGCCATCACAATGTCAAGACTATTGCGTCTTGACAAGACTGGGGTCCTAGTATCTATCACCATTGGTGGTGTTGGTTCACTGATGGGATGGTATCGTATAGCATACACTGTGCTTTCGGCACTTGCTGTATCTGTTCGACTGATCGGCGTTGCAGCTGGCGGTGGACGTGTAGGCCACAGAGGAGGCCGAGGCCGTGGTATCCGCTTTGCTATCCGGTGTGCTGTTCTTTCTGGCTTGCCGGTCTCAATATCATTGATCGGTCGTGGTCGATACCGATTTGCAAGTCCTGCCATGCCAGGCCAAGATCTCCCGTTGGAGCCAGTGGAGTGGCCATCTTCTGAGCCATCGCCATCTTTGCCATCATTCCTACCTCGTTTGACACGATACGCCCAGGCTGAAGCACCTGGGTCCGAACTAACTTCAAGCATCTCGTCTCCATCAAAAACTTCCCTTCCCAGAACACCGTCCTTCTTATCATCTCTCTCCAATGCCTCGATCCTCTCCACCCATTCCCACACAACGACGCTGGCAGCGGCCGCGCCAACCCATCGAACGTAGTCTCCCCACCCTGCCAATGTTGGTTTTGATATGTCGAGGACAAAGAAAACCACGGGGACTAGTACTGAAACTAGGGATAACAATGCAACCAAACAAATGTTCTTCATTTGCAGGTGATAAAAAGCAAACTGTTTCTTGGTGAGTGAATAATATATTACCCAGGCGGCGTACAGAAGACTGAGCGCCAGCTGAAAGAGGTATGCCAAAGCGGGCACGGCATCGACGAAGGTCCGAGGTCGCGAGTTGCCGCGATATACGAAATTGTTTAGGATACTAAACAGGACGTCCAAAGTGATGAGAGCAAAGGCGGTCCATTTGATGATAATCTTCTCTCGCTGGCGGGGGAAAAGTCTGATCAGGGTCTGAGCCTGAGCCAGCCATAAGAATGTGTCCGAGATAACGCGGATGACCTTCAACTCGGTTCCATTCTCGACTTGTTGTTGAAGAGCCTGAGCATCCATATATCCAATCTCATACTGATCCTCGGCCACGCGAAAGGTATCGGCGGTCGCAATCGTGAGCGAGATCGCCACGGTCAACGCTGCAACTTTTTGCAGCCACGGTCGTCCACCAATTCCGATTCCGGCATTGCTCCCCGACGGTCCATTCGTGAAGCCGCGTCGTCCGAGGACCACGGCACCTTGATGTAGGAAGGTTCGAGGGGTGATGAAGAGCATAATAACCAGCATGTACGCGATTACTGTCGCTGCAGCCAGCGCATAGCATTCGGGAATGGTCGACGCATAGAAGGGATCGCGAAAGTCTGTGTAGGATGGAGAACTCGACCCTGTGAGTATGATATCATTTGCACCACCAGTGCATTCCGGTCGGAAGACGGCATCGGATGTGAGGGTGATGACAGTCGTATCGTTGAGGGTCAGGATGCCGTTGGAAGGAAGGGAGAAGGGCGTGCAATGCTCTGATACCGACGTCGAGGTGGGCGACGGCCTGGCAATGTTGATGATTTGTCGTTCCTCCATGATCCAAACTTCGCGGCCTGCCGCAGATCTTCGATGATCGTTCAGTGGTGACAAGTCAACATCTTCCGGTGCTGTGACGAGGTGGATGAGGTCGAGAGAGGTCTATCGCGGTGGCGGATGTCGTCGTCGCGGGCTTGCGTGCGTGCAGGTTGAAGAATGAGGTTGGCAGGTTGAAGATCACGATGTGAATTGAGGCGTCGGAGGCACCGCTGTGACTGGATGGGTGCCGCTGGGTGACAGAGTTTGTTTGAGGTCGGTCGGCGAGATCCCGTTGTGGTGTTGCAGATGCTGCGTTGACGGTCTGAGGGGGGTTTCAGCCAGTCTAGACCAGAAGGGTCCTAAACACACGCCGGCAAGTAGAAATAAACTTTACGCTCAATTTCGCTCCAATGATCCGGGATGGAGGGATGAGGGAGATTTGTGTTCATGGGCACGAGGGGCGATTGCGATTGGGTGGGCAGGGAAGAGGAGAGGAGAGAGGAGAGCGAAGTGAGCAACGAAGGTATTCAGAGATGCGATGCGCATCCACCCACCACAACCATCCATCCATCTGCATCTGCTGCTGCTCCTGCACCGTCGGTCGACTGAACACAACATTGGGGTCGGATGGCTGGGCACTGCGATGTCACTGGCCGGGCGTTGGTCACTGAGCGAGGGCGAACCCACTCGGAATCCGGGAGTAGCTTCGATCATGGAAGCCCTCCCGGCGTGGCGCAGTGCAGAACACCACATCTCATCGTCGGATTGTCTGCTCTCGGCCTTCGAGCTGCCCGCCAAGACGCTGCTCCCCGTCGCGTCGTGGGCGTGGACAAGAACTGGCAGCCAAAAGCTTGTCAAAAGGCAAGCGATCTTATCTTCATTCTGCATCGCACGAAACCTGCTCAGCCCTACAGGCCAGTCCAGTGTTGAGCACGACTGGTGGGAGATACTGCAGAGGGCAGCATCAAGATACACTGCTGCCACCGCCGGCCGCATGAGGCAGGTGAAGCTGAACATGGAAGCTGAATCGAGTCCGAGTCAAGTCGATGCGACTCGTGCCGGCCGGAGTCATGGATGATGGACGGGACGCGAGCTGGGGCCAGCGACAGCCACCTTCGCCGATGCACTGGCAATCCAATCTCACGCAAACCCGAAGAGGTCGCGCGCTCGCTCGCTCGCTCTCACACCCATCAGAACAAGAAGAAATCCAGCCCTCTTTCGCAACTTCTGACTGAAACTGCATCTTGCGCGTTGTTGCCCTGGCCCAAGAGCTCTTCGTCCCCTTTCCTGTCAACATGTCATCTGAAGCCTACCGACTGCCTGAGTCGAGTGCTTGGCCAAGTGGCCATATAATTGACTCGCGACGGAAAAAGAAAGAAAAAAATCCAAAACACCTTGAGCCAGACTCTGAGTCGTTGAGACCTTACCCCAGAATCTGGAGAGATCTCTATCTGGGGATGTAGATGCGAGTGCGTCCGGCATTGGGGTTTAGCCAGATCATGGAAGTTAATTCTCCGCATCATGTTGCATTGGTCCTTCCGCCTATCGCTCATATATTCATCCAGAGTGCTTCAGCATCCCTTCCCCAACCGATGCTCATACTGGATTATCTCCTTTCCGGTCTTCTCTGCTGCCGACCTCGGCTTCGTCTCTCTCTCTCTGTCGGCTCCTACTCTTCGGAGAGGAGACGTTGCATGGGTCTGTTATGAAGTTTTGGAGATTTGAGAGCCGCATATATGAAGCTTGCAAGAGCATCCCTAAAACTCTGGCGGTTTTGCAGCACAAGTTAGACCCCTACTCGAGACTGGTGAATCTTTTATAGTTTACAGGTTCACAAGATGTCTACTATGTTGACCGTCGTGATACAACGGGGCTGAAGGCCTAGAAATATTGAACCTTCAGCAGTGGCCGAAGTCAGACCATCGACGAGCCGAGGTTCTCATTCGTGTAAAGATCTTTGGACCCAATCGGTTGGAGTTGTCCATTAGGCAGTAAACTTATAATTTCTTCGAGCCGACTTTGTAGAATAATCTTCCACTTTGCGTCACATCACGCCAATGCTGCGTCGCATCTCACGTGCGGGATAGGGGTAAACTGAAGCTAGTAAGAAAATTAGAGACTACTACAAATTGGATGCCAAGTTACCGAAAAGCCTCAGCATCAAAGCTGCTGGCACGGTTTGGTCTTTAGAGATGAACCCTATTCTATTCCCGTGTCTCCCAAATAGGGCCTTGACTCGGAAGTCATGTTTCATCACCACTCGATTTCCAAATCAGGACACTCCTACTAACTTTGTTGCATGAAGTCAAGGAATCTCCTCGTGAGGAGTTCCAAGAAAGGGAAAATCGTCGTTACATGCATGGGCAGCATTGGAAAATCCTTTACTGGATGTCATGGAGAGTTCAGCTGCGTCCCTGCAGATCAGGTCAAAGTTATCAAGGGAAAGCTGCCCTAGGAACAGCTTGGCACTCTCCTGAGATAAAGTAGGCAAAACATCATTATCTGATGCTACCGGAACATGTCGCGTTTTCCCGCGCAGAGTTTCATCTGTTTCCCCAGCGGCTACTTCCAGGGATTGACTTGTTCTCATCGACTATTTGGATATCCCTTTTTGAATCCTTGCAGCCGAGGAAAGAAGATCACCTATTCCTCCGGGAGACGTCAATCGGTATTGCGGTTGCTGCGCTGGTTAATTCTTTTACACTATGGACATGTATTGCCGCCACTATACGCAACGCTGAACGTGCGCCTATTCTAACGGCTCACGGCGAAGGAAGTCTTTGTCGATGGCCGAGAGATAGTCGAAGTAGTACGGAAACGACGTTCAAAAGGACATAGCAAGATGCTTGACTCAGTCGGAATTACTGTCCTTGCCGATACCCCGAAGTGCGCCATGCCGTGTGGTATTGTCTGTGTAACGGGAATTCCGGGCGGCAAGGCGAGAGTTCTTGTGTCACCTGCAGCCTCTTCTGCCTCCTTTCACTCAATGACCATAACCCGACCTGCGATCTCACTGTAGGTTCTCGGGATCTTCACCAGCACATCCTCCCCACTTCAGTATGCTTGACAACACGTCTTGGGATAGAAGTGGAAAGGCTCTAAGCGGTGCGAATTGATCCTATCGCTCAACTCATGCTCGATGGCTTACTAACAATTTCAATCCAAGACATTTCGCCTCAACCACGTAGTTGAAGCGCACAGAGCTGCAGAAGAGAGCACGCTTGGAGCAAAGATTGTTGCCATCGTAGACTAGGTCGGATCTGGGGTTTGATACACACGGGCTGGCAGTGCCTTCAGTGTGTGGACGAATGCCCTGAGAGGATTGCTCACTGATACCACAACATGGCAATTCAAACGCTCTGATTCCAATAAAGCCCAATTCTCTCCCCTGTGCGCCTTGCTTGCTGACAGAATCATGTGGTCCCAAGCCTGTAGGAGGTCGACCAATGAAACTAAATGGCAGGAAGAACAAATATACTTGGTGATATGTGCCTGATTGGAGTCGCGTGACTGCTGTGAACACCCGCACCTGCATACACAGGATTCAATTCGATGAATTTCTCGACAGTTGCTCCCTGTAGCTTAGAAACACGCACGCCAAATGGGCTGGGAGGAACGTTTGGAAGATCAGAGTAGTTTATTGACTTCCCCGCGCTCGCAAAACACAACCCCTCCTCCTCCCTGATGAGCGACTTATTCTTAGAACGCCTATCTAGTATCATCTCGACCTGCAGCTGAAATTTATTCGTGCCTGGAGAGGGAGCGGAGGCGAGGTCTAGGGTCTGACCTCATCACAAATCACAACTCCACGTACCGAATCAGGGCGGGCAAGCCCAGAGCGCAGAACACATGTCTGACGCTGTCACACGCATCCCTCCCTGCTGGGACTCCGGCACATCCCAATGGCCGTGGGCATTGTGAAGATTGTGACCGGAACACCTCCATTTCCCCTCAACACGTGGCTGAAGCAACGCAAACGAACGTGAAGGCGAAATCGTGATGGAAATATGTCCGAAAAGAGACTCACAGTATCGATGCTTTTTTAGCTTCGTGCCTATCATCAATCTCATTTCCTCTTGCGCGGGCCGCGGGAGATAGGGTAGGCTAACCGCATCCAGCTACCCCTTCCTTGGGGCACTGGGAGAGGGAAGGAACAGCCCCTGTCGAGCAACTCCCAATTTGTTTCATGTTCAGATCTTGTCTCTCAGAAATCCAGTTCGTAGGAAACATTTCGGACTCTCCACTTCACCCTCGTCGTCGCCAACATCTTTTTTGTTCTCTTTTCTCTGACCTGGCTCAGCTTCTTGCCACGACTACGCAGGCCATAGTCGATCTCGTCTTCGAATTGCGTTTGGGGACGCTTTACTCGCGCCTGACTGTCACCTCAAGGGCCAAACACTATCCCGGCTCTCTCTCCTGGAACGCAATTTCGCAGCGTTAAAGCTGCCACCACTCCTTTCATCGTGACGTCGGAACACCTGCCATAGGGCGCATCCGCGAAGGAACCCATTGGATGATATAGATTGCTCGGACAAAGTGCGGATTCCTGCATTCAACTCTCCCACTGTCCCTACGACACCACGATAATCGCAGCGGGTTGAACAAACCCATGCAATTGAAACACTATGACACGACCAGAGATCATACGAGCGGGTATGAGATGCCTTCATATATGCCTACATAGAGTCAATGACTGACGTCGCTGCGTACAGACTCGATTGATCTGCAGGATCAAAATTCCCCCTCCGCGCAGGACCATTCCAGACAACCAACTCACCCGGCCCCCCTGGGCGCAGGACCCCCAGCTCCTCATCAGGCAGATACATTGCGCGAAGCAGCTTTAGAAGCAAGGGAGGAGAATCACCGTAGTCCGCGAGTTTCGAAGGAATGGACGAACGGCGAGGCTCAGCAGATGCAACAATATGGAGATGATCTAGCGGCAGGGGTCACATCAAAATTGTCGAGCAACAACTTTCAGCAGCAAGACAACTTGGCCGTTGCACAGAACGGCGGTCTGACAGGATCAACAGCTGAGGACGCAGAAATGGCAGACGCGGAGGGTGACGACGGAATGGACGATGACATGATGGACAAGATTTCCAGCTCCCCTTCCATTGATGATGGTGGGTATTCCCTTTTTCATCTGTGGCCCCAGCGATGCGATTCTCTCACGCGCACTCCAAAAGCGTCGTCTATATCACAAGCGTGCTGTGCAAGTTCTTCACCATTTGTGGAGACACCCGATCACTTCCCCCTACAGCCACCTCCCGAACTCAGTGACGAGGGCGTGGTTCAAAGCTCCAGCGGCGAAACGTATCATCTTCATCTTCCAGGTGAGTATCCGGACGAGACGGGCAGCGACTCCAACTACGAACTTTCTATGGACGACAACTCACCGCGGCGGCCGGATAGTCTGCTTCCATATGTTGAGGACTACGCCGACGACTACGATTATGAACAGTATTACGATCTAGATCAGTTGGCTGAAGAGATTCTTGCGAGTGATTTGGACTTACTGAACGAAAATTTTGACAACCACTCTGAGGACGGCAGCATCGAAGGACATGACGATGATCACAAAAGTCTGATCGAGCCCGGACACCTACATCAGGGGTTACCTACCATCGCGTACGAATCCGAGGACGAAGAAGATGACGATGATTACAATTTTCCTTATTCTGCTGACTCTAGATTTGTTGATTCGGGTTGGGGTGGAGAATGCTTACAAGAACTAGAGGACATTGATTTCGAATTCGTTTACGCACTACATACTTTCGTGGCGACAGTCGAGGGCCAGGCCAATGCCACCAAAGGCGATACTATGGTGTTACTTGATGACAGCAACAGCTACTGGTGGTTGGTGAGAGTTGTCAAAGACAGCAGCATTGGTTGGTGGCCTCGTTCCAGGGCTTGCTTGAATGTCAAGGCTAATTGCTCTTAGGTTACTTACCAGCAGAACACATCGAGACACCGACAGAGAGATTAGCTCGCCTGAACAAACACAGGAATATTGATGTTGGTGACCCATTTGTAATATGCCCTTGGGAAAAGACTAACAGGTACAGCTTACTTCTACTATGCTAGGAGATCAAGCCGAGAAATCAAGGAATCCCCTGAAAATTGCCATTCGCCGACGGAATGCCAAAACCGTGACGTTCACTGCGCCAACGTATGTGGAAGCGTCGGACGTGGATTATTCAACCGACGAGGAAGAAGGTGATGGTGACTTTTACGGTCAGAATGGCCAGCAAGAGCAGAATGGCAATGCTCAAGAGCAAAGGATTGAGGAGGAGGAAGTTGCAGCCGTTGAACCCTTGAAGACTAGAACTGAAATCCGAGAAGTAAGATCGGAGTCGGCAGAAGTCGAAACCAAGAACGGCGATGCAACTTTGAAGACAAGCTCTGAAGCCTCGCGATCAAGCGATGAAATGTTTGATGGCAAGGTGGAGAGCAAATCTCGAAACGGGACCGTCAGAAACACAGACTCATTCTTCAAGGATGACACTGTTGAGACGAGAAAGATTACACTTACGCCGAATCTCCTACGTGATGACTCGAGCACCTCTACACGGACTTCGAATGATTCTAAGGAGCTCAAACAACGACCAAGTCTCGATAAGCTGGAGAAGGACTCTCCGGACAAGAGCAAGGATAAGAAAGAGAAGAAGGAGAAGAAGGATAAAGATAAGAAGCCAGGCATGCTTAGTGGTCTTTTCAAACGCAAGGAGAAGAAAGCCAAAGCCATTGATGATGAGATTGAAGAGATCCTGGCAGGCAAACGATCTACTTCAACAGAAAAAGATAGGTTGTCGCCGGCACCCAGCAAAGATTCCGAGGATACAATGACGACTGAAGAGCAAGCTCCGAACCAAGTAAATAGCCCAGCACCAGAGATACAGAGGCAACCGAGTAAACTACAAAAGCAACCTCGAGTGGATGTATCGCCTAGTCGAAAAGCGGGTCAAGGAAGAGAACCGAAGATGCAAGAGCCACAGCAAAGTACTCCGTTGGATCGTCCAACTCCGGCTGCCTCTGTGCAGGCGCCTTCAATGCGTCTGGTGCAACCAGAGGCTCCAGATGGTCAGGAACAGACTCGGAACCTTTCTTCGGAGCTCACAAGAGGTCCCACACCCACCCTTGCGCCTGCTAAGGAATCAAAGTCCGGTGGCCCCATCTCAAAGATTCTCAGGTCCAACTCGGAACCCAAGCCCATCAAAGCTAAGAGGGGGAAATCGCGTGTCGAGTTGGACGATTTTGACTCATCGCCGGAAGATTCTCCTGTCGAGGAGCCAACACGGGCGCCTAGCAAACAAGCAGTGCGACCAATTCCTGGTAGCTTTCCAGATAGCTATATTGGCACCCCTGCTCAGGAAAGATCAAACGATATGGATGACAGACTATCGGAATCGCCAGTGCATGTATCTCCAGTCACATCACAATCATATCCTCCGGCACTTATGGTTGATACATCAAGTCAGGAGGATCCACCATCACCAGTCTCGTCACCCTCGCCGGAGCTGATTGATGCAGAGGATGCTCGAGAGAAGAAAGCTGGAAGCTCCACTACTTCTACTTCGACTCCCACGTGGAGTGATGCCCACCTCAGAACATTTTTCGACGATGATGCCGATATCAAAGATCTACTAGTTGTGGTGTACGATAAGTCAGGGGTGGTCCCTGCCGGGCCAGATCACCCGATTACAGGGAGTCTCTTCAGGGAAGAGAATGCTAAGCTAGCGGATATCACAAATGTAAGTCTATGGGCTGTCTCATACGTTGTCACCGCTAATAATCTTTAGCGACTAGATGGAATGCTTGGAGATTGGTTGGCTCGGAAGATGAGGGCTCAGTCTTCGCGGTGATAACACACAGCAGTGTTGGATTGTATATGATTCTCACGAAATGACGAATGACTCTGTGGATTGGGGCGTTTTGAAATGTTGAATAGGCGTAAATGGGGCCGTGGGCAACGGGAAACTGATATGGATGTGGAATTGACTGTCTGGCAACGGCGTGGGGAACCTTTATACCATTTTTGTCGTTTTTTAAACTGGTCGCTGGACACACAGCTAGCCTTATAAATATCTTCTGCCTTTATCTCTACTCTGTACCTGCTCTTGCCGTGCTCATACGCTTTGTCTCACAGTCTCATCTAGGAGTCGGACCGGTATTCTGTTGCACCAGAGCAAAACCATGTCGCTCGATGAGAACCTTGTAAACGACTAATTAATTTATTGAGCCATATATGATCTACTGAGGCCTAATGACAGATAAACGTTGCAATCCCACAGCGAATCGCAATATTGGCCGATCAATAATTACTAACAAAAAACAATATTGAAGCTTGTCCTGCAGCTTGCTGTTAGGTCTGGTTGGTGGTTTGTTAGGCGCATAGGCGCAGAGCATTAATGCGCTAGCCGTACTCGGACAACTCTGATCAATGAATGTCAATCTCGCATCCGCCAAACCTCCCGACCCCATCGCGCTCCTTCCTGCGACAGAACAGGATGGCTTTCGAAAGTGGTACCGCATATCCGGAATCAGACGCAGACGATGAGTATGAACGTTCAGGTGAGCACTGTCTTGGTGATTGGGTGTGCGCCGTTGTTGGAATCTAATGCGGCGAGGTAGTTCACGACAGTCCAGTCCTGGCGACAGATAGCGAGGCCTCACCAACAAGCTCCGAGGGCAATGATCATACGCCGACCACCTATGGGGCTCATAGCTCTGGGGACAGACTCCCAGAGACCATAATATCCGAGTGGACGGCTGAAGAATGCGCGGATTTCGTGGCGAGCCTGGGACTGCAACAATACGGGGATCCATTCTTAGGTAGGCGTTGGCTACCCTGAAGACAGAAACACCTTTGGACTCACATTTGTAGAAAATGAAATCGTCGGCGAGGCACTGGTGGCATTACAGCATGACGATCTGAGGCAGATGGGAATCACCAGTGTTGGACATCGACTCACGATCCTGAAGAGCGTCTACGACCTCAAGATCTCCCAGGATATCCCAATAGAGAGCGATCACTATGTTCCTCTGTGTACGTATAATCTAACAATCTGCGCTTCCTGCTTACTGATTTCGTGATTAGCCGCCGACGCAGAAGCACAATATGCCACGGCGACCCTCAAAGACATCAAAACTCTGGTGGAACAATTGCGATTACGAGACGAGAGGATGAGCGTGGCTGAGATGGAACTGAGGCGAATAACATCTGAATACACAAGATTACGGGAAGAACTGTTACCAATCTTTCGGATGGCAAAGGAGCAGCAGCCGCTTCCCTATCCAGCGCCCTTGGAGTCCAGCAACCAAGCATCATATAATTACGATTCGTCCAGTGTAATATCGCCACCTGCTCCGACACCATCTTCGGCTCAGTCGGGCGGCGGACTGTCCAGGAAGTTCTCGACGAAAAAGATCTTCATCGACCAGCCAAGAAATTCATCCCCCACATACATACCATCAGGTCAAGAAAGGTCGTTGATGGAACAAGCGCTAGATCCTGCAGCGGCAGCTGAGAGAGCTGTACTCTCGTCGTCTCATCTTGCTGCAATGAACGGTTCCCAATCAGCGATATCGCTCGGCCACCTCTCCCCAATCAGCCTTCTCCAACATCACCACCTTCCATGGGCGGTTCTACCCTCGCTTCTCGCTCATACCGATCAGATCAACCCACTCCCGCGCGGAGTACCTTCCAAGGAAACGATAACGACCAATATCAGTCATCGACCTATTCGCGAGATAGCCAAAAGCCTGCACCATCGCGGCGGGGCGCTCAGACACCTGCACTTGAGACACCATCATCGTCTGTCGAAATATTCAAATCCTTCCGTGTCAGCATGGAAGATCCCTGTTACAAAGTCCTCCCTGCAGCACTGAAAAAGTACAACATCATTGCACCATGGGAACAATACGCTTTGTACATCGTTTATGGTGACAAAGAACGATGTTTAGGAAGGGAAGAGAAGCCTCTCATCCTATTTAAACAGCTGGATAAGGAGGGCAAGAAGCCTATGTTCATGTTGCGAAAAATCAGTCCCAATGGTGAAGGCCAGCCAGCTGAAGGTCCTGGTAGTGCAGGACTCAACCAAAATCGAGGGATGCCACCAGGATCGTATGCTGATCCACCTGGAGGCGTGTTGTGATTTCGAATGTTCTGATCTTTTTGGTCTCATTTGAACCATCTTTCGAAATGGTTGGAGTTGTGTCCTGCTTAAAACGTTGCATAGCGAAAGCGAAGTCGAATTTAGACGGTATGACATGTTCCATCCGTTCTGTGTCTCGGTCGGCTCGATTGTGTGTTATTATATATCTGTACTGGACGGGAAATTTGCTCAGAGGTAGCGAGCCTCGCGATATTTGATTGAGAGCAGCCTGCACTTGGCTGGCAGGCAAGCCGTGCTTGTGCTTGCATCTCATTCTTCAGCATTTGGGCGCAGGGTTTACAATACGGAGTGGGGTCTTTCATTTTACATCTACTCGGAGAGAGCAGTGGCTTGGGATTGCTATGGCAATTGAATAGAGAAGAAGTGTTTGTAGCGAGTACCATGCCAACATGAGTCGACGAATCTACGAATCACTCAAGAAATATCTATTTTGCATGCGCAGGAAGTGATCTATTTCCGGCGTTACCTTTCTCTTGTTGATGCAAGTGCTATTACCAGTGATTTCTTGGCTCAACAGGAGGATTTTGTCAAATGCACGCTTTTGAAACTCGTGTGATTAATGAACTCATACGCCTCTCAAACACGGAGCGGGAGCAACGACATCGCCGTGAGTGCCTCACTATTTTAACCACAAATTCAAAAGTAAAATCTTAACTGCCAAAGGGGTACACGGTTTCTAAATTGTTTATTCAGCGTGTCGGCGTTTCTTGCGCGAGCAGCGATGACCAGATTCAAAGGCGTTAGCTGCACCTTGTTCTGGAAAAGAACCGTTACAAAAGTGGTTGTTTCACAGTTGATCCGTCGGGCATCCTTCAATATCCGTTCCGATGGAGCTATTCATAGTCGAAACAGCAAACCTAAATTATCTTGGAGAAGCAGATTAGCGATAAGATAGGGCTCGAAACTACGAGTAGATTGTTTTTTTAAGGCCTTCGAACGGGTATAGATCCTGCTATAGTGCACATATAGCCCCATCTCGCTCCGCTCGTTTAGCAGGTCTTGGCACTCCCCCACATCCAGCATCCTGCGTCGATCCTCCACCTACAAACCACAATTCATATCGTTCAATTGCTTAACAACTCACAGAGTCATCTCTCTCACCTCGTGTCAGTAATCATGGGACGATTCATCAGACGTTTGACTGCTTTGGTGGGAATGAGTCGAGCAGGGCGGGTGCTAGGGGCTGGCTGAAAGCTTGTCTAGCTCCTTACCTTTTCTTAGCTTATTAGACGGTCGATATATCCTCATATTTCCATCTCGTGTGGGAAGTAGGAATCTCTCTTTGTTATATTCGTGCTCTGAACATGGCCGAAGTCGATCCTCCAGAACTCACTCCGTTACCACTTCCAAACGGCATCATCGAGACGTATGTCAAGACAAACGATCTCACGTACCATGTTCTTTCAGCAGGTGTCCCTGGTTCTCCGCTCATTCTGTGCCTTCATGGATTTCTAGATCTCGCATGGTCGTGGCACGAAGTGATGCCAATTCTGGTCTCAGGCGGCTATCATGTCATTGCCTATGATCAGAGAGGTTATGGGCGCACAACAGGATGGGATACTCGGCCTTGGGCCGAAGTCGATTTGCATACCTTTACGTTCTCACGACTCGTCACGGACGCTGTCAGACTCGTTTCGGCTCTGGGGTACAAGGAGGTGACCATGGTATTGGGGCATGACCTTGGTTCCGTGGTCGCGAACTTATGTGCCCTGATTCGGCCTGAGATCTTTAAAAGGTACTGTTTAGCCTCCTTTCAACCCCTTTCCCACGCAGCTTACACTAACAGCCTTGAATAGTGTCATCACAATTTCTCTTCCAAACGCGGCGCCACCCCCCTTTCCATTCAACACTAACAGTCCTCCCGCACCCCTTCCACAGGTTGGAGACGCCCTCGCCGCCCTCCCAGAGCCCAGGAAGCACGTAGCGCAATACTACGCTTCCGAGTCCGCCAACTCCGACCTGATGTCTCCACCTGAAGACATAGGCTCCTTTTTGCGCCAGCTGTTCTTCATCAAATCCCACGCTTGGCCTGGCAACCAAGAGCCTGCTCCGCATGCGCTGCTGAGCGCCGAAGCAGAGCAGCTTGCACTCCTGCCGGAACATTGCATCCTCCCGCTCCACAGCACCATTAAAGACGTCGTCACAGCCCTCATGCTCTCGACCTCGACCTGCACCGCCGATGCCGAGAAGCTCACTACGCCCTTCCTGCCCGCTGCCGATCTCGACATCCTCGTCGCCGAGTTCACACGCACCGGCTTCCAAGGCGCGCTGAACTGGCACCGCGTGCTGACGTCCCCGACGCTGATGGCTGAGCTGCAACTCTTCGCTGGCAGGAAGGTCGAGGTCCCGAGTCTCTTTGTCGCTGGCGATAGAGACTGGGGCGTCTATGCCGTGCCGGGCGCGCTGGAGGGCTTGAGGGTGGGCAATCGCCGGTTCTTTGGCGTGCGGATGCTGCAGGAGTGCGGGGCTGCGCCGCACTGCGAGAGGCCCGAGGAGTTGAGTGCGGTGGTGCTGTGGTTTCTGAGTGAGATTCGGGATCGTGTTGTGGGTGTTGGCGGTAGCGGGTTGGAGGGGTTGTGATATTACCAGAACGAAGCGAGAATGAGGAGGAGGCAAGACTGGCGACCCGCGGGATGGGAGTCGAGAGATAAATTGGAGTCGGTTGTAAAAATGGCTGTACTACCTGTATACGATTTGTAGTATATCTGGCGTTGTGTTTGAAGGGGCGTCAAGCGTCTTAAGCGTGGATTTGTGGATAGCATTCTTGTTGATATAACAATATATACGTACATATGTTCTTATATCTAACATCCCTCTGCCCGTTGTTATATTGACCAACGAAAGATACCTCAGAACACCTTTCAAAGAACCTCTGCTACTTCGCCAACATGCCAATACAGCAGCACCATTAGAGGAATTGCAGGACCTCTTCATCACCTTGCTTTTCTATTCTCTGCTCCGTTAATTTTGGGGCTTGAGGTTTGTCAACAAAAAAGGCAATGGTTTGTTTCTTTGTTTTCTCCTTCTTTTATCTCTCAGGACGTTGGTTAGTACAGCTGGATTGTACTTCCAGTTTGGAATTTTGCGTCGCTACCAAATTACCACATGAAAATCTGGATGCCTCCTGCTTTCTTCGCATGATCAGAGCTGTTACAATGACCTTCGCTTACATTGCCTTATTTTGGTAAGGCTGTAAGCTGGGGGCATATTGAATGGAGTCGTGATTGTAATTGCAAATCGATTGAGATTGGATGGCTTATTTACTTCGCCTCGATTCTCTAATCAAGCGCGCAGCCATACGCCTCTGTTATTTGCACAGCACATGCTAATTTGAAGAGAAGATTAAGGAGATCGAATGTAATAGTGGGGCCAGTGTAATTCTTCGCTTTGCTCTGGAAAGACTGACTTGTTGGTCCAATGTGGCAAAACCAGTTGATAAAGGATATGCTTAACGTAGGAAGCGTATGCATAACATTCATTGGTTTCAGTATGCTATCTCAGACGGTCTTTCCATATTAAATACTCGCAGGTGGTCCTATACTCACGCGAGTTTCTTTGCTTTATCTTTCGTATGTTAGATATATTTTAAGATTAATACAATCCTATAATCAACTTAGATAAATAGCTTGGATTTCTATCCATGATAACTTATTATCAGTTTAGATGACTGCCCCCTCTGCTTATGACCTTGAGAATATCCAACACGTGTATTCGCTAACCAATATATTTGAAAATACCTGACACATAAGAAGAGCTCGAGACTCAGGGGAAGCGCTGAATGTGGAAGTTGGCCTGTTCCCGCAATTTGCAAGACTGGAAACTTGAAAATCGCAAATTAGCTTCCAAGTGAATGCAGTGACATGTGAGCGTGAATCGCAAGCATCCGTTTCCTATGAAAGGTCGCCAGCCCCACTTGACACTCAGAGTGCCGTCTCCCTCGAGTGCGAGCCAGTAGGGTCGAAGCAAACCTACCATTATGGCGTGCAGCTTTGTAAAGGATGGCAGGAGGCATGCATCTCAATCGACGTATCATCCACGAAGGACTCCCCATGAAAATCGCATATTGAGAAACAAACCCTTGAATTCCACCTTCGTACTCGGCAATGTTGTCTTTGCCCGCCAGGTAACAGACAGAAGCGACATGGGAGATTGCCACTGGACCTAAACATGTTTAATCAGCTTGTACAGCACGTACCTCATGAGCGTGACGTATTGAGGGCACACAGCATAATTCCCCTTCCGACCAGAACTTCGCCACTGCCCGCTACAGAACGACTGACTGTTCACTACATTGGCTCCCGTTGAATTGCAGAATCGAACACAAAGCTTCGAGTCACCTCGATTAGGGATATTGTTCGGAACAATCCTGGTTCTCGTCCGCCCTGTTTTCGAGTGATCCTTTCGATGACATGAATTGTGAATGGTGGAATCTCGATGGTGCTTATTGAGTCCTCACTTGCCTACACACTGCTGGGAATCGCGCGCAACCAAGCTGCACGGCAGTACCGGCATCAAAGGAGACCACATGAGAGCCAAAGCCCCGACGCAGTGGTAATTGGATGGATGGATGGATTGGTGGCGTAAAGTTTGGGCGATCCGTTTGCGGATGAGGCAGTGAAGTTTGTGGAGTGTGGAATGCGGGGCAAGCTGTCTGGGGTGGCTTTGCGAACGTACTCGGGTGTTTTGAACTCTATCTAATCGCTGGGATTAGGAGGGCCTTTGTGGTGAACTGGTTGAAGTGTTCGATCGTGGCCTTTGATGCATGCGAGACAGACCGAGTATCTATCTTGCCAGTTCCCAGAACTGAGGGTCATCGTACGCTGCATACGTGTGGCTGCAGTATCTGCAATGATGCTGGGCGCAGACATAGTAGCCCGCAAATCCACCTGCACATGGCTGCGTTGCAATCGCAGCAAGGCTACGTGCCCAGACAAAGAAGGTGGCCGACTAGTACCCGGCTGTCAAAAGCATTTACACTCAGAATTCTGAACTCAAGCGGTGAGACCTATCAGTGCAGCTGATATGACGAGTAACTTTGGTGGCTTTGTTTCTGAATGTTTGGGATGCATGTCAAGGAGGAACTGGTGCAAAGCACATCGAGTTACGACAAACTTTTGACGTGCTTCAACAATCATATTTGCGAGACCATCTGGCAACTAACGGCGGAGGATCAAATCCAGTCCAGGTACATAAATCGAGAAAGAAATAGGATGGAACGGCGGGTCCATGTCATTGGTCTCGATAAGGATCGCTGGTCTTCTCGGCAACCGAGAGCCACCACGCCCTGCTGGGCGTGAGGGATCGTAACTGGCTAAATCGAGTGGCTGCTCGGGATTGCGTTTGATTCGGGGGCAGAGGGAACGCTGCAGGTGCGTGTAGTTTGCCCGTGGTTTGCTAGGGCGTCGAAGGCAACCATGGTTGGTGGTTCGCATATTGTTCGCAAACCATTCTGCCTCAACTGAAGCTGCGGGAAGTCGGTGAGCGTGTTCGACCACCCTCGCGAAAACCTGGGTGGCGATAGTTTCGGATTGCATGGCGCATACGATGATATGGATTAAGGTACGAGTGGATGTTAAGGTTGAGATTGACGTTGACGTTGAGAACGATCGTAGGGGTCGTATAGAATATAATCACATGACCGGAACGATGCAGGGATTCGAGGAACTGGCGTAAGGAAGGAAGGCGCGGCCCGAGTACTGTGTTGCCTTGAGAGCCGGGGCGTTAATCCGACATCATGTCTGTATAACGTTCAAGTTCATAGCGATCCGCACAAACTCACATACCTGGTTGAAGACGGGCGTGTCAGCTCAGACACTCCAAACCTTGATGTGCAGTTGCATCGAAGGGAGAAGCACCGAATCAGATGCATGGGCTGCAACGAGAACTTGAGGCTAGTGCTGATGGCTACGCTTTGCAGCAGGACGTCAAGCGTGGAAGTCTGCCTTGCTCGTCCCTTTTGGAATCGCCCTGTTGCATCGAGAACAATTATATGTGTGAGTGCTCAGAATCCCAGTGGTTGCCTTGAGGTTGCCTGCTTCAGCCTGCACCGCCTCTATTGGATCAGGGCTAGCTGCTGCAGAGAGCAACGGCGCATGACCCCACCGAGTTCGGGCGAGTGCAACAAGAAAGCACACGTCCGTCCCGGACGCCCTTCTCGAGTCCGATCTCGAGTCGAGGAATTTTGTTTGTTGAAAGGTCGATAAGAGATATTTCCGACGTTGCTGCTTCTGCTGTGACAACGCAGATCCTACTCGGTGCCCCCGCCGTGACCCATAGCTCGGAGCTGGGAGTGCTGGCGCTTTAGCGATTGCGCGAATGCACGAATTGAAACGGCTTTGACCCCGCCGCACCGTAAATCGAGCACCCCTCCTTTGCTGAAATCGCGAGTGAGAAAGCCACTGCTGCAGTGGTAGGGATCCTCACAGGCACGCCATATATACTTTGGAGCCACGCCCCTCCACCCACACCTTTTTCCAGCCGACTCTCGCCCGCCTCACTTTCTACGGCCAAACCTCGAAAAAGTAAAGGCGTCTTGCTCTGCGGCTCCTTGGAAGTTTGGTTGATCCTCAGTTGAGAATACAACTACTTAGGAGCATCGCCCTGTCTCCGCTGAAGCATCTCTTCTCCACGGCACCCTTCTCCACGGCAGCCTTTTCTCTCGCCTTGTTGTCCGAAATACTTCTGCACGTTCGAGTGCCCTTTGTCCATTCGTAGATAGTGTCGACTCATAGCTACCAAGATGTCGAACAACATTCCTCCACCACCGCCACCGGCACCTGGTCAACGAGGACCAACACCTGGTCCAGGAAACCTCGCGAGACCCCCACCACCGCCTGGCTTTCGCCCTCAAGGTGGCGGACCTGGACCTCAAGGCATGCCAATGCCCATGCCAATTCGCCCAATGCCCATGCAGAATGGTACCCATATCTCTAATATCACGCCTGCCAAAGTGATGTCCGAGTCCGATGCGTTGAGGCTCCTGACCACGTACAAGGTTTTTACGATCCGCAAAGTCACTCCTAACAATCCGAAGGACAAGGCAACTTGGGCAGTCGCAGAGGTTAGTGATGAGCGTCTAGCCCAACCAGAAATCATCTCCAAGATCAAGCGACTCAATGAGTCGAAGAAGACGGTGTCGGACAAAAAAATTGCACTTGCACAATTCCAAACGACACAGGTGAACAACCTGCTGGATGGTCTCATTTCGAATGAAGGAGATACCAACTTTGAATGGGCCCTGGTCCAGTTGGACAGTGTCCAAAAGGACCTTCCGGTCCGAGAAAGAGGCGCAAAGAAGAAGAGGGAGACGGTCACCATCACGGTTTTCGTGAAAAGATCGCCTCTGCCAGACAGGAATCCGGTAGTTTTATACCACCATATTGAGAGGATGAAAGTTGAGCGGGAGAGAGACCAGCGAGACCAACGAGAGCACGAGAGAATGATGATGCAAGAGGCCATGCGGCCACGTCCCCAGCCTCAACCGCAGCCCCAGCATCACCCAGGTCCTCACCCAGGTCAGCATCCAGGGCAGCATCCAGGGCCTCATCCAGGCGCAATACATGGTCCGATCAATCTAGGCAAAAAACCTAAGATAATCAGGGGAAAGCACGGTAGCTCCAAGAAGAACCACCATCATGATTCGGACTCTTCTTCAGAATCATCATACAGTGGGTCTGAAAGTGATGCAGAGAGCTTCGACAGTTCGAAATCCAGTGCCAGTTCAGAAACGGACAGAAAAGAGAAGAGACGGCACTCAGTCCAAAGAGGACCGACCAGAAGCCACAGTCGACACCGTCCAGAAGTGAAAACCTATATTCTCGAAGACAGGTCTCCATCGCCTGGACGCCACCGGTTGGGAGAAGGTCGTCGGTTCAGCGAATTTGGCGGCGTGCCACAGAGATTTTATGCACCCGAAGTTCCCCGGATGGCCCCAGCCGTCGACCCAATCTCTTCTGCATATCAAGCAGGCAAAGAGGATGCCATGGCAGAGCGATTCGGCTCCACTGATAGCCCAGCACAACGACCTCTGATCATTGAACGCATTATTGAACGCCCCCAGCTACGTTCTCAACCCGTGATCTCCTATGGTCTCCCAGAGCGTCGCTTAGAGCCTCGCCGCTTCATCGAAGATAGAGATCACCTGGTTGATGACTTCCACCAGGAGGACGATTACCTTGTCAGGAGACACGAGGCAGAAGAATACATCAGATCACCAATTGAACCTCGGGGAGAATTCCGACGAATGACAGAGCCACGCTCCCAGTTTGTTCGACGCCTATCTAGTCCTGTCAGGCAGGAAAGATTTGCTCGTCATTCGCTGAGTCCTGATCGGGAAGAGGCATTTGGCCGACGTCCGACCATGGCCAGCCCAGTTCGGATGAGGTTCGACAATCCCAATCCATTCTCTCCGGTCACGCTGCCAAGACGTTACGAGACGTCAAGCACAACAGACAGCTTTGACCGCGACCATGGCTGGTAACCAAGTCATATCGTAGTCATGCACTTCAATTTTCTGACTCGAAGGAGTCGTACACCGATGTTTCGTGTCTTGAGATGTTACCGGCGTGTTTTCACCCTCTGGAAGGCAAGACTGTAGTTTATGGCTGCGACGCAAGTTAGCACTTTTCAAATGGGTTTGGGAGATGGAGCAAGCAATTGTACTTAGTTGATATCCTAGCGCACGTCTTTTACCAAGTGTTCTGTCTCTCTACGGATGGGAGGGAGAAAATGTAGGAAATGAAAGGGTAACGGCTGGTGAGGTTCAAATCCCTCAGTATATATCAGATGTTTAAGTAGGATTTGGAAAGAGAAAAAAAAAACTTCAATTAAAAACATCGCCCACTGCGTGACCCATATGTCTTCGAATCAACAATGAGACTGTGCCTGTGCCAGGAGCAGGCAACCTTCTTTATGAGTGACTTAATGAGATGGGGGCGTGGGAGAGAGCAACGGATTCGCTGCATCAGTGCCCAAGTGTCTAGCCTCATGATCGAATCGCGTTGCTGGCGCATGCAGGTCACTCCTTGAAGCCGCCTGTGGAGTGTTCGTTGGCATCGCTAACCCACGAAAGGCTCTGCCCCAGCAGCGGGATAAAGGCCTCAACACAGAGTCATGACCAATTGTGGCAGGCAGAGATATTGAACTTTAGCCATTGGGCTCCTCACTGCAGGCAAAGACGATCCTTCACAATGCAGCGTGGGCGATATCGCAAGTGAGCGTTCGATTGCCATCCTGCATGTGAACAGTTCGTGCTTGGTGGTGGTGGAAGAGCGAGAATTGAAGGTGCGAGGGAGTTTCAGCGGAACGTGACGGCGCTTTCTTGGCCGGCCTCAGATTTGTACCCCACTAGAGCCGAGAGATGGCCCGCTGAGCTCCCCTCCTTCAAAACATTGACCAGAAAACTTCTTTTCATCCCGCCATCCACCGTTCTTCTTCAGTTACCATTCCAAATAAACCATTTCGCAGTTCTACACTTCACACACGCAACCGCAATCATGGCACGTCAATTCTTCGTCGGTGGAAACTTCAAGATGTCAGTGAGTCCGGTTGTGATGGTGGGGCAGCTCAATGAGGGGTCGTCGAAGGGATTTTAGCTGATTGTGAACGCAACACAGGAATGGCTCTGTTGAGACCATCAAGAAGATTATTGGATACCTCAATGATGCCAAATTGGACCCAAACACTGGTGTGTTTCCCTTTTTAAAAGTGCTCTACCCAAGCTGTTCCACCTCTCAACCAAAAGCACGGTGAAGGAGGAGCTCGACCAGTTTCCCACCCACAGACATAGCATTACATCTTTTCCATATCTGCTGACATTTTTGGCTGCAGAGGTCGTCATTGCCCCTCCTTCCCTTTACCTCCTCCTCGCCCGTGAGCACTTGAAGCCTGGAATCGAAGTTGCTGCCCAAAACGTCTTTGACAAGCCCAACGGTGCCTTTACTGGCGAGATCTCTGTCGACCAGCTTAAGGACAGCAACATCACATGGACTCTCCTTGGTCACTCAGAGCGTCGCGTAATTCTGCAAGAAGATGACGCTTTCGTTGCCAGCAAGACCAAGGCTGCGCTTGATGGTGGTATCGGCGTTATTTTCTGCTGCGGCGAGACTTTGGAGCAACGCGAGAGCGGCCTCACAATTGATGTTGTTACTGCGCAGCTGAGGGCTGTCAAGGACAAGCTCAGCGACTGGAGCAAGATCGTTGTTGCGTACGAGCCAATCTGGGCTATTGGTACTGGTAAGGTAGCGAGCACCGAGCAGGCTCAGGAGGTGCATGCTGCTATTCGATCCTGGTTGAAGACCGAGGTTAGCGACAAGGTAGCCGAGGAGACAAGAATCATCTATGGTGGAAGTGTCAGCGAGAAGAACTGCAAGGATCTGAGCAAGCAGGTCGATATTGATGGTTTCTTGGTTGGTGGTGCTTCGCTCAAGCCTGCTTGTATGTTTTCAGATCTCGAGATTGCCGTAATGATGCTAACAAGCGATAGTCGTCGATATCATCAACAGCCACCTGTGACTGCATGATAGTCAAAATCTGGAACCTTCACGGTTGTAAGGGTGATAGTGAGCTCGATGGTTTGCATGACGTTAACTTGGGCATCTCCACTTCTCCAAGGTATGCTGTAAATAGCAGCTCTTCCTAACAGTCTAGAATGGAATCATGACTTGTAATTTGTACTATGATTTGTCCCAAATCCGCTGCAGTTTCTCTCCCTTGTCGGTGCTCTGTTTACTTGCAAAATGTTGTTTTGTCAACGATTTCTCAACGATACAAAGAAATCCGTATTTGTTCTGCTGTTCATCCTGCTTTCCAGCCCTGTCATATTTGCCTTAAGTCCCATCCTACTTCAGCTCCACGTATTCAACCACTATGCTTACGAAGGTCCTAGTACCTCTATCTATTTGACATTTCGACAAGCACTGTAAAGCACGTGCCAAACATAAGTTCCACTACCCATTTCACTGACTCGACTCACACCGAACTACCCCAAGAGCCAGGTGTACAAGCAGGTGGGCCCCTCGACAAAGTAAAGAAGTGACTTGCATATCTACCTACTTGTCTACCTATTCACACACATAGTTGCACCCATGTGAATTTCTGAACACTCTCAATGAAGCTACTTTGATGCTTTTGCTGATTTAAGACAAAAGATATTCCGCATTAAATTACCTACGCTACCTCAATGAAAATCATATCACCTTCTTCACCTTTGCCTCAGCATCTCTAGAAACACAACTGTAAATTCCTTACTTCATGAGACGCTCGACCCTAGAGACAGAGTACTGCTTTTGTTCTGTGTTTTTTTTCTTTTTTCAATAACGGGTAACACACTCATGTCCACTCTGACATTGCGTATCGACAGGCAGGTCTATCTCGTGCTACCTGACTGCCTGCTACAACGAGGGGTGTTGGTCTCGAAGACCCAAAATCGTGAAGCGGAAGTGAGATTGGGCAACGAGGGTTCGCTTGAGATCTGCATTTGGTGACTACGCTCGATACCATTCTCCCACTTGAACTATCTTAGAGGCAGGAATCTGATACAAGCAATATCGACTTGACGGATAGGCAACGCGTGGAGAGCCAGAGAGGGCCAACTTAAAGGTCTCAAATGCCTACTCCACTTACCAAAGAGAGCATGTCTCGCTAGAAGCTCTCCCGAAGGAAATGCTTCCGGTTGTGGATCAATCCTCACCCGATAGCTCGGCCCATAACTTCCTTCTCATCGTTCGATATCCTTCATTCGTTTTGCTTTGAATTTATTTACATACAGTAAACCCGAAAACCTTTCTATCCCAGAGTTCATCATTAAAGGAAAAAAGAGGTTGTACACATCACACCCATCCCAGCTGTACCCATACCACGAATCCGATATCCCTTATTCTCTCGATACATCACGTCCGAATGCCTTGGACTTCAACCAGTCGAGAACAACTAGAACACGGTTACGTGCTGCAGAAGGATGTTAGCACAGGTCATGATCGATTCAAGGGGCAACTTACTGCTAAAGCACATGCTCAAATAGGCACTTCTCCAGAACAAATAGGTCAATCCACCACCAGTCGCAAAGTTGCCATTGAACCAGCTCACATCAGCAACAGCACGCTCCGAACCAATGTATGCCAATGAACCTTGGTGAGTGTAGTGGAACGGCTTGATGTCCTTTATTCTCCTCAACTTCTTCTCTTGTGATTCGATTTCCTTTGCGATTTCAGCGGTGTTACCAGGTTGGAGGTTTAGGGACGAGCTAAGAGTGTGAATCTCGGTTTCGATAGATTCACTCTTGGCCATGTTGTTGAAGAGGCGGGCGAGGAAAGCACCTTCTTGCGAAGCTACCTGAGCGGTTGGGGCATATCCAGCAACGGCACAATCACCAGTGGCCCAGATATCCTTGGCACCTTGAACAACAAGGTATTCATTGACGGCGAGACCTCTGCGGGAGTCCTTTTGAGCTGGAATTTGCGACATGAGATCCTTAACAACAGGGCGGACAGCGTTACCAGTGGCCCAGACGAGGAGACCGTACGGCATGATTTGCATTGTCTTCTTTCCATCGGGTCCGGTAGCCTCGGCCTCAACTGTCTTGTCAGTGACCTTTTTCACGGCAGTCTTGGTCATGATGGTGATCTTTTCCTCCTTGAAGGTGGACTCGGTGTACTCAATCAGTTGCTTGGAAAACATGGGCAGAACGTTGGGGAGGGCTTCGATAAGGGTAACCTTGAACTTGTCACTGATTTCAGGAACCCACTTCTTGATGTCCTGGTCGAAGAAATCCTGGAGTTCACCAGCAAATTCGACACCAGTAGGTCCACCACCAACAACGACCATGTGAAGAAGACGCTCGATCTCCTCAGGAGTTTGGTCCTTGAAAGTTGCGGTTTCGACACAGTCCATGATCTTCTTGCGGATTTGCTGGGCATCGCCAATTTCCTTCAGGAAGCAGGAGTTTTCCTTGACACCAGGGATACCGAAAGTAGCGTTCTCAGCGCCAACACTGACAACAAGCATATCATAGGAGACCTCAGTTTTGCTGGAAGCACCCTTTACGTCAGAGTTGTCATCGATATAAACAACCTTGCGTTCCGGGTCAATCTTGGTAGCTTCGGCTTCATAGAACTTGACAGCAGCTTTCTTGTGTCTGGTTATGCTTCGAATCGGCTCCATGATGGATCGATGTTCGACAGTACCGGTTGTGCATGATGGCAGGAGAGGAGTGAACAGGAAGTAGTTTCGAGGAGAGATGACGATGACATTGTAGTTTTCGGTATCGAGCTTCTTGAGGAGAGACACAGCTCCCCATCCAGTACCTGCAGAACGCCAATTAGTTCCAGACACCTAGTGATCAATTGAATTGCTTGATAACTTACCCAAGATAACCAGATTTTTCTTTGTTGGATCAGGTTCGAATTGGTCGTCGGGATGACGAAGGTCCCAAACACCATAAGCAAGATAACCAGTTCCCGCAATAGCAGACAAATAAGTAGCGCGCCAGAGGAATCTGAGGAAGCGGAATCTCTTGGGTTTCTTTACCGGAGCGACATCAGCGTATGTGCGACGGAAAGCTTGTTGAAGTTTGCTCTTATCGAGGGTGACTCTAGAGCTTGGTTGCGCACGTGTAAGGACATTCTTCGCGGATGAGGTCGCGAATGTGCGGCGAGTAGCTGTAGCTGCAGCTGTGCTGAAGCCAATTGATGAGACAGGAAGTCTCATCGTGGCTCTCGTTGTGGTGGAAGCCATACCTCCAGCGTGAGGAGGTTTGTTGATGGGGAGCAAAGAGCCAGCGTTGGCAAGCTTTGAGGAGCGCTGTAGCTGGGTAGCGCAAAGCCAGGTAAATTTCTGGTCAAGTAGTTTTTAGCACGGTCCGATAAGCTCGCCCATGCCAATTTTGATATCGCGAGAAAAAGCAATATCACAGGCTTCTATGTCTAAAAATGCCGCATGCCTGCCGGATCGGTCACTGTTTTCAGAAAACGGCTGGATGGAGACTTCGAGGGGCTTTTGCCCTTCGTCCTTTGCAGTTTGTTCAGGTCACAACCACCACAAACCACCACCACCTCCACCACCTCAACCTCTTCTTTTCGCGCAACGCTTCCTGCACAATCGAAGCTCTCCTATTGGGCCGCATTAAGCTTTCTGACAGAACCCCACCCACCTCAATCCACTCCACTCGTGGCCGTGACAGCGACTGCACAGCGAATTTTCACCGAACCCCCATTGGACTGCCCTGCATCGACTTTGATACTAACCTTGGCTTCGCTGCCGTTGCTGCCATGGATTACCCGCTGGACCTATTGGCCCATCTGTCCCGACCGTTCCTCCGTAATTGAGGACGGCTGGAAAGCAGCGAGAGATCTCGCCGGCCTGCTCCGAGCCTCTGCTGCAGGTCCGGTCCGGTGCACTATGGGAGCTATACAAAGAGCTTGCACATGCACTGCACATGCCAGAATTGGCGTATTATTGCATTGGCCATCTTCTACGGGAACGAACACATGTCAAGGCAAACTTGTGCTTCGTGCCGAGAATGATTGCTAGCCGCCATATATTAACTTTCATTCCAAGACACGCAGCGATCTCGGATGCGTAATCCTCTTCTCACAAGTTGAACTCATGGCAGTTTCTGTGGCTCTCTTACCATACAATACAGTGGACAGACATCTCCATCGTCACAATCCATCTGCTTGACAAAATGAAACCCCATTGCTTCGTATATCTTCATATTTGGAACGTCTCGGCTTGATTCCAGGTAGCATCTCTTACCTTCCTCGTCGGCTCTTTTCGTCACCTCTCGAGCCAGTTTCTTCCCGATCCCCTTTCCTTGTTGCCCAGGTAGAACGACCATGATGTTCAAGAAATAGTACCCCTTTGGATCAGTCCATAACTCCGACTGCGCCTCTGCTTGCTTTGTTTTCCAAATGTAGTAACGCTGTGATATTCCGTCAGCAAGGGCATCTCAGACTTCAGATCTTCCTTATTTTTAGTTCTTGGAAGTGTGCAGTAGTGTTTCTTCAAAAGAAATGATCAACAAGCAGAATTCCTAGCCGTTGCTATACATCCAGGGTATCAAGAATAGAGTTATTCAAATGAAGATGGAGAAGAAGCATTCTTCAACTAATGCCTTCTCTCTTACACAAAAGGGGGGATGATCACGCGACCAACCACTGATTGAAGTCGATGAGCAAACATATTCTACTCAAATGCATCCCATCTTCTGAACTCAACATTTCATCTGATTGAGACACCTTCGCCACTCGGTAACGATGCCGACGACTATTCATGATAGCCTCGTCAACCACCCCCATATTTGTTTCAAGAGCTGAACTGAAGTATTCCACGTACCTTGACATTCAGTCCACCACGCCCATACCACAGATTCATCCCGACTTGATTTGCCCATAACTTCCAGCCTTCCATCCATTCTCCCCAGGATTCTTTCAGCCCGGCAGGCCTAGGCGGCATCCACATCGCGATCCCAAGGACTTTCTCCGGCTCGTCACTACTTGAATCCTTCGCCACGTAGAAGAGAGCATTGCGTATACCCCATTGGCAGCGAATGCCCACTATTTCTTGTCAGAGGTGAATCTTCCTACATCGTTGGTACTCTTAAGGGTGGACTTACAGGAGACTCGGTTCCGATTCAGATTGAGCTTGGATCACCAAAAGACGTTAGCATGTACTGTAACCAACCACTTTGCATGAAAAACACATGACTGGGAAGTCGAATACGCCCACAACAAGGCAGATTTTCAGAAACGGCGAGAAGTCGAAACAAGAGCATGTTTATATGAAAATGACACGCAGCGCCAAGGCCTCTGGTTTTCAGATGAGTATGAGTGACGACTCGGAACTCACCTTATCTCGATCATTGAATACCCACAAGTTGTATGGGTCATTAGCAAAAGCTTGTTGAATTGCGTCGATAGCACCCGGGATGTCGGCTTCCTTCAATGGGGAGATCTCGATTGGCATCTTGCGAGCATTCGCTGGTGGCACAGTAATCGTCCGTCTAGATGTGAGAGATCACTGAAGTGGGTTCGGAGTGCTGTGAAACATACGAAGTAGTGCGAAGAAGCTCCGGGAGGGAGCTTCTTCCAAGAGTGGGGTCTCGCGACAAGCTGCTGTGTGTCGTATGTGGGCGATACAATATGTGGCTTGTGGCGCTTTTTGTCTTGTCGTCTGCTTTAGGTTCGTTCGGAGGAAGTTAAGAATTCACATCTTCATGCTCTTCGCACACTTGAGATGGTTAGAGAGTGGTCTTGGAAACCCGAGTCATTTTTGACGTTGGGCCTCGAACTTTGGACGAACCAAGAGTAGCATGTATAGCAAAGCACTCTGTACGGTAAGATTATTAGAGTTTAAAACTACACCTCTTTTCCAAGCGCACATCATATCGATCTTCCTCTCGCAAACTCTCCTGCTCGGAGATTATGAGGTTATATTTTGAGGGGTACAGCACTGCAATCCCAATGACCCAAGCCCGACCCGCGATTAAAGTAAATCGTCATTAACTCGATGTGCTCGTCCCGAACAAGGATTCCTGACAATTTGCGGGTTGCTGACTTCCGAGCCTGCCGTCTCTTCTCTGACAGTTTCGCATGGCTGCATGATGTGTGTGCTGAAGAGACGGGACGGCTGTCTGTTGACGAAGTCGAGCAGTCGTCCCGATCCGTCACCATGCTGCCAGGTCTGTTCAGGCCTCGCATCTCCCGTTCAAGGAACAGCAGCCGGGATCCGGGCGAGGGAGATGTGCTTTTGCCACAGCAACATGGACATTGTGGGCTTGTAGTGCAGGGCAGCGCAGGTGTCGTCGTCTGTCTTCGGCTTGCAGGCGGTGTTGTGTGCAAGGCACGGACACATCATGAAACTCCAAGCAAGGGTTTCCAAAACGCTTTCAGTCTCGCCAAGCTTCACAATGCCGAATCCTGTCTGCGGATCGCTCTGCAAGCTGCCGTCCACTATGCCCTCGTTGTTCTCACTGGCCAGAGGTCTCAGATCATTCCAGATACCCCCGTCTTTTCCATGCCTCTGCGTGTCGTGACTTGGTGTCCATCCATCTCATGCTCCATTCAGGCACGAACCAGACCAAGAAGCCTCCGTGCACCCACACTGCCTCACTTTGAGGCTGGCTAGGCGTGTCTTTGAGACCCTCTCCTTCACAGAATGGGGTCTCCCAATTATGCTGATGCTGGGGGTCCCGCTTCCTGCGACTTGTTCCCTAGTCATTGCCATCAGCCCTGATCTCGAAACTTGCCCTACGTTCTTGCTTTTGCTTCTCCGTCTGTTACTTTTCAACACCATTTCCTTCTTCACACGGCTGGCTCGTGAACCTCTTTTTTCGGTGGATTATTGATGTCGAGTTTAAGGACCACGTTTGATACGATTTCGATTCTTAACAACCTAGGCTTATTTCAGAGCATCGCCGTATGCTCAGAACCTTGGGCATTGTGGCGAACAACGGAAAAGGCCAGCGAGTGCCTGGCAGAGTATGAACACGACAATGGCTCCTCTGGAACACATTGAAGCGCGCCATGGCTCACTGGGGGAACTCAGGGAGCGAACTCAACGGAGAGACAGTGCCAAATTGAGGAGGAAAGGCAATGGTCAGGATGACGGAAACAAGAGGGACGGCGGAGGATCCAATGGAGGGGGTGGTGGTGGCGGCGGCGGCGGTGGTGGGAATGGGGGGGATGGAAACGGAAATGGAAATGGAAATGGAGGAAACGGCAACGGAAATGGGAATGGGAATGGAAACGGCGGCAGCAACAAATCCAATGATGGAGGTGGCGATGGAGGAAAGAAGGCTAACGCAAACTCATCACCGGACTCGTTCCCAACCCAAGGGTCGCCTCAATTTACTGACCCGTCACCAATCTTCAGCCCTACATCCACAGCAGCTGCATCTATATCCTCACCAGTTCCTGCAACGATTGTAGTCACTTCTACTACCACGGCTGTAGCAGCAGTTTCTTCTACGCAATCTGTTGCCTCTTCCGTGGTTTCTATTCCTGCTTCAACATCTTTATTTACTACGTTCTCTTCTGTTGTACCAGAGTCTTCTACGATTGTAAGTCACTATGATGAAGACCATAATAACAACGCTAACCAGCTTTAGACCACTCCTCTCAGTTTGTTTCCAACAACTGTATCATCGGTGACACCCACCGTCACGGTCTATGCTCCATTTCCAGATCCATCAAATCAACCTCGGAAAGGCTTAGGAGGGGATAACGATCCGTTTCCATCAATCACTACTTCATCTAGCCAGTCTTTCAGCACCCAAATTTCAACCTCCATCGTTTCGGGTTCTGTAATTGCGGAATCAGCTCTTAGTGCTCCTACCACAATTTCAATACCAGATACAGTAGCTTCTGATAGCCAACCCCACCATAAGAATCAGAACAAGAACAACAACGGCCAGCTTTCACAAACGGCCGAACATCTCTTGATAGCTGCAGGAGCAATTGGTACGTCACCTCAAACGGGTTTGGGTTAAGAGCAATACTTACATTTTATAGGAGCCTTTATTATGGTAGCCGCAGCAATTTGGTTTTTCGCCAGGATGCGAAAGATAGATCTTTTCATATCATTGCGCAATCACAAGATTGAGCGAGGCGGACCTCGAGGATGGTATGGATGGAGAAGACGGCAAGAAGATTACTACAGCGATCCTCCACCACAATATTCTGGAACATATTCTCTAGATGAGAAACCATTCGTTGTTCAAAAACAACAATCAATCGAGACTTCCTATGCCCCGAATAGCATGCAGCCAATAGCAGCGCCAGTCACCTCGGTTGCACGGGCAAATTCTCAGCGTCAGGAGTTGGTTCGCGAAGCCGCCTCAGACAATTTGTCGCCTTTTTCTACTCAGCAACTGCCTACTCAGATGCAACAAGGTCAAGTACCGCAAACTTTCTACAATCCAGGAGGACAAAACAGCTCCTTGTCCAGGCAAGGTACCCAAACCACACAAGCTTCAGCGGCCCATTCTGGCTACAACAATGCTGGAACACAACAAACGTTCCAAACCTCAGGAGGATACGATCCAAACCAGCGAGAAGTGAATCACCTGAGTTACCTGTCTTCACTCTCATCGGGCTTCGGTGACGGACTTATCATGCCAGAGCCAACTGTAGTTGGGGCTGGAGAGACCAGACAGAGCTACCGCAACACGCGCAAATTCTCTTGGATGACTGCTCAGGGAAGAGCTTCTGGTCCAGTGGGTGATCGTGATACCGTCTACACATCTGCTTCGATCGAAACTGCCCCTCGATTCCGGACCATCCACTCATGGGTGGCTCAGCAAAGCGGCCGGGTCGGGAGGCAAGAGCAGAGTGACAAAGAAGTGCCAAGCATGCCCCCGATTCCACTACCCATGCAGACTGGAAGTGGGCCTCTTCATCAACGTAACCAGAGTGAAGATCCGGCATTCCGACACCACCCTGGAGACGAGATCAACTTTGGAAGAGGCTCTCGTGTTCCGAGCAGCATCTTGGACCGGAAAGTCAATGTTAATTTAGGATGATGTTCACATATAACCTTTTAGTCTGTGAGATAGCTGTCGGTTCAGTGTATATATCCTTGAAATCCCTTGGGAGCCTGGTGCTTCTTATTGGATAAAATTTAGCATAGCGCGGAGTTGATGTGGATGAGAAGACGAACACGTATAGTAATTTTTTAGCAGAGAGGTAGATCGAGATGAAATGACGAAGATCAAAATGCATACTTTGGTCCTTTCGGTGCAATGCTGAATCATTGGATGCTGTGCGATCGGTATGCCTAACCAAGCTCAGCTCAGCCTCTCGGGATGCCTTGGCGACTCGTGGATGCGAGGCGTGGCAGGCGATCGTGAAACAAGTTCGTTTACCAGACAGACTTATTACTCGAAACGGCTGCTTTAGGTACAGCGTCTCCATACACAATCATCGCTTGCAGGAACTCGTCATATTGTAATTGTAGATCTGCTGAAGCCATAGAGTTGTAAAGGTGAGCATCTGCCTCCCAGCCTTGTCGACGAAGGGCCGTCTTGGCCGTGGTGAAGCTGCGCCTATTTATAGAAACAACCGCGGGACCTTACCGACGACCTTTACCAGTTGCGCTTGCATTACACTTACAACCGCTCAGCCTCCCCAATCACGCATGCATTCCGTGACTCGTCAGCCCTGTCTTTACCAGCTCTATCCCCGCTGCAGAAACGCGAACCCACTGCTAAGTCGATCATGTTCTGCTGCTCTTCTCCCAACTGCACGAACACATCACCATCATAAGGAAATAAGAGCTTGCCACGCTCCTAAGCAACCCCTCTCCACCACCGACTGCACATCGTCACCTTGCTAGCTGCCCTGCAGCCACCCGCACACGACCATGTTGGATGAGAACCTCCCAACCTTCTATATCAAGCCTTCGAGCGATAATCCTCTGACAAGCACCGTTTATCTCAGCCAAAACGGCTCGGAGCTCAACCCCGAATATTCCCTCCGTCGTCCTGACCCCGCGCTCCCCGCCTCGAAAAACTGCTACGCAGTTGCCTTGTATGACTCCTACAACCCTGATGTCCTTTTCGCAGAAGTTCTCGTACGTCCAGAATGGACGCAGCCTACGCTCTCTGCGGCAGAGATCCGAGCACAGAACGGTGTCCCCCCGCCTCCGATACCGATTGTGCCCAACAGCTTCACGGTGCAGCTGTATAATCCAGACCAGCAGGTTGTGGTGAGGCAGGTAGCGGGGTCATGGAACAGTTCTGCGTACTGGGAGTTTGAGATGCCGCAGAATAGCTTCCGAGTTCCTTCGGCATCGAGCCTAGATCGCAGTCAAGATGATCCGGCAGCCTCGGATATCACGCCCAAAGTTACCTTTAAGTGGAAGAAAGATGGAAAACTGTCGAAGGATATCTCGTGCTATTTAGCTGGCAGAACAACAGACACGAAGAAGAACAAGGAGCCTGATATCCCAGTTGCCATGTTCAAGGGTGGCAAGAACCTCACGATGTATGAGCCGAACATGCATCGGGTGGAGGTAGAGGATGTTAAAGGACTGGAGGTAGTACTATTACTAAGTGCGACCGTCACAAAGGATATCTTTTTCAACGCCAACAGGGAAATGTTCAATATCGGTACTCCATCTGTAACAGCTTCTCCAAACGCTGTACAGCCTCGCAGGAAAAACAGCGGCCCGGTGATCGCCAACGGCAACAAAATGCCAGTACCTTTACCAGCGATCATGACCAGCGCAATTCCCAATCGGACCAACCCCGTCCCGCCTTCACAAGTGCTACCTTCGCACCCTCCTCGTCCAAATCAACAGCAACAGGCAGCCGCCGCGGTACCTCGGCCACCACCCCCAGCTGATCCCCGAATCCAATGGGAAATCGATGCCGAGACCGAGCGCCTCAAGAAGATCGTTCAAGCCGAGGAGAAAGCCCGTGAACGCGCAGATCGTGAAGAAGCCAAGCGCATTCAGAAAATGATAGACAAGGAAGACAAGGAGCGCCGCAGGCGAGAAGCCGAAGTCGAGAAGGAGACCGAGCGTCTCCGCAAGCAATATGGCGTGCCGCCTCCACCACCTGTTCAAGTATCCCCTCCTCTGCCTTCACGACCCGGTTTCGGTCAGACAGCGCCGCAATCCTTCCCGCTGTTCTCAAGCGCGCCGCACACACGCCCAGTGCCAGTTACACGACCGATGAGCACGCCAAGCGGACCAAATGCACCATCACTATCGCAGTCATATCACTACAGCAGTGCAAGTGGTGGGCAGAGTGGGAACCCATACTTGATGAGCCCAGCCAATTACTACCAACCCCCACCTACGCAGCCGCAGAGTAACAACTCGCCATACCTACAGACGCCCGGCCAGGGTACCGCAAGCTCCAGTGGCTTCTTTGGGTTGGGCGGAAAGAAGATGCAGAAGAAGAGGAGTGTGTTTTTCTAGAATCTACGTTTGTGAGCTTGAGAGGAAGAATTTGATACCAAGTGTGTGATGTGAAATGGGATGCGGAGCTTAGGCGCAAACTGGCGTTGTGGGTACACATAGAAAAGGGACTGCTTTGGGTTGTGATTTGATTGATTATTCGAGCTATAGGATTGTGGTACGAGAAGGGAAAGTGGGTGAGTGAGGAGCTTCATGACATGACATACATACATACAACACAGTAGTCGGTGCATAGGTACCTTAGAGAATGGCGAATGAATGAATGAATGAATTGATGAATCAATCAATCGATCAATCAGTTAACACATATCTATCCAGATCAACGAACGAGTCCTTGTACAAAGTGAACCCCCCCCCCCCCCAAAAAAGCTTCCTACAAATAAATGAACCAATGAAGATATCACGTATGTTCATGATTAACCAAACAGGGTAAGTTGTGACTTTCATCTAATTTATGATCCAAGTCCAGTCGCAACTATACCTACCTACCTACCTACCTACCCACCAGATGACAGACTCGGAGACGAATCCATCCATCCATCCATCTTTCAACGATGGTGAGCTAGCTAGCCATCGGTCTATCTATTGATGCATTGAGTAAGATATGGACGGTATGGTTGGGATATGTAGAACGTGATGAATAGAGCCGTCAAGAACTATAGTAGGATCTAATAACGAAAAGGCCGCATACGGAGTAGGGCATGGTAATACTCCCCAGACGCATTTCTATCAGGTGTCAAAAGAGAAAATCACAAAACATTACACACACAAGAACACCAAGATGGAGAAAGTCTAGTTCTTATAAACTCTACTCCGTCACCATATCGAGAGATGTGGGCAACTATCTACACCAGCACTCCTCAAAAGCGTCCATTGACACTCACACCGACACCTTCACACCCAGCGCCATCCATCTACCCTATCATATATACAACTCCGACCCAAAGTCAGAGCCTAGCCAAGCCCAATCATTTATTCGCCTGAGCCCTTCCCAACACTACTCCATCGACATCCCAGCACAATTTGCATCATTAGTGTATTAAATATTACCTCATTCCAGCTCACCCCGATAGCAAGAAAAGGGACGATACCAAGCGAATGAGGTACCATAGTCTGTTAACGCCAGTGCCATGCCAAATTTAACAATCAAAGCTAAAGCGCCTGTTGCAACAAAGTCCAAGATAAAAACGTAACATCTGCAAAGGGTATCTATGCGTGCTGCTACGGAAAAAGAAGAGTAACCATCGTAAAGCGAGTGTGTATTGTACAGGAAATCCGGCCTTCTCGGGTTTGCGGAGAAGCCGATAACGAGGCTTGGCCAGAACATGATACTTGACATATCGAGTCTAACCATTGAGCAAACTCGTTGAGCAATCAACGGTAGGAACAGGATGGAATCACCGTAATGGTTCTTGAACATCCTTCACACCATTGGCAATGACTTCCCGTAACGACCACCGCGGAGGCTTGACAACGCCCTGCAGACCATTTGCCTTCTGCCATTCCTTCTCCATATCTGGGGTAATTCCATCTGGAAGATGCTCAGCGCCACCAGAAATGCCAGTTGAGAATTTGAGTTGGAGAACATTGCCAACCTCGTCACAAGCAGCCAGGAGTCGGTCCATGTCATCCTTGTTGTGGGCAGCAGAGACACAGAAGCGGGCACGGGACGAGACCAGAGGTGTAGCAGGATATCCAACAATGACGACGGAGATCTTACGACGGAGCATTTCATGCGAGAAAGCAGGCATCTTGGCAGGGTTGTAAAGCATGATGGGGATGATGGGAGAATCGTCGTGGCCATAAACAATGAACCCAAGACGCTTCAATCCCAAACGGAGGTAACGTGAGTTGAAGGCAATTCGCTGCAGACGCTCCTCTCCTTGACCTGGAACCAGTTCGCCGGAAATGATCTTGAGAGCGCTGAGAATTTGCATGAGGACTGGTGGGGTGGGTGATTCGCCGTAGATGGTGGCAGCGTTTGTTGCTCGCAGTTTGTCGATGATGTGCTTCTCTGCTGAAACATAACCACCGTTGGCACCGAAGGATTTAGTCAGAGTACCCATGAGGATATCAATTTCAGCGGGATCGATGCCGAAGTAGTCGCAAACACCACGGCCACGGGGTCCAAGGGCACCAATCGAGTGGGCTTCGTCGACAAAGAGATTGAACTTGTACCTCTTCTTCAACTTGAGAAGACCGGGAAGATCGCACATGGTACCCTCCATCGAGTAGAGACCTTCGACGACAACCAAAATCTTCTTCCATGGGCGATGTGTTCTGGGCTGTCCTTGGGAAATAGCTTCGCGGAGTACTTGTTCCAGGTCATCCATATCATTGTGCTTGAATGAGCTGATCATGGCACCAGAGAGACGGGCACCAATACGGATCGAGGCGTGGTTAAGCTCATCAGAGATAATCAGAGAACCCTTGCTAACCAAGGCAGGGAAAGAGGTGGCATTGGTAGCGAAACCCATTGAGAAGACCATGGCTGCTGGCTTTCCAACAAACTTGGCGATACGATCCTCGACTTCCATAACCAGATCCGAGGTACCGACATCAGCACGAGGGCTGACGGCACTAATACCGTACTTCTTGATGGACTCCTCCACGGCATCTGCGCATGGTCCTTCGGATTGAGCAAAACCAAGGTAATTGTACGAGCTCATGTTGAGCGTCTCCGTGTAGGTGCCAGTGTACTGGTAGTGCTCGTTGAAGTCATTGGAGATGCGATCAATGAGGGTAATGTAACGTCCGGGAACACCAGTCACTGGTCTAGCAAAGCAGTCATCAATGCGCAATTTCAATCTCCGTACGTAGAAGTTGTCAAAATCGCTGTTCAAGGCAGCATAGCCATTGGCCGACTTCAGGTGTCTGTAATGATCTGGACGGAAGCGTTTTCCAAAGAAATCTCTAACGTGGCCGAAGATAATGAGGATGAGGTAACTGATGTAGGTGGTGAGGAGGTAGTAGTAAGGAGGCTCGTCTTGAACGGGAGTTTCGAGATCTCCACCAACGTGCTTACTGACATATCTGTGGGATACGTTGCCGAGGGGTCCAAATTGTGCGTCTGCTCGGGCTTGTCGCTTTGCCTCTGCCACGGAGGGTGGTTGAAACAATGTAGTGGCTGGCTCGTCCATGTTTGCCTCGCCTCCCTTTGCTGTCGATAATGAAATGGTTGGCAAAGATAGGGATGGGGCGCTGATGACGGGCGACGGGTTGTTCAAGAGATGCTGTTGCTGGGCTGCCACTGCGGCGAGGAGAGCTGCCTGCGCAGATTGTTGCTCCTTGGTCTTCGGGGAGGAACTGAAGAATTGAGTCAATCTGTTGGCCTTGGAACCAGAGGGTCTCCGGGCGGTAGGCTTGTCTGACGGCGGTATGATAACCGCAGATGATGGGGTAGGATTGGCGAACGGATTTCGAGGGAGTCTTTGAGGCATTGTGTTCATGAATTGAAAAATGCTACTCTGAGCAACGGGGAAGCAGACTCGAAGGTTAGGCTTCGACCGATCTTCGCTGGGCTAAGTGGACTGAAGGCTGGTATCGTAGACAAGCGTAGATATGCGTCTGAGAATATCAAGTCGAAAGGGATATGCGCGAGTCAAAAAGAGATTTGGCTTGACGACGGACGGTGGGACAGCAGCGGTGAGAACTAATGGTGGCTGAGTCTGTACATTCGCATATCTTGTCAGTGGCTGGGATCTTACGGATTCGATTGGGGTGCAGAGAGGCATAGGACTGAAGAAATAAGAGAAGAGAGAGTTGCAGTATGGATTAGGACAACGATTGCAATCTGCGTCGTGGCTGCGATGGCCGCGTCCAGCTGCGACGCTGAGACAGTGTCCCAGGTTCAAATGAAGGCATTGACCTTGAACACCAGGCCCGAGGAAGAGGCAGAGCAGGAGAGGGAGGGGATAGGTGCGTACCGTTTAATTCTTCTGGAACGTGTGTCTCTGCAGCTCTCGACGGGGCGCCGTGTCACGAAGGCCAGTATTTGAGTGGAAGGCGCGTTGGGTTGGGGTTGACGACAGAGAGTTTCGTTTGGCTCCTGGTTGCGCTTCCGTTTCAACCGTGATGGTGATTGGGGGGTGGCGTCGCTCCCAAGCAAGCTACGAGAACGATAACCTTTCTGCCGATGCAAGGGCCAACGAGGTTGACGTCGAGACGGGCGGATCGGATGGAGTCGCCACGAAGACGTCGCGATGTTGGAGGAGGAGAGGGAGGAGGAGGAGGGGGAGAAGAAGGGTTGGGGACAACGACTTGAAGAAGAAGAAGAAGAAAGGAGGAGGAGGAGGAGGAGGAGAAGAGGAGGGAGAAGAGTGGAGAGAAGCGCAGTGAAGCAATCTGCCAGACGATCGATCCATGCTGCCTCACTTCACCCTTCACCCTCACCTCACCTCACCTCACCTCAACCTCCCTCGCCTCAGCTCAATCGCCGGTGCATCCGCGCGCACAATCGTCAGGTCACTCTTTTGTGCCAGGGGCCCAGGGCCCAGGGGGAGCTGCTGCTGGAGCTGATTTCGTCGCACGGCCACGCTACCAGGGGAAGGGCAAATTGCCATCTTAAAATGGTCCCATCTCTATCGCGTGCGGCCCGCTGATTGGCTCGCTACCCACGCAGCGGAGCGGCTGGGACGGGACTCGCACATTTCGTGTCGGTCTTTTCTGAGCCCCGACCGGGAGGAGGAAGACGGACGACACAAGACACAAGACGGAGAGACGGAGAGAGAGGCACAAGGCGGGCACGATCGATGGAACATGAGGATCAGATACAGTATCTGGACCCAAGCCATGTACTGTATGGATGTCCTGTACGGTCCAGTTGGGACGGCGAGCATGGCTTGCATATCATCATACTATCGCACCGTTCCAGTCTACCTTACCTTACCTTACACACAAGCCACCCACAACCTGCACTGCACAACTCCACAACCGTGGCTGCATCCGAGTCAGCGGACGACATTGGATTAGAACCTACCACTGGGCTGACTGTGCCATCATCCCTCGTGAAACGCACACGCTTGGGTTGTCCGTCCCATCCACGATGAAGTGTCCGTCGACAAGCAGTCCGGTCCTTGCCCCCTTCAGGTGAGTGCGTGAGTGATGATGGCGATGGTGTCATGCATTTCACTTCGTCTGAACCGCATCGCACTTCATACCATACCTTCCTTGCCTTGCCAACTCACCGATGATGTCGTTGATCCGCCGCAACGCTCTCTCCAGGAGCCTCGTCCATGTCTCCCCCAGGACACAAGCAATATCCTCCTTGCCAGCCAACAATGTCTCAATCGTCCTCTAATCGAGCGGCATTAACACCCCCTCCCCTCTTCTCCCCTCCCCTGTCCATCAAACCCCGATCCCACTCCATCCAATCCCCTCTCCGGACTGGCCTCGGAATTTGCGACGGTCAACGAAATCCAAAAACGCGAGAGGGGGAAAAAAAATGTTCGAAAAATTGCTGACCCTGCCTGCATGCACGCATGCCCGCCCGCCCGTTTTCCCAAAACGATGATCTCATGCCACGCCGTTAGAGCCTCTCTAGGCCCGTCCTTAAAATCTCCCACCCACCACTATAGTAGGTAGAGGACAATACCTCCGTACATGCATTGCAGCAATAGCCGCAGCCTCTGACGCCAGAAGTGTGGAAGCCGATAGGTTCATCCACGACCCGGATTTGCCGACTGGATTTTGTCAGCTGTTGGGTCGATCGGACTCGGATGGGATGGAATGGAATCACTTCTCGTCGTGCAGGAGGACATCAGATGCATTTGACACCACCTCTTCCAAATCCACCACCACCACTCCCACATCCTCCTCCTCTGCTGAACAATCGAGATCTCGATTCCCTCCTATCTATCCAACCAGCCAGAACTGTCCTAGGGATCAAATTAAGTAAATTCAAACGCCTTCCTGCTGCCCAAGTGGACCTCGCAATTCCCACGTACTGAAATCCCCATCCCCTACCGTAACCAATCCCGGCACCCGGAGGTTCAGGAGAGCCGAAGTTCTGGGCTGGCTCTGGCTGGCTCCCTCCCTTACCAACGGGGATCGCAGACGATGCGGCGGCGGTAGCGGGCTGAAGCGAGCCTCGGCCCTCCCCTGCGTTGCCATGCCTGCCCCCTGTCCTATCCTATCCTCTCCCCCTCCCAAAAAAGAAAAAGACCCACGTCTCACAAACCAACATTTATCCACCCACAATGCGGATTCACAAAATTTCAATTTATATTCCCACCAGGAGGAAAGACATACATCAATCAGTCAAACAAACACAATCAGGGCTTGTGGTTTAGTGGTATAATACTCCCTTAGCATGGGAGTGGTCCAGGGGTAAGCAGCTTCTCTTCTTCATCTCAATATTCATTCATCAAGATCGATAACTAACATCTCATCTCATTCAGTTCGATTCCCTGCAAGTCCATCACTGTCAGGTTTAATTCCTGGTATATCCAAAACTGCAAGATATATTTTTTTTTTCTTTCTTCTTTCTTTTTGCTTTTTGTAATGAGTTGATACCTTTTTGGCTGGTTGCTGGTAGGTAGACTTGACGCGTGATATGGGGATTCAAAGCTCAATTGACGATCGCTCCGGCCTCTGAAGTGCAGAGAAATACTGTCGATTTTTACTTCACTTTCTTTCTAGTGATTGGTGTTTCTTCACGTCTGTGTGGAATGAAATGTCAGTTTCAAGCGAGGTGGATGTGGACAATATCTTACCCACGGTTTCTCCATGCCACAGACAGGCGCAAAATGTCAGTCCAGAACATGTTTTCTGTTCTTTTGCCTTCTTCAGAGGAGTCTCCCCTCACAACCCACTGAGTATAGCATCTCAGATTTGTCCTTGTCTCAAACTCCCCTCGAGAAACACAAAACTCGCACATGCGCTCGAGAAGCCTGATCCATCACCATACATCACCATACAAGCCAACTCCACTTAATCACCACAGCCTCCTCTCATCCCCTTTGATCGTTCCAAGTTTGATAGTGGGCAATCCTCGGACTTCAGTCCCCCAGTCACTATGCATGTAGTTAGCGAGGTATCGCACAGCGGGGCATGTAGTTGTCATTACTGAAGCAGTCTGTATCATTGACATCAAGCTCTACGACCATTTTACGAGGTCAAGAAAGATGCTGGTACAGGATGTAGCTCCGCTCACGTACCAGGACGCAATGGAGTGGACCCATCAGTTCTATGCTTACCAGACGAGTCTTGTCTACCCCTCCTGTCCTTGTCATATCTCTAGTTTCTCACCAAGTTGAGAAACCGAACGTTTTCAAGCGGACCTTGTTTAGAGATGACAATGCTGGAAAGCTCCGTGGTGTATCTCAATCTCCTCAAACGAGAGGATTGAGCAGAGCATCTTCAAAACCTTCAGCTTTGTCCTCTGCAGCATCCTCATAAAGATATATTCAACGTTAGAAAAGTAGACGGAATTGAGTTGCAATCTCTGGATTCGAATACCATCACTTAGCTGATTCCCAATCTGTAAATGGAGCGCCATGCTGCAACACCAGCCCTAAGGTATGCTCACTAGTGTGACGTGTGAACCCAAGTCTTTAATATCAATAATTTCTATTGGTCTATCTATGAAGTCTAAGACATTCAAAATGCCATGTTATATCTAATAAACCCACCCGAACATGGCAATTCCTCATTCTTTCGTAATGTCGTCAGAATCCAGATCTTGGAACTTGAAGTCCTCATCTCCTTATCATCAATCCCCAATCCTCGAATCAGCCTGTTCCGCTGCTCTTGGATCCATTATATATTCGGTCGATGGAATGTTTATCATTCTCTGTCGAGCGGATTTGTAGAAGTATCTCAGCTCACCCAAATTCTTCACGCCCACTTGCCGAGTAGGGCCATAATGAAAGCACCCATGCACATTGAACCATACGCAAACAAGACCATAGACATCTTGCCTTTTCGGATCTCGGGATTGAACATGAACTCATGCGCCATGAGTTCAACAAGCCCTGTGTATATCAAAATACCTGCACTGATTGCATCAAAGATACCTTGAGTAATCAAAGTCGAGCTGCTATTGGGATCGAAGCTGCTGTGCACTCCAAGACCAACAGCGATGGCAATCGGGGTAGTAAGACCGAAGGCGGTACCCAAGGCCCATGGCATCCACCGTTTCTTCGCTGGCCAGTCTGCAGTTGCAAGCCTAGAGCCCAGACCTAAGCCTTCAAATGTTTGGTGAAAAGCAAGTACGATGTAGAGGATTTTGAAGTTAGATCCCGTGACTGCCAGCGTTAGGCCGATAAAAATCGAGTGAAATATGACCCCGAATTCAAGAATAAAGATGGCTGTCATCTGAGCTGCGAAATAATCGTCCTTTTCGTTGTGATTCCGATCATGACCAAGGTGGTCTTCGCCCCCAGGAGGATACGAGAAGTCGTTCTCGCGCCCAGGGACTCCATGGTGGTCATGGTGTGATAATGATCGTGACGGAGCCTCGCCGACAACAGATCTCACAAGTGTGATATTGCTAGCCTGACTTAACTCGCGCGGCTTGCCAATGGGCCCATGTTGATGTGCTGAAACCGGACTCTCGGCGCCATTCATAACTGCTCCTACCGCTGCTTAAATTGTTAGATAAACTTCCACCCGACGCGTTGCTGATAAAACAGTGGCTTGGAAGGACTTTACGTACCAGCTTTTTCTAGATCTGCGTGTGAACCATGCGACGATCCAGCACTATGATCGTGACTTCCAAAAACATCAAATTTAGCAGCCATCATTTCGATCAAGAGCATCGTGAATATTGTCATCAGGACGATGCCTTCCACCCAACTGTATTCCGTGATCGGTCCAGAAAGACATGGCGATGTCAGAGCTTCTATTGCTGGGTGAAGAAGCTAGATGCAAGTCAGCATCTTCATGGATCATGTTGCTGTAGGCATAAACCCAGCGGTAGAGGGGATGAGGGGTTTGGGCAGCAGAGCTTCGTAGAACAACTCACATGTATGAAAGCGGTAGCAACAATGACACCCGATCCAAAGTATTTCATAATAAAGAATGCCAAAGGTGGAACACGCATCCGCTTCGTTCTAGCAGCAGCAATTGGAAGTAGTACACCTACGAGCACATTAGAATAAATTCCCCAGGAAATAGAGTTGTGTATACCTAAGAAGGATCCGAGGCCAATGACGAAGATTGAGGATATTCTAATCCCCAAATCCGAGCCATCGTACCCATTCCCACTCTCGCACGTCACCGTCACATTCTCTGGCACGATCATAATGCCAATGTATCAATCGTGTACCCCTCGTGCTCTCCTCCTACTCGTCCTAATCTCCCGACTCTTCGTCTGCTTCTCTTTGTGGATTGGTGTTCGCTCGATGGTGAAGGGAGGGATTGACAGAAGTAATAAACAGTAGAGATATAAATGTCTTTGACGCCTACTAGAGAAGCAGTCTCTGTGGATGACGCGCCGGAGTTTAGACCGGGGAATTGGGGTTCTTATGGTTCTTCTTGGGACCGTCGGTTTAGTACGTGGGGACTTGTTGTCGGCTGGCCGTCACTAAGTGCTTGGAGTTAGCAATTGCGGATCCGACTTCGACCAAGTTGCGTCCTTGAATCCTGCGTAGGCAGAACAAGAAATGCTGAACAGGAGGGAGGAATTGGTACCTCGTGAAGTAGGTTGCTTGCGTCTGACACAATTACAGCCACCGAGTTTGTGACTGGAGAATACTCATTGAATCACAACCACGGGCAACGCCAAGTCAAGGATCAAAGTGCAATGCATTGCGGATCCAAAAGGAAAGACGACGTGAAAACATCATACGGACGCCTTGCGGGAGAAAATGCGAGGTGGAGGGGCAGAGATGCGGATCCATTGACGGTGTCGAGGAAAGCACCTTGTTGGATACCTGCAATGAGAAATCACGATAACTCAGAAGCGGACCCACACTAAGCCGCATGCGTGCTGCGATTGGCATGCGGCTGCGACAATGACATTGGGCAGAGAGACATCATACCACCCACCTAACACCATCACCATAACCTCATGTCGCAACTCGCGATGTTGTGGTTGGTATGATCATCGTCTCGAGGAGTCTGCCAGTCGCCCATCGCCAGCCAGAACAACCTCTCGTCTCTGCTCAAGTCCTCGCGCAAACTGCAAGGCGAGCATCACCAGGCTTCACCAGACCCTGGAGGTTCCCGCATGGTGAGACTGGTGTGGTGTTTTGGGCTTAGTAGAGATAAGCGTTGCGCTCACAAACAATCGTCTCTCATGCACAGCCTCGAGCGATCATCGACGTCACTCAGCCGCAGCTGTAGGTGAACCAGAGGAGAAAGACGATCAAGACGGAGGAGGAGTTTGAAGGACAAGTGAACAGGTGGGGAGCTGGTGCTCGATGTCACTCGATTTGTTTGGCTGCTGCAGCCACGTTGTTGGTGCCAACCAACCCTGCTTCCACTGCCGCTCCCGCTGCCGCCGCCCACCATTAATCCGCTCCGCGTCCATCCTGCAGACCTCACATGCCCAAAGGAAGAACCTTTCAGGCCGACGATAATTCAATTGCCATTTGGTGGAGAGTAGGAGAGATGTCTTACGCACTCTGTTGATTCAGGTGGAGGATCCCGTCATGACTCTGAAGGGCAAGATCTCCCCCACTAGAGAGCGGAACACCCTGCAGCCTTTCGCCCCCACGAGTTTCAGTATTCTTACTGCACGCTGTGAATCACAACGCAGCGAGGAACAGAATGTGATAGGCTACGGCTGCACTGTTGATCTCAGGAGCGGCGATGAGACAGAGCAACCAAATACTCAAATGTGTGGAGGCATTTGAAATATACGCGCAAGGGAGATGTCCGTCAAAACAGAATTATGATGTACAGTGCAGTCTATGAGGATCGTTATTGAGGTAGGAAATGATTAAAGTCCTCTTTAGTGCTAACGAGTCAACCAGGACTGGTCGAGAGTACCATACAATCACCCCAAACGCCCAGAGGAGATATTAACCTAATAATTCAACGTGCACCGTATCAAGCTTCTCATTCACCAGCTTCTCTTCCTCCACCAGTTCGCCGACTGGACTCTCGCCTTCGGTCATATCCTCCAAATGACCGCCATTAGCTTCCCGCCACATGCTCTCCACCATCTGTAATCTCTCATTCGATACTGCATTCAGCTCAAACTGGAACTCCACTGGCTTCGCGATCAACAAGCTAGTGTACTTATCCGCGGGAACGTGCATGTCCCTGCCAAAGCCATCCTTCTTGCCAGTAACATTGAAGCCCCAAGCGAGACCTCCCATGGCTAAGAACAACTCTTGTTCCACGATATCGACACCTTGACATGTGCGTCGCCCAAAGCCAAACTGCGACATGTTGTGAATCGTGGGGTACTTAGTGAGTGGCTCACGGTAGGTAGGGAATTGAGGTGATAGCCATCGCTCTGGCCGGAAGGTATCGGGATCTGGGTACATTTTTGCATCTCGGGTAATTCCCCTGTTTGTGTGTTAGTGAATGTGCACGACTTGTGAAATATCAGAGACAATGCGAGCACCTACCATTCTAAGGCGTGAATAGTGGCGCCTTTGGGAATGAAATAGCCATTGTAAATATCATCCTGCTCGAGACAGTGCGGGATACCTATTCATGTTAGCCCGCTGTTTAGTGACGACTTTAGAGACAGCTTACCAGTTGGGACTGGAGGTCTCCACCTCATCGTCTCCTTCATCACGGCTCTCAAGGTGGGCAATTGCTCTCTATCACTCCACTCCGGGCAGCGGCCTCCGCACACCTGCTCTATCTCTTCTCTGACTCTCGCTTGCCACCAGGGGAAATGACACATCGCTAAGATGTAGCTCTGCAGCGGGCTTCCAATCGTCAGTGCACCGGCAATGGCCATCATACCCACGACGTAGCTTCCCTCTTTCTCACCAATCCCGCTCTTCTCTCTCTCTGCCTTATCTTCCACGAACATCTTCATGTAGCTGGGCTTCGCAATTCCTTTTGCCACATCAGCTTTGACTGTGTTCATGGCTTTGCCGAAGAAGACTTCTTCTCTGTCATGTCGAAGATTTTCTTGCTTCTTCCATGGAGAGAGCCAAGCGGGAAGGTAGGACAGAGGAGCGACAATGTTAGGAACAGCACCTGAAGGAGAGATTGTCACGAGGAGGCCGAACGTGCCAACTCGTAGTTCTTGAGCGTGATCAGGTGATCCCCACGACAAGCGTGAGATAGTCCGACTGGTGTATTCTTCAATATGAGTGATGTACTTGGCCGGGTCTTTCGACATGCGGTATAGGAGTCTTTTGCATTCAAGCGTCGGATAGGAGTACATGTCATCGGCGGCAGATTTCGAAACTATCTGGTGTGCGTACTTGCGTTGACGTTTCCACGTATCTGCAAAGCAGTAAGCAAAGGGTTAAAGCAGAGTGTCCAGCGAAAGGCTTACCAGTGCGACCAAGGAGAGCTAGATAGTCTCCAGAAGTTCTATTGTCTGGAAGATTAGGGATTGTTGGCCGATCTGAGTATATAGCCCCGCGCTTTGAGAGAAGTTCGTGAGCTATCTCTTCCGAAGAAATCCAGACGTGAACACTGCCAAATATCTTCATTTGATAGATCGGGCCATATTTCTGGGACCATTCCCAGAACTGCCACAAGTTAGCGTAGATACCACAGTCATATCCCAAGTTCACTTACCTTCATCCAAGTAGCATCAGCAGGGACATCATGAACACGGCCAATGTACGGAAGGCCTGTTTACAATACATCGTCAGCATCGGTGTATCGAAGGATTGATCCATATCTTTTCATCATACCTATAGGTCCAGGCAGTTGACGGACACCTGCTGGAAGTCGAGTTGTATATTTGTAATATGCAAAACCAAGAACGAAAGAAATAAGAGCAATAGTAGTGAACGAAATCATTGTGGGATTTCCCAGTGATCGTCACTGTTTAGATAGGTGGAGTGAAGAGCAGAGGAACTAAGCAAATTCTAAGGAATGAAATGCCCCCTCAGCTTATATATGAGCTCTTGAAGATGCCGGGGCCAAGAGCTCGTCGAGAATAAGAAAGCTCCAACAACACGAACCAAGTTAACATGTACTAACCTAATAGAGATATAGTTCTTGTTCTACCAAGGGGATTTTCCAAACAACCGGCGTCCCGTAAGCGCAGCGCATGCCATGTTTGGCAGACATAACGAAGGTCAAGCAAGTACAGTCCGAAGTCCGAGGGCATGAGAACATGCGGGCGTTTACGCACAGAAAATGCCATGAACGCGGCTCGGGACCGCTAGAGCAGCACTAGCTGCTATGCTATGAATCTATTGAAGAGGTGCGTCAGAGTACTTTGAAAATATGACATGCGCACGGCTAAGGAATCGAATGTGAATATTCAGTGCAAACGAAACGAACCAAAGCAGAATCAGGTGCTGAAACCACCAAGTCCGCAACCGTGCCGAACTGATCCGATGAACTCTTGAAGCATTGATATTATACATGCATGACTGCTCTCAGTGCTGCTTCAATACTCTTAAAGACCTCTGGGTATATTAGAACTCTCATTGGTAAGTTCTCCTCGTGACACCTGCATTAAGTGGGGTATCTAGGTTTCCCCAGAACCCCTAGCATCTCAATCTGCAATCTTTATTGTTCCAGGTATCTTCCAACAGTCTCCGTTGGCAATGATGAACGTATCGTGTGGGCGGTGCTGTTGATCAGGGGCCAGTAGCTCCATGTGGTGAAGCCGTCTGGTAGATCCGGGAACTTGGTGTGGTATCGAAGTCACCGTACCGTACCGCTAGGACGCATCAGCACCAGCGAACGGGCAATGTACCGTGCTGTGGGATCAGAGCGGCGGTGGTCAAGCTACAATGTGGGATAGCCGTGATAGCTACCACACTAAACCATTTGATGTGATGGGAGAAAGTTTCAGGGTTGCAGGGTCCCATCAGAAATTCGGCACCATCGCCGAATAGGTGACAGCCTCTTGGATTTATCCGTGAAATATACGAGGTGCTCGTTGCACCATCATAGAGGGGGTGGCGCGTATCAGAGTGTCAAAGAGCATGTGGGACATGGTGGCAAAGTCGGGCTTTACATCCGGTGCAACTTCTGGAGAATATGAAGCTGCAGATGTTGGGAAGGTGGCTAGGTTCCTTGCTTTCTGTCAGCAATTCTACTGGAGGGATATCTTCCGTCGTCCTGTGGGTTCATTCCGCAGCTGTTCTCGCAGCCTCCAAATAATCAGAATTGTTTCAGTAGTAGGGGATTGCATAGCGAACAAGAAGTTCAACATGGTTGGCGCATGTGCGCGTGGAGTTGCATTGGATCGACGTGAGTTGGGTTTCTGTACGTGCGGGACCAGCTCGGGAGCTAGCAAATGACGAATCAGCAACTGGCAAGGATAAATGAGCCAGACGATCCGATTGATCGACGAGCGACGAGCGAGCCCGCGAGTAGAAGCAGGTACCCCACCTCTCACAACAGCCACCAAAGCTACACTTAGTGAATATTCTGCTTGACTTTGCAAGTATTTCGCATTCAGAAAATGGAATGGCTATGAGTGCTTTGGTACTGAGCATTCCTGTCCCAAGAATGCTTCCCTTGCATCAGTTCTTATCGTACCCTTGTATTTGGCATCAAACCTAAGTCCTTTTGACACTCAAAAGAAAAGATATCGTGCTATATTCGTCACACTTGCTCGCACCGGAGAGATATTATACAAAAGTCACCGAACACGCGGCGATGTATGATCTGATCTCAGCTTTGGCTGACCTCCTCGCAACGCAACTTCATATGATATTGTTGACACGTGTTGGTACATCTTCTTGATGAACGACTGAATAAAGTCATTCTCAACTACAGCTCCCCGGCCGAGTCTTCAAACCCCCACACAAGCAGAGACTTGGGCCTTATCTTGACCAATGCTTGACATTTCACAGAGGTGAGATTGAAGAAGTGTACGGCCCTGCCCTCATCCAATTTCCCCTTGGTCGGAAGGTCAAGCCCCGATTCTCCGGTCTGCTTCGAGTTTGAAGCAACATTGGCTGAATGTGTGTGGCACATCAAGACCTTCTCGCTGCTATCGGCTAGTTTCAGGGCTCGCTGCGAGCCGAAGCCTATCTTTAGGAGCTCGCTCCTGACGTAAAATATGTGATGTCGCTGCTTTTAGGATGAATATTGCACCTCTAATCCAATAGCTCTAAAAGGCTGGTCCCTTCTTTTCATGTCGATGGATGATCCCAGAGTGAAAAGTAGTTCCTTGATCCTTCCCTCCCAAAGCAAGCCAATTTTCCAGTTTTGATCAACGCGCGCTTTCAAGACACCTGCAACCACCTCTGGCTCTGGGATGGGATTTGCTTCAACCGGATCCAGCCTCCACTCTAATTTAGCGATCATGCTTCGTTCCACCTTCTTGGGAACTGGTGTTCTCATTCTCCACAATTCGCACCCTAACATCAAATCGCTTTCGTAGCTGTAGACATTGAAGTCAAACTTAGAGCATAATGCCAAGTTTTTCCCTGCCTTCACTGCATATGTGGTGCTCAAGTTTCCCATCAGCGGGTTGAGAGTGAGAGTTGCGGTCAACGGCACACCTTTGTGAGCGGGAAGTGTTGCAAATCTTCCACCGAAACTCACCCCCCCTGACTTGTTCAATGAGCCGTAGTACATCTCTGCACCCGCACTGAAACGTCCATAAATTTTATCCTCGACTCTTGGTCGCTCTGTGAATTCTTTTCTCGGGTCTGGTCCGAAATTGTAGAGACCCCTGATTCCGATGAGACCGCCGTCGGTGGAGTACAAGGATTCCGCATTGTACTTTCCTACATCGTACTGGTGCAGTGCGAGAATTGTCCCGCCATTTCGCAAACGACTATCACTCACCGCTGATAGCTTCAGCTGCTGTGTCGGGCTGATTCGTCTCAGATATAATGCTTCAAGCGTGCTTTGTGGGAGGTAGAGTCGTCCATATAGCAGTGTGTCCCGTCTGTCCATTCGCTTCCCACCTTGCCACTGTTCCCAAGCCCATGCATCTTCCGGCTTGCGCAGCTCTTGGATTTGTTTGTATCCCCTGATAACATCATGGAGGTTGATCTGCCCACTTTTTGAATTTGTCTGGAGAGACCGAGATGTGTACAGGTAGGAAAGAGACCCATCGACGAGACCAACACTACCTATCTGGTATGAAGTTGCAAAATTTGCAGACGAAAGGGAGGACACATTCAACCGCAGGCCTTGCGGAGTCTCGAAATCAAGGAGACCTCCAAGAAGTTAGCAATGGTCCAAATGTAAGAAGCGCGTATCTACCTCTGGCTGTAGAAGTCAAGTGAGAGTACGAGTTCTCATGGTTCCAGTGCGTAGCATCGTAGAACGCGTGTTGCACATAGTCCATGAATTCCAGCATTGTGGGATGTTAGGTACCGAAAGGAGTGTCGTTGGAATCCCATGGAGGGTGATCTATCCAGACCTTCGTGAAGTTCGAGGAACTGAGCATTCGGAAAGGTTACAAGGGTTCATAGCTCCCGGCCGCTTAACCCGCCTACGCGGCTGATTTTGGTATTGTGTACGGACCGCACCATTAAATGCAAATCAATTCGATACTAAATTAACGGAGCCTTTAAATATTGACTATTGACATTAGGGCGTTTTTCTAAGCACCGGAGGTTAAACAGGATTCTCCGGTTCGTTACCCAAAAGCTATAGGTTGTTGAAAGATGGAGGTGCAGTTGGAAAGTAGTGCTTATCCTCCACAAAAGAAACCGGCCGCTTAACCCGCGCACACAACGTCTTATCGCCGATAAGGAATTTTTCTTAGAGACCGAGACTTCAACAGAGATCAAGCCCCCACCACATTCAACACCCAATTCCTCTTCACCATGCCTAAATCTAAGCGCGCAAAGATTGTTCACCTGACGAAAGTCGACAAGAAGGGCAAGGAGTTGACGCTGAAGCTGTTCTCCAACGTGCGAGAATGCCTGGATCAATATCAATACTGTTTCGTCTTCGCGGTTGAAAACATGCGCAACACATACCTGAAGGATGTGCGCAGCGACTTCAATGACAGCAGGTAGGTTCTCGTTGTTCATACGACAAGGCGCATACTTACAGACTACAGACTCTTCTTTGGCAAGACCAAAGTAATGGCTAAAGCCCTTGGTAGCTCCCCCGAGACCGAGCACCAAGTTAACACCCATCGATTATCCAAATACCTCGTCGGTGACAAGGGACTCTTATTCACCAACCGTGATCCTAGCACTATCCAAGAATACTTCAGCAACCTCTCAAAGACGGATTTCGCACGAGCGGGAACCCCTGCGTCGAGGTCATTCACTGTACCTTCCGGGATTGTGTACTCGATGGGAGGAGAGATTGATCCTGAAAGCGATGTACCGATGGCGCACAGCTTGGAGCCTGAGTTGAGAAAGTTGAACATGCCAACGACGTTGACCAAGGGAAAGATTAGCTTAGAGAACCCATACCCTGTCTGCAAAGAGGGTGAGGTCCTAGACAGTAGACAGACGAGGTTATTGAAGTTGTTCGGTGTTGCAACGTCGGAATTTACTGTGCAATTACTTGCGTAAGTAATATACAATTTGTTTGGACTTGTCCAATGCTAATAATGAACAGTTACTGGAGTGCAGCAGATAACGAAGTCACGGAAGTTGGAGAGACAATGGAAGAATAAAGCAACCACAACTGTTGGAGTCCTGTTTTTCTATCATATCATACATTCAACGGGGGTCATTAACGGCGTTGGCCGGCGCTACCTTGTATTGAGGGAAATCAAAAGAACAATTTTCCTGCCTGAGCTACCACTTCTTACCACCCACCCAGTCCCTTTCAGTAATACAAGCAAGAACCCTTCGAGCACTGAAGTCAGATGGTCAGACGAGATACTGCCTTACCTCCGACTTTACCTCCTTTGATAAATCCCCAAACCCCCGAAAACAAATAAGACAAAGTGTGAAGTTGAGTATCTGGTGCAATGCCGACCTAGTAGAGAACATCGAAGTGTCGGAAGGGGTCGGGTTACCATAGTATAGACACAAAGCTTTCTGTTGTGAGAAAACTGTAAAGGTCGAACGAACTGAGGGAAGGTATGAGGCGATGGCAATACTACCTTGGTCGAAAATAGCTTCGAAGAACCGCTTACCCCTGCTGATAAAGGGAAGAAAGACTGAATACTCGAGAAACCCACCACAAAGACAAACCGAATGCAGTCCTGATGACCTAGTATCTCCGCAGCTTGCGAGGATCCTCCTGGTATCCGTTGCCTTCGTACTGTCTCTTGCGTGAATCTTCTTCGCGTGGTCGACCAGCATATCCGTCATCTCGGTCTCGGTCGCGATACCCACCATCTCTGGGTCTTACCGGCTCCATATTGCTGCCACTACCACCTCCTCGTGGACCATCGCGTTCATAACCTCTGCTGTTGCCACCACGATATCCGCCGGACCTGTCATCATATGAGCGGCCGCCACCACGCGATTCATACCCACCAGCTGGAGCTGAAGTGCCGTTGCGATCTGGAGATCCAGAGCCGCCGAATCCTCCTCTGCCACCAGAGAAGCCGCCGCCACGACCGCCTGGACCAGCAGGAGCATTTGGAGGTGCGTTGTATCCATTGGAGCCATTGGCACCGTTGGAGCCGTTGGAACCTCCATACCCACCGCGATCTCCGCCTCCACCATAACCACCTCTGGATGAGAATCCACCACCGCCCTGGTAGCCAATACCTCCTCTTCCGCCACCGAATCCTCCACGTTCTTGGAAGCCTCCTCTGAAACCACCCCGACCTCTTCCACCGTCGAAGCCACCACGGAAGCCTCCTCTAAAACCGCCGGGTCCACCTGGAGGGCCGTTGAAACCACCTGGTCCTGCTGGTCGAGGAGCGGCTGCCTTTGTGTATCCTCGTCCTCCAAGTCCACCTCCAAAGCGACGTGGTTTCCAACCTTTGACAGTTCGGCCACGTTCAACATCTACCTTAATTCGGCGATCTTTAATACGAATGCCATCACAGTTTTCTAGAGCAGCTGTTCACGAAGCGCGAGCAAGGCGCATTTGTCAGTGATTTTACTCATACTTAGTATACCTTGCGCGGGGGAGAGACAGTAAAGGAAAGACAGGCAAGCTTGAGGGCCGTCTGTAACAAATGAAACCATTTCTTGAAGTCCGGCGAGCAAGGTTGTAATGCTGGGGATGTGATCTTGTTTACCTCTCATATCTTTCTCTCGCTCGTAGACTACGAATGCATATCCACGGTGCTTCTTCTTCTTCTTATTGGGTTTCTCGTCTTGATGGGTATCAGTGACAATACGAATCTGCAATCATAATTAACACTTGAGCTTTGGTATGTGATTGGAACTTCTGACTCTCTCAATAGGACCGAATCTGCCAAATTCGGATTCGAGGTCATGTTCAGTAGCTTCGTAGCTGAGACGCGCAATGATCAAGGTCTTGAAAGCATCGCCACGAATGTTGGGATCATCCTGAGGTTTGTCTGCATGAATTTATTAGCATCCCTTCTGCTATAGCGACATGAATGCCCGGAATTCGGACAAGTGAAGATAAAAGGTGATCGAAACAGGTGGGGTCCCCACAGAGGAGAGGTCCTTCCTTGAGCAGATTTTCCTGTCTCTCTTTCTTCTCCCTCTTGACTCGATCTGCTCGCTGCAGATGACTCTCAGTAGGCTCGTACTTGTCGGTCGCTTTGTACTCCTCCAGGCTGGGAAGAAATGCAGCAATGCCGCTGATCTGCGCGGTTTTGCGCTCCTCGGGTGCGTGGTCACTGGGAGGAACCCATCTCAGGGGCGGACGAGGCGCGAACAGGGCCAGCAAATTGGGGGGTAATTGCGCGGTCATCTTGGAAGCCGATGAAGATCTCGAGTTCGTCCGAGCTGCGCGACACCTTTGATGGTGTTCGTTGCTTCGTCCTGGAAGCAAATGTTTGGGGAATCAAATGCCAGGTTTACGAATTTCGCGCGAGAAATCAAGCCTCAGGGAGCTTCACGTGACTGTCGCGAAATTCCATGAACTTCAACTCGACGACCACAATTTCTCAGCAGTGCAATTAGATGACCATCATACTTTAAAATGGTTGTTCAAGCGATACGGAAGGTAACTGCTAGCCAGGTAGGTTGATTGAAGAAGATCCTGAAGATTATCCTACTGACAGACTTGCAGAACGGCGTAGGAGCCTTCATCCTGCAATGTAAACGTCTCGATTTCTTCTACAGCGATTTCCATGGCTCAAGTAAGGGCATGAAGTATGTCTACTCTACATGGTAGATTCTCATAGTCTAATTATCATCTGCAGCTCCTTCCTCAAACACACGCTCCATCGTTTCGCCGCCGCAAATCCCCAAGTCGAAATCACCGTTTCGCCGCGACATCACAAACACCCCGTAATCCTTGGAACTTACATCAATGGGAGACACAAGGCGATATGTGTACGGAACCTGGAGAAGGAGCAGATCTTGAAGAAGTCTGAGCTCTTGCGAGATGCCAACGGAGAGAAGTTAAAGAGGGTTACCAAGCCAGTGAACAGTATCAAGGAGTCTGTACGAGGTGTTTGGAGTCCTTACCATGGTGGTGGGATGTCTGTATAAAATGATGGGACGGATATGTGTATCATATGTGCATTAGAGGCGTTTGGAAGGGTTGAGAATGGCTTGTCTGTACAAGAGTGAACGATCAGGTCACAAGCTTGGAGATAGGATAGGAAGAAACACTATCCAGTCTCACAACTTATCCAATCCATTGCGAAGTATTGTCTCCCCTATTATCTTCTCTGATACGATAAATTGGTTATCAGTCAATCACTTACACAGAAGAAATATTCTCAAATTCCCCAGAGCTTCTGTAAGAAGCTGTGCCTGAGAATATTGGTCTCGCATCATCCAAAGGCAGAAATCCGATGCTTACCATAATGCCAAAGCACCTACGTGTCTTAGCATACCACATTTCACATATTACAACCTAATTCTTTTTAATTGCCCTCGCTGTACAGGTTTCTTGGGCATGTGTATGCCAGTGATCATCCATTTCTCAATCCCTTAAATTTCCAACGCATTTCCATGCCGGATTCTACCTCTTCATTCTCAGAGGAGGTTGCTCTTCCGGAATATTGCTCGTCTACTTTCGGATGTATCTCGCGGTCTGATTGTTTCCAATCTTTTGGTCCAGAGGGCCAATAGAGCTGATGCCAGGATATTGGTGTCTAGAATTATTGTAGGGACATCAGCTACTGCTATTTTTGTCTGAATTAGAGGCTCATAGTGGTTGCGATTATCTGCGGCATCAAATCAAATCCATTGCATTGTAAGCAGCGCGATGTATCATCAACCATACGGGTACCGCACTGGTTCAAACCTCAACCGTATGATGTCGTTACTAATCTTGACTTTGATGCGTGCTTTTGGTCTTCGGAATTTCAAGCACCAATTCATGTCAAAACTTATTCGGCTGTGGGACAATTGAACCTAATAGAGGATCTAAAGAAGGAAAGACATATCGTGAATTCGTCTAAATGTAAAAAGCCAAGAATTTGTTTACATCTGTCGCTAGCAAAGCCGTTCAAGAACTAATGCATTAAGGCATTGCTTGGAAGAATTCTTGGGGACCTATACGGCTTTAGTCACAACACCATGCGCACGTGAGATACAGCCAGGATGGATTTGTGCTGAGCAGGCGAGAGATGAGTCAATAGGATGTTGACTCAATGGAAACATTACATGTGCATGGAATCAACATAAATTCCTGCTTGTAAAGCTGGACTTTGAATAGACCCGTATGGCTGGTATGCCAAGGTACAATTGAACTGATCACTTGCGCTTAGGCACATGCCGGTGTCGCATTCTTCGAGTTGAGGTGACGAAATAATTCCTTATTCGGCCAATCAAATCGCGGGTATTACCCAAAAGGCCAAGACGCACAGCCAAGACGCAATTGCTTTTCAGAAGGAAGGCTTTGGCCAAATCGAGATCTCTGATGCATATCTTCCCTCTCTTTCATGTCTCGGGAGTGATGCTGACCGCAGGAAGCAGCCCCTGAGCAATACACACTTGTTCTTGACCGACATCTGACTGCACCTTGGAGCTTGGCCGGGCACAAGCACATCCGAGCCAGCACCCAACCACCAACCAAACACTTGGATTTGCACTGCCGTTCTCGTTTGTGTTCTAGTTCTCGTCGTGGGTAAAGACTTTAGACTATGACATGTCGCTGGGCTTGTAATGACCAGTCGACCACGAGAACTCCTCTTTCCTGATTCGCCGCTAAGTCGAAGCTTCACGGGAGAAACCGCGGCTGGGATTTGACTTCCAGACCGAGGACAAGATCAATTTGATACAAATACTCCGCATACCCCAGATTCTGACTATCAGTTGCAGATTCGAACTCGCACTAAATTTCTTTGCGCAACTGACATTGGACATCGTTCGGATTTGAGCACAAAGTGACCATTTGTTGACCGCTACTCACGATGAACTGCCCCTCGCGCACTGATGAGCCGATTGAAGGCGATGGCTACAACCAAAACCCATCCGCCTTGTCAGCGGATCTGACTACCAGAGAAGATCTCAATGGCATGGCAAATGCTCGCATGCTCAGGAGAATAGCGAGGAGTGAAGTTGAAAGTGTCGTGGAGCCCGTTCCTGACGATGACGTTGCTGAAAAACAAGAAACAAGTGTGACGGCCAAGGTCGCTTTGAAGACCAAGGGCAGTCACGTGGGGGAGGGAACCGGAATGTCATCGACCCTCGACATTCTGGATGGTGGCAGTGGAAGTGAGGGCAGAGGGTCCCATGGCGGACGGAATGAGACCGTCATGAGGTGGCTCGAGAATGTGCGAACTTTCTTCATGAAATTCGGGAAGTTTGTTGGGCCAGGATTCATGGTATGTAAAGCGCCCCATATCAGGCCTGGAGAATCTCTGACCGAAAATGAACAGATATCTGTGGCCTATATTGACCCCGGAAATTATGCTACAGACGTTGCTGCTGGGGCGACCTACCGCTTCAAGCTTCTCTTCATTGTTTTGATGTCAAATCTCTTCGCCATCTTCCTCCAAAGTCTCTGCATCAAGCTAGGTTCAGTCAGTGGACTCAATCTGGCTGAGGCTTGTAGAGCGTTTCTTCCATGGTGGTTGAACATCTTTCTTTACATTATGGCTGAGGCAGCTGTAAGTAGTTGGATCCCTAATATTCATTCTTCCACTGATTAAAGTAGATTATTGCTACCGACATTGCCGAAGTTATTGGTACGGCTATTGCGATCAACCTTCTTATCCCTAAGATTCCGCTCGTTGCAGGATGTGCTTTATCTATCGTGGATGTGCTTCTCATTTTGTTGTTCTACAAGCCTAATGGGTCTATGAAAGGGCTCCGAGCATTCGAAATGTTTGTTGTTGCACTAGTCCTCGGCGTGGTCATATGCTTTTGTATCCAGCTCAGTTTGATTAAGGACACATCTGTGGGCGAGGTATTTCGTGGATACCTACCATCTTCTGCTATTATTCAATCACAAGGGTATGCTCCGAGCTCCCCAAGTCAATATCTGTCACTAACTTGTTCAGTTTATATCAAGCTTGTGGCATCCTAGGTGCAACCGTTATGCCGCATAGTCTCTATTTAGGTAGTGGCATTGTTCAACCTCGTCTCCAAGAATACGATACCAAGGCCGGCTTGATGGAAGCTACCGTTGATGCAGATCATGAAAAGCGGCCATACCACCCGTCTCTGCAAGCTATCAAATTCTGTCTCAATTACTCTATTGCAGAGCTAGCAATATCCCTTTTCACATTTGCCCTATTCGTCAACAGCGCTATTCTCATCGTTGCCGGTGCTTCCCTGTCAGGAGATGACACAGCGGCCGATGCAGACCTCTTCGGCATTTACCATTTACTCTCAACCAGTATTGCTCCAGCAGCTGGCACGGTCTTTGCCCTTGCCCTTTTACTTTCCGGCATTAGCGCTGGAATTGTATGCACAATTGCCGGTCAAATGGTATCAGAAGGAGCATTGAACTGGACTCTAGCTCCGTGGTTGCGACGCTTAGTCACTCGAAGCATCAGCATCACGCCGAGCATCATTATTGCTGGCGCAGTTGGCAAAGAAGGTCTCTCCGCCGCTCTGAATGGAAGCCAGGTCGCTCTGAGTGTCGTACTTCCTTTCGTGTCTGCGCCTTTGATTTATTTTACTTGTAGAAACAAGTACATGACTGTGCGAACCCCAGCCGCCCGTTCTGGTGCTGCTTCCTTTGATGATGGATTTGAAGATGGCGTAAGCAACCATACTGAAGGAGCTGTGGGCTCGCCAGAAGGCCAAGGAGTGAAGATGCGAAACTCCTGGTTTGTGGCTGCGCTGGCTGTGGTTATCTGGCTAGTTATTACAACTATGAATGTGGCGAACCTGGTGCTATTGGGGAAAGGGGCAAAGTGAATAGTCCGACATGTCGCATATTACAGGGCTGATTCACAAAAGTTGGCCCCTAATTGCGGATTTCGTTCTTGCAACAGGTCTGGAGGTAGGTTGAGGTCTGGAAAATGGTGCTGGGAATGGATGAAACGAGATGGAAGAGTTGAGATGGATTGCATGATTAGTCTTGATGTTTCACACATGGTTTCCTCGCCACCAAAGAGATGATTAGCTAGGTTAACTCAATATACAAGTTCGCCTATACGTTCTCCGTTCTCCGTTCTTTGCAGGGTATAAATCAATCTGAATTCATCCTATTGACCGATGGTCTTGGCAAACCAAACCACAGCACACACCTCACATCATCCCGTCTGATCTCAGCCCATCCATCCCATGGCATCTCACCTCATCTCTCTTCAGCCAAGCCAAAACAACCACATCGTCCAACAGATGCAAACCAAACCATCTCACAAGTAATCTATTACCCAAATAGTAACCATCGGCACGGAACAAGCTAAGAGACGGTAAGAAATCATATTGCGGCTGATGCACGGAAGTCGGGGACGACGGTGTCCGCGAAATTTGTCGACGTGCAACAAATGACCGCGTCTGCAAATCAAACCGGTCCGAATCAAAGGGCCTGGGAGGGGCAGGTAACGTTCATGGCTTCGGGTCGGAAATACTTTTCTTGTCCTGTAGGTTCTCGGAATCCGCGGGGCGGAGCCACAGATCGGGAAACGACCCGGCGGATCTCTGGAGAGAGAGAGCGAATCTAGGTTTGGGAGTTTAGGATTGGTCTGCCTCATTTGTGTAGTGTGAAGGAGAGAGTGGGAATGGGTAAGGCATGAATAGCTTTCAATACCCTCTATTCATACTCGCTTCAAGATAGGGGGGTGGTACATGTGCAGTACACTTGTGGACCTTGAATCCTCTGAGAGTATAATGGATCAACTAGGGATTGTTCTCGATTCTCTGGCCTCCTAGTGCCTTATAATGCAAAGTTGGAGCATAATTACATCAATTCCCTGCCCGCGTTTCACCTTGTGTGTGTAATGCATATATCTCGGTATGAGTTTGTTATTATTTTCTGGTAAGCTGTCAAGGGAGAGCTCGGATTCAATATAATACAATAAGTATGATATATTTGCTTGTAATTGTGCACGTATCATACAAAGTACAAACCCTTGCAGTACCATGCTCCGGAGTAGTGCCCTTTCTCTTCGATGTAAACTTTTTTTCCTCGAGAAGATGACCTCAAGTACGCCTGTACCAGTCCTGAGTTCTCGTACTGGGAGTAGAAACCCCAAAGGCTGTTTCCCGCTCTTGACTACAGATGTGACTTTCGCCTTGCTCTCACAAGGTCAAGTGTTCATGTACATATCTACCTGCGTAACAGAATACCATTTGATGCAAGTTCGCACAATCCCTCCACACTTTGAAAGTCAACCATGACCTAGCTCTTGCAGACCTATAGATGACGAACTACCAGCCCAGCATTTACACCTCGGGAAATGATATGTAGAAATGATAGCAGAGAGTACGGCGCCAACCCCAAACACGTAGCTCGCCAAGGTGAACGAATCGCCCATGCTGTACTTATACCAGCGGGACTGGATGGTGAAATACACCCCAAGCGAGATACTCAGGATCAAAAACGAGGTAAAAATAAGGATGATCAGCGTGCATCCCGGGAGGTTGAAGACGAAGTTGTAGCAGCGCTTGACGGCTTGCAGATAACCAGGCAGGACGATGGAGTTCCCCGACGTGTTGAATGCGAGCGTAGGCGCCGCGGCGATCACACCACTGCCAACCCGTTGAGTTAGCAAGAGAGTTTAGCACAGGTGGAAATAGACATAGACGCACAGTTTGGAGGCAATGAGTAACCGGAGATTGCGGTTTTCGCCAGCGATGACAGCCTCGAGAATCTCTAGAGGGTCCTGCGCGAACCCATCACAGCTCTGCTGGAAAGCCCCCAGCCGAGCATCACCCGCTCCATCAACGACCACTCCTTGGTTGCGCTGATGCTGCCGCCAGAGATTACGAATAACCTGTTGGTTTTGCATTACTGCCGCTTGCAGCTGCACAACGACCGCACGTGACTCCTCCTGTTCCTCACTGACGCCGTCATTGTCATTCACATCCACATTGAGGTCTTGAACAAATTGTAGCAGCTTTTTGTAGCCTTGGAGCTCTGCTATGACGCTGCCATGTTCCTGCGATTTGGGCTCAAGAGCGTCGATTGCGGATTGGATCAGGTGGAACGCGGCTAGGAAGTCGGTGGCTGAGAAGCCCAGCGTTGCCATGGCTGTCACAGCCAAAGAGCCGTATGGCAAGGGCTGTGATTAAGCTAATTGATCAGATGAATGTATTCTGAAGAGCATTCCGTATGCTTTTTAGGTAACATCGAAAAGAAGGCGCAAGGCTGGCTTATGCGTTGCAGCAGGCCTCCCCCCGTACGTTGGCGAAGCGCCATGCAGTAGCCAGGACGATACTCCACCATACAGAGAAAAGGAAGTATTGTGTATTCTCGCTAGCCCCGACCAACTCCTAAGGTACCTTACTTGGCAGTTCATGAAAACCAAAATAGGGTCATGAGGTTAAATCACCAGAATGCTGCGCTTTCAGTGGTAATTCAATTTCAAGTAACCTAATAGACCTACAAGAAGTCAGCGGGTTTACACAGTAATTGTGGAGGGCCCGGATAAACGATTATGAGACCACATCTACGATGAACCCAAGGAGCCTTCAACGAGCAATATTTAGGCCAGCCATCTAAAAGAGAGCTATCGGGTAACATATATACGACTATAGCCAAATTTAAAAACCATCTCTCTCCGATGTGAATAGCTATAAACTAAATAAACCAAGGTAAGATCCGAGAAAATAAACGTGACTTCCGAGATACACGCACATCGTACCGGATATTGTGAGCGATTCTCTCATCGCATTAGTTATGGTAAATAGCCAGTGGAACATGGCTCACGATCTGCGCGGGTCAAGAAAGTATGGTTCGCTTAGCCAAAGCGGGGGAGCTCATTCCCAAAAGGGGGAGGAAATCGATCGTATCTCGATGTTCTCCGGGACGCCAGTACTTTTCTGATACTAGTGGACGATTGGGAATCGGACTGGTGGGAGGAAGGAAAATGGTTGGATATATATTGAGCACGAAAACTCTCTCTACACATTCTCCTAGACACTCGTTCTTTCTAGGGAAAATTTGCACATATCTGCCTGTCTTTGCTTCTACACCACACCTGTCCAACACAGCACAAGTCGATCAACAACTTCGATTATCAACATTGAGAGAGGCTGTGAGAGCGATAGAGTCACTCACTAGTTCTGATCGACGAGCTACCCACTGCAGTGAACTGCATTGATGAGAAACGAGCAACGACGAAAAGAAATCAAACAATCACCAGTCACTGACAGAATAATTCAGTGATTCATTCAAGCGCCTTGTCATAAACGGCATTGAAACGACTTACTGAAAGAAATCGACGAAACACTTGCACAACCACACAACGAATCCTACCGCCTACCGCCGAGGTGCCAGAGGCCACTAAACCTCAAGACACCATGTCTACAGCCAGCCAGGAGGCACAATTTGTAGCCATGATCAACAAACAGACCCATATGCTGGCCATGGCTTTAGAAAAGCAAGAAGCTGTCAAAACCGAATCGGATGTAGGTAGCCTTCTGTTATCTCCTTGTAATATGACTAACGAATCGCAGGCAAAGAAGGGAATATTCACCGCAACTAGAGATATTGGCCTATATACTCTGCCCCCATTCCTGGGCCTGGGATCCGTTAGAAGAAATACCGATAGCTCTCCTAACTCACCGCGTGCAACCACCCTGCCAAGCATCAATCATCTGCTGCAAAGTTCCACTCTGTCAGGAATGGTGGGCATACACTCGGCTATCAAGTCTGGAAACGACTTTGAGCTCGAGGTCTCACCAGAATCCGACGACGAATCCGAGGACGACTACTCCGATGAGTCTGACATTGAATCACAGGAAAGTTGTGAGAAGAACCACCCACGGGCAGAGAAGCGCCAACACGGCGAGGTGTATGATTTGATCCACGGCAGGAAGAGACAGAAGTTATGTATCGAAGACTCAGAGAAGCTGCAGATGGACAAGTACTGCGAAAGATGGGACAAACTAGTTTGGGAACAGCCCCTCCACAAGAGCGGCCACATTTGTGGCTACGAAGAAGGAGATCGCCATCTTGAGTTTGCGGAATGGCAGGAGGAGAAAGCGAAGCGAGTCTGTCAACCGGGCCAAATTCGTGACCCGATCAGTGGTCAAGTTCGACAGAGAATCATGATGGACAGTTCGCCAGAAAAGCACCGGGACACATCTCTATCTGCGAAATGGGACCGCCTCCGCCAGGAGCTGGATCATGGTCCGCAGGCCAGACGGAAGATTTGGGGCTATCGACGAGGCGACCTGGAATTGAGCTGGGAGGAATTGAAGGAAGCGAGGGCAACTCGTGCTGGTTGGTGGCTATGAGAAAGTTTGCTATGAAAATTGGGTTTCGGCTGTAAGAAGCAATCATCCAGACCTACATTGGGAGACAAAGGAAAGAGGAGGTGTAATAAGGACGTCGACGAAGTAACGCAACACTTGTATGTGACGCAGCGCAGTTTTGCAGCATTTTTATCATGGCGAAGCGATGGAATACCCAGTGCAGGATTGGCTAGAGTTTGGAAAAACAAGCAATATAGAGACGAGATCAGGAATACACTTGTGCATGTCAGCTTCACACAATGACTAAAAATGTGCCGAAACACTTGCCCCCACGGAAGACATTCGAGTGACGAACGGATAGCAACGGTCGAAGCTGGGATAAGCAAAAGTCAGGAAGGTTGCACCTGAGCATGAGGCTTAAAACAGCTGCACCCGCATACGAAGTATCGAGTTGCATAGACCAGGGTGCAAGAGAAGCTTTACAGTCGTTATGGAGAAAATAACGCTCCAGAGTCTTAGAACGTAAAGTCAACATTGGAACCATCTAGGCCGACCCACCGCGAGGAAGTTCTTGCAGATGCAGGAGGATATAAAATTTCTCCTTGGATGGAAGGGGAACGTAGCGGGTTATTGTCTTCGGGCCACCTTCCTCTGTGCAAGAGTGGAGTCAATTTAGAGTCGCAGCACGGTTCGTATGGTGCGACTTGACTGGTCACACGTCCGGGACGAGGATTTCTGTCTTGTCAGCATGTTCTGGACTGCGTGATCCGCACCCAAGAATAACGTCCAGGTCGAGAACGGAGATTGGGAGCGTGGCGAGGTGAAGATTGGGGAAAGTTCGGAAGTGCGGATGGCTGGTAGAGAAAGGTAGGTCCATGATACAGTCAGTACGCAGGATGTCATCTCGAGACTCGAGTCGTCCTGTCGGTGACGGACCGAATCTACTGCTCGCAGCAAGGCAGAAGACCGGGCCAGCCTCCAATATATCTCCATAGAAATCCAGTGTAAACCCACACGCGCCACAGTTTGCTGCACGCAGAGGTGATCCCTAGCCCCAGCGGATCGGTAATTCGCTCCCCCAGCCAGCAAGCGCGGCCCTCAGGACCTGAAAGAGCCGCGGCGACGCAAGTCTGGTGCTGATCCTGGCGTGGCGGTGGGAATTGCTGGTGTTGAAGTTGATCTTGCTCTGGATCCTCTGTTCCTGCTCGCTCGCTGACGTCGAGGAGGCTTCACGGCAGCCTCGAGCTGGTGCATTCAGCCGGGACGCAGTCGCGGGCTGGCGTCTGCGAAATCGGGGTGTCTCTGGACGAGCGTCTCTTCGTCGTAGCCTCGCGACGGAATTTAAATCATCCATCCACTCGCGGGCGTCGGTGCAGTTGTGGCGGTTGGGTTGGGCGATGCCTCTGGCCGGGGGTTGGTGGATCTGGCTGGGTTGGGCGGTGGGAAGGACGACCCAGCACCGCGACCAAGACTCAGGGGCGAGAAAGTTGACTGCACCTGCACCTGCACTCTCACCCACTCACCCAGTCACCCAGTCACCCAGTCACCCACTCCCCCCGCCGCTGCTCTGTCTCTCTGCCAATTGCCCCACGGATCCACCCCTCCATCTTCTGGAGCTCGAGTTTCCCCGTCACATGCAGCTGCTGCCCTGCAACAGACTGCTGCCCTGCCCTGCCCTGCACTACGCTGCTGCACCACACCCCTCCTTGCCGTCTCTCGCTCTGTGGCTCTGCACCTCCACGCACCTCCTCCACCATCACCGCCGCTCTCGCCATCCCGTAACCCGCAGCAGGGTGGGGTTTGGCACATATAGGTCCTGTTGATCCTCCCCCTCTGATGTTGGCGCCATGTCATACCAGCCCCAAGCCGCGTGCCCTCGTCGCTCTTGTGTGCTCCCCGCCTTTGTGTCACCTCTTCTCTCCTTCATTTCTGCCATCTTCCCTCATAGTCCTCTTCCCAAACCTCACGGCTATAAACCAATTGGCCCTTTTTTTACTGGCGCAAGACCTGTCAAACACTTTCACCCACGGCAAACTGCCACCTTCACTTCAAAACTACAACTTACCATGGATTCCATGCCCATTTTCGCCCTGCCTGTGCCAGTCGCAGAAGCCTTGAAGGTTCCGGAACCGGAGACCAAGACCCAGCATGTAGAGCACATCATCCTGCCAGCAGAGGCAGAGCACCACGAGCATCTCCCCAAAGGAATCTCAGAGACAGATGCCGAGAAGAAGAGCCATTGGTTCATTGGCAGTATTGACTGTGGGACAACCTCGTCCCGATTTCTGATCTTCAATGGCGAGGGCACTCCCGTGGCAAGTCATCAAATCGAGTTTGAGAATATTTACCCGAGTCCGGGTATGTTCTTGCCTTCACGTCCTTCCCCAAACCCCCTCGCTAATTTGGGTCCTACAGATGGCACGAGCATGACCCGCAAGAGCTGGTAGCAACGGTTGAGGAGTGTATCGACAATGCCGTGGGAAAATTCAAAGACCTAGGTCACACGATTGATCAGATCAAGGCGATTGGAATCACCAACCAGCGGGAAACCACCGTCTGCTGGACACTAACACCGGCGAACCGCTTTACAACGCTGTTGTCTGGCCAGATACCCGAACAAGTCACCTTGTGCGTGAGCTCAAGGAGCGGGAGGGAGCTGACCGGTTAAAGCAATTGTGTGGTTTACCACTTTCGACATACCCGTCGAGTGTGAAGCTCTTGTGGCTCTGCCAAAATGTGGAAGGCGTAAAGAAAGCCTATGAGGAAGGACGCTTGTCTTTTGGAACTGTCGACACCTGGTTGATCTACAAGCTGAATGGAGGCAAAGAGGCTGGTGTTCATGTCACAGATACGACCAATGCTTCCCGGACGATGTTCATGAACCTCCACACTCTGCAATACGACGATGAACTTCTCAACTTCTTCAAACTCGACCGGAAAAATGTTACACTGCCAAAGATTGTCCCATCATCTGACAAGGACGCTTTTGGTGCGCTGGCCACGACTTCTCTCAAAGGTATCAAAATCACAGGTTGTCTCGGCGATCAATCCGCTGCCTTAGTTGGCCAATGCGGATTCTCACCTGGACAGGCTAAGAACACATACGGAACCGGCTGCTTTCTTCTCTACAATGTTGGCGACAAGCCAGTTATTTCCAAGTACGGTCTTTTGGCAACGGTTGCGTATGACTTTGGTGCTGGCCGGAAACCCATCTATGCGCTTGAGGGTAGCATTGCAGTTGCTGGTTCCGGTGTGAAGTTCTTGATGAACAACATGGGATTCATCAAGCACTCGAACAAGATTACCGAATTGGCGGAGACGGTGCCTGACAATGGTGGAGTTGTCTTTGTGACTGCATTCAGTGGCTTATTTGCGCCATACTGGATTGATGATGCCAAGGGAACATTGTGTACGTTATATACCACCTACTATTGAGAGACAACACTAACAGTTACAGTTGGCATTACTGCACACACTCAGCGCGGACACATTGCACGCGCAACGTTAGAAGCCACTTGCTACCAAACCAAGGCTATTTTGGATGCAATGGAGAAAGATTCAGGCCACAAGCTTGAAGGACTTGCAGTCGATGGTGGCATGTCCAACTCGAACCTATGCATGCAAACCCAAGCAGATATCATTGGCATCCCAGTTGACAGGCCTGTCATGAGAGAGACAACCGCGCTCGGTGCTGCCATTGCCGCTGGCTTTGCTGTGGATATCTGGAAGGAGTTCGACGAGCTGAAGGAGATGAACCGAGAGGACCGCACCATCTTCACACCACACGTCGACAAAAAGAAGAGCGCCAGGATGTTCAAGAAGTGGGAACAAGCTGTGGAGATGAGTAAAGGATGGGTGCTTGACAACGCGGATGATGATGAGTAGATACCCAGTACGTTGGTTGAAAGGTGTTTAGGCGTCTGCGAGTGTAGCGATGGGTGGTTTACAGAACGCCACTGAGGCTTCTTGTTTATATTGAATAATAGATGCATACCCGCAACGGGACCATAGACTAATGAAGATATCAATATAAATATCAATCAATGATGCATCCGACTCCTCCAACAGTGGCTGCTCCCTTCTCATGCGCGAGGCAATCCTGTTCACAAATCACACACTCAACCTCACGATTCAGACCTCACTCGTGACAACCAAGCTCTCCGTAACCCCAAACCCCGACCTGATTTTTCAGCAGCCACATGCCAAACGACTAATCCGCAGCCAGATGTGGATTTCCTTTCTCGGGCGCGTGATGCCGTTTTCCCCAGATTTCGCGACTCGCAGCATGTGAAAGCCAAGCCGCGCTCATAGGGCAGGGGTGTGATTGGGCGAGGGTGCCTCGGCACCCCAGGGGGGCATGGCGGACGCTGCAGCTACAAAGACGACGGGGACGCTTTCTCGGTCTTGGGGCCACGCTTTCTCGACATCAAAAAGCCCTTCTTCCTCTTCTCCCTCTGCTCTGCTCTGCATACCTGCTGTGGTCACTTACTTGCTTGCTTGTTTTATATTATATCCCTTGTTCGTAACCTACGATCGATTGTCATTATGTCTGCTGGTGAGTTGGTTCCTGGTTGGAAGGGAAGGCCGCCCTTGATTATTGAGCGAAGCTGACGTGCGGTGTTGTAGCTCAAAACCGTCTCAAGCAGGTCTCTGGCCACCTGGCTGGCAAGCAGAGTGCTTCTGCTGGCCGGGCGAAGCTCCTCGAGAAGAACCCAGATGATGTACGTCTTCTGCTCCCTTTCGCCTTCCATATTGTTACAAGAACTGACAGCTAGCCTCCAGGTCGTTGTAACAGCCTGTCTGCGCACCGCATTCACCAAGGGCGGCAAAGGCGGCTTCAAAGATACAGCTGGCGCAGATCTGCTGGTTGGAGCCTTCAAGTCGCTCATCGAGCGCTCCAAGATCGACCCTGCACTGGTGGAAGATATCGCCGTTGGCAACGTGCTCGCACCTGGTGGCGGAGCTACAGAATTCAGAGCTGCGGCGCTGGCAGCCGGCTTCCCGGTGACTGCTGCTGTCAAGGCGCTGAACAGACAGTGCTCGAGTGGACTTCAGGCATGTGTGGATATTGCGAATGCCATTTCCGCGGGCATGATTGAGGTCGGTATTGGAGCCGGAGTGGAGAGCATGAGTTCACAATACGGGTATGTTTGAAGCTGTTCGCTGAAGTAGGACATGTGCTGATGAGATATAGACCTGGCGCAGTAACAGAATTCTCTGAGCTCCTCGACGCACACCCCGAGGCCAAGAACTGCAAAGTCCCCATGGGTGTTCTCTCCGAAAAGATGGCCAAGGACCGCAACGTCAGCCGTCAAGTCCAGGACGCCTTTGCGGCTTCCTCGTACCAAAAGGCCCTCAAGGCACAAGCAGCTGGGCTCTTTGATGAGGAGATCGCCCCATTGACCGTGCAATGGGAGGACCCAAACAGCGGCGACATGAAGACAGTCACCGTCGCGAAAGATGACGGTGTCCGTGCTGGTATCACAGCTGAGTCGCTCGGCAAGATCAAGGCTGCATTCGCCAAAGATGGCTCAATCCATGCGGGTAACGCATCGCAGATCTCCGACGGTGCCGCTGCTGTGCTCTTGATGAAGCGTTCCACTGCCGAGCGCCTCGGACAGACTATCTTGGGCAAGTATGTCGCAGCTTCGGTTGCTGGTGTGGCACCGCTACTTATGGGTATTGGCCCATGGGCTGCGATCCCCAAGGTTTTCGAGAAGACTGGCATCAACAAGGATGATGTTGACATCTTCGAGATCAACGAGGCCTTTGCTAGTCAGTGCGTGTGGTGCTCAAACGAACTCGGCATTCCAATGGAGAAGATCAATCCCAAGGGAGGCGCCATCGCTTTCGGACATCCTCTTGGATGCACCGGCGCGAGACAGGTTAGCACTCTGCTTTACGAGTTGAGGAGGACGGGAGGCAAGGTCGGTGTCACGAGTATGTGTGTGGGCACGGGGATGGGAATGGCAGCCGTGTGGGTCGCTGAGTAAAGTCAAGTATTCCACTTGAAAAATGACTGCTTGTATGAATACCATAGAATTTTAGAATGCATATGAATAGAATGATTCATCTACCATCATGTGCTGAAAGATTTGTTTTTGGAGGGGTTCAAAACAACCCATTACGCCAAATCGATAGCCTCTGAAACATCTGGCGCTTGCAGCTGTCTGTATGCAGTGTTGGACATGGGTGAGAGCCCGATGAGCCCAATAGCCTTATGGGCACCACCGTGCAGGTATGCCAAAATTACCCGGTCCAAGACTCGAGAACGTCGGGTGGTTACGAAGATCTCGCTCCAACCAGCGTCCTCCTCCCAAAGCCGAGATGAGCAAATAGCGCTGGGACTTCACGACATTGTGAATGTGTATCTCGCACGTATGACGCTGGCTGGCTGGTAGGAGAGGAAACTGGGGTTGAGCAGACATCCCGGGAATCCAGACACATGATGTAGTGTTAGCTAGCTAGTCGACTCCACTCTTGGTTGGCAAGCCCCCCACCATGGAGAATGTGGATACGTGTATCCGGGTGTCGTGGAATGCGCTGAGCAACGTCGTGCTTTGGCAGCCTCCTTGAGCGATGTTGAATTTTAGGGACATTGAAGGTGATCGAGCTTGCGATATCTAGCACGCATCTAAATATCTGCATGCAACCCTTGAGGCATTAAACGGAGGATAAATATATAAATAGGGAGCGTAGGTAGGTAGCCACGGTGCGATGACTGACACTCTCTCCTGCCGGGGTGCTTATCTTATCGCCCTAGCCTCGTCAGGTAAGTCGAGGAGGGGCATGGGATTGCGCTAACGCTCCGCCCTGAATGCCTTCAACCCTCTCACAGTATCACATTGCTGTCATCCTCCTTCCAGCATCTTGCATGTTGATCCCCGTTGACGTGATTATTTACAGTCTCTGGACTGGCTCTCTGCTCTCTCATTTCTGAGACATTCCTGGGGAATCGAACGAAGCGATCACGCCCGGACGTGCCAGCAGGCAGGCAGGAGCACCGAAACTTGGTACCCTTAAAGTTGCCGGACGCGAACCACGAACTCGTTCGGATTCTTTGCAAAACCGTAGGCGGGCCTCTTTCCTCTCTTGATCTTCACCTTCACATTCACTTGGCTGCGTCTACTGTTTACTGTCGTTTGATCGTTTCTCGAACCTCCCTCGTCTCCGCATGACATGACCTGGCAAGGCTAACGACATGGAATCCTCCAGCGAGCTACCTTCTCCCCACGATCCCACCACCCCAACACTACTCACATCTACCTCGAGTCTCTTACGCTTCCCTGCCCCTGTGGGAGACGAGAGAGTCAATCACTGGGTGGAGAGCATATCTGCCACGAATATGTCCAACCGAAGTGAAGCGGCTTCGGAGGACGGTGGCCTCAGCGAGTCAACCTACGAATTCATCGATACCGACGAGGAGAGCCGTGACGGTAACGCGACCGAATCTGTTGCTTCAACTGACTTTGGACGGCCTGACGATGTGGCGAGCCTCGCAGATACTGAGAATAGCGGAGATGAGAGCGGGGACGAGGATGAACGCCTTGCCTCGTCTGTACCTGCCTTCCATAACCATAACGATGCTGTTGAAGAAGCCTTCAATACTCCCACAATAGGCAGAAGCTCTGCCGTCCTCGTCGACGATCTGGACAAGCCCCTTTCTTACTCGATCGAGTTCGACGAGCCCTTCAACCTTGCCGCCGAGACAATTTCAGTGAAACACACAGTTGCCGATTTTGACGAAGAGAAGACTGCCGAAGTCCTCAAGGGCACAAAGTGGCACAACCCTCCGAAACGTCTGATGGTTACTATTTGCCAGACTATGACAAAGGAGGGCTTGTCTACTCGCGAGCCTCTTCGAATCCTGTATATTGGCAGCCATTCTGCGAAGCAAGACATTATCCACAAGATTGCCAGCTCTGTCACGGCGTCGGTGGAGAACGGTAAGCGTGGACAGCGTCTACGTCACTCGTCGTCTCAACTTTACAATGTTGTTCCAGTCTCTGAATTTGGGTCGGAGAGAACTCCCGAAATAGAGCTCATGCACTCGTCAGGCTATCAGATCAAGGTCGAAGATTGCACATTTGCAGAAACCTTGAAATTTGAAGACAAGCCAGAGAAACCAGACGTCATCAAGTTGACTCTCGATGATAACTTCGCATATCACTCAGTCCCAGATGAGGATGACTTCACTGTCGAGCCAAAATGGGAACTGCCGCATATTGCAGTGTTTTATTGCTCTGACAACGACAATACCGAGGTGCGAAGAACGAGGACAGTTGCACGAATGTTCATGAACCGTCACACTATCCCTTCGATTGTTATCTCACATAGACAGCTCTACGAGAGAGGCCAATGCATGGCACTGGACCCACATTCTATCCACATGTGCCTCGAGTCAAGAGATGCAAATGGTCGAGGGAACATTGTTCACCAAAGACTTCCCATCGACTTGGCATCGTTTTTGAATATCGACGCAAGACAGATGAACAGGAATCTTGCCTACGTTACTGGTCTTCACGAATCAGTCGACACAATTACTCCTCTGTCCATGTCAGAATCCAGAAAGAGTCAGGAACTGCCTAGCCTGACTTCAGAGAAAACCGCCTCTGGTATGTGGAAAAGCTACAAAGAGAGTTCCATTTCTGCAATGCCATTTGGAAGTGGTCGAGCTGTGTGGAAAATGGTTTTGTCGATGGGAGTGGTCTTGCTCAGCTGCTATGCTGCTATGTTCACCGAAATTTCCAGCTTCCGCTTCTCACGAGCTCCTTCAGAGGCATCAATCTCTGTCAACAGTAAGGCTATGTCACCCATTCCGGTCTTATCGACAGTTTCTACTGCTATGTCCTCTCTGGCTTCCAGCGTTATTACTTCTACACCTGTAGTCATTTCAACCGCTACCTCGACACGAACCGTCACAGTCACCCAATCACTATCTCCAGGTCCAAATAGCCTGTCGGTAGTACCATCCATGGAGATTGGAAAGTTGACACAAGCTGCTCAGAATCTGGTCAAGGGTGCCAACAAGTCTGTCATTTGCAGCGCCGAGGTCCTCGGGGACAGAGAAATACTGATCCGAATTCCATCAGCCACCAAATTTAGTTGGTTTACCAAAGATTCCATGTTCGTCAACATCACGAGGGACAATATCACCGTTGATACGGAACGTCTGTATAGTTCCGAAGAAGGGATTGTTCTTCTTCTACCAAAGAAAGAGGCATATGGTGTTCTCAACATCTCCATCGTGACAACCAAGAAGCCTCGTGTCAACGAAACCTTCCAAGTTGACTTTGGGACCAGTGCATTCCAATCATGGCAAAACATGGTTTACAAGATTACGGCTTCTTTGATGCCTCAAGATGGGACACTTGTCGATCCTCAGATCTTTGCTCAGATGCGTGAACGAGCTGAGCATATGGCTGAGGAGATTCTGGTTCAGTCGCAATCAACATTCGCTCATGTTGATGAGGTTAGAAGAGCAGCGATGGAGCAAGCAACTGCAGCTAGCTTATCCCTTGCTGAAATTGCAAAGTCTATGTCGCTGGAAGCCGCTAAGAAGAGTGCTATCCTCTCGAAAGAGGTTGGGATACAACTTGCAGAGGCGGAGAAGAAGATTTCCAAGAATTTGAAATCCCTCCAGCACCTGAGAGATCCTCTAGACGAGGGTATTCTCAAGGCTCAAATCCAGTCAAAGCTTCTATGGCTGAAGCTCCAAGGAAAGGGAGAAGAGCATCGCAACTACGAGAGGAAAGCTTTTGAGGCTATCCGAAAGAGGGCTGAGAAATCCCGTAAGCTGGCTGCTGATCAGTCAAAGAAGTCACAGCGTGCAACTAAGAAGGCTGCGAAGAAGGATGCGCGTACAGCTCGGAAGGGAAAGAAAGGGGGGAATTAGGCCTTTGGTCTCGAATAATAGGAGTATTGGCACTGGTACATGTTTCTGCTTTGGTTGCAACGGGCTGGGAGGATTTGAAATTTGATTTTTCGGAGTTGCCAGGCTTTGATGAGTGATGTGTGGAATATGGGATAGCAAGGATGAGGGTTCGGACCGTGACCCTTTGCTGAGAGTCTGTCTCGAGAGCTGGCGCGAAGGCTGCGTTGCTGGTTTTCTTGACGAGGACTGGTGTACCGGATTTACATAGCTCTCTTTACTCATACATACCCCTAAGGGCTTTTATAAGATAGCGTATTGCAGATGGTGAGACAATCTGCTCGAGGTGAATGACAATATGATTCTACCATAATCAACGGAATTTGCATGAACTTCTGCAACCCAACAATGTTCCAGATCGGTCGACACATCTGCCGCCGGTACGATCCGCAAATAGTGAAATACCCCGCTGAGAAGAGAAATTTTGAAATAATCGTAAAGTGTATGTTTGCTACCGAAGTCCAGTTCGAAATGGGAATTATTCCCAATTTCACTATTGAAGATCGAACCTGCCACATCTAAGAGGCTCTTGAGTCAGGTTGGCTTGATCCGCAATTCAGAGACAACGAGATTCAGGGGCTCCTGCTTGGAGGGGTAAGATAGCGATAGTGGCTTGTCGATACGCTAAACTCGTCTGGTATGCTGCAAAAACAGCAGCTCGGTTAGGCTCCCCCTCCACAAAAACAAAGAGCCAACTCATATTTACTTGACCATCTCACGATTCATATCCTAAGGTTAAGATAACCCTCGTCTACTCAACCAAGCCGCAGAGTATCATCTTTCAGTACCGAAATAGCAAATATGGCCGACTCTACCACCGAGCCCAAGGTCGCCGAGACCGCAACCAAGCTTGAGGAGACCGAGAAGAAGGAGACCTCCGCCACTGAGACTCCTGCTGCCGCCGTATGTAAACCGCAGTCCTATTGAGCTTTGTTTTGGACGAAAAGGGAAGAAGAGCGCGAATACTGACGAGTATCAGACCTTGACCGAGAAGGCGACAGACGCGGCTACGACTGTTGCTGCAACTGCCACCACTGCTGCCTCCAACGTTGCCGACAATGTCTTTTCCATGTTCGGCGGTGGAGCAAAGAAGGAGAAGAAGGATGATGATGAGGACCGCGGGGAGAACTCTGGATCTGCAAAGGCTCTGAAGGCTGCCGCGGCTGAGGAGAACCCAGAGGTAAACAAGCAACCCACCAAGAGACGAAAACCCCGCGCTAACCAGATTCTTTGCAGGACGAGGCACCCGAATCCGAGGATGTTCACTTCGAGCCTGTCATCCGTCTCACTGAGAAGGTTGAGGTCAAGACCAACGAAGAGCTCGAGGACCAGGTTTTCAAGATGCGCGCAAAGCTTTTCAGATTCTACCCCGATTCCCACGAGTGGAAAGAGCGTGGAACTGGCGACGTTAGATTGTTGAAGCACAAGGAGAACGGCAAGACTCGTCTGGTTATGCGAAGAGATAAGACCTTGAAGGTCTGCGCCAACCACTACGGTATGTTGTGAACGTCTGGGTAGGCTATGAGCTAGTTTGACTGATATACGGATAGTTGTTCCTGAGATGAAGCTCTCCCCCAACGTTGGTAGCGATAGATCTTGGGTCTGGAACGCTGCTGCGGATGTCAGTGAGGGCGAGCCGGAGGCACAAACTCTTGCTATTCGATTTGCCAACGCTGAGAGTAAGTACTGCACATTCTACTAGAAAGATGGGATTCTAATTGCATATCTAGACGCCAACTTGTTCAAGGAAGCTTTCATCAAGGCCCAACAGGATAATGAGGCTCTCTTCAAGAGCTCTTAAGCGCCGCAAATCGTTCTGGCATATGGCAGCTTTGGATTACGTCTTAGCAGCATATGTCATACCCCTCCTGCAATCACAGAACTCACCAACCCACACCTCCCTTTGCAAACGTTTTTCCCATAACCCATCACACCCCCCTGCGCGATGCTTTCGGAAAAGCAAAGCTTTGTAAGCTCTCTGGAATGAACCTTGACAACCCGGCGGTCTTGGTTTACCATTCTCTGGGAGTATGATCATAGATTGATGATGGCGGAGGATATGAGGCCTGAGCATAAGCATAGTCATTGGTCTTAAGACTGTGGCATGAGATTGTAGTTAGACTAAATAGCAGTCCCTCTTTGACCCCCATTCTTAGGCGTATAAGCTCTGTATCAACGTGAAACCCTCTGCAAGTCATTTTGTTCTCGCCCTTGCATGTGCTGGTGAAGATGCGGCTTCGCTTCTTCTGGCGGGAAAGCTGAGAGGTAATTTAGAAAGCACAGGAACGGCGAAAGACTCTCGGAAAGCGCCTCCCGATTATTTTATCCTCCATAGCGCATTTTGACAAAGGGTATTTGACCGTGACCTTAAGTTCATCTGAACCCTGAAAACCAGTCAGCGGCACTAAAGCCTATTCGCGGCCGAAATCCGAACCCCACCTCTAGCGAATCATCGCCGCCGTCGCGTCGCATCGTACCTCGTTCACATCCTCACCCTCTCCAAGCACTGCACATTCAACCAGCCTTTGAATTCATCAAAAATACCGCCAAGATGGTCGCAGATGTAAGCAAAATCGCGGCGCGGAGCTTCTGGGCTTCGCGCAATCCAGAAGCATATTCACAGATGGATGCTAATTCACGCAATAGATCAAGCGCACCGTGAAGCTCGTCACAGAGCAGCGAAACATGTACGTTCGCGCGGGATATCCTCTCATTGGCACTTGTGCTGTGCAGCTGGGCTAATCTGATTTTCCAGTGACAAGCCCTCCGAGATGGAAGGGTTCCCAATGAAGAGCTGGAACATCGAGGTTTACATTGTGGACGAGGCAGGAAACGACAAGCCAGCTACGTGCTTCCAGAAGGTTACCTATAACCTACATCCCTCATTCGCGAACCCAGTCCAGAGTAAGTGTAGCTCCGAGTTGCGGCGTAAAACCACGTACTGACCAGCTGTGCGCGTCCAGCCTTCACCTCGCCTCCATTCCGGTGCGAGAACGAGGGATGGGGAGAGTTTGACATGCAGATTGACCTGTTCACCACCGAGAAGGGCGGCAAGACTACCATCCCCCATGATCTGAACTTTGCCAAGAACAGATACGAAGCCAAGCACGTCGTTCCGTTCAAGAACCCCTCGCAAGCCCTGCTCAACATCCTCCGCGAGACCGGCCCCGTTCCCGGCGATGAGAATGGCGCAAGAAAGAAGGATGGCAATGTCAAGCGGCCAAAGAAGAGCGGCAGCATTGACATGGAGAAGCTGGCTGAGGGCTTGGTCAAGTTGGGAGAGGATGACTTGCTACACGTTGTGCAGATGATCCATGATAACAAGTCCGACGAGACTTATACCAAGAACGATATCGAGCGTAAGTGACACTGACTCCTCTTGACGAGCATAAGCTAATGAAAATCACAGAGGGCGAGTTTCACGTGGATCTTTATACCCTTCCCGATACCTTGGTTAAAATGCTCTGGGATTTCGTTCAGACCACCACAAGAACATAAGGATGGTCACTCTTCAGGAGCACTAAAAGCTCTTCAGATCCATACTAAATAGCATCCATGCAAGTCTCGGCGTGTCGGTGCAGGTCCAATCTTGAAATTGCGCTGTGCGGGGTATTTAGCTGGATATGTCTGTTACTCACAGCAGTTTTCTTTACGTGTCTCATATTTCATACTGGCGTTTGCGAGCAGCGGGCTACGGAAATCTTGCATGCTATCTCCAACCCCCACACAGCTTTGATCTTCCAAGAGGCCCCAAAATGGGTCATTAAGGCGTGGCGCATTTTGTTTTGATTCGGGCAACCAGAGATATCGGAGGTTAATGGATAAATGGCTAACGAGACGAGGGATGACTTGTACGTAAGGCTGGGAACCGGCACCTCGCTGGCTTGCTGGAGGTCAGGCGCGCCGTCTGGGTATGGAAATCCTAGATGGGCGGCTAATGGCACTTGCTGGGAAAGGAATAAAATCTTTCAAAAGTCTATACCTACTATGCCATGTGATGTACGGGGTTACGTTTAGGTGAGCACCAATTGATGTGCGTACTGTGAGAGGTTCTGGTTGAAGAAAACGCTTGATGGGTATCTTGTAAATCAAACATGCGGCCCTGATCCATTGGAACTGCTTCCATCACCTTTGCCCGAGGTACACTTATAATAACCCTTACTCGTCAAAGCTCAGCTTGATCTTCCTCGCTTTCTTCGCTGGTTTGGCTTTGTCCCCCTTCTTGCTGTCTTTAGGTGCCTGTGTCTGCTCGTCTTTCTTTGCCTTCACCAACTCAGCCACATCCTCATCCTCACCCCCCACAATCTTGCCCGCCTTCCTCTTCTTCGTTGCCCCAATACCAGCAATCTTTTCTTTCCCTTCCTTAGCTCCTGCTCCTTCAGTCTTCAGAGCAGCGGCATTACTGTCCCCGGCCACATCTGCAGTCTCGGCCTTTGCCTCTTCATCCGCCGCGTCCCTAGCCTCCCACTCGCTCTTAGTCAGGGTCTCCCCGCTCTCCTCATTGAAGTACACAGGCTCGTCCTCGGCGTCCTCGTCCGCGTTGCGCGCCTTCTTGGGCCGCGCGATGCTGAACTCGTGCCGCCCGTCCCGCGTGTCGTTGTTGGCTTGCAGGCGCGCGAGGAACGGCGGCAGCGACGAGTCGTAGTGCAGGTTCTTGGGGGTGATCTTGGACATGATTCTGCGGGGTTTTCGGACGCGGATTTTGGGGGGATGAGGTGGAGTATCGAGGGGTTCAATTGCGGCTCGTTCGATCCACGTGCTGGAATGTCATCGCCGGCAGCTACTTTTTGCTGGCGCCTTGACTACGGAGGTACTGTACCGAGTAGAGGGTTGACAGGTGCCAATTCTCCGCAGTGCACCGGATACCAAGAGGCGTCATATGTATCCTTGTCACAGAGATGGGGTGGGATTGTGATTTTTTTATTGGGCTCCGATTCAGATCTTGCTTTGCGGCATTCTCGAAGGCGAGATTCAGCCTCAATCGCGAAGAGGCTGCTGAGTGGCTCTTTCTCCCATCACCGATTGGGGTGTGGGTGAGCCCAGCATTACGATGCCTAGAAATAGAAACGTCCGGTACGAAGTCAACAGCGCTTGCCACACTTGCAGCCGCGAACGTGCCCGCGGTTCTTGCAACTTGATGCCATTCACATGTCCTTGTCTTCTCCTATCCCAACCCCCAAGAGGCAGAAATCCAGACCCAAACCCTCGAGCCCTCCAGGAATTTAATATTACATGCAGCCATTTTGGGCGTCTTGCGGGTTGCAGGAACCAGGGTTCTGTGCCAAGGATTCTTAGCGAGTCAACCTCTCCTTTTGCTATCGCCAGCCAGACAAACGACCTCTGTCCAGAAAACCTCACACCGTAAGCTCTCCCGCCCAGGGCATCGACGACGACATCTTCTCCCGTATCCCATTGCATGACCCAGGCGCCCTCGACTGGCACCCCACGGCCGTAGTGCTGAGGACAGACGAACGCTCCCTGACGCGTCATCGCAAGCTGTTTCTTTCTTCGAGGACATCTGGTCCAGCCGCTCGTTCACGCCATCCTCCCAATCTGCCGATAGGAGTTCCTCGACGTCTGCTTTGGTCTGCTTCGATTCCGTCCTGCGCTTCCACATAGATATTTTAATTGCTACATCTACCGGCGTCCTCGATTGACGACTGCGGTCTGGTACTCGCCCCCTATACACAGCGTTTCTCAACGATCCGCGAACCCTACCGCACCAATGGGTTTCGTCCAGAGAGTTATGAAGCGCATCCCTACGTCGCCGAATCTACCAACCATGGATGAGGTCAAGACCAGGGCAAAGACAAGCTCAAGACTGGCGTTCTTTAGACGGCCGCTGAGGTTAAAGGGCAACTCGAGCATTTCCATACCGCTAGGAGTTGTACTATTATTTCCATGTATTGTCGTTGTATTGATCTTGGTGCTGTTTGTTCGGCATCCAAAGTCAGGCGTTGGGATACTAATGCCCGCTGGGGCTCCACCAGCCATCAGGTATAATCCCTTTGCGATCCGGACGTCCCAAGAGCAGATTGGCTAACTTTTCTCTCTTCATAGGAAAATTAGTGAGGAGCACGACAAGGTCTTTGTGACGGGATGTTTAGAACCGGATACTTCACAACCAAGAGCGAATGCAGCATTTGTGGTACTGGCAAGAAATAAGGAGCTGGATGGTGTGATCCAATCTATTAAGTCCATCGAGCGACACTTCAACAGGTGGTATCACTACCCTTATGTTTTCCTGAACGATGGGGACTTCAACTCGACCTTCAAGGAGACTATTGCAAATTACACGAGTTCCCCGGTAGAGTTTGGAAAGATCGACCCGAAAATGTGGGGGTTCCCAGATTGGATCGACCCAAAGGTTGCGAAGGAGGGTATTGCCAAGCAAGGAGACGCTGCTATCATGTACGGTGGAATGGAAAGTTACCATGCCATGTGCAGATTCTATTCTGGGTATGTTCATCATGTCTCATACTTGAGACAGGAAATTGACATGTCACAGATTTTTCTACAAGCACGAGCTGCTAGCCAAGTATGAATGGTATTGGCGTCTGGAGCCAGAGATCAAGTACTTCTGCGACATCACATAGTATGTTTTCCCTTTGAAGATTGAGGTGTCAGTAGTTAATCGAGATGTAGTGATCCTTTCCTGCGAATGATCGAAGCCAACAAGACATACGGCTTCACAATCGCGGTCAAGGAATTGAAGGAGACTGTGCCAAACATTTTCCGATACGCTTCAGCATACAAGAGAGTTAACAACCTGACATCGCAAGGACTGTGGGAAATGTTCGTTGAGCCACAACCTGAGCAAAAAGAAGTCCCAGAAGAAGACAAGCACCCATTGCCAGAGGAAATTCTCCGAGGTGATCCATCCCACGCAACCATACCTGATATTGACCCCGAGGCAATGGAAGGCGAGAAATACAACATGTGTCATTTCTGGTCGAATTTCGAGATCGCAAGACTCAGTTGGTTCAGGAGTAAGGAGTATGAGGATTTCTTCCAGATGATGGATCGCAGTGGAGGATTTTGGATGGAACGGGTAAGATTGCTTCTGCATTTTATGCTGAATTCTGCTAACTTTTCAACTAGTGGGGAGACGCACCTATTCATTCGCTGGCTGCCGGAGCACTTCTTTCTCCAAAGGATATCCACTACTTCCGTGACTTTGGTTACCGACACACCACCATTCAGCATTGCCCAGCAAATGCTCCCGCACGCCAGATGCCTCGGTCGCCGTTCCTTGAGAAGACAACATTAGATGAGAAGAAAAGGAGAGAGGAGGATGAGTACTGGGACTCATGGGATGCTGTCAAGGAGAACGGTGTTGGTTGTAGGTGTAGATGTGACACCGATATTGTTGATGTAGAAGGCAAGCAAGGATCATGCTTAGCAGAATGGGTTGATGTTGCCGGTGGATGGGCTAGTCCTTGATACATATAACGAGTCAATGGGATGGAACTGCTAGATGAGACGAGAGATTGAGACGATAGTGTGTGAGATACATAGGCGCCGGATCCTGGAGCCACCGGCCAAGGGGCGAGGTGCAGGCCGCATCTTTGATGTGAGGGTGCTTAAGGGGCTACATTGTAGGGACCTCCTTGTACCGAAGGCATGATCCGAGACTCGATTGATCGATGGACGGGTTGCATTGTGGCGTTATTTTTGGCGGGAATGGGAGGATTCAAAGTCTATATGTCAATGTGGAAATACACTTCATCACATGCCTGCTTTTGTTGGGGAGTTGTGTTTTCTTGCTGATTGATATTTGTTGACAGGGTACGTGGAGATGATTTGCTGCAAGTGATGGCGTGGGGGCAAGTGCCCTCGACTTCTGTTTTGAGATCACGGTCTCTGCATATATTCTTATTGCTTTATTTCATTATAAGCATCGGGTTCTAGGAATGAGGTTTGGAGGTCGAGGGATGAAGGCCGTTCAACACTGATGCGGATGTACTGATCCTAAAGTGCATCTTTTCATCAGTGATTAGGAGAAGCGAAAGGATATCAAATCTGTATGAACGCTCACTACAATGTTAATGTCCAAACAGCTGCCCGACATTTGTTTCCTCTCTTTCCGAGTTAGTCTCATGATGTCGTGCGATCTGAGATCCAGCCAGGTCGGTGGCGTAGGGGCGGCCATACTAGAGGCCGTCCGCTCAGCCTCGTGTCAGCATCCATCCACACCAGCACCACCAACAGATGCGTGCAATCTTTTTATCCTTTCAACCTACCGTCCCATTCCGAGAGGAGCAGCGCCGAGGCAGAACTGAAGCCCACCTCCATGACTCCGTCAGGCTGAATTCCAAGGCTGCGGTGGCTGCGCTGCCAGCCGTGGAAGTACGCCCTGGGGCCGGTAACTGTGTGGCCTCCAGTGTGTATCCCTTGACTGCAAATCTGCGTGCTCCAGCCTATAAAGATGCGAGAGAAGTACCTTCCACACTCTACAACGTATTTTTATTTGTTTCATCCATTCCATACGCTCGTTATCGAACTTTGTTTATACACGAGGCACGAGGCTCGGCAGACAGCAAGTCTTGGAGATATTGCAAGCATCCACACGCAATGTCATTCTTCACCAACCTCTCCCTGTTGCTCCACTTCGTCGTTCGTTGCTCGCCCTTCTGGTGCTTTCGATCAAAGAATGACTATGATTCCTTCTGAGGGCTTTTAAACTCTCAACCTTCTGCTATGATCGTGAGGATCCAGCAGCACGGAGTGGTTGTGCAAGAACTAAGCGTGCTCTGAGCTCGGCAGGATGATCAACTCGATTATACATACACCTTAAATACCATGTATTCGCTTGTCAATGCCTGGGCTTTCCTCAAAGCGGGTTTTCAAGATTCGGGCGGAGGCCCCTCAACCCCAGCATGCACTTTATACGACCAGCTCGACTGTACACAAGCAATCATATCATATTTCTAGGCTCACCATGACATGCATGAGGCTGGGGAGTGGTGAATTAGTGGGCTACATTTTGAACTGATAGAGTGAAAGACAAGGTATGACTGTGTGCGAATCCATAGATTGCGCTGAAGTGGCGCAAAGTAGATAACGTAGAATCGAATCAAGTCAAAAGTCCATCAGCATCTGAAAGTCTGGGATTGTTGGGAGACTTAGGAAGGGATGAAAACTAGAAACACAAGGCTCTCACAGAATTTAGATTATAGCAAGAAGAATCCAAGAAATGAAATCTAGCAAGGCTCAGAAGCCCGAAAAACAGAGAATTTATCACTCGAGTCACAGAAAGATATGAAGGTGCTCATAAGTCCATTTTATTCCCTTAGAGAATCAAGTCGAGCTACCTAAGTTTTGCCCTTTGGTGTATATGCACCCTGCACTCCCAATGTGGTAAAGTCAACCTTGCCAGGAAGACATAAACGCCACCTCCATGCAACGCCTTCGCCGATTTATCGTGTCAAGTATCAAGTTACACAGGATTGCCGTGAAATATTTCTAGCACCCCCAAACATTCGAGCATCGCCGCTCAGCTTGCCAGCTTACTTCGGGTCAGAATTGTCAAGGTTCATGTATGCTCTCTGCAGTGATCGCTTGTCATGACCATCATCCTCCAAGACCGAAATCCAGTCCCGAATTTGTATGTTTTTGCCCTTCTCTCTATCCTCACGCCAGGATCCCATACGTCTTGCGCCATCAACGGTCAACCTTTCTGGACCAGCATTTGCTGTAGCTGGCGTTCCCGGAAGACCTTGGGTATTGATTCGGCCAGGGGTACTGGCACCGCTTCCGGGACCTCCAGCTGCTGCAGTCAACCAGCTGTACTTCTTAGCTTTTTTGCCGAAGAGACCTCCTCCGCCACCTAGAAATTGGGCAGTGGTCACGTTTGCTGCAGCATGACTTGCAGCTTCGTTAACTTTTGCCTCAGCTTTCTTCTTTTGTTCCTTTTTTGTTGGAGCCTTCTCAGAAGCTTCGGGAGCAACGGAGCCTGGTGTACCAGGAATGATGGAGCCCTGTCTGGGTGTAGCAACTACCTCCCCATTATTTCGAGCAAGTCGCTTTTTCAGTCTCGCCTCTTCGAAATCTCGCTCCTTCACAGCAGTCTGACGAAGAGCTGATACCACCTCGTTTGAGATCTTGGTGACACTGCTAGGAGTTTTGCCACCGTCAGAAACAGGAGTGGGCATCTTGTTGGCTTGTGAAAAGGAGCCTGAGATAGTCAGCAAAAAGGAAATCTAGATTTTAGAATTATAGCATACGCTTGAGCGGGTTAGAGTGCGGGCTGACCGCACTTTCCCATCCGCTTCGTAAAGCCCCGTCGGCCACAATACTTGAATCTACATCATTCATTGGAGCTGCCACATCAGTCCATTCTTCTGGTACGATACCATGGGAGCCGGTTTGACGTCCTTTTGCAAGCTTATTCGCGTCCTCAATTAAGCCACGCAGACGGTGTTTGGTAGCTATTGACAACAACGCGAGATGATCGACCAGCATAGAATCTTGAGGTACAAAGTTTCCCTTTGTCACAGTCATGAAACCTTGAGGCCCAGCAACAGTTTGTACTCTGACTTCTCTATTCTCGAACTGCCCTGGAAGCTTCATGTGACCCATCATACCAGTCTTTTCGGTATTGAGACTAAGTCCGTTTTCTCTGGCTACCTTTTGCATCTTGGCATGCATAAGACCTATCTGCAAGAACGGATTTTCTAGCTCCTTTGATCTTGAAGTACTTAGATTATGGGCCGCAGCCTCCCAGGCTTTGTTCGCGCTTTGTTGGTTGAATTTTTCTTGAGACTCGGAATCCACCTTCTCAGCAGCTGCATTCGCAGGACCTGCGCCATAGAAGGATGCTTCATCTCCTGGTGGAAATTGGGAGTAGCTGTGGGTCGAGGAGATTGTGCCTGATTGTGAACCAGAAAGTTGTGAGTTGAACGAGTTGTTGATCAATTGAAACGAGTACTGTTCCTCTTCTCTCAGATCTACTCCAGTGCCACCTAGCACATCCATAGGGTCAATCCCATCCTCCTTCCCTTTGTCTGCAGGCTTCGATGGTGGCCCCATGGCGCCAGTTCCAGGTGTATTCATTCCATAATTGTTAAAGCTTGAAGGTTGGTTGCCCTGAGTCTGGTTTTGTGGCTGGAAGTTCGTAGGAGACTGCTGATACTGGGGTTGGTTTGGCTGAGCAGAAGGTGTCTGGGGAAGGCTAAGATTTGAGTTGCCGTTACTAGCATAGGGAGTCGTATAGGCACTCTGCGGAATGCCAACATTTGGAAACATAATAGGCGGTGCGGTAGCAGAAGGCGAAGGTACAGGCGACATGCTGTATGGAGATTGACTGTATGGAGAGCCAGGTTGGGCTTGTGGTTGTTGTGGAGAGTCTATTCGCTGACGCTTGTGAGGTGGGATGGTGAAGTTTAGTCCTGTGTTAGGTGCACCTTGCAGGTTTGAATACTGAGCGGCAGGAGGCGCATATTGCTGCTGTTGAGGTTGCGCCATGACGTCGATGTCGAGAGGCTGCGATGTTGCGACCAGTTCTGCTTCTTCACGAGGCAGGCGCAAAGCCCACGATGCCCCCGACTCCTCCTTCCATGTACGAGGACTGAGTGAATGTCTCTTATGGCGCTTTGAGTATCGATCAATCGTTCCCAGCGTGATGGTTAATGAGAGCGTCGCTGTGGCTTTGTATTCGATGAGATGTGGTCTGGTGGTGAAATGGTGTCGCGGCGGGAGTTCGTAGAAATTGGGACTAGGAGTCATCACATGACTTGGCCATACCACGAAAACGCGCTTCGCCTTCACGACGCCAGGAGCTCGATAATGCAGCCGCAAACGATCTTCTCCGAGTAAAATCCACCACGCACATCAGACACCATACCGAGCGAATAATGCTTTCCTGGGAAGCATCTAACGCATCAATTCAAGGCTGAGAGAACCTTTCAAACGACCGCAAGGGCAACTACGACAAGATGGCTTCCAAGCGCAAAGCTTCAGCGATGGGCGCTGCCGCCGAAGAACCAGTGGACCCTGAGGATGAATTGATGTTTTTGTGTTTAGGAGGGGGCAATGAAGTCGGCAGATCGTGCCATATCGTACAGTATAAGGGCAAGACTGTAATGGTACGTTACAATCCGCAAAGTACTTATGTCCATGAACTAAGTCATATCTAACAGCTTGATGCGGGCCAACATGCTGGCTATGAGGGTCTTGCTTCTCTACCTTTTTACGACGATTTCGATCTTAGCACTGTGGATATACTCCTTATTAGCCAGTAAGCGATTTCCTTAACTCAGTTGTACATTTTCTGTTTTCAAGGAGGACTGCAGGCAATTTCCTAGTACTTTTCTTGTTGTTCAAGGCAGGCAATACTCTTTAGATTTTGGAGGGTTTCACGGATTTCGAAATCGCTCCCCCATCCCAAATTATTCATGTATACGAGAATCAATACAAATTGCTCCATCACGCACCAGATGCTTGTCTTGATTCCGTGAAGGTGCTCTGCACTGCCCTGCACTGAAGGTTTCTGCACTGTACATAGAGTTGCCCCTGCTGCATGATCACTGTGAAAAGGGAGTTTCCACCTGCTAATATCTCTTTCAAGTTTCCACGTCGATCATGCGGCCTCTTTACCTTATGTTTTGGCCAAAACCAACTTCAAAGGACGCGTTTTCATGACACATCCCACAAAAGCTATCTACAAATGGCTCATCCAGGACAGCATTCGGGTTGGTGGAGCCTCATCCAGCTCACAGCCTGTGTACACCGAAGCAGACCATCTATCCACATTCCCCCGAATTGAAGCTATAGATTATCATACCACTCATACCTTCTCGAACATCAGGGTAACGCCATATCCAGCTGGTCACGTCCTCGGTGCTGCTATGTTTCTCATTGAGATCGCAGGACTCAAGATCTTCTTCACAGGAGACTACTCTCGGGAGCATGATCGGCATCTGGTCTCTGCTGAGGTGCCGAAGGGTGTCAAGATTGATGTCTTGATCACAGAATCAACATATGGCACCGCTACCCACGTGCCGCGGATAGAGCGAGAAGCACAGCTTATGAAGTCCATCACCGGTATCCTGAACCGGGGAGGACGTGTCTTGATGCCCGTCTTCGCTCTCGGCCGAGCACAAGAGCTCCTCTTAATTCTGGACGAGTATTGGGGCCGGCATCAAGAATTTCAGAAGATTCCAATCTATTACGCCAGTAACTTGGCCCGCAAGTGTATGCTGGTGTACCAGACATACGTTGGTTCCATGAATGATAATATTAAACGACTTTTCAAAGAACGAATGGGTCAAGCAGAAGCCGAAGGTGACACTGGTGGAAAGGGCGGACCTTGGGATTTCAAATACATTCGTTCTTTAAAGAACCTGGATCGATTTGACGACGTCGGAGGCTGTGTCATGCTTGCCAGTCCAGGTATGCTTCAAAATGGTGTCAGCAGAGAACTTTTGGAGCGATGGGCTCCAAGTGATAAGAATGGCCTTATTATCACAGGTTACAGTGTTGAGGGCACCATGGCGAAATCGATCATGCAGGAGCCAGACCAGATTCAAGCCATCATGAATCGCAACACTGGTGGAGCCAGGCGTATGCCAGGCGCTGGAGATGCCGAAAAGATAATGATCCCCCGTAGATGCAGCATCCAAGAGTATTCGTTTGCAGCCCATGTGGATGGTACTGAAAACAAGGAATTCATCGAGGAAATTGCGGCTCCTGTCGTGGTAAGTTCTTCTTATTCCCAATAAAAAGCTTTGCTAACAGAGTTTAGATTCTTGTACATGGTGAGATGCATAACATGATGCGTCTAAAATCTAGGCTGCTATCCCTCAATGCAGACAAGACAACCAAGGTCAAAGTCTATGCACCAAGGAATTGTGAAGAGGTACGAATACCTTTTAGGAAGGATAAAACAGCCAAGGTTGTCGGAAAGCTCGCATCAATTGCACCTCCCACGGGTGATGAGGACCAACAGCTTATCAACGGAGTTCTGGTGCAGAGAGACTTTAAATTATCCTTGATGGCGCCGGAGGACCTGAGAGAGTATGCCGGCCTTACAACTACGACCATCACATGCAAGCAGCGCATGACATTAAGTGCAGCAGGAATTGATCTCATAAAATGGGCTCTGGAGGGAACTTTTGGCAGTATCGATGAGTTACCAGAGAGCAACTCAAAAAGCCAGACAAATGGAGATACTCACATGAATGGATCCCATGAAACTGCTGACGAGGAAGTTCCGAATAAACCTACTGCTTATCTGGTCATGGGCTGCACAACCGTCCGTCATTGGGATAATGGCGAAGTAGAGCTAGAATGGGAGGGCAATATGCTTAATGACGGGATTGCTGACGCCATCATGGCTGTCTTATTCTCTGTTGAGAGTAGTCCGGCGGCAGTGAAACGTATGTATTTTCATACTACTCTGTTTGAATATGGCTAACGATCCATAGAATCCTCCAGCAAGCATTCTCACTCACACACTCTACCAACACGCAATCCGCATGCCAAGTTGTCACCAACAGAACGTCTTGAGCGGCTCTTCATGTTCCTTGAAGCTCAATTCGGCGCGGAGAATGTCTCTCCCATCCCCACTCCGAAGATCCCCAAAAACGCCATTACGGACTCAGATATACCAATGAAAGAAGAAGAAGAAGGCTCACCTGAAGGCTCCGAAGATGAAGAGAGAGAGCTCGAGGCTTTGCAAAGACGCGAGATTGAGCGACTTCACAAGATTGGTATTCCAGTCCCTGGAGTAGAAATTAGAGTCGATAAGATCGTTGCCAAAGTATGGTTAGAAGACCTAGAGATCGAGTGCTCCAGTCGAGTACTTGGTGAGAGGGTCAGGACTGTGGTTGAGAGGGCAGTGGAGGTTACAGCTCCATTATGGGCTTGATTTTTTGGGGGATTAACGGAATTCGTGAACGACTTTGCTGATAGATTTTTGACGGCATGGAGTTTTGCGAAGCGGCGGACAGCCACAAAATAACGATCAGGGATCAAGATCCCAAAGAGGTGTAAACTAGGTGATTATAGGAAATTCCTAAATGAATTGAAGGAATGACGACGATTTTCCAACCATTGAGTAATGTGCTTATTCGTGGCTTGTCTTCTCACCTCAAAGCACTACTGTTCTATGCAGTCTCCATTTGTTCAGCATGAACGAATGACTAACGTCTCAATGCGCCCAGTGCAGTATTCCTATTATTGATGCCCCCTCCCGCCCCCAAGTTCTGAGTCCCCCCAAAGAAGATCCGCGGGCAGAATCCCCAACCACCTATGTACCGCAGACATGCCCGTATCAGCCAAACCTGGATCAGTGGAGGTTCATTTCCAGCCTAAACTTTTCACCGCTTGCACGTCATATTGACGAAGCTCATCCATCACATGCAACTCTAATCGACGGCTGACAAGGTGCAGCCTTTTCCTAATCAAGTCCGGTTCGAAAAGACAGCTCGCGAATAATGTGAAAGTCGTGAAGTCGGTGTCTCTTGAATCCGGTTTTAGAGCCAGGGATAGGCAAGCCACACCGTCCCTAGTTGCAATCGTGATCTTCAGCAAGGGTCTACTAGCTATTACCCCGGGTTCGACACATAGCTCTAGATTCGTGGCGGCTATCTAAAGCCCTCGAAGCCCCGCTCCTGTGAGGAAACCCATCTGCATTACCAACAAATCGCTCACTTATCCTTCATCTTTCTCAACCTCCTTTGCTTCTCGATTGACACAGTAATCATGCCCATCAACGGCACCTGGCGCGAAAGGCGGTTGGTTATCTGCGTCCTCGCTGCCCTGTCTATGACAATCATGCTCTTTACGGTCGTCCACATGCGGCATTTACTCCCATCCCGACCGCACAAAACTGAGAATGCGCAGCTCGAGAAGTTGAGTATGCAACAAGAGAGCGGCCTTATTCAGCAAGAGTTTCAGATTATGGAGCATGCAGAGGAGCTTATCGACTGCGCGGCCCTATTTTATGCGGATCAGATTATCGACTGTATTAATACCCGGGAGAAGTTGAAGAATGAGAAAGAGATGGTAAAGAATCTAGGGAGAAACAATCATGTGGTGAGGAGTGAGATCGACGAAAAAGCCGGGCTTTGAAGTGGAAGAATAGGACTTACGGTTTGATGTCTTGTTGGAAATATGCTTGTGGAATGACTACATGTGGGTAGCCCGACTCATCCAACAACATGTCAAGATTCTCGATCTTCGAATTTCCCACAGAGCAAGGCATCTAATAGAAGCTGAGCCAAAGTCTTATGGACATAAAAAACACTGGACTTGGGAGTACCGTATACTTGTGTATCTCTTCATCAGGATCGACCTGAAGTCAACATCAAAATCTAAACACCTCCTTCAATACTCGATGTACTAGGTATGAGTAAAGTTTCGGCGGAAGACAACAGAATCACAGACTCCTCGAGTTCATGTCATCGACAAGGACGGATTACAATGTGAATCTTTGGTTCTAACGGCGTGAGCGACATCTCGCTCGCTATTATCGCCGCGGGAACGACACTAGTCGACGACTATTACTTCCACACAACGACTTGAAATAAAAAGCTTCCGAGAACCCTTCCATACTATCATTGTGACATTCACCCGTCCCTTCTCCAATCTTTGAACACAAAGCAAACTTGATCTCATTCAGTTGGGGCCTTTCATTCCCACACCACAACCATACATCTTCGAGGTCAAACAACAAACTCCATCTCCACGTCAAGAAGATCAAAAGAACCCTCAATAGAAAATACACCAGACCTTGAAGGCTTCATTAAATAAATCAAAATGACCACCGCCAATGATGTTCTCCTTAGGGCCGTCTTCAGTCAGGTAGATATCAAGATCGATTTCGACCGCCTCACCGACGATATCGGAGCCCCTTCTAAGGGTGCAGCCGTCAAGCGCTGGTCTCGTTTTCTTGCAAAGCTCAATGCCGGCTCCTCGACTGCTTCGGCAGCCAAGCCTTCGGGCATTAAGAAGAAATCAACCAAGACCGCTGTCTCTAAGGCCCGCGGCAAGAAAGCCTTGAAGACTGTCACCGAGGGCGATGGCGAAGATGGAGACACTGACGAGGAACCTGCAACCACCAACGTTAAGAAGAAGACTGTGAAGAGAAAGGCTGGTAGTACCTCGCGTGCGAAGGCCAAGACAAAGGCTGCCAAGCGAGAGGAGACTGGTGACGACGATGGAGAGGTTGGTCAGGATGAGAAGTTGTTGTTACGCCATTCCGTCAAGACCGAGGCTGTTGTTGACACCGGTGATGCTCATGAGACTGGCTATGAGACTCCCTGCGTGGGCCGCGATGGACAGTACGACGAAGGAGCTGAGTCCCGAAACTGATGTGTCAAAGGCCTGGAAGAGAAGATTGGTGGGCTGGTGGAGCTGTTTGGGAACGGACTCTACTCGCCAACTCTTAATAATTGTCCTTGACAATTCATCCTGGTATTTGAGGAATTGGGGATATGGGGATATAGGGTTTGGGAATCGGGGTTTTGGGGGTGGGGATTGGGAATGCGTCTGCGTTGCACTACACTGCCTAGCAGTTGCCATGGATTGAGAGAAATTCTCAAATACTCAGTAGTCATGCGTTATTCACGAAATGAAACATTTCACATCAGATATTGTGAAGTCCTTTGTTTGCATTGTGAAGCTTGTTCGTTGCCGTCGTGCTAATTCCTAAGAACGTCACCAAGCAGCAATTAGCAGCCTTGTATTGCACTTCATCAGCTAACTTGAGGACAAAGTACCAGGAGGCAGAGAAACAGATCCATATTCCCAGCGTAAAGAACCCCTCACCAGATTCCAGCTACACAAAAATAGTATCCATCCTGTCCACCATCCTGGATACTGTGTGACCTTTAGACAGGAGCACCAGTGTCGGCCTGGAAACACCAGAAAATAAGAAAATCAAATAGAACCCAGAACCAAACTAGCACGAGAATCATCCCACTTGCTGCATCCATATCCCAGACGGTGTGCATCTTCATCGAAGAGATCGAATACAATATCAACTCCGGGTGGGAAGGTCGACGGTCAGGAACCGATTCTTCGTGAAGTTGGTAAAAAATGGGAGAAGGCTGAACGATAATCGAGTTATCATCCACCGAGAAAGCAAGCCGCCAACGCCAAGCCAATGATGCAAATGCAAATGCAATTGTCGCAACCTATCGCTCCTGCCTGGTCTAATCAACGCCGCGGCCCAAACAGCCTCTTCTCAATGTTCATTCTCATGCTGAGCATTTACAACAAGTCAGATGTGCAATCCGAAGCTAGAGTAGCACCTGTGGCGGCCATGTTGTGAACTTCAGTTCTCTGCAAGCAGTACTTCCATGCTGGTGCAATAGAAAGGCTGTAGTACTCGATGTAGATGCAGATGATGTACGTCAAGATGAAAACTACAACGTAGATCGCAGTGTAGTAACCTGCCTTGCGTGGTTGGCGCACATCGAAACTGTAAAAGAGACCAATGGCATTCAAGATGGAGAAGACAGTCATGATCATTGGTGTCTGGAGGGGAATTAGCATGCCTTTTGGGATTGGTTTTGCGGGATGAGAGATGTTTGATATGCCAGGTAGAATGGAATTAGACTTACGTAGAGAGGAGGCAGATCGCAGTTAGAGACATCCCGACGTTGAATGGAAGCCTTCATCTTGTCGATAGAATCAAGAGTACCATGAAATCCATCGAAAACGAATCCATCGAGTCCCTTCACAAACGTAACAGTAATGCCAGCAATACGCTTGACGAAGACAGTGACAGGTTTGAACGGATTATTGGCAGAAGGGATGGCGGCACTCTTGATGATAGTTACGATAGGCGCAATTCCTGCAGTGGCAAGGACAACGGTGGTGCACGGGGTGATGATGTTTTCGTCGGCCCAGTTGCACATGGCGGTAACAGTCATGCTGGGGATGATCTGAGAAATAGTCCTGGTGACGGTGTATGGCGCAGCCGTGGTTGTTGTGATGATGTACGAGGAGATGAAAGTCGTATAGACTGTGGTGGAGACCAGGAGAGTACCAGGTGAGTTCTTGACGCCAACCAAGGAGGTCGGGGTGTTTGGCAGCCCGCCTGGTTGATCAGTTGCATAACATTGATGACCGATAAAACCCATGCCTGGATTCAATGGGCCAGTTTCACAGCTGATTGCTGCGGTTGCGGGCTTCACGGTTAGGACAACGGTGACTGGCTCAGAGCTGCCAATGCCGGGGAAGACCTTGGTGGTTAAGATGGATTGGGCAGTATCAGCACCAGCAGATTGAGCTACGACTCCTGCTATATGTCAGCGAAGATTGTGGAAAGAAATAAACTCATGTTTGGCTTACCACCCATCAAGAGTCCTGCAAAGAGGATGACGTTCGTGAGGCATAGCTTGTTCTTGATGAACGCCATGTTGAGAAACTTGCTGCGAGCGTACTTCGATGTCTATTGCGGCTGTCAAGAAGTAGGTCAGCAGATGAGAGGAATGACAGAGACTTTTGGCAGAGTTCGCAGATCGGGTTCAGGGTTAGAAAACACAATAATTCGAGGTAATTGCTTCGCTGGTGAGGATGCGATGCTCTGGTGCATACACGAATGGAACCCCGAACTCACGTATGTGCTTTGTGTTTTCGTCTGACAATGTATCAAGAACTGGATCTGGGCTCCTCAAAAGGGTGAAAGAAGATCCCTTTGGGGAGAATGTATTGTCGATGTTGTTGATGTTGTGTTGATTGGGTTTCCTCGTCGAGGAATCAACACAGGATTGAAGGCTTAGCGAGACAGCGAGGCAACGAAAGGAGATTCTCTTTGGTGTTGTGATCAAGTCTGCCCTGCTAAGTCTTGTCAACAGCAGCCGCATGAGCTGACAAAAGGCATTGAGATGCAAAACCCTTCTGGTATTGCTCATCCAGACGGAAGAGTGCCTCCCAACTAGGCATTCATCATGATTTCGGCTGTTCGTGAGAAAGGACTAGTACAACATGTCACAAGGACATCGTGGAAGGATGGAAACGCTTCCAAAGACAGGCATGGTGATCATCACCTCCTATTATTTCATATTCAAACGTTCATGGCAGGCTAATACTCTAGTAGTTCTGCAAAAATATCTCTCCACGAAAAATCCGCACGGATACAGCCTTTTTCGAAACACATTCTCATATTTTGCCATAGCGATCCCAATTTGGCTGCAGCGGAAGCAGATGAAAATCCATAAAGCAGTTACTATATCCAGCAAGTCCCAGTTATTATCTTGCGTATTCAAGAAGGGAAGACATGTAGCAACATGAGTGGCACAGAGAAACGGCTCGAAACTGGAGCTGGTTTTGCAGTGAACCAGCACATAACGCAGCATTTATAGTGCTTATCCAACACATGGTCAGCCAACAATTACATCGTCCAAGGTTACGAGTGGGCCTTGAGCGAGAAAGCATGTATCTGGGATGGTAGTTCCTCACACCAGGCCTGGAAGACATCGTGCATTGCAAGAGACCTAATTCAGTGCCAATAGTACAGCGGAACCATGGCAGTCCACCTAGATAATTGTACCCTGCGCACATGTAGCGCGTTCATATAGGGCATCCAAGAGCTAATCCAAGTGCGAGGCTTGGCACCTCCAATGACAGCGACAATTTTCGCCCCCTTGTAGATACCATGTATTCTGTAATTTTGTTTTCGTACTTAGCGCTTTACATAAGGAGTGCCTTCAATTGTGGCTTTGTTTCTTTGGATATGTTAATATCGTGGCTTCTCATACGTACTCGAACTTTCGACTTCTGCGTAAGCTTTGCAATCCATAGCAACAGATGAAAAGCAAGGGACATTTAATCATCCCATTCTTCTAATTCTGATTTTTGGCTTTCAGTTCATAGTATAGAAGAGGTTATGGACTTAGGGCATTCATTCACTCGGATCATGCGCTAAAGACCTCCAACGAATAAAGCTGGGAGTTGAGGACTGTTCTTTGATTCAAAAGGCTTGAATATCCATGCCCAGATTCGAAGCAACATGCTTGACCTGATACTGGGAGCTTACCCACATATATTAGGAAAGCAAGCAACATGTCCCTCTCTGGCACTCTGTCCTGCAAAGATACAATGTATCTGACTTGCATTGCTGGCTTCAGCTGTAGTCACTGCCACGGCAGCCAGTAACACAGAGGAAATCCGGACAATATCAGAATAGAGCGTTCTTACAGCCTTCATAAAACATTGCCTCTCCTGTCCTGGCGCACAGCTATACCCCTTCAGAAAGGCAGGGTCTTTTTCATGGGGATACTGAGTGGGAAGGAGAATCTGTGATGTCCCTCTACACGGATGACAAACACTTGGCGTGCACACGGACCACAAGACGTCACTAGACAGCTTCGAGATTCTGTACATGCGACATTCTCTGGTTGCTCGGAGCAAAGATTCACCAGATTCTAGTTTGCAAACCTACATTACAGTGAGGAGTATGGCTTGGCCTTATCCATGAACAGCTGCGCAACTATTCCATCCGTTAGCGTTCACCATCAAACCGTTTGACAGCTAAGAAGTTGTGAAGGCAAGTAGGACGAGATCATAACTACCCACGAAGTGCACAGCCAGGCATTGTTTTCAGTCATCATCGGCGTCGAATCTTAACTTGGATCGTGAATCGATGTATCTTGCAGGTTTGATGCAGAGCTCTTGCCATTCGCACTCGAAAGACCCTCCTAATGCCTATCCCACCTCCGGAAATGGTCAACACGTTGGCCACCATAAAAATCGACAGTGAAGAGCTTCCGCTGGTCGAAATACGCAGCACAGGTGACATTCTCCTTGATGTCTTGTTCAAGAATACCTCCCAGTGTACGAAGTCGATCCCCAAAGATGCTCTCCGAGTACTGCGTGCGAAGAAGGCCCCTCTTCCATCTCCAAGGATAATATATCGGGTTCGGTTGGAGACACTGAAGAAACATTCGGAGTACTTTCAAATACTCTTGAAACCACAGTTTGCAGAGGGGTTGGCTGTAGCGGATGCATTTACACGTTTTGCGGCGGAGAAAGAAGATCCTACTGAGGTTGAGGCGGAAAGGCTTCCAAGAATTAAAATTGTGGACGAGGATGTCGCAACTAAAACATTTGGAAGGGAGAATGTCTTTAGGGATCTTCTTCATATCGTTCACGGAATGACAGTAAGCTGAAAAGGAATTTTATGGTTTGAAAATTGTGCTAATCCAAGCCAGGAGCCGCTTACCTCGCCCTTCACTACTCAATGTGTGACAGTCCTCGTTTTGATGGCAGATAGATATAATTTCATACCATACATAGCCAAGCATTTTCAAAAAGCTCTACTCGGCCATAAATATCCCGTACCTGTTGCCATCGACAAAAATGGGGAGGAGATTCTGCGTCAAAAGATTCTAGTGCAATACCACACCGACCAAGGTGCTCGTTTCATAGCAGCAACAAGGGATTTGATTGTTAGGGGTCTTTCAGGTGGAGTGGCTATGAAGATAACTCTTCTGAACTACAAACACCCTGGTGGGATCTCCCTCATGGCTTAGAAGGTATGCACGACACTCTTCAAATAAATGTGCAGGTGCTGATGATCGCCCAGCGGAGCTTGCTTATCGGCGGGCATGCGTTCTTCGAACAATTGCTTCGATTCAAAACCAGTTCCTACAAATATACAGTTCTAAAGACAGGCAATGCAAGCTTGGTTATGACAGCAGTGCAAGCTGCGACTCCTTCCAACTAGGTGAGATGATCAAATTCTTGACAAAGAAAGGTCTTTTGTCTCTAGTTCCTTTCCAAGCTGTCTCCCCCGATGATCCCGATTATATCTGGCCCGAAGCGTATACTGGCGAGATCGACTATCTGATTGGTCTCCTTCGACAATGCCCGTCATATCAAATCGACAATCACCACGGGCATTGTGGCTTGCGGACCAAATTACTCCCAGCCCTGGATTACATCAAAAGCTGCATGGATACGGGCTTAGGGATCAAGCTCGTGCGCTCGACTACCGGCCCTTCATTTCAATCTTGGATTCCAGTTGAAGCTCCAACACATAAGCGCTCATTCTGGGTGGGGAACAGCGATGGGGAGGATATTGACGTCTCAGGCAAACGGAAGACATTTAGCTTCACACAGGCACGACCTAGAATGGCACTGGGTTCTGCTGGCGGTGCGGAGAAATCGTCCAAGGATTTGTTTTTAGCAGAAAAGTGGAATTGGGTGACGGAAGCGGAGGGGATGCCTAGACCAAGTAAGTGATCTATTTACTGCTTCAATGACGTGAGTATTGACATTTTCAGTTTTTCCAGGCGGAATTCGGTAGATTATAGCTCGCTCCGGTGAGTTTGGAAAGTCGGCACAGCAAGATCTCGAGCACACAAGACATAGAGCTCAATGAAATCTTTGAATCGAAATGGAATCCTTTGCTCAAATTTTCGTCTTAATAATATTCCTCATTGAAGTTTGTATGCATACTTGGGCTACCTACAACCCTTATTCTTCACCATCCATCATCAAGTCAAGCCCGCAATCCAACGTGCCGTCAGCCTCATCTCATCATCAAATGCAAAATGGAAGAAAACACAACAATGTGCAAAATAATGAATTAGTATCCATAGCCACCTCCACCATATGGTGGCTGCTGACCAGGGTACTGCTGCTGGCCATATGGCCCAGGTGGAGGACCGCCTTGGAACCCAGGAGGTGGTGGTCCACCGTACTGACCTCCTCCATAAGGAGGTTGTGGTGGACCCTGAGGTGGATATTGCCCACCCCCATACATTGGTTGCTGCTGATATTGGCCAGGCGGTGGACCTCCGTATGGACCTTGTTGATAGCCTCCTGGTGGACCGTAATTCTGCTGTTGCTGGTACTGCTCAGGCGGTGGCCCGTTGTAGAAACCTCCTTGCTGCTGCGGATTGGGGTTCAGATAGTTGCTTGAGCCAGGACGCTCGTAGTTGGAGCTTCCAGGTCGTTGAGCATTCTGATATCCGAATTGCGGTGACTGGGGCGGCTGGCTAGGTGTGCTGGGACCGGGCGAAGGTACCATGTAGTTGTTCACTGGGGCGATATCATTACCTTCCATGGCACCCAAGTCTCGAGACTTGATTTCGGTCCAGATTGAGCCGGCAGTCTTTCCATGTCCGCCAAGCGCGCCGTGGTTGTGCTCGAGGCCCTTATTGCTATTGCCCGAATGATTGCGGCCTGCTTTAACAGAGGCCGAGCCTAGGACATGGTTTAGACTTCCACGGTCAGGTTGCTCTTCTACCCACTTGCGAACGGTGTTGAACATGTTGCGGTGGATCTCGAGGCTTTCATCACGGAGGGCGGGATGGTGGAATGCGCGAATTATATCGCGCATAACTTCGTCGACGGGAACACCAGGATTTTCCCACGCATAGAGAACACGGGGAGCTACATATTGCAGAATTGTGGTTGCAACACGACCAGCTACTCCATTCAGCTTGTTTGAAAAATGATCCTTTGACAACATGGAGTGCGTGGGGTTGCTGCAGTAGTTGTCGTTCCAGGGCTCAAATTGGGAATTTGCACTAACGGCTTGTTAGTCGAATAGAAAGCTAGAGATGGATGAAAGCATTTACCTAGCTTCGACAACACCTGTAGATCCTTCCTTCAAGGTCTTAGAAACCGCATCGATAATTGGGCGGATGAAGGGCGAAAGCAGGGACAGCACAAAGACGGTCAGTGTTTCACTAATCCTTTCCACCAGAGACTCAAGTCCCGGAATCTTAGCAATAGTTGCACTGATTGCCTTCACGACGCGATCCCTAAACTCCAGAATAGGATATATTTGTTTCGCTGTCTTGATCGGGTCAAAATCTGCGCTCATTCCTGGGATACCGGACATTTGACCAGGAGGCTTTGTGACGCCTGGTGGCGCTGAAAATTGGGTGTTGACTCCATCTCTTGTGGTTTGGTGATTTTGATAATCTTGCTCAGCGGAACGAGCTTGAAGATCTCTGGCTGTAGCAGCCAGCCCACCCCCCAAACCAGGAACTTGAGACAAAAGACTGGCAAAGTCGTTTCCACCGCCGCCACCAAACAAGCCTCGCTGACCATCGCCAGAGCGAGCCTGAGCTTGTTCGGCACCCTTCAGAGCGATGTCCATCTCGTCAACCTCGGTTTGCGTGAAATGATCTGTAGCTTCTCCAAGAACAGAGTGCAGGAAATCGACAGCACCGAAAGTGCCAGTGACCAAAGGAAAGATGCGTTTTCCACGAATGTTGACTTCCGTTGCCGTACCACAGTGAGGATAGACCTCGTGATATCCAAGCTCTCGGAGAGTAAGTTCACAGTAATTGGTATGAGCGCCAAAGTCTTCCAAGCAGTGAAGTGCTTGACCTAAACAACGAAGAGCCTCGCAAAGATCCTCTTCCTTGCCCTTGCTATTGCCGGACCCATTCGTGTAAAGCCTGCCAAAGTGAATACTTCTGGTCAAACTAAATTTGATGTATCCAGTACTTGTGGCCCATCCGCCAGTCTCATTTGCAATGTAGTTTTTCATGCCGGTGTTCATATCCACTTCTAGCTCCACGGGAAGAATTGGGCCTCTTAGGCGAGGGTCAAATGTTCTGGCATCCTTATTGTCGGCATAGTCCTTTGGATTATCAATGTGTTCTTCTGGCCGATAGACCCGAGTCGCTCATCTGTGACTTCAAATTCCTCAGTAGCATAGCCAAAGCTCAAGAAACTCAAGACCCAGACCTAAGGGTTGTCAGAATTGGGTACAAAACGGAGAGGGAATTTCAAACCAAAATTCTGATGGTTGGCGCTGAGACACCCTTCAAACCTTTTTGAAAAATTAGACTTTTGTTCGTATGTTCTTCAGCAATCATCATAAACTCACTGCCAACATCAACTGCTTGTGAGTAATCTCTCAGCCAGTTGCCAAAGTAGACTCTCTTGATCATCATCGAAGTCCATTTGTGGCCTTTAATGAATGCAATAGTCTTGAGCATATCCTCGATATCTAGGCAAGGTGTTAGTCCGTAAGAGGTTCATGGATGCAGATTCAAAAGAGAACACACCTCCATGACGAAAATTGTTGCCTTCAATCTGAGCAATACTGGGAATGTTGCCAGCTCCAAAAGCTGCGGCAGGAGATGGAAGAATAAAGAGTAATAAACAAGCTGCCAGGATCATCGACCCAAAATTCAATGTCGGGAATCCCATCTTGAGTGTGTGATGTGGTATCTTGATGATGCTGGGGGGAGCTGGTTGGGCTTGGTGGGATGATGGTGGGGTAGCTGACGCTCAAGCAAAAGCTGTAACGTTATATGCTAAGGCTTTCTTTCCAGCGGTGAATTTGCCAAGCCAAGATATTTTCATACACAAGTTTCTTTCGGGCCAACAAGAGATATATGGCAGCTCCACGTCACTTCAGGCTCTGAGCCACAATCCTTTGTTGAAAGACCTTGGTCGTGTAGGGCTGATCGATAGCAGTCTTGGCATCACGTGTGTGGGACAACTCGGCTCGGCATACATTTAGGTAATGACGATCGTAGTGGAGCCTTAGGCCGAAATCTCTTTCGAAATCCCTGTCGATGAAGTGGCGTTAGTTTCATCCGCGCATCCGCGTCCTAGCCATAAATCTCCTGAGTTCTTATTCATCACCCGTTAATGCAAATTAATTACCTCCAAGCACTGTTTCCCTCAAATAGCCCGCTCGCCCTCTTCCGCACGCTTTTGCTTCTTCATCCGTGAAGCCCGACGTTTCTTCCCTCCTGTTGCGACTTCCAAGCCGCAATTTGATCGCGCCTCAACTGTGTAGAGGGTCCGCCTCAGTGCTACTACAACATCATGTCGCCTTCTCGAACCCTACCCACTCTCTTGCAGTCCGAGGTTGCTGCTCACAATACCTCTAAGAGTTGTTATGTTACCATTGGGACCCGAGTCTTCGACATTACCGACTTTGTGGAGGACCATCCAGGAGGCGGTGACCTAATCTTGGAATATGGAGGGAAAGATATTACCCAGATCCTGAAGGACGAGGATTCACACACTCATTCCGAGTCCGCCTACGAGATCCTGGATGATTCGTTCATCGGCTTTGTGGCTACGGAAAAGGTTCTGGATACTGCAGTCAAGAGCACGAACCCAGATGGAATTGTGCCTCTGCCGCCGACTGCCAATGGCATGGAGGAATTGCAAGAGAACGACTCTGCTAGCGGGGTGTATGCAAGCACAGGGATGTCTTCTGCAGCGGATTTGGAGAAGGAAACAGATCTTGTGGACGATTACAAGAAGCACAAATTCCTCGATCTCAACAAGCCTCTGCTCTTGCAAGTCTGGTTTGGAGGTTTCAGCAAGGATTTCTATCTCGAGCAAGTACATCGGCCACGCCACTACAAGGGAGGAGAATCTGCCCCTCTCTTTGGAAACTTCCTGGAGCCACTCAGCAAGACTCCGTGGTATGCCATTCCAATTATCTGGGGACCACTCGTCTCATATGGACTCTTCCTCGCGAGCTATGGATGTTCCAGCGTGTTTGAGGAGGCTGCCTATTTCGCGTTCGGTCTCTTCTTGTGGACAATAGTAGAATACACCCTTCACAGATTTCTTTTCCATCTGGATAAGTAAGTATAAGCACTCTGGGTCTAGTATTTCATGTCTAACTTTCTGTAGATACCTTCCAGACAACCGAGTCGCCTTGACTCTTCATTTCTTGCTGCACGGCATTCATCATTACCTGCCAATGGATAAATTGCGCCTCGTCATGCCACCAACCTTGTTCATCGCTCTAGCTATCCCATTCTGGAAGCTTGCACACACCATCTTCTACTGGAATTGGTCAATTGCTGTATCTGTTTTCTGCGGTGGTGTGTTCGGATATATCTGTTATGATTTGACTCATTACTTTCTCCATCACAAGACGCTGCCAGCATATTGGAGGGAATTGAAGAAATATCATCTTCAGCACCACTTCATGGACTATGAGAACGGTTTCGGTGTAACAAGTCGATTCTGGGATCAGATCTTTGGGACAGAGCTTACACCACCACCAGCAAAGACTTCTTAAGCTGGGCTGATAGGAGATTACACAAGGGGGATGTGTCGAAGGAATGATTTCATGTACAGTTATGAAAGAGCGTGGCATATGGCAGGCGTTAGTCAGGGGTCTCCGTCTAAGAATTTGTCTTGGAAGATGATGAGCAGGCCACTCATTCGTTAAACTTCGTGCCTACTACTTATAATACCTAATAATACCTTCGATTCGTTCGAGCAGACTAATTTTGTATCCTTGTCAGCCTCTTTTATGTAGTGCTCGCCCAGTTTTCCATCTGGTTGATGATATTCCGAAGCAACGGCTCAATTTGTGATCTAAACTGTGGCTGTGTTTGCTGAATGTTTGCCTGACCTTGACACGCTTTCTTACGATGGCTTGCAATAAATTTTGTAAGGGCCGAGGCAGCAATTATAGAGTCACGTGCTTGCTATTAGGTCGCCCGAGCGAGTTTTTGCCAACTGTCTCACGATCCCCAACTTGACAACCTGTCTCCGCCACAGGAGAAGCATACCTTTCGTGCCCGATAACATTTTTGTGTATCATCCTATTATCCCAACCCTTTTACTCTCTGCGATCTGAACTCGAGCTCTTCGCCAAGTCTTGGTAATTTTGTCCAAAATCTCCTCAAGATGTCAGCTCTTGATGTGGAAGCCTTGCTAGATTCAACCGCGAATGCCACTCCAGTGGAGTCTAATGGAACTGCGAAGTCCAAGGATGGAGATGATCGGTATAAGAACGAACGAAATGATCGCCGTGATCGAGACCGAAATCGCGAGGGCAGCAGAGATCGCGATAGGGATCGAAAGCGACGAGACCGCAGCAGAGATAGAACTCGCAGAGAAGTCAACGGGGATAAAGAGCTGATAGGAACTCCTACAAGTGACGCTGGAAGCACCAAGAGTAGACGCCGAAGTAGAAGCCGTGAAGATGATCGTCGACACTCACGTCGTTACAGAGATAGCCCCGATGATGCTGGGCGCAGAGACGGTGATTTCTATCGAGGAGGAGGACGCGCCCGCTCCCGCTCCCGAAGCCCCAACAGATATTATCGCCCTCGTGGAGACCGTCGCGACAGGGAGGATGGCGAAGGCGGAAAGCCAAGGGACGATCGTCGAAACAGAAATGAGGCACGACGAGCAAGTAGAAGTCCCAAACGAGAACCGACTCCTGCTCTGACAGAGGATGAACGTGATCGACGCACAGTCTTTGTGCAACAACTTGCTGCTCGATTGAGGACTAAAGAACTCATAGCGTTTTTCGAGAAAGTTGGGCCTGTGAAAGAGGCACAAATTGTGAAGGACAGAGTCAGTGGCAGATCCAAAGGGTATGTATCAGAATAAAATGACTACAGCGCCTCTGCTAACCACATTTATAGTGTTGGTTACGTTGAGTTTAAAAACGAAGAATCAGTTCCCGCTGCAATTCAACTTACTGGTCAGAAGCTCCTAGGAATTCCAATCATCGCCCAGCTCACAGAGGCTGAAAAGAACCGACAAGTTCGCAATCCTGAGACCACTGGTAGCAACCCTAATCAGATCCCGTTCCATCGACTCTATGTGGGTAATATCCATTTCAGTATCACTGAAAGCGACTTACAGAATGTTTTTGAACCTTTTGGCGAACTCGAATTTGTTCAACTTCAAAAGGAAGAGCAAGGACGTAGTCGTGGTTATGGCTTTGTGCAGTAAGTTGCCATTACCACCCGCATCTAGTTCAGAAGGCTGACTTTCTACTAACAGATTTCGTGATCCTAATCAAGCGCGCGAGGCTTTAGAAAAAATGAACGGGTTTGATCTAGCTGGACGCCCAATTCGGGTTGGACTTGGAAACGATAAGTTTACTCCCGAATCTACCGCCAGTCTCTTGCAACGGTTCCAAGGACAAAGTCATCAACAGCAATTCCAGGGTTCTGCCTTCTCAGGCGCCGGTGGGCGTGGTCCTCAAGCATCTAGTGGAAGTAACTTTGATCGGGCTGGCGGCCGCGACAACGATAAAGGTACTGGTGGTGCTAGTGCGTTGGATGATACAGATGTTGGAGGAGTAAACTTCAACAATTATAGTCGAGATGCATTGATGAGGAAGCTAGCACGAACAGACGAACCAGCTCCGGCCAAGGGACGTGATGAGAGACGAGAGATTCTCAAGCCGAAGACGGAGACTAAGCCTCTACCAGTTAATGTCAACATGGCAAGTCGATGTGTAGTACTTAAGAACATGTTTGATCCTGCTGAGTAAGTCTTCATACCAACCTATTACGAGACTGACCACTAACTATATAATAGAGAAGAAGGTGAAAATTGGGAGAAAGAATTGGAGGATGACGTCCGCGCTGAAGCGGAAGAGAAATATGGCCATGTTGTTCACATTGCTTTAGATCCCAACTCCCAAGGCGACATCTACCTAAAGTTCGATCGAGTTCAAGGAGGAGAGAACGCTATCAAGGGCCTCAACGGCAGATATTTTGGTGGCCGGATGATCAGCGCTACGCCTGTTGTGGATGCTGTCTACAGCAGTTTGTTCTCACGCACAAAGGCAATTTGAGATGCTAATCGTGGCCTTCCATCATAATCTGTAGGATTTTATCAGGTATGTAGTTTTCTCTCTAGAAGCAAATTTATTCTGACAAATATTTAGAAGCTTCCAGCCTGACCTCGACAACGTTTCCCATTCCCACCACTTCTTAACGCGACTCTCTTTCGGCTAGCAGCAACGACATCCTCCGGTTGATATCCTCCAACTGTCACAAAACCTCGATCCTCGAGCTCGCTGCAGCAAGTCACTCCGAGAACCATCGCTGATTTCTTTATTTCGCAGGGCTCTCATCAAGCGACCTTCAGTGACTTGCCCCTTAGGATTCCCCAGCATGGTTTATTTAATCCCACTGATTGCACATAGGGCAGACCTTTTGTACACAGATAGATTCCTTCAAAGCATGCGGTTGTATCGTCTTCTTCAGGAGATGGAAATAAATCAAAGATCATTAACTTTATTGTCTTCTCGCCTGTGATAATGTATGCTTTAGTCAAATGACCTGGGATTTATCATATGCTACTGCGCTTCTGCCCTTTATTTCGGTTCCACATGTTCGAATTGGTCAAGTCTGTATAAGTTTCAAAATCAAGTTCAAGTACAAAGTGAGACAGAATGCAAATAATCGCGTTATGAAACTCATTCCTAGCCCTGTGATAGTCGCTGATTTAGGCAATAATCCATGTCTCCCAAAGAGTACCGCCAATGCCCGTACAATTACCCTTGTACACGGGTCACGAACGCTGATGAAATAGTTCAGTTCACTGACCAGTAAGTGAGGTACCGCGCCCTGTTACCTCCCAAAGTTCCGGCCAAGTAGGAACACATTATGTTTATTTCTATCAGTTTCGTCTGTCTGTGCACGTCTTGGTTTGATGCATGGACTTCTGTTCCCTCCTGTGGCCTTTCTGAAATATATTTGGTCTTTGTGAATCAAAAGCGAAGGACATCTTCAAAGAAAACCTACCTGTAAGGTAGTCAAATTTGGTTAGTCTTTATTGGTCTCCCGGTAATAAAACCTGCAGCTTTATTGATAATAGCATCGGGACACAGTCGTACAATTCAATAAGATAAGCGGTAGACTGTCTCTAACCTTGACGGACGTCATTGACGGCAAGCTACTGATAACCAAGCTGTTATTGACAGCTCTCCCTAAGTTGCAGGATTCAATATGTACAAAGAAGTATTTTCAAAACGTCTATATATCAAAGTTACCTGATAGAGGTTATGCTTCGGTAATGGAAGAGTAGAATGTAAGACGTTGTTTTTTAATTGTCCAAAGACCTCTGCCCATCAGGAGAAAGAACCCTTTTGTTGGATATCAGTCACCTGCCGTGTTTTCTTGCTCCTAACCTCATTTCTACTTTTGATATCCGATTCTATGCTCAATTCGAGATCTGCCAGTCTTTCAAAAGAGGTGTTAAATTACAGGAGAGTGGAAAGTTTGCTGCTCTCGCCACAGGCACTCTGTGGTGGAGGCAGACCATGAACATGGTTTGACTGATGTTTCCTATGAGAAGAATCTTTCTATCAAGCTCAAGTCCCGCTCTTTCAAAGACCTCGTGAGTGGCTTCCACATTGGGGTGGTACAATTAAAGGTGGGAAGTCTTTTCCTGTGGTCCTCTTCCTCTCTATCCACTTTCTCCTCTTGCACAAGTATCAAATTCTTTCACGAGACTGACACAGCCATCCCATTTTTCACTCTTTTGAATATTCTCTATACTAATCTTAGGGCAGGATTTACATGCCATCTTAGTCACAGCGATCTGAGAGAGTCTGTGTGAATGGTGGTCTGCAAAAGGTTTCCTACAAAAGTCTTGACGAACTTGTTAGCGCCATCAGTTTCGCATCTTCGCGAAAGTGATATGGTATTTGAGTGAGTCAAAATGGAAAGTTACTCGCGGAGTCAAAATTTCGTCCTGTCTGAACTGACTCCACTTCCTCCGCATCTCAAAAAGGCTTTGGAAGACACAGGAAGAAACAAGCTTAGTTCCGCAACGCCCGCCCCGCAATCCCCGTCGCCTTCGATTCTAGCACCTGTGCCAAACCGCAGATTCCACGAGCAGCTTGATATGATGAACAAATCTAATTTCACGTCAGATCGAGTAGTTGGCGGTAGCAGTCGGGGAAGTCCGAGCCCACAGCGAAGCATGGGACCACCGCGTCGAACTCCGCAGGACCAGATTTGGGGTAGCAGCAGCAACCAGGGTGCCAGCTCAGGTCCTGCAGTCAACAGAGCAGTCGGTTCAAGCTCAGCCACTTCGATCACTCTTCGTGATCCTGGTCGCAACAGCAGTCGAAATTCAATCAACATTGAATCTCAGGTACTCACAATTCTTACCGAATCTCAAGACACATGTACTCATAGTATTATAGACTCCAAACATTGCACGAATCACAAAGGAATTCCACACCCGCGTGGAGACTCTGCTCAATAAGATCAGAGCCAGCGAGGAGGTTTCGACAGGAATGCAAGCAGCATTGGTAGAGCACGTCCAATCCATTGCTCAAGAGTTTAATCAGCAGCATCGCCGCCTACAGGATGCCTTTGACCGCCTCACGAGGGAGAAAACGAACAATGGGTCTGAGCTAAAGAAGGTGCAAGCCGATCTCCAGGCTGCGTTGGCTGATCGTGACCAAGCATTGGAAGAGCGGGATTCACACCAGACAACCATCAGTGAGTTGCGACTAAAATCTAAAAATGATGCCCAGAAGTTGGAGCAAGTTCAATCTCACTGGAAAGAGGTCAACGAGAAGTTGAATCAGAGACTTGTAATCCAAGACGAGCAACTCAAGGGTAAGCGAGCTCTGTGGATGGATTCCAATCCAGGATCCAGTGCACGCCGAGACGCAATGAATGCGATTCGCGATCCTTTCAACTCCCCAACTACGGTTCCAACGCCTGCTTTTGACAGAAGTTATATGGCAACATCTGCTACAGGAAGTCCCCACCGAACCTCTTCCGCACAATCTCAGTATGGCCCACCGCCACAATTTGCGGCATCGAAGTCTTCTCTTAGTAGTCAGCTAGAGTCGTTCACTCTTCAACCTTCATCTCAACTTGGACTTCGAAGGCGCCCGAATATGCCACCAACGCAGAGACTCATGCCTCCAATTGAATTTATGGAATCAATGATTGCTTTGAGCAATGAGAATAGAACCTACAACACCGAGCCTCCGAGTGTAGTCGGAGTCGATCCCCCCTCGCCCCGCCTACCCTCGATCCGTGGAGACCTTGCGGGCTTGAGCGATGATGCCCTCTCAGACTACTACCATGCCGAGTTTGCAAGATTGTTTTCCATGACCGAGGGATGGGCCAAGATCTACTGCAGCCAGCCCAACCTAGTCAACGACCGACAAATTGCGAGCTCCGGTCAGGAGCTGTGGCAGTTCATGATGAACTGTGCCTACCCCGGCCAGCTTCAAGATTCCCATACCCACGTCATGGCACTCTTGAATGATGCTCGATCTCGATGCTGGTTTGTCATGCGGATGATTGTTGCCTTCTGTGTGAAGGATATTTTGTCGCTGGACATCTTCCAGTCGTTCGGCGCCAAGCAAGAAGTTCAACTTCGAGAGGTGAAGACGAAGCTTCTTGTGCGAGGTACGTTATGAGATACCTCACTGTTATTCGATATCCACTAACTCGTGGTCTTAGGGTTGAACAACGAAGCTCGACAAGAGCTCATCGACCGGCAAGTGAAGATCGTTGAAGCAATTGTCGCCGATGAGGGATTCATCCAATGGCGTAACACGACCATGAACCATGCCTCCAAGCGACTGCGAGACATGGTCGGTCCCCTCCTCAACGACTCCTCTGACCGCAACCGAGCTGGTAAGGATCTCGGTGCCATCGGGATGTTTGCCTGGAAGCTAGCCATCGACCTGCACACTTCGCATCTCACCTTCCAAGTCTACTTCCCCGAGACGGCGGCCAAGTTCAATGCCACTACGATGATCGCCAAGGATCAACCTCGAATCAATCCGATGGAGTTGCAGATCAAGCAGGTTCGATTGAAGCTTGTCATCACCCCAGTGGTCACTCTTCGCGACGACCGAGGCACCACCATCAAAGCGAAGAGCCTCCACCACTCGACAGTTTTAATCATGGGTTGAAGGGTTCAAAGTGCGGGTAACGCGGTCGCTCGGTCTTCTCGATCTCCCTTGCCGCTATCGACTCTCCTAAGCTAGAAACATATCAGCGCTGTATTCGCCGAACCTCATAATCACAGCATTACGATCCTCTACCTCTGACACATCACCCATTTCGTTTTATCTTCCTCGGATAGCGCTATCTTTGACGTTCAACTTTTTTTTGGCTTTGGGCAAACGAACCTGGGCGCACAAATATGAGCAGGAATCCCTCCCTACGTTTTCTCGGTAAGCTGCCCCTCCCCCTTTCTTAACCGAAGCCACACGCGCTAAATTGGATTGCAGCTTTGTCTCGCGCCTCACCCTCATGATTTCTACGACTCGACTCGAGGGTAAGATTTCAACGGCGTCTTGTACAGGAATTTCGTATCATGGGTTCATCGACTTCGAATTCTACTGTTCTTTGTTTTTCCATCTGGGTTCTTTAATTTTCCCTCACAGCACGTTGTCTACTGGGATGCATACGTCTCGAGAGTGATTACACTTCCGACTCCTCCCGGAACTCAGTACTGGGTACTGGATCACTTCTGCGGTAGATACATAAACACTGGGATACTTCTTGTGCAGAAATGAAGTGGGAGGTAGAAATGGTGTCGTTGATCTGCTCCTGTCCCGTTTGGCGTACGGACCGGTATCAACATCAAAATCAACATCAACAACAGCAGAAGACCATCCAGCTCACCTTTCTCCTCTCAACTGCACTAAAAAGATCCGGTCACTCGTTGTTGCGGTTTCAATCAAGCTCGTGCCCAGATAGCTGCGCCTCCAGCCCTTCAATTCAACAACCGGTCTCACCCACTTGGCAAAGCCAGCCAGCAACAGCAACAGCCACCAAAACAGCACCATTCGCAAACACCTCGAAGTCGGTCTAGATCCTGCCTGTGCACTCTCAGTCCTCTCCGAGTTACCAGAACCCACCATTCCGATATGTGGCGAGACATCCAAAACTCACATCAGCAGGCAGTCAGTGAGAGCGGTACAACCCAACAGTCTCCTCTCACTCTCCGCTTCCCTCCGTTCACCATTCTCAACCCGTTTGTTAAATCACAGGACGGTTGTGCTAGGCTACCTAGGGCTGGCGAATCGATAGGGTGTCCTCGAGCTGTCAATCAATGAGACTTCTCACTTCCTGTCATTGTCATGGCCACGTCAGGCGTGTGGGTGATTTGATTTGCTTCCTTGCTTGCTTTCTTGCTTGCTTTCTTGCCTGCTTGGACACATGCATGCAAGCATCCAAGCATTCGGACACAGACACGGACTGAAGAACCGAAGGGTGAAATTTCGAAGCCCAGGACAGGCAGGATCAGCGAGATTGAAGCAGCACTGCATTTGCCACGAATAGTTTGTTTCCTTTTCCCCCGTCCCCCCCAAAATAAAATAAAAATGCAATTATGAATTTTCTTCCTTCGTTGGTGCGTTTCTGTGCATGCCGTGGGTTCTACGTGAGGGGTATGAGTGAGATTGAGCAAGGAGTGTGATTTGAAGTGATATGAGATCTTACATTGATGTGATATATGTCAAACAATCACGAGAGAAGTAGAAAAGGAGAGTGTATTAAAGTCTTGCTGAGCATTTTGATTCTCAAATATCTATCTAGGTGAGAAGGTCTAACTTTACTTGCAAAGAAGCACGGTCTATGTTTTGGGTATCTGTATCCCCTGCCCGCATCCCGTACGCCAAAGAAACCCAAGCCAATGCCATTCCATGCCATGTGCCAACGCCGTTGAGAAAGTAAAAGTGACCCCTATGAACAGCAAACAAGCAAATGCTTGTGCCGAATATCGTACAATGAAACGAAGTTGAGGAAATTACAAAACCCTATTCTGTCTTTAACGTCTCCTGACCTCTCCGCTGGCGCGTCTACGATCAAGCCTCTTGATCACTGCGCCGAGGACTGCTTTCAGGATACCATCGCCGGTGAGACCCACGCCTCCTTCGGAAGCGGCGACTCCACCAGTCCAGGTCACGGTATCGACCATATCTCTGATGCCACCCTCGACCATTTCACTGAGCCCATCGTCCAACTCCTCAAGGGCCTCCTTGGCGCCCTCCTCGTTGCCGACTTGGAAGAACTGGATGCCGATCTGGAAGGGGGGCGCATCAAGCTTATCCAGCTTCTTGGCGGCTGAGATGATGACGCTCTCCACGTCGTCGGAGGGCACGCCATCAGTGAGCACAATCAGATTCAGGGGTTTAAGTTCCCGTCCGGCTGCGATCTCCGCCTCCAACTTGGCCAGGTAGGGCTTGAGGATGTGGTGAACGCGGGTGCCGGTCGGCGTGCCACCATAGGGGCGAACCCGGCCAAAGATCTCGGTAATGGTCGCAGCACGCTTGATCCCTCTGTATCCACCAGGTGCAACCCCCTCGGCTGGTACACCGGCGTCTGAGGACTTGTGGTTGAGGAAGTGGATATCGATGCCGTCAGCATCGTGCTTGGTGACGATGGGCGCAATCGTACTCAGTGCCTGGGAGACTTCGCGCCACGAGCGGCCCGCCATGGAGCCCGAATCATCAATCAGGAGCACGGTGTCGAAGGTGGTCAGAAACGAGTAGGGGTCCTCGCCGCCGCGTGCAGTCGTGCTTGTGGCGTTGGGTGCTGTGGCGGACGATGATGCGGCTGGTGGCGGGGGAAGTGTCCCTTCACCCACAAGCTCGGCTGCCTGGATGGTGGGAGGAACCACGAGCGTCGGGCCTGTGGTGGTAGTTGGGCTCTCGGTATATGCTGGCGGTGGCTCGTTGGATGGGACTGTGAAGGCATTCATCCCTGGTCGATCTGGCCGTCTGGTGGCAGGAGATGGATTTCCCAGAGGATTGGGGCTGGGTGTTCGCCGTCTGTCGGATGGAGTGTTGAAGGGATTGAGAGGATTTGTTGGTGTCGCGGGTGAGATTGTGTTGTTGCTGTCCGAGGTGTTGGAGCGTTGCGATGAGTTGCTCTTGCTACGGCCGAGTTTGCGAATGGAGCCGAGAAATGAGCGCGAGGGGGTAGCTGTCTCTGAGGGGTTGATGCCCCATGCTGAGCCAGGAGCCATGACGGTGACGGTGGTATGGGATGGCCGAGTGGAGTATGTCATGTAGTGGGAGGGTTGTGTTGTGGTTGTTGTTGTTGTGATTGTTATGATGAAGTTGGGAAGATACGTGGAAGTATCTGTGTTTGTAGATGTGAATGTGAATGTGAATATCCAAAAGTCCCCTCGCTGATGCCTGCGTGCCGGTCTTTATATGACAGCCTGGATGTTGCCTCCCGCCTCGGTGATGCTGATTGTCATGTCGTGTCGTTCCCAAGACCCGGATGCGGCGAGCGCGACAGGAAATTGCGGAGAGAAATATGGCTCAAAGTATGGCAGGCCGGCTGTGTGGATCACGTATTGCATTGTTTTGTGATTGTATCATGCTCAGCGCAACGGCGTGAGCGTGGAATGTGCGAATGAAGGCGATGCCTTCGATTGCAGCGACGGCACCTGACTTGGCCCCACTATCATCACAGGCGAGGGGTAACAGGCAGGGCTCTGATTGGCTGCACGACGACTACTGGTGGGCGGAGCTGAGGCTGCGCATCACAGCCACGCTCTGCAGTCCGCCGAGGCAACCGAACCCCTCGATCATATCGCCGACATCAAACACACACGAGATCTTTCCCCTCAGAAGACGTGAGACGTGAGGCGAGAGACGAATGAGCTGGTCGGGCTGTGTGGAAAGCCTCGTCGAGAGCCTTTCGACCAACGCCGGCCACATCCCCCACATCCCATGGGCAGCGTAACCCTTCATCTCCCACGAGCTGGTCTATCCGCTATTGGTGAATAGCAATGACCTGCAGCTTCCAGAACACAAAGAGCACGTTGTGCAGGTAGGCTTGGCAGGTACAGTACAGCAGTAACCCTTCGCCTCCAGGATCACCGGGGGAAGATGTCACAAAGGCACATTGGTTGAGGAACGGGAGGCACTGTGCAAGGCTGCGATGAAGCTGCATTCTCCTTCACGCACAATCAACGTGCGAGTCTAGTTGGTCAGAGTCCGAGAGATGAAGACCCCTTTTCCTCCTTGTCCGTCAGCCGAGAGAGGCTATGTCTGATGTCATTTAACGGCGAGATAAACCACCTTCATGATGGAAGGCTGAGGGAGAGTCGTCACTCCATCGAGTGAGATGGCCTCTCCTCTCGTCTCCTCCCTTCTCCTCTCAGCCAGTCAGGCCCCGATTCTGAGCGTCTCACCGGTCAGCACCGAAGTCGAGGCAGGAGTTTCTGTGTGAAGACATGCCAATGGCAGATTTATCAGGTAGAAGGACAAGCACTCTTATTCTCTGATCTCATGCTCTGTTAGTGTAGCAGGCCTCTCAATTCTGGCGGCTAGACACGGCCTCTTGAAGGTGCTGAGCCTCACTATGTTTCTAGTCAAGGCACTTGTGGCATAGGCAGAACATTGGCACGGCTTTCCTGGCACATCTATGATTTGTTTCCTTTTCATAACCCATCTCATATCTCTTAAAACCCAGAGCCTAATGTTTGGTCACTAAGCCTGAAACTCGGTCTAGAGTTGAGCAGGACAGCAGCAGCAGGGAGTCGCATGAGGCTCTTGCTACTACCAAATATTTCAAATAATCAGCTTCAAAACTCAGTCTTGTAAGATCTTACTTAGCTTGCCACTATCATATTCTCGCAATGCATTTCATCTAGTGACCAAGTTGGAGCTTCTCGTTTTCCGTTTTTATGATGAAAACTCCCATCTCGCGTACAGCTAGATATTCGCCACACTTAGTAATTCTTGTGGTATGAAAATGGAAAAGATAATTATTTAAGTTAATACAGATCTCGTAATATTTCAAGAACTAAACAAGGTAAAACTATTAGGCTTGAAGGTTAGTTTTTCAATTAAAACAAGCCATTATTTCTCAAGCAATGTGCCACAACAGCCTACAGTACCACACCCAAAGCACGCCCATGAATTCAGATGCCCTTATGGCGATACACCTCCACCCCACCCGTTCACCCAAACCCTTCTCATCACCACCTGCCACATCACCCACCCTGGCAAGCCATCTCCCACCGGGCCCTCCATCCGATGTCCCCCGCCATCAGCCATCAGCAATCACCAGTACCGTCAGCCCAAAGAGTATACGAGATACACGCAACACGCAACCGGCTCATCGATCCGACCCGCCCCGGGCTGCAAGAGCTGCAAGATGGATCACACGTGCACACGCACACGCTCAAGCCTGCGTGCAGCACCAACCAAACAGCCAGCTAGACGTACCTCATCTACGGCCTAGCGATGCTGAAACAGGCCCGGCATCAACCGCACACGCCCGTGGCGCGGAGAGGCGCGGAGCGGCGTGCAGCGGAGATCCCTCCGGTGGGCCCGGAGGGCACGGGAATGGTAATCGTGGGATAAGGATATGGGAATTTCTTCTCTCTCTCTCTGTCTCTCTCTTTTCTTCTTCCTTCTTCCTGTCTTTCTTTCTTTTTTGGGGAGGGGGTTGGAGACGCTGACGTGACGTGACGTGACGAGGCGTGGAGAATCCCGCGCGTGCATTGCATGGTGGGATTCGAACCTCCTGTATACGGTGTTTGCGGTGTTGGTGGAGGGGTTGGTGGTGGAAAGTGGTTGTGGGAAGTGGAAAGTTGGTGATACAGGCGATCTAGCGATCGTGCTTCTAGAGAGGGATCGAGATATACAGTCGACGGCTGTGAGACTTGTGAACATATCGGAACTGAAGTTGGCTTTTCCCGGACGGAAGTGCGAGAGTGAGTGACGAGTCTCGTATTGACCTGGTGGGTGGGAAGAGGGGAAGAGGGGAAGAGGGGAAGAGGGGAGGAGAGATGGTGGGAATAGAATGTGTGTGCGTGTTAGTTCATGGGTATGTAGGTACGTAGGTGAGGAGAGAGTGATATCTGAAAGTGTGGTTTGGTGACGCTGGATGTAAAATGGGAAAAGTGAGAGGCAATTGGAATTTAGATATGGTAAGCTCATAGGAAGCATTGAACAGCACTTCTCTTGCAAGTAGTCCATATTCTCCTTTCTTCCCTTTCCCCTTTCACATCATGGCTGCTTCACTTACAGCACAACAAATCTTCCAAAACCAAGTGATATATATCTTTTCATATGTTCAAGTAGTAAAAAAACGAGGCCTTCAATAATTAACAAAAGTCTTTCCCATTCCAGGGTATCTAGCTTTTGTCTTCCCTTCCCATCCCATTTCATCCCATCCCGTGCTATCATTTTATCATGTCCAGCTTTGCCTTGCTATTCCACGCGATGCCATGCCATGCCATACCACAATGCTTCAACCCCTCCAACTCCCAAGCTCCAGATGCACCAAGCCCGCATAACCTCCCAAGAAACCCGATCAAGCACCACCAGTCGTAGCCGCAGCCCCAATGCGCTCCTCGTACGCCTCCCAGGCCCGCGCTCGATACCGCTCCGCCTCCATCTTGGGGTGCTCGGCCTTGATGATGCCCCGTCCCACAATCACAATATCGCAGCCCATGGTGCCGACAATCTTGCGCGGCGTGTTGTACTGCTGGCCCTTGCCATCACCGCCCACGGCCGTATCCTCCTCCACGCCGGGCGGCGGCAGCTGGCAGCCGGGCGTCATGGTGACGAACTGGTCGCCGCTCGCCGCGTTCAGGCTCTCCTGCGCAATGAAGCCCATGACGAAGTCGGGGTGCTCCCGCGCGCTCTCAACGCACGCCTGCGTGTAGTCGCCCGTCATGAAGTTCCCCACCGAGCTCATCTGCGCCAGGATCAGCAGCCCGCGCTCCATGGGCGCCTCCTCAATTCCCGGCAGCACCTCCTCGCCAAACTCCTCGTACGAGCGCGGCGAGTTGGCCGGCTCAAAGTGCTGCGACACCGTCGTGATGGAGACGATGCTCGCCTTGCGGCCCTGGTTGGCAGCATTCAGGCCATGCTCCCCCGGGACCGGCGTGCCAATCTTGTCTTCGTCCTCCTCATCTGAGTCCAGGCTCTCCGGCCTGGGCGTGCCAACAGAGATGTCCGTCTTGACCTCGTACCGCTTCCGCTCCCTCCAGGCCCGCGCTGCGTCTGCCAGCGCATCCACCGCCGCCTTGCCAGGCACCATGTTGACATTGGTAATGTGACTCCATTCGATGATCCGCGCCGTGCCCTCGGTGTACTGCAGCTGCACGGTATTGCCGATGTCGCCAAACTTCCGGTCCTCGAAGATCAGGAACCCGTGTCGCCGCGCCAGGCACGCGAGCTTCGCTCCTGTGCCCGTCGTGGGATTGTAGTCCCAGTTGTTGACCAGGTCGTAGTGCGTCTTGAGCACGACGATCGAGGGCCCGATCAGATCTGCGAGCAGCAGGAGCTGCTTGGTCGTCGAGACGTCGGCGCTGAGACAGAGGTTGGACTTCTTGAGCGTCATCAGACGCAGCAGGTACGCCGAGAGAGGATGCGTCGCATTCTGCGCGCGCTCCGAGTAGGACGCTCTAGTGATCGGGTGTGCCATCGCGGTCAGAGACATGGATGGGATCTGCAAGTTTTCTGTAGTAGGCGTGTGGATGTCGGAGCGAGGGGTTTGGCTCGAAAAATGCTTAGTGAAGATTTATCGGGGGACCGACAACATCTTTAAGACAACGCGGCGCCGCGCAGAAAGTGAGAGACGTGACGATCACACCGGCGGAAAGATACCAGAGAGGGTTCCAGATTGAGCACCTCCTCTAAGTACTGTAATTTCATCGGCGCCGGGTCACTTAAGGTTTCCAGGGGGGACACTGGCATTGTGGGTGTGCAATGGCTTGCATCAAAAGGCTGAAATGAGTCCTGTATCATCCTGTCACATCGTACGAGGACAATCCATTCGTGTCTGTTGAAGGGAATTCCCGAGGGGCAAGAAGAGAGAAACATCATCCAGTCATCTCCTTGGTCTCTCAAAACAAGTGGCACATTGGAAAGCGGCTTGTGTGAAGACGGCTGGGGGAAAATCAGATGATCGATCTTATCTTGGCATCGATCTATTATCTCGAAGCGGGCAAAAAACCTCAATAGGCAGAGATACACGGACCTGACTTAAAATCCACCTCTTGAAGGAGCACACTCAGGTGAAGAACGAAAGGATCGGATACATCATGTCTAGCTTCCAGCCACACATTCAATGCAGAGAAAGAAAAAAAGATGTTCAGCATCTCTATTGTTAGGTGACACAATCTATCTAGTTAGGGTGACTCGACGCCTTGAACGAAAGAAGCCGGGTTAGAGTCTCCGTTCTTAAGTCACACAATCAGTTGAGACAGAAATAGAAAACCCTTCTTAATCCCCCTCTTTATATCACAGAATTAGTAGAGATAGAAATAGAGAACCCTTCCTAATCCCCCTCTTCAAGTCACAGAATCAAGAGAGATGGCACAGAAATCCATTGAAAATGCATATCGTTAAGTCACACAATCAGTAGAGATGGAAATATAGAACCCTTCCTAATCTCCCTATTTAAATCACAGAATCAGGAGAGAGGACACAGAGATCCATTGAAAATCCACATCTCCAATTCAAACAACGAAGGTGTTACATATAATATATCAAACTCGACCCCGAAAACCTCTTCAAAATCTTCTTCATTAAGCTACACACTCAGTACAGATGACACAAAAGTCCATTAAAAATTCGCCTCTTTGATTCACACAATAGAAATATTATATAGATATATCAGAGTCGACCCCGAAAACCTCTTCGAAATCTCCCTCTCTTGGTGACACAACTGAGATATCTAAGAGTACATACACAACTTTTCACTCTCTTCGACTTACTTCCAGATACTTACAACACACTATATCCGCTGCAGAGTCTCACGATTTCGACACACAAGATTATTTTGAATTCATGACTTTATTTTTGTGCGACCTTTATGGCGCGACCTGTAATACATCCATGCGTGAATGAGAAACACCAGGCTTTTCCAGTGAACTCGTCGTGATAAAAGGAAACGCAAAACCGCAAGAGTCTAGCCACATGCAAGGAAAAAGTCCCGCTGACATCATCTCAAAATGCAAATAACGCCCCGATTATTAACCCATTTAGTCGACCTCCTCAACAGTTGGTCCATCATCGTGTGTAGCACCGCCTGGTCCACCAGCACCTGGGAAACCACCGGGTCCACCTGGCATGCCACCGGGCATACCACCGCCCTCGCCACCAGCTCCATAAAATTTCATCATAATGGGATTTGCAACGGCCTCCAGCTCCTTCTGGTGCTCCTCATACTCCTCCTTGGTAGCTTGTTGAGACTCATCCAACCAAGAGACGGTCTTGTCGATCTCGGCCTTGAGGGCGGTCTTGTCAGCGGCATCAAGCTTCTCATCGACCTTGGAGTCGGAGAGAGTGTTCTTGAGCGAGTAGGCATAGGACTCGAGACCGTTCTTGGCAGAGATACGGGCAGCCTCGAGCTCATCCTCCTCCTTGTACTTCTCAGCCTCGGACAACATGCGCTCGATGTCCTCCTTGGAAAGACGGCCCTTGTCGTTGGTGATGACGATCTTGTTGGACTTTCCGGTACCCTTCTCAAGAGCAGAGACGTTCATGATTCCGTTGGCATCAACATCGAAGGTGACCTCAATTTGAGGAACACCACGGGGTGCAGGTGGGATACCGGTAAGCTCAAACTTGCCCAACAAGTTGTTGTCCTTGGTGCGTTGACGCTCACCCTCGAAGACTTGGATAAGCACACCAGGTTGGTTGTCGGAGAAGGTAGAGAAGACCTCGGACTTCTTGGTGGGGATGGTGGTGTTTCGGGGAATGAGCTTGGTCATCTGGCCACCAGCAGTCTCGATACCGAGGGACAATGGGGCGACATCGAGAAGGAGAATCTCGTTGGTGGACTTGGATGAAGTATCACCGGAGAGAATGGCAGCTTGGACGGCAGCACCGTAAGCAACAGCCTCATCAGGGTTGATGGACTTGTTTGGCTCCTTGCCGTTGAAGTAATCGGTGATGAGCTTTTGAATGCGGGAATACGGGTAGAACCTCCAACAAGAACGATCTCGTGGACCTTGGACTTGTCAATCTTGGCATCAGCAAGGACACGGTCGACTGGGGTGGTGGTAGATCTGAAGAGATCCTGGCACAACTCCTCGAAACGGGCACGGGTGATGGAGGTGTAGAAATCGATACCTTCGTAAAGGGAATCGATCTCAATGGAGGTTTGTGCGGAGGAGGAAAGGGTACGCTTTGCTCGCTCGCAAGCAGTACGAAGACGACGGAGAGCACGAGCGTTGGAGGACAAATCTAGACGAGAAAAGTTAGCATCTCGGAGTTGATAATTGAAATTGGGAGAATGAGTAACATCAACATGATGATTGGGGTTGGGTAAATGGGTGACGTTGCGGTGATGATTAGGAGATTGTACATACCCTTCTTGTGCTTTCTCTTGAACTCAGAAACAAAGTGGTTGACCAGTCTGTTATCGAAATCTTCACCTCCCAAGTGGGTGTCTCCAGCGGTTGACTTGACTTCGAAGATACCCTCCTCAATGGTCAGGAGAGAAACATCGAAGGTTCCTCCTCCCAAATCGAAGATGAGAACGTTACGCTCACCCTCAACCTTCTTGTCCAGACCGTATGCAATAGCAGCGGCAGTGGGCTCGTTGATGATTCGAAGAACGTTCAGACCAGCGATCAGACCAGCGTCCTTGGTGGCTTGACGTTGGGAGTCGGTGAAGTATGCAGGTACGGTAACGACGGCGTTGTTGACGGTTCCTCCAAGATATGCCTCTGCGGTCTCACGCATCTTGACGAGAATCATAGATGAGATTTCTTCTGGGGTGAACTATTGACAAACATGTTAGTATATATTTTTCAAAATTTTGCATATCAGAAAAGTTGGTGGGGTGTACGAACCTGCTTCTTTTCGCCCTTGAACTCGATCTCAACGACTGGCTTTCCAGCACGGTCGATGACAGCGAAGGGGAAGTGCTTCATATCTGCCTGTACCTCAGCATCTGCGAACTTACGTCCAATAAGACGCTTGGCATCGAAGACGGTGTTGGCTGGGTTCATGGCGACTTGGTTCTTGGCGGCATCTCCGATGAGACGCTCAGTGTCGGTGAAAGCAACGAAGGACTGCAAGGTGAATTGTTAGCAAATTTTCGTACAAAGTGTGGAGGAATGGAGGGGTCGGATAAGGCTGAACAGCGCCAGACAAACAGGGCACAAAGGTGGAAAAATGGGATGCTTACAGGTGTGGTTCGGTTTCCCTGGTCATTGGCAATAATTTCTATTCTATGGAAAAGTCAGTCGAGTTCACCTTGCGTGTGGTTGAGGTGGGAATACGAACCTGTCATCGCGGAAAATTCCAACACAGGAGTAGGTGGTACCGAGATCGATTCCAATGGCGGGACCCATGATTGCGGTTTGATCTGTATTATGGGTGATAGTTGTAGGGAAAGGGATGGTTGAACTGGGACTGGTTCAAGTGGTGATGTTGTAGTTTGTATGAGGAGAGAAAGAAAATGTTGGAGGTCGTGCGGCGGGTTGATAAAGGCCTGCCTTCGAGCTGTGGAAGCTGCTAGAAATGTCCGCTAGCGTGCCCAAACAAGCGAGGTGGTGAGTTCAGAAGCGTCAACAAGCTTCCAGAAGCGACCAGATTCACCCTTTACGACATCGACTTCTTCTTTACGAGTCGAATCGCATCCAGTCGATTCGAGCGCCACCCATTTTTCCCTCCGTCCCGCTCGACGTCTTGTGTTGTTGCGCTGCTCGTTGTCGCCTGGCCTCATTCCATTCTCGCTGACCGCCCATGACGAAAGTGAGGGGCGATTTGCTGCCCCACCAGAAAGCATCAACATAGCAACCCAACCCAACCCAACCACATCTCTTGCATTCTGCTGCACTGCATCATCCGTCACCGTCCAAACACCGACACGCACACAACCTCACGCGTTCGTGCTCTACGGATGCACACAGGTCCACCAGCTGTCGCAAACTGCACATCTCCAGTCAGGCTTTGCTTACTCACATCCGATATGCCTGATGAAAAGCCAGACAGAAAAATGCCCCGCTGTCAAGGCTGAGGCTGCATTTGCCTGCAAGCGGCCAAGTGGCAAGGCAGAATTTCAGCCACCTAAATGATGACACGTGATCTATGCATACCCCAGGATCAGCTGATTATCGCTCTCTATGGGGTGCATTGTGAATTTTGATTGATTGAATCGCTGAAAGTCCTGTGGCCTTGAATTTTGAGTTGCTGTCTATAATGATAACTCTGGCATCTAAGAAATCAAAGACAATTGATCTCGATTTTGCGGCTCCAGGCCTGGAAGGTCTTGGACCTCATTGAGCATTGGTTGCAGTGTACATTTTTGCCGTGGAATTTGATGCAACCTTTACAATTCTCTCATCCTTTAGCCCTCTCTGCTTAGTAGTTTTCACTTTGTTAAGCAGCTGATGGTTTGGCTGGTTTACGAGCCTCAATGACCAAATCTGTGGCACAGAGTGGAACCATCGCAGCAGCTGTTGCATGGATCTGCAGATATTGACTTAGTTCACATTTCGTATTTGAACTCTAAAAGATCAGATGTCCAAAACGGGTGCTGCTGATAGCAGCATGATAAGTTACCCAGTGGCATGTTTGAGGGGGAAAACATGATGTTGCAACTCGGCGAGCTGTTCCGCCATCTCCGTCTCAAGAGACAACGGGGTCCGCTGAGCACCTATTCTAGCCCTTCCTGTCGACGGAAGAAGTATGTATGGCATGCTGAGGGAACCAATAACGGCTTGACGTCTGCATCCTGCTAACAGTGGGAAGTTGCATGTTACATATTCCTTCAAGCCTGTCGCTAAACCTTTCAGAAGCACAAATCATCACCAACATAGGCCCAGCCTATCGCCTGAGTGACCAAACAGGCTTAAAATACCATGTTACTAGCCAATGCCCCAACCAGTCATCTCTTACGACAAGAGCTACACAATTCCTCTCATCTGACTGTCCTTGCGAGCCTTCCCTCAACAATGACCGAGGAATGTCTCCAAGTAAGAGTATATCCTGATCGACGATTTGGATCTTGGTTGGTAAGGATCGGCTCACGAGAGTGAATCACTCTAGATGTCTCCCAAATTCTAGCACAATAGTGAGCTCGAGGAGGCGCTCAGAGCCTCATTTACCGAAGCCGCGAAAGATAACGTTCTTCTCCTCGTCATCCAGAAGCACCCCTTGTCTCGTCCGTGACTCCTTTCAATTACCTGAACGGTTCGAGATAGCTGGCCGGCGAGTCATCTGTCTCTACAAACCGATTACTCTATTGACTCGCAAAGCAGGCACGGTATCGTATCCCATAGAGTCGATGAAACACTTAACAATATTGATCCTCCCTCTTCGTGTTGATTTGTGATGAAATACTTCCCGTTGTGCCCCGGTCAGTGACCGCGTGGAGTAGAGAAAAAGAATTACCGACACCACGGCAGCAAGAGAGAGAGAACGATGCAATACCAAGGATGACGCGTAACCCTGTTCCGCAATTGCCTCACCAAAGGAGCCGCAAGCAGATACTCTGCCGTGGGGAGACGGGGCGGTTGGGAGGGCGTGAAACATGTGGTAATGGGGGTGTCTCTCGTTAGCGTCAGTGGCGTCTCAAAAAGGGGGAAGCGTAGGCGAAGCTGCCAAGCAATTTTTTTTGGACAAAGCGGAGGATGGCCAAAGTAAATCAGAAAAGCTGAAAAGTGGGTCGATGGTAAAAGATATGGACTGGAACAAAGCAATACAACAAAAAGATTCGAACCTCGAGAAAGATCTTGCTCCCGTAAACAATCTCTATTTGCAACGCCGCGAATCTGTTGGAACCACGTGGGGTAAATTACCAATCTAGAGAAGTAGAAAATCTGCAATCCAATTGGCCTCACTCGCCCGGCCATCAATCTCAACAGCCTCCGCTTCGTCCTGTCACCCCTATACAGCGTCTGAAGATCTTAAGATGTTGACCCAGTCCACAAAGACAGTGTCCTTGGTACCCGGTTTACACATCGCCTCAACACCAACAGTGACATAGTTTGACGTGACATCGACGTTATCGAACGTGACCGAGGCCTGTGAGCGATCAGAGTCAGTCCAGTAATAAAAATTAGGAGAGATGGGTTGATTACCTTGACCCAGTCGTCCTTAACCGTAGGTGCTTTGTCTGGCGCAAACAATCTCATCGATTCGGAACACTTCCTATTACCCTTTCCTTGGTCGGGGCTATTTTCATGTCAGCTTGAGTTTCTGATGACAATCGACAAGTTTCTGTCAAATACTCACGTCAGACAGAGCCTGAAGTGGCAAGAACCTGACTGGCCCACGTGCGTCGTTGCATAGGCGCTGAAGTCGTATGCGCGGCCTAAAAAGAGTTAGAGAAGCAATCAATCGATGGGGACGTATAGCATCATACCAGGGCATATCTCGATGTGTTGGGTGAGGTTCATGACGTTGCTATCATTATCGGTAAAGCTGTCTCCGATCGAGTCGGCGGGGAATCCGAATTCTCTATATCTAGTGATCAACGGATAGCTCTATGTGGTTGTGGAATCACTCACGCGCTCTGTCTACCGTGAAGAGTGTAGTTGGTATTTGTTGTCAGGTTATAGGCTGGATCCAGGGCTTGGGCGTTGGGTTGCCATGGAGCGATCCCAGAGCCAAAGTCGGCGTTGGGGATCTGTGGCACTAAGGCGCAGGGGGGACTGGTTCTATTAGCATTTGTCCGTAGAATGGGTTTGAGGACATCTTTGAATTAAATATTCATTTCGTAGTCTCCAAGGGTGGTCGGAACTCACGCTGTGTAGACAGATTGAACTGTAGAGACCAGAGTCTGTATTTATTTTCAGCAGGTATCGATTGAATCTGATTATCTTCTCTAGAGATAAAACGCCATATCTTACCACTACTTGGTTCACTGTCTGTTTTGAAGAAGATTGTAAGTATATGCCTTCTTTCAATATAGAGATGGATCTTACCGTGACAACAGTTACAATATCGTTAACAGCTATTCAAAGGTATGGTTAGTAACGTGCTTTGATCAGAAGTAGTAGCAGATCATTCAGAGCGAATGCTCAGCCTGTGATTTGTTCCGTAGCTTCTTGATGTCTTAAAGTGGATAGGTAGATAGTGATCTTACTGATTGTTTTTGTAACCGTCACTAAATGCAAAGTCAGCAGAATTACAAACAGTGCAACAATAGGCCTAAGAAAGTCCTGTTGTTACGTCTCCAAACGCACCGTCCACTGTGGTCAAGATTCCAGGAGGTCGAGATGTAGTTGGTTCCAAAGAGCAGAGAGAGACCGTGGTCCTGCGATACTTATCAGTTTTGAAGTCAAAGAGAAAGTCATAGTGCATCATTAGTGCTCGGAGCTGTTGTTGGGCGAGCTATAAGGGTGAGGAGCTCGGAAAATGAATGTCGTGCTCACGTATATGCCGAAGCGGTTACTGTCTATTGGAATCCTATATTAGCAGATATCGCACCCATGGAATCCATTACAACTTACCACAAAGACAGTGTCAACCGTCACAACTGAAGTCGAAGCTGTGGCTAAGCTGATTTCTCTGGATCAGCAATGCTTGGCCGACAAATTCTTGCGGCAGTGGCTGACCTTGCCGTAACAGTAACAGTCGATAATGGACATGTGCTTTGCGCTGCTACAAACCCAAAGATCGAGCTCAAAAGAGCTAGTTTTCGAAACGACAACATTGTGCTGGAAAGAGGCGTGTTGGCAAAGAATGAGAAGCCCTGACTTCACTGAGGAGCCTGGGGTGTAGAATGACTATATACAGCTAGGATCCGAGACATTTGGCGCCCAGAAGGGTTGTCAAGAAGCAAAAACGGCCCTGAGATACAAGCCGTGGTTCTACATTGTCCTTGAACTTGTCTTTATTAGGCACACTTGTGTCTGGGTCAAATGTGATAAATGTAATTTTGCAAAAGAAAAGACAGCCACAACCGAAATTATCGGTTTTCTCCCTACAGTGCCATAAGGCCACCAAGAGGGGCACAGCGACGGTTCTGTCCCGTATCTTTGAAGGACGATAAAATGACGCGTGTCAGGAGATTCTCAAGCGAAGCATGCTTCACTGATGGATGGAGATTGGATAAGTTGTTTGGAAGCATTTGCATTGTAGGGGGTCAGAAGACGAATGGCAGAGTATCGATACTTACTCTGCGTCCCAGCCCCAGCCCCAGCCCAGCTCCAGCCCTAGCACCAACACAATCAGTGAGCTGCCACCAGTTTCATCGCACGTTTCCCTGATCTAGATTGTTTGACTTCCATGCAATTGCACGAGGTGGACGATTCGAAGCTAGGACCAATTGAGCCTGCCCGAAAAATTCAATGCTAGTCCAACACAGGCTAGCTTTATTTCTCTAAGCGAACCCGCAGATCCAACCGCGCACAACCACATTGAGATTCGAACTTTTATATTCTCAACAATCTCAACGACAACCTTCCCCGAACAATTCAACTACCGCAATTATGGCTGGTGGAATTTCCGTTCGTGATGTCGATGTGAGTATACACCAACATGCCAGCTGAAGAGGAGACGACTTTCGCATCGAATTACCTCATGTCGAACTCTTCGAATACGACTCTGAAGCAGTGTGAGGGGATCGAAAGATCTCCAATGACGGAATAATGCTGATTCGACGGGCGCTCAGGCACAGAAGTTCATCGAGGCCTACGCGGCTTTCTTGAAGAGACAGGGAAAGCTTCCTATTCCAGGTATTTTGTGCGCCCCTCTCTTCTGACGAGCTCTTGCTAATTGATGCGATTCAAGGTTGGGTTGACACTGTCAAGACCGGCCCAGCAAAGGAGCTCCCACCTCAATCCATCGATTGGTTCTACGTTCGCGCCGCAGCCATCGCTCGCCACGTCTACCTCAGAAAAACCGTCGGTGTCGGTCGTCTTCGCAAGGTTCACGGCTCTACCCGCAACCGTGGATCCCGCCCATCCCACCACGTCGATGCCTCCGGAAGCGTAGACCGTAAGGTTATGCAAGCTCTTGAGAAGATTGGTGTTTTGGAGCAGGATGAGGATAAGGGAGGTCGCCGCATTACACAAAGTGGACAGCGTGATTTGGATCGTATTGCTCAGACCACTGTTGAGGTAAGGTCTTCGAAATCCGTGGTTATTCATTGCTGACATATCTTTATAGGCTGAGGATGATGATGAGGACGACGAGTAGATTCACATTGCATTATGGGCCGGGTAAAGGGGTTTGCAGCATCGGGCTTGCATGGCGTTTTCACAATGAATTAAAAGCCACATTGTACTTCTGTCCATACCCAATAAGATCTTCAGTGAACCTCGCCTCAAAGAGAGTGGATTTTTTACGAGTTTAGGAGTGACCAAATTGTGAGCCTTGAGTGTCGAATATGAAGCTTGGAATATAGGAAAGCTGATCCTCCGGCAACGATGTGTGAAGGAAGACTTAAACACCGCAGGATCTCTTGTACTTTCCAAGCCATTACGGTCGAGGAGTTTCCGAAGTTGGATGTCTTGCTCAGATACAATATCTGTATGACTTGGCTGATGGAAGCACCTCAAATTCTGCCACCCCAGGAAGGAATGAAAGTTAGACTGTATTATTGACTTGAAGAAGTTGATAAAGCAGCTTCATAAGAACTCTTCCTTGACTCGATTTATTCCTCTATGTTCAGCATTATCACTTTCATTGTTTTCTTCCCATCCCGAACAGTACAAGGAAGCAACTGGCCTAGCCGGCATCACCTCATAACGATCCCACCCGGACGACTCGTGGAACACAACTCTCGTGCCTGCAAGCCCTTGTTTCAACGATCAGCAATCAAGCATGATAAAGCAAGCAGCGATGAAATCGAGCAATCAGAGCTCTACACTCTTCCACTCGAGCTTCGAAGAAGCAATTATAAGCTCATCCATTGTGGGATCGATAGGCTGCCAGCCAGACTTGAATGAGGGGTCGACACGGTGCAGGTGCCACAGCGCCGTAGGTATGACTTGCCTATTCACAGCCCGTTTTTCATGACTTGAGCTTTCTGCCTGGAGAATAGTTTCGAGAGCCACTGTTCACTTTCCGAGCCTTGAAGCTTAATTCTTCAACGAGGCTATCCTCTCTCTGCCTTTCCCTTTTTACACCTCAAGCTTGCAACCTTCAATTTCTCAACTTTTCAAGCCTTCTTCTCTTCCTCACATCTCCCGCCTCATACCTTACAATACACAGCACACCTGTAGGTCTTCTTCACTTCCTCACATCTCCTTCCTCACACCTCAAATTACACAGCACGCGTCTACGTGTCTTCACTCCTCATCCTCCCACTACCCATATCCTCTCTCAGAAATCAGTTCTCCACCTTGCACATTCTGTTGAAGGGATTCCTCTTCGTACTTTCCGATTGACCTCGACGCTACGTAATCTACGTAACTAAGGTTTGAGTCTTACCATAAGAACGCTCTTGACTCTGAGAGCTCGAGTGTTTTGGCAAGCCAATCTCAAGTTCGTACTTCTTTCTATTTCATTACTTACGCGTCTTGACCTCTAGCTAATATATGTAGGCTCCAAGGCTCTAGTTCACCTTTTACGCCGTCATCAACTTTCCAAGTCTGTAATTATCTGTGGAGACAAAAAACCGTCTTTCACTAAAACGCTGCAACCTTCAGAGCACCGTGCATCATATTTCATCTTTCAAAGCCGAGGTATGTCACCGTAACTATGTTTTGTTGCTTCTAAACTTTATTGCTAACTTGATGGCCAGCTTCAAAATGGCCTCTCCATCTGCTCAGAGAATCCGAGGCCGTCCAAGAAAGCATCTCAAAAATAAAGCCGCTAAGCAGAATCTTCATGCCCTCAAAGGTGGCAAAGAAAATCGTCACAACCAGCCGTCAGTTCGCCAGCGAGGGCGAGACATGAAGAATGAATTTGATACCGAATTCAAACAGCTGATTGCGTCTACTGTTTATGTCATGTCTGCCGGGAATCAAAAATTCTTCGAAGAATGGCTAACATCGTACGGTGAAGATGACGCGGAATCACTCCTCACCCTCGAACACAATTGTACAAATATCGCCAAGATTTTGAGAGCGCGTCGACCAAGTGAAAGGGCGAACATCACCCCTGAACTACTACAGTCTCTGAACAAGTACTTCGTGTATCGCACTGGGCCAAGAAACATTCAGCTACTAAAGCCGGTGGATGTCTTCGATACCCAGAGGGAGTTGACGAAGAAGACACTCGGATTTGTTCGTGATCATGGCGATGATTGGCCAATGATGTACGCATTGAGTGGTATCAAGTCGTGTGGTAATGACCCGAAGATGCTCGACAATGTTCTATGGAGCAAACTCAGTTTGGACTACGGCAATAAGAATAACGTCGAGTCTCGGTGCAACGGGTGGGAGATCCACCAAGGGTCTGAAAAGGGCATGCAATTCGCTGGCCATGCCGAACGCAAACTCATGCTTTGGTATGCCTGCGACATGCTAGAACGCTTTGTTAAAAAGGGCGATCCTCCTCACAAGCAGCTGAAGATGCTACATGAGCTGAATGGCCGGGTTGGCGCCGGGAACCCAGTCCATGTTGAGGTTGTCCTAAATAGACTGCCTTGCCAGAACTGTTTGCAATTCCGTGATATGCTTCAGCAGGTTATTTTCGGGCTTAAGTTTCATTTTATCTTGATCCCAACGTTGGGGAGAGTCAAACTCCAGAAAATATGGAACCAGCATTCATTTCCTCTGATATCAGACGAAGTACTACAAGCGTCTGAAGATTCTGATTCTGATAATGAGTCTCCTCGACCCAAAGAAATTTCTTCGGAGCGCTTAATATCTTCAAAGACTGCATCAAGATGTCAAGTTGTTATTCCTGCTACTCCAAGAACCCAATTACGCGATCATAGAGTGTCAGCACCGCTGAGAGGTGCACCACACCCCAATAGCGATGTCGCTCCAGCTACACCTCAAAAGAAGCATGTCGAGTATATTGACTTGACAGTTTCAAAGAGGACTATCTCATCCAAGAGTGGAACTGAAGCTCACAAGGACAGACAGCCAAGTCTGGTGAGGGAGACCATCACCACTCTGGCAACGACTTCCAAGAAAACAGTAAGACGCCAATTGAAGGAGTTTATGTTCAAAGACCCATCAACGAGTGCAAAGCACACATACTTCAAGTCTGAAAGCGAATCGGATTACGAACAGACGCAAGTGAAGGCATCAAAGTCCAGAAATCAAATATTCCAGCCATACACACCCCCATCTTCCACCCGAACTGCACCTACAGTATTCGATGCCAATCCTTTCTCGCTGGAGCTTCAAGCTGAGCAACTCAAGAACAAAAAGCGAAGACAGGAGCTTGAAACCCAGGCTTCTCCATCTGTATCAAGAAAACAAAAGAAGAGCAGACACAGCTGAAGAGGAGTGAGAGATGGCAGGTGGAAAAGAAGAGAACCGATGCTGTACAGACTTTTGTAGGAGTTGATTTTTTCAACAGTGCAAGTTCTTATGCCATTATTGTGTTTATCGAGAATTCAATCGGGTTTCAGATTACTACTGAAGGTAATGGATATGGCAATGGCGCTGTACGGCATGGATGAAATAGGCAGGACTTTATGATTGTTGCATGGTGTGTTTCATGTTTGTATTTTTACTGTACTTCAGAGGTAATGGAGTTTTAACGGGCAAGGAAGAATCGGTGTCGGCGGAGAATCAGCCTTTAACACGAGTATTTCACCATACCGATGGTAGCGAGTAGCTACAAATGAATTTGGTGTGCTCCAATTCCCGTTAACAGCGATTTCGAATTTATTACTGCCTGCTCAATGAAGATTGTGTACTTTGAAAGCTCTGGGAGTTGGGAAAAAGTTGATTGGCTAATTATGCGCGGAACTCAAGCGTAAATAGAAGTTCTCGCCTTAAAAATGTATACTGGCGCTTAGAGAACACGCGCAAGTGGCTGGCAAACTGCTGGGATTTAGCGCGAGAGATTCTGTTAGATGTAAATGCCAACACCTCGAGCATAAATATCCTCCAATCGCTGCTCATTTAAGAAGCAAAGGGGGCTTTCACATGTTTCTCGTTTTCAAGAATGGCATCAACCGTTCCTGATGTCTCGTTAGTTGGTCTCCAACGCTTCAATTTGTTCACCAGTCTTCCCCCAGAGCTTCGCCTCATCATATGGCGACTAAGTCTTTCACCACGAATCGTTGAAATCCTCTCGTCTGAGTACTGTACCGTTGGTTTCTATTCGCAAGCTGTACTTCCACCTGTGCTGCAGGCATGCCAGGAATCAAGAAATGCAGTCAAGACACTATATCCCTGCTGCTTCGGATCCTACCTACAACCTGAGAGGGTGCGGTTTAATTTCGATCTTGATATGCTCTATTTGGATATCAGCCAAGAAGAGGAGGGTCTCCATCGATTGTTTGGAGTCTTGAAGGAATCGGAAATGACTCGTCTAAAGTATGTCGCTATTAGCGAAGAGTACCTCGAGGAGTGGTCACACGATCTTCACAGGACGATGGCAGGTCTAAAGAGTGCTTTGAAGACCATGACAAGTCTGAAAGAGCTGATAATTGTTCATGATGTTCCATCTGGAGAGCGGAACTCCTTTTTGTCGTCGAGGGAGCAGATAAAGTTCTATGCTGAACATGAAGTAGGCGAAGCTGAGGAGGGCTGGGCGCCCGAAATCGAGGAACTTCCTGATATTCGCCAGGAGTTGTCGAGTTGGAAGCTGTCGAGTAATGTAAGGATAACAGCCGTATATGGACGACGGCCTCCGAGATGATACGCATGCAAATTCAAGCAATGATAATGGCGCAAGAGACACAACTGAGAACGGAACTAGAGGCGAAATCTTCGGAAGCCTGGGAAGGTTATCACTTGGTTTGAAGGAACTGTTTTTACGACTTTTAGATCGTCGTTGGGCTGAGCGAGTAAATGAAGACAAGACTTGCTTGTATTATACTCGCGTGCAAGGATTTTTTATGGGAAGAAAATTTTTGGGAGCATCATAATTTTTGTGACGACTATGACTACATGACATACTCCAACAATATGTTAAATATAAATCTTGCAACAAAGAACATAGCGGGAACTAGAACCACACCAGGCAAGCCAAGGAGGCCTGTCACGTGACGTATCCCACCTCCACATCAGACTGCTGACTATCCCCGGACCAGCAAAGGCCACTAGATAAACCACCAAGGTCTCATCTCATCTCGTCTCATCCCCAGACGACTCCGCCCCCTTTGAAGAGTCATCGTCGTCGCGGGGGAGATTAGCAGCGGCACGAAGTAGAATCTGTCCAGAAGGCTCGACTCATCTCATCTCGTATCAACAACAAGCCAGCGTGTCCGCTCTCTGCAGCAGCATAAGAACGGCGCGTTCCTCAGGCCAAGCATGATCCCCTCGTGCTCGCATAGCAAGGGGATCGAGGGCTCTCCAATATGAGCAAACACCACATCGTCGTCTTCTCCGGCGGCAGCGCTGCGAACAATCTGGTCGATGTCTTTGGCAAGGTTGCCGAGGATAAGGGCTGCTCGTTGAGCTAGTGAGTCTGGGATTTGGTGGGGAGGTGGAGAAGTGCGAAGCTAATGGCATGCAGTATTATCCCCATCAGTGATAATGGTGGAAGTACGAGTGAACTCATTCGAGTTTTTGGAGGTCCCGGGATTGGTGATGTCAGGAGTAGGTTAACTTTACATTGTGTCTTCCTGCGGCCCCCTCTCAGCCCCTATACTCAAGCGAAGTCGACCCATGTTTGTTTTGTCTCATCCTCCTTCTAATCAACTTACATCCACCAGGTCGCCTTGTCCGTCTGATTCCTTCCTCCCCTTCCCTTCCGGAAACAATCGCCATTAAATCCTTCTTCAACTATCGACTCTCCCCCTCTCCTACACACGCCCGCATTGAGTGGCTCGACATTGTCGAAGCCCGGCATCCCCTATGGACGGACATCACATCCCCAAAGCGTGAGCTCATCCGATCCTTCCTCACCACCATCAACCTGGAGATCGTCAAGCGCCTCCGTCCAACCTCAGCCTTCAACTTTCAGTCTGCTTCGGTGGGAAACCTTTTCTTAACCGGTGCTAGACTCTTCACTGGCAGTTTTGAAAGCGCCATCTATCTCCTTGGCTCTATCACCGGCGTGCCAAATAACGTGAGTGTGATACCGGCCATCAACAGTAACTTCTCGCATCACATCTCCGCAGCCCTGCAAGACGGAACCGTCATCACCGGCCAAAACTCCATCTCGCATCCCTCAGCACCGTCAGCGCCTCCTCCCGTGCCCGCAATCAGCACAGCTGGGACCCCCTTGCCTTACGAATCCGAGCAGGAGCTCGAGCTCATCTCGCCCACGCTGCGTACGTCCTTGGAACTGTACTCGCATGATGTGATTGAAGACGCCAACCTCCCTGGCTCGCTACCCACGCTAAGAAAGCAATACATCTCCTTCGCCAAGACGCACACCGAGGACCTACCTTCGCGCATCGAGAGGATCTGGTACATCAACCCGTATGGGCAGGAGATCCGGCCGAAGCCGAACTCCCAAGTGCTGGAGAGCATCGAGGATGCAAGCGCAGTGGTGTACTCCATTGGAAGCTTGTACACCTCCATCATCCCATGCCTGGTGTTGCGGGATGTAGGCTCCAAGATCGCCAGCGCGGCCGTCAGGTACAAGATTCTCATCCTGAATGGCTCCCTAGACCGCGAGACCAAGGCAGCGGGTGGAGTGGAGTTCACAGCCAAGGACTTCATTGCCGCCATCGCAGACGCGTGTGCCTCCTCACGTTTCTCGTCTTCGTCTGCGTCCACAGTTGCAGGGACGAAGATCACTGCAGACGAGAGCACGTATAGCCAGTACGTGACCCATCTTATTCATCTGCAGGGTGCAGGTACTCCGAGGGTGCAGAAGGAAGAGTTGGCGAGACTGGGCATCGAGTGTGTCAAGTTGTATGGTCGGAAGAATGAAGGTGGTGATGGGGGCATGCTCTATGATGGTACGGCGTTGGGGCAGGCGCTGGAAGCTATCATTGGTGGTGGGAAGAAGACCATTGGCGCGATGAGCAGAAGGAACACTTTGGGGATTCCGGTTATTGGGAGTGTGAGCTAGATGTAGGGAAAGTGGTTGCAATAAGGCACTTGTACACTGGACCGAACTCAACGATAGACGCTTGTTTTTGCTTTCGTAGCAAAATCCAATACTTCAATTCGTGATTGTCGCCACCTATATTTCTTGAGCAAAGAGCCAGATTCGGTTGTCTAGCCACGCTGCGAAGTTCTTGTTACTTCTCATAGTGCAAAGCATCTATGCTATAATCATACATGGTATCATGCTAACCTCCGAAGCGCAACTCCAATACGCCAAAACCCCCTCATGCCCCGCAATGCTCCTAATATTCCCTTTGAAAAATAAATGCTGAAGTCCATGTCCATCAAACTCTGACCGGCTGCTTTCCTTTCTTGTTGGCCGTCATGAGCTTCATCTCCAAAGCAAAAGTCCCATTTTTAGGTTGCCTTCCGTTCACAGGTTTGGTAACGATGGCTGTCCTGCAAACTGGACAACACTTCTTGTCGCCAGCGTGGAGGGCAGAATGCAGACACTCGGAGCAAAACAGATGACCTGGAACTTGTTAAAATTTTTCCCGAAGAATAACATAGGAAGCACTTACCACAGTGTGTGACGGTCAGATCAGTCGGGTTATCCATGCAGATGATGCACTGAAAGTCCGCCAGCCTAATAGGCTTGTCTGCCTCTGCTTGATTTTGGGCCTTGATCAAATCCTCTTGTTCTTTTGCTTTCCGAGTCTCCTCTCTAGCCTGAAAATCCTGGTATTGCTCATCGGTTTCCACGCCTGACAGATCCACGAGCGGAACGTTGTTAAGGTCTTCCTTCTTCGCAGATGCCGAACGCGAGCTGCGAACTCTCGTGGCATCTGAAGTCCCCTCGCCTGAGTCTCTCTTTCGCTTTTTCGTAACAGGCTCCATTTCGCGCCGGCTCTGAACCGGGGAAGATGTGAGGTCAACGACAGACGAAGACCGTGTTGCGACGTTGCGACGTGGGGGCATTCTCGCGGGGGATGGGGTAAGTTCGAGATAATCGTCAAAGGAATCTGGGGAATCCGATGCAGCAACCCGATATGGCGAAATGTTCGAGCGACTTGCTTGTTGATTTGAGGGAGGTGGCGGATCGCGTATCGAAGATGTTGCAGGTTGTTCGTGCGGAAACGAGTCGTGTGAAGGTATTCGAAGTAGGGCGTCAAAGAATGGAGCTTCGTCAAAGGCAGGGAGCGCAGCGTTGTTGTTCCGACTTTGATTGATGGGCGGCAGTATCAAAGAGTCGTCTTGATCTTGAAAGACGAAGTCATCGAAACCGCCGTTCCAAGGCTCGTACTCATCCTCCTCCTGGTCTAGGTGGAAGAGGAGGTCTAAGGCATCTGCATTTCTTGCCTCCCGGGGCGAATCGGCATACTGGGGGGAATATGGGCTGGCCATGGTAGCCGAGCGTGACAGTGGATTGTGCAATGTATATGGCAGAAGACGGGGCAGTGAACGAAGACATATACAGCTCACAGGCGCAGATGCATGGCAGAGAACTCCATGGAGGCGTCAGTTGGTCATCTCACCGTCATGGTGGAGGACGGCGGGCGTTGGAGTTTGCGGCGATGGTGTGCCCTCAACTCAATTTGGGACGGAAATAGGGCCGGTCTTGGCCTGTTGCGGGCATCAAAGTGAACACACGCAGGAGATCAATCACCTGCGAGTGCGGCCGCATCTAATCGATAACGATGAGCAGCAAAGCGGCGGCGGCAGTCATCCATTATCCGTCATCCACTCATTATCCACCCATCATCCACACAGGGGCCAAAGCGCGCCGCCCAGTGACTCGGAATTTCTGAGTGGCTGTTCGACCATCTTCACCACGCTCAGGAGAAGAGAGCTCTGCACACCACGCAGACACCACCGCCACCTGGATAATGCACTGAGAAACTCGAGTGACTGGTAGTATGCTGCTTTCATTACGCGCTGGGCCTTCGAGCAGACCATGCGCGAGCTTTGTTAAGCTTGCACGACATCGGGCGCATCGTCGTCCAGAGTGTGCAAGAGTCGGATTGCAATGGAGATCTTACGCGACTCACCCTGCAGAGCCAGGAGCAGATGTTGCTGCAACTGCAGCTGCAGAATCCCTCTCAAGTAAGACATATCCTTCTCCTTTTCCTGACTGCAAACTAAATCTTCCCAGAACCTTCACGGGCAAGATACAATGAAATAGGGGTTCAGCAATTGAGCAGCCATGTCTTCTCTCAGATCTTCCCAGATAACGTCGCCCCGGTGCCACAGGAGCTGGTGGATCTCTCGAGGGATCATCTGAGGCGACATGATCTACTTGGAAAGAATACCGACAATCTCGAACCCATTTCTTTCGATCTCCCGGAGCTCCAAGGCAGCACGTTAGATGAACACTTTTATAAGCTTGGGATGGATGCTGCCGAGCCATATTTGTCCAAAGCGAAACAATTTACGAGATCCAATCCTCCACCGAAGCCACGGAAATGGGTTCGGAGGAGTGGATGGACAAAATACTACCCAGATGGAAGAACGGAACAAGTGGATGCGCCGCAGGAAGATATGCTATGTTTTGATACGGAAGTCATGTGGAAAGAGAGCTCTTTTGCTGTGATGGCTTGTGCCGTGAGTCCCACGAATTGGTATGCCTGGTTATCACCTTGGCTGCTTGGAGAATCGGAAAATGACCGCCACCTAATACCTCTGGGAGATCCCACACAGCCTCGGATAATCGTGGGACACAATGTTGGATATGACAGGGCGAGGATTGCCGAGGAGTACGATATAAAACAGTCAAAGAACAGCTTCCTGGATACCATGTCGTTACATGTGGCTGTTAATGGGATGTGTTCTCGACAAAGACCAACGTGGATGAAACACAGAAAGAACCGAGAATTGAGAGACAAAATTGCGGGGGAGACAGATAATGCCGAACTCGCAACTTTGCTTGGTGATAAATCTTTGACGGAAGAGGAAGAGGAGCTATGGATCGGGAGGAGCTCTGTCAACTCCTTGCGGGATGTGGCAAAATTTCATCTGAATGTGTCAATCGACAAGGCACAACGGGACCAGTTTGGCGAATCCGACAGGGCGGGCATTCGAGAGAAGCTGGATGAGCTACTGGATTACTGTGCTGCAGATGTGGATGTTACCCATCGAGTCTACAAGCTGGTGTTCAATAACTTCTTGGAGACATGTCCACATCCCGTGAGCTTTGCGGCCCTACGACATTTGTCTTCTGTCATTCTGCCTGTGGACAAATCTTGGGAAGCTTACATTGCCAATGCCGAAGCCACATACCACAAGTTATCCGATGCAGTTCAAGAACGACTTATTGGGCTGACCGAGAAAGCATTGGAGATCAAAGCGGACCCGGAAAAATATAGCAACGATCCTTGGCTGCGGCAACTAGACTGGTCGGGTCAGGAGGTCAAGATGGTCAAGGGCAAGAAGAAGAATGATCCTCCTCGGCCAGCCGCGAGGCAAAAGATGCCTGGAATGCCAATGTGGTATAAAGATCTATTTCCGAAGAAAGATGGTCCGATTGGACTCTCGGTCCGCACGCGTGTCGCTCCATTACTGTTGCGCTTGTCATGGGATGGTTATCCTCTCGTCTGGTCTGACAAGTATGGATGGACATTCAGAGTACCAATTGCTGATGCACACACCCTTAAAGACAAGCAAATGCAAGAATGCACTGCTTTCGAAGAGAAAGACATCGAACTTCGAGACGACAGAGCAGGTGTCTACTTCAAATTACCACATAAAGATGGCCCAACAGCAAGATGCGCAAATCCTCTGGCTAAGAGCTATTTACCATACTTCGAAAATGGAATTCTTACTTCTGAATACTCCTATGCCAAGGAGGCCTTGGAGATGAATGCCTCTTGCTCCTATTGGATTAGTGCTAGGGATCGAATAATGTCTCAAATGGTTGTTTACGAAAATGATGGTGCGAAGGGTCCTGAAAACTCCACCTCAACAACTGAAACTGGTTATATCTTACCTCAAGTTATTCCGATGGGAACAGTGACCAGAAGAGCTGTCGAGAATACATGGCTCACCGCAAGCAACGCCAAAAAGAACCGTGTAGGCTCCGAACTCAAATCGATGGTCAGAGCCCCACCTGGCTACTGCTTTGTCGGAGCTGATGTCGATTCCGAAGAGCTTTGGATTGCTAGTCTTGTTGGTGATGCACAATTTAAGCTCCACGGAGGCAATGCTGTTGGATTCATGACACTTGAAGGAACAAAGGCGGCTGGTACCGATTTACATTCTCGGACAGCGTCTATTCTAGGCATCACCAGGAACGACGCTAAAGTTTTCAATTATGGACGTATTTACGGTGCAGGTCTCAAGTTTGCCTCGACCCTGCTCAGACAGTTCAACCCCGGGCTATCCGAACTTGAAACAACCAAGACAGCCTCCAACTTGTACAAAGCGACAAAGGGTTCCAAAACAAATCGAAAATCCCTGCACAAGCGACCATTTTGGCGAGGCGGTACGGAGAGCTTTGTCTTCAACAAGCTGGAAGAATTCGCTGAGCAGGAACGGCCTCGTACGCCAGTTCTTGGAGCTGGTATTACAGAGGCTCTGATGAGTCGCTTTGTTAGTCAAGGAGGTTTTATGACGTCGAGGATCAATTGGGCGATCCAGTCCTCTGGTGTCGATTACTTACACTTGATTATCATCGCGATGGACTATCTTATTCGACGTTTTAACATCGATGCTCGATTAGCAATCACCGTTCACGATGAAATTCGTTACGTAGTCCGCGAGGAAGACAAATATAGAGCTGCGATGGCTCTCCAAGTGTCTAATGTCTGGACCAGGGCAATGTTCTCTCAACAAATGGGTATCAATGACTTGCCACAAGCGTGCGCCTACTTCTCAGCAGTTGATATTGATCATGTGCTTCGCAAAGAAGTCGACATGGACTGCATCACCCCTTCGCATCATGAGAAGATTCCCCATGGTGAGTCGGTTGATATCACGACTCTTCTCGCCAATCCTTTGTCTCGACTCGATCCTTCTATTGTCCCGATCAATCCACCAGATCTCTCTGGTATTGCGTACACCCCACGTGTCCCCGTAATGGAGACTCTTGCAAATTCCGATATTTCCTTCCTGAGGGCTCAAATCACCGCAGACGACAAAGAATTACGCGAGATCCTCAAAGAACAGCGCAGAATTGCAGAAGCCGATGCTCCGCCATCGCCAAAGAAAATCACCAAAGTCAGGAAAATTATGCCATATGGAGCTCATCCTTCTCTTCATCCTGAGCCATTGGTGGTTTCTGACCTCCTTGGCAACAACAACTTTCAAAACGGGTACAATCATAGCAAGCAAAAGAGCTGGGGATGGGAGAAGCAATCTACTACCGCCAGAGCGCGGTGGTAAGCACACTTACTCAACTGTATCACTTTCTTTTGTACAAATGTTTACATAATGTTTTTGAGACGATATGACGGCCGGTTCTGATTACGCCTCCTTTGTAAGATGAGGATAGCACGATTCTTGTATCCTGGTTAGGGTTGCTGGGATTGATTGATACCGCAAAATGGGAGCGTGGTTGGGCATGTTTGCAAAGGCGCAGGAGGTTGTATCTGTTGTAAAATCTATGTCATGGTCATAAATAGTGTCTGATAACCAAGAATCGAGAAGAGAGTGTATCAAAAGTTCCACCTCTATTGTTCAATATTTTTGCTATGTACTGGATGTGGTTATATGGGTTTCCCGATAGGCTTGATAAACATGCGCCTGACGCGGGAAAGTAACGGCGAACGACGGTCCCCGCAGCGGAAAGACGAACCTGCATGTGGTTCAAGGGAATCACAATCAAGGTTTCCCGCAATCTTTCCGAGTCCTTCGGATTCAGAAAGCTCAATCTTTCATCCAAGCTACCAGCTGTCTTCTTAGAGCTTCCAAGTTGGCAAAACACCTGTCAGTCAACTTACCATAAATTACTCCGTCCCCCAGATAGTTCTGGTTATCTATCTACTCTTCACTTCTCACTTTGATCTTCCAAGCACTCAGGTTTACTACTAGTAATGCCTTCTCAAGTCCTTAACCCCACGGCTGCAGAAGGAGTTATGTACACCGATGTGGATGAATCCGCCATGCTCCAAGCTGGAAAAGAAAGTCTAATTCGATATGGAGGCAACTTCTCCTCACACATCATCGTCGGTGCCAAGGGCATTTATATCTACACTGCCGATGGACGCAAAATCCTCGACTTCACGTCTGGGCAGATGTCTTGCCTCATCGGTCATGGACATCCCGAGATTGTCGAAACCATCACCAAACATGCAGCTGGGCTGGACCATTTATTCAGTGGCATGCTCAGCCCTCCAGTCGTCCAACTCGCTGAGAAACTGACTGGTCTGCTTCCGGAGGGCTTGGATCGAGCTATGTTCTTGAGCACCGGGGCGGAGAGTAACGAGGCTGCTATCAAGATGGCTAAACTTTACACTAGAAAGTATGAGATTGTTGGCCTGAGTGTGGGCTGGCATGGTATGACTAGTGGAGCTACATCTGCAACATTTCATTCTGGAAGGAGTGGATATGGGCCAATTGTAAATATTAAGACTCAAATTTATTCATCAATACTAATTCTTCATAGGTTCCCGGAAGTCACATGCTTCCTGCCCCCAATGCATACCGCTCAATCTTCCGAAACGCAGACGGCTCCTATGATTGGGAAACCGAGCTCAATTATGGCTGGAGTCTGGTCGATCAGGCTTCAAATGGCTCACTAGCTGCGGTTATCATCGAGCCTATCCTCAGCTCCGGAGGCATGCATGTTTTGCCAAAAGGATACCTTCGGGCAATGAAGACGCATTGTGAGAAGCGCGGCATGCTACTGATTGTCGACGAAGCTCAGACTGGTGTTGGCCGCTGTGGTTCCATGTTCGCGATTGAGCATGACGAGGTCACGCCGGATATCATCACTCTGAGCAAGACTCTTGGAAACGGCCTTCCCCTTGCGGCTGTTGTGACTTCAAAGAAGATTGAAGAGACATGTTTTGACCGGGGTTATCTCTTCTACACTACTCACGTCAACGATCCGTTGCCAGCTGCAGTTGGGCTGAAGGTGCTTGATATCGTGGTTCGGGATGGATTGGTAGAGCGCTCCCGTGTTGCGGGTTTAAAACTCAAGGGGGGCTTGGAAAGACTACAAAAAGGATATGGATGCATTGGGGATGTACGAGGAAGGGGTCTCATGTGTGGAGTTGAGATTGTTGGAGATCGTGAAACCAAGGCACCGTCTGTGGAGCTTGGAGATGCACTTGCGAAGAAGGTGATGGACTTGGGCTTATCGGCAAACTTGTCGACTATGAAGTCCTTTGGGGTGTATTCAGGATTGCACCGCCTATAACAATCTCAGACAAGGAGCTGGAGGCAGGACTTGCGATTTTCGAGGAGGCATTGAGAACCACTCCTGGTACCATGCCTCTGTGATGATGGAAAATCCTCAAACTACGTGTTTCTCCAGTGTCGAAGGCAAAGGGGCGGGTGTTGCAGTTTAGGTGCATTCATAGGTTTAAGTAAAGGACTTCCTTGCTTCGTGGCTAGCGATAACTCATTCTTACACGCCGGCTTCATGAATGTCTATTCGCCCAGCGAACCGAGATATTCAAGTCTGAGGAAGCTGATGAGAATATGGTTGGATACAGATAAGCTTATTGAGTTTCCCGTTGGAAGTTTTCCGCAAAAGCGGGGTGACGGAAAACTTTCCCGAAGCAGGTTGACCTAGTCTTTAAGTTTTCCGTTAAAGACGTCGCATAGTTTCAATGCACAGATATTTCATGGATATTTCCCCAGAAGTTTACCGCAGTAACATCTCTCGGGTCCTCCAGCATGTCTCTTCCCGTCCCTGATACTACTCATAGTGATGAAGTACGAAAATCTCCGGCCAAGACGTCAGACAAAGGAGGACGTCCATACCGCTCTCACAAGATACCAGCTTGTGACCGATGCAGAAAACGCAAGTTACGCTGCGCTGTAGATGTGTCTGACCAATCCTGCTCCTCATGTCGTGCCTCGGGTACTTCATGTATTTATTCTCGGAAGGAAGCAAAGCCAAGCTCCTCAGGTGGACCGAATAAAAGACAATCTCACGTCGATCTCACGATATCGAGTCAAGCCGCTACATCTCCGTCAGATAAACGGCGCCGCATAGATAGCGACAATCGCTCTACACACACAAGTCAAGATACTTCCAGTGCAGATACACCAAGAACCTTTACAAGCCCACCTCAGGTGCGCAGGAATGATATACCGGAAGTACTTCCAGCTTCTGGAGGTTCCGGGAGCAAATCTACGCTCATTGTTGGTCCTGTGATGGCCGAAGATGTCCAATTGATCCAGGATTTTATGTCTTCTCAAGGCCGTCTTCACCATTCACCTCACGAACAACTTTACAATTCAGTGTCAGATAATCCAAAAGATCCCGTTCTCTATCTTACGGTCCCGAGGAGAAGACTGGGTTTGGCTACGAGTTATCGGCCTGGAGAGAAGCAACGTGAGATACTCGAGCAGATACTAGGACCCTTCGTTGATGAAGTTATTGCCCTGTCAGTATTGATCAACCCAAACAGGCGCTTATAATTAACACAGTTGGTGCAAGATACTTCCAGCACATCCACCCCTCATTCCCAGTCCTGGATGAAGAGCACTTCCTTCGCCTCTACAAGACCGGCAACAAGAGTCTCTCGGCAGCCTTGGTGTGCGATCTCATTGCTTCATCTCTTGTGTTCTGGCACCACTCCAAGAAACTTCGCCTACACCCTTGTCCAGACCTGCGATATGTCTGGAACCTGGCAGTGGAAGCGCTTCAAGAAGAGTTTCTTGCTCCAGGCATGTCGACTGTGCATGCCGCTTTGCTCGATCTGAACGGAAGGCCAACGACAACTATCACTGGTAATACGATTAATAGTGGCAGGACGGTTGGCCTTGCACATATCTTAGGTCTTAACCGTGATCCATGGACTTGGAAGGTCTCGGATTCGGAAAAGAATACGCGTGTTAGGTTGTGGTGGGGTGTTTTGATACATGATAGATGTATGTGATTTTATTTCTTTGTCCAAAGCATGGCTTTTCTTGCCCTCCCTGAACTATCTGTAACCTGCAAGATCTGCAGTTTAGCTGACCTTATGCTAGGGTAAGCCTCAAAAGATAAATCCGTATCAAGTACGATTTAGCATTGCCAGTCCTAACTCCCGTCTTCGATAACAGGTCAAGCTTCGCCCATGGAGTCCCAACATATATCACAAAAACCCAATACGAAGTCCCCGTCCCTAGTGTATCCATTCTGATGACGGCAGGACTTGATACAGCGAATCGAGTTGATACCGCAAAGTGCTTCATCGCACTCTGTACACTCACCGAGATACTAGGCGACATTTTGCCACTTGTATATGAACGGCGGCAAAGAACTGGAGCAGACATCACGAAAACCTTGCGACGACTCCAGACAGATCTAGACAACTGGGAAGATTCGTGGCCAGCTGTGTCGACTTTTCGAAGCCCTGAGGGCGAAGAGCTGGTTTCGGGATCTAGTAGCCTCATGGTAGGGTTTCTGGCTGCAAAGATGCTCATCTGTCGGATTGCATTCAGAGTGAGTGTTCACCTACAGTTAAGAAAGCGTTTGACGTGAAGTAATAGAACGCTACCCATACAGCAGAGGCAGGCTCAATTGAAGTACAGCAGTACTCTCAAGTCATGCTTCGGGAATCTGCTCGTACCATGACAAATTTCCTGTGTACGTTGAAGCCACGCCATCTTGGTGAGTTTTGGTCTCCTTATACAGCCTACCATATAACTTCTGCAACCATCATACTCTTGCGTTGTACGATCGAAACGAAAGACCCACTGGTATCCGAGAGTTGCACTGCATCTTTGCTCAACCTGGTTGCGTGGCTTCGGAATGCAAAGACGGAGCATCATTGGGACCTGGGCGATATCTGCCTTGCACAATGTGAAAGTCCTATTCTGCAAATATGTGGCGAACAGGCCAGGAATGTAGCTTCTTCTGCCTGTAATATTGAGCCAGCTGGAACTGGAAGTCGAGCCTATGATAGCGACTTAAATATTGACACGGCTGTTCCGGCTATGTTTGACTTCAATACGTACACTGGAGGTATGCATTCCGGGCCTTCGGTGATGGATACACAGCACGATGTCAATGGATTCGAATATCCTTGGGCAGATTTATGGGACTCGTTCTAAGTCGAATCGTTTAAACCACTTGAACTATAGAAAATAGAAGTCTTAGGGCCTGCTACAGAATCAGAGATGCACTTGCACTTTTCTGATAATCATTACAGTGGGAAAATAGAGCCATTGTAAAAGCTATATATTTCACGAGACAAAAATCAGGCTGTTCAGATGATCAGCCTCGCGAGAGGAAGCTGGTCCGAACCTCAAAAAAAGTTCCAATCTTCAGCCTCACCATCGTCTTCACAACCACCATCACATTCACAATCCATCAATATGGGCTGGCTCTGGTCCTCAAGCGCTCCTCCAGCTTCATCAGCTGCAGCACAAGAGAAAAGCGCATCAATTGCCCCTCTATCAACCCCCGAGGCCCCAGCTGCAACACCGCAAAGCGCCGCATCCTCAACCCCGAAGCCCCTCTCCCGCGATGAGCTCGCAGAGCAAGAACTGCAATCCTTTCTCAATGAAATAAACGCCGATGCCAAACCAAGCAGCACGAAGTACAACCGGGTGCCGCGCGCTGTGCCCTCCTCCAACAGCAAATCCGCAACCCCGAGCGCCGCTCTCCGCAGTCTCCAACCTACTTCCTCCACAGACAACAATAGCAACAGCGACGAACCTCTAGCGGAGCAGCTGCTACCGACCACCATGTCATGCCGGACGGCATTCGACGCCGCCTTCTACTGCAACTCGTTCGGCGGGCGCTTCAACGACCTGTACCGGTACGGCAACCTGCGGTCGTGCTCAGACACATGGGGCGACTTCTGGTTCTGCATGCGCACGCGGACGTACACCTCGCCGTCCAAGGAAGAGGCTATCAAGGAACACTACAGGCAGAAGGAGAGCATGAAGTATAGCAAGGCGCTAGGCAGGGACAGTAGTGAGGATGTTTGGCGCAGTAGAGACAAGAAGATGGAGTGGGGAGAGGCGTTTGGCACTGAGTTCCAAGAGTTCGAAGGGACGGATGAGGAGTGGAGACGGGCGCAGAGGGAGTGGAGGGCGAAAGAGAGGGGTGCAATTGGAAAGGATGAGAGTGAGAGTTGAGGTAATAGATGTAATATACCAAGGCGTTCATGGGAGCGGCAAAGGACGGCGTTTAGGTCTGATTATAGTCTTGCCGAAATTTGTACGAGATGGGATATAACATGCAGCCAGATCTGTTGTATAACAGAGTTTATAGGAGGTGTGTTGCGTACAGACAAATCTCAGCTTCAGGGTTTATGCCTCAGTATTCGCCTAAGAATTTGATTGATTGCATTCTAAAGTGTCCTATAAACCCCAGGTAGATGAGTATCCAAGATACTAGAGCACGTCACACGTTAGAAGTTGTTATTGGCCATGCATGGTGAAGAAATCAAGACCTGAGGTTCCGAAGAATTTTACTACGAATACCTCCCCTCCTTCCGTATATAGAAAGCACCGTTTTCACAGCAACATAGCTAAATACAACGCTATGTGACCCGTACTTGAATCGTATCTTCGTATAAAGGCGTGAAGAAATAAAGTCCCAGCAACCATCCAGCGCCATGCATCAGAAGCCGGTCCCAAAACCCTATACCTATGCAATGCAAACGCCAAAATTCCGTAGTCCTTTGAAAGGACAGTTCCCCCCGCTGACTCCATTAATTTACAAGTCTTCTACATTCCCATCCCGTTTTGCATCCCGTTCATATTCTGATGCTGCTGAGCAGCCATCATCTGCTCTTGCCTCTGCTTTTGGTATCTCGCCTGAACTTGTTGCTGAGCAGCTTGATGGGCTCTACCTTTGAGCTGCGCATCGATCTCGGGTGGAATGCCAGCAGGATGTTGCTGTAGATAGAGCTGCTTCTGGTGCTGATATATTGTATTTGCCGCTTGCATGACATGCCGCTGAAACATCTGTTGCTGGGTCATCTGCTGACCTTGACCTTGGAGACCGGCTTGCTGTTGTTGTTGCTGTTGCTGCTGTTGGGCAGCCTGCACAGCTCTCATCTGTTGCATCTGTGCCATTTGCTGCATTTGAACATTATTCAAAGGCATATTGGCCATGCCTGGATTGTTTGCTATGAAGTTCTGATTCATGTTCTGAGGCATTGCTCCAGAACGAGCCGCTAAGGCAGCCATCTGTTGTTGTAGCTGAGCATTGTAATTTGGATGTCCTTGTTGTGCTAGCCCAAGCTGCTGTTGCTGTTGATTTCTCATTAATTGAGCTTGTAAGAGTTGCTGTTGCTGGGCATTCAACTGAACGCCATTTTGCATCATTCCACCTCCCATTCCTTGAGCAGCGGCGGCAGCAGCTGCCTGCTGTTGAGCTGCAACCTGCTGTTGGTTTCTCATCATCATTTGCATGCGCTGGTTCTGGAAAGCTTGTTGCTGAGCCGCCTGGGCGTTGTTAATTGGCATTTGTTGATGTCCCATGATTGGCATTTGAGGAGTCTGAGCGACTGAACCTTGCAATGGGCTTCCTTGGCTCATTCTTGGTGTCTGGTTCATAGGTCGATTGAGTGGTGTTGATTGAACATTAGGCGTAGGGGGCATGCGTGGCGTGCCAGCGTGACTTTGTTGACTTCTTTGTGCGCCCATAGCATGACCGGCTGGAGCACCCATCTGCTGATGATTTTGATGTACAACAGAACCTGGACGTGGAGGACTGCCACCCATACTCGATGTAGATTGCTGCATTGGAACATTGCCCATGTTGTTGACTGTGGGAGAAGAATGGCCTTGTGGTGTACCATTTCGCACAATAGGTGAGGAGGTTTGGTTTTGTGAAACTTGTTGCTGATGGAACCGCTGAGGTTGTGACGCCATACCACCGGGAGTGAGACCATTGACCTGAGGATGGGCGTGAGGGGTTTGAAGCGACCCTTGCATGCTTTGCTGGGCCTGCTGAGCCTGAGCGCGTCTCTGAGCTTCTTGTTGAGCCTGTCGCTGAGCCGCTTGTGCCTGCATTTGCTGCATGCGAAGCTTCTCTTGGTCTTTCTTCTCAGCTTCATCCCGGAGCTTGTTCCTTGCCTGGTCTTGCTGAGCCTTTCTCTCGGCTTCTTCTTTTCTGAGCTTCTCTTGCCTTTTATTCTCTTCGTGTTGCAATTTAATGGTTTCCAGTATTTGGAAGCGCTCGAACCGAGGTTCAAATGCAGCTCCACCAGCTTGCCCACTACCGTCTGCCGCATTGGAGCCGCGCTGAGCTCCCTTTGCCAAGCCAGAGAGACGCTCATCATAATAGAGCATGTACCGTTCATGCTCCGCAGCTGCTGCCTCATCAGCGGCCATTTCTGCGACCGTCCTCTTCCGAGTCTTAGGAGACGGTGGCTTTTCAGCATGCATAGGATGTGCCAGTGCCTCAAGGATGAGGGCAGATTCAGCAGCACATGTTACTGGTTCAAGAACCAGAGCAGATGTAGTTGCCAGTATTATTTGCGACTCTGCTGCATATATGTTGCTATGGTCGAGCTTGGACTTCTTGACGCGCTTGGCAGGCGGAGGCATGCTGGTCAAAGGCGTGGACGGAATGCCTGTAGTCGGTGTAGGGGTACAGTCGCTGACAAGGGGCCGTTCATATCTTGTCGTGATTCTCTCCGCCCATCAAAACCCAATCGTGTTTCTGCGGCCTTGTTTGCCAGATCGACGTAATTACTGAGTGGTGTAGGACGAAGGACTACCGAATATATTTTCTTCGTAGGAACGCCAGCTTGCTTACGTTGGCCATCGTTAGGTAGTGATGGAGCTGGCATATTCTCCTTGTCCTTTTGCTCCATGCTTTTTGACTTATCATCAACGTCGGTATCTTTGCTCTTTTTGGTTGGAGTATTTGGTTCGTATGGTACATATGGCGAGGGAGTGAGATAGGCATTATAATTATGGATTGAAAACGGGACCGATTTTCCAGGTCCTGCCTTGGCCTTACTTACTTCCGTCGAAGGAGCAAGAGACTTGTGATCATGTACCTGAACAATCATGCATCCCTCGTAGAATGGAACGTCTGGCATGAACTCAATTAGATCATGGGGAATAGTCCTTTGTCGAATATGTTCCAGGACCATTTTCATAGGTGATGTGTATGTGAAGCTTCCCTCTTGTTGGTCAAATCGGAAGTGGGTTGGATGAAGATGGATGATAAGACTGGGCGGGCTGCCTCGAAATTTCTTGAGGATATATTCATCGGATTTAACTTGATGGAAATTAGTTTTGGCCTCGTGAAGATTCTATGCACTCACCATATGGTTGTTCGGAGATAGGAGCCATTGCAGAGTCTCCAACGATGCTCGCAGATCTCAAGCCCACACTGCTATTCCTCTGACCTCGACCAAGTAACTGCGGGGGACCATCGCGCCTGATCCGATCCTTCGCAGACCGCGCGCCATTTCCAACACCATTGCTTGTGACCCCATTTGTAGGCTGTTTTGCTCCAGGAGGAAGTCTGCCAGCCGACATGGAGGGAGATGGCGATGAAGTGCTTGAATTTATGCCATTGATCCCGCTTGTTTGAATGCCCGGCGGGCGCTTGATCTTTGACTGAACAGCTGTCACCGAGGGAGCCATGACTGCTGCCCCTCGTTACAGTTGGCAATTTTTCGGACCAGAGCGACAGCCGCAACGCGCTCACTACTCTCGATGTCCCTCGAGGCGTCTTGTCCATCTATCGCAAGGAGGCAGCGCACATGAAATTGTGTTGGCGAAAAGCGCCAAGAGCTGGGGTCAGACCCGCGACGATGAAATTGGAAAATAATACACTTCGAGTCGTCCAGTTTGCGACGATGCGACGATGGAAGATGCGACGTGATGATGATGGACGTGGAGCGTCGAGTGGGGATAATCGCAGAGCCTCATTGTGGATTGAACTGCCTCAAGCGCGCCATGAACTCCAACGAGTAGCCGCACGTGACCTCCGTGAATAAACCCAAGACTCCGGGGAGTTCTCACGTTCAGCCATCTCAGACGTTTTCTCTCTTGCACAAGCACAACATATCACTATTTGGATCGCATTCACAGCTACCCATATGATATGCCCTTCTTGACTTTCGCAACACAATGGAAGTGTTCCATGGAGAACCGTTCGTCGGCCCCAGGACCTCCTGACATGACCAATGTCGAGTGACATATCTCATGCTTCTCTCCCTTTGCATGTATAGTACAATGGACTGAGAGAGTACTGATTTGTGACAATTTCAATTCATAAAGCGTTTTTCTGCTCTGTTCCTTGAGGATGCTGTCTAGCATGCGACATGTTTTTGCGTCTTTTTTACGTCTTCAGGTCAAGATGATCTTGACAAGTATAAAATTGCTCTCTACCTACTATATTTCAGGCTTTGTAGATAGGGCTACTAAATAAGTGTACTGTGTGTAACTCTAGAGCCGTTACATTGGCTGATAATATCTAATAATCAGCTCTCCCTATACATCATGGTACGTTCGTCTCAGAGAGGTATTCTAGAAGATATCTCGGCGATGTCACATTCGATGGTGGATAAAACATGATCAAGGAGGTTACCAAGGGAGGACGGTTCGGAAAACATCATCCTACCGTATAAGAGGCAGCAGATTAAATTATCTTTCCTTCCCTGAAACTAAAGCAAGATATAGCCGCACGTATCGTCGAGAATCAGCTGTTCATTTCGAGGCTCGAATTCTAGAATTTCCCCTATAAGCTCTTTTGTTTTGTGTTTATCATCCAGGTACCGGCAGAAAACATATGCCCCAACTTTCCAGACCATTGCCCTTCGCAACATTTAGGCTATCCAAACAACCGTACAGCCGGGACTCATACTCACGCCAAATGCTTGCTTCGTGCCTAAGTAGGAAACACACATCCTCATAGCGACGGATAATCTCAGACAGGATTCGCCTCCTCCTGTCAGGGAGCCTCTCATTGGAGGAACTCAGAGATGGAATCTGATGTCACCCCACACTTAATCCCTGCACTACCCATGTCTCTACCAGGACGTGGCTGAGAGTGGAAGTCAACTGCCGCCCCTAGACCCTTTTGATATGCTCGGACTGCGTACGAGGCATTGAGAAGACTGACTTGTAAGTGATCTCGGGTCGTCGGGGCTGCAAGCTTGCTTTTGTGAGCTGGTCGATCATGGGATTGAGTTTCTCCTGTTTGCAATTATGCCTCCAGTCACAATTGATGTCCAAGAGTGCTATAAAACAATGGCATTCCCGATCGTATGAGTTGTCCTGTCTCCTCACATCTGATTCCAAAATCTGCAATCATGAAGTTCATCCAAGCTCTCCTGCCTCTCGCCTTCTCCGGGCTTGCGCTCGCAACGCCCACGCAAGTGCTCGACAAGAGAGCTACCACCATCTGCGGACAGTGGGACAGCGTTGCAACTGGGTCCTACATCGTGTACCAAGATCTCTGGGGTGAATCTGCAGCCACATCCGGTGAGCCATCTCACCCCTCCCGCAGCCCCTTCCGCACACTAACAACACTCTAGGCTCACAATGCACAACCGTCACCTCGCTCTCCGGCACCACTTTGGTCTGGTCGACGAAGTGGTCGTGGGCTGGTGGATCGTCATCCGTCAAGTCCTTCGCCAACGCCGTGGTGGTGCAGTCCTCCATTAAGAAGCTCAGCGCCATCTCCACCATCCCCACCAAATGGTACTGGACGTACGGCGGCTCGTCCGTCGTCGCCGACGTTGCATATGACATGTTCTTGTCCTCGACCTCCACCGGCTCTGCGCAGTACGAGGTCATGATCTGGCTCGACGCCATCGGAGGCGCGGGACCCATCTCCAGCACCGGCAGCAGCATCGCTACCGTCACGCTTGCGAGCGTCGTCTTCAAGTTGTACAAAGGTGTCAACGGTGCCATGACCGTCTTCAGCTTCGTCGCCAGCCCCAGTGGCAGCACTGTAAGTAGCCCTATGTCCTGCAGCAGTCCACGCCCAGCAAACTGGTTACTAATTACCATTAAACAGGCCAAGAGCTTCTCCGGCGACCTGAAGACCTTCTTCACCTACCTGATTAACAACCAGGGCATGTCCTCGTCCCAATACCTGCAGAGTATCGGAGCCGGCACGGAGCCCTTCACCGGTTCGTCCTTCCCAAACTCCCCATCCCAACCACACACTGACAAGATCATAGGGTCTGCTGCCGTCTTCACCAGCACTGCTTACAGCTGTGTCGTCAACTAAGAGCTTGGACCAGAATGCCAGTCTGGTATTCAGTCTCGGGACTGCGTGTGTAGTGTGTGAGCTTGATGTGTGTACCTTCGGTTTCATGTGGATAGGTCTCACTTCCCAAACACAGCTGGGAGCGTGGAATTTGGAAGGTCAAAATTCTTGTACATACTTCTTCTTAACCAGAATCACAAATCTGTCTGTCGATAACATTGTTTGCCTGCCTGCCTACCGACCTCTCCCATCGTCTATCTCTGAGTCCTCGAATTTGTTTGACTGAGGATTGTGACAAGTCATAACTATCAGTGCGAATACCCGGAGGGAAGTGAGAAAGCAACAGCTTCCAATGCAGAACTGAACGAACTGAGCCTAACTCTCCGGCCTACCTGAGGTAGGTATGAACCTGATCACATATGCCATAGTCTTCGCTACAATTAAGCTCAGAATTAGACTTAAACTTAAAGCTCAACGCTGTGACAGCAAGGAAGAGAATTCCAATCCAGCACAACTAATCACTATCAATCAAGCCACTATCAGATCACTTCACAGTAAATTCATTATCAGATCACCTATCAATCAAATCATTAAACATTATCTACGCACGAAAGCTTCTACCAACAGAGTGGGAGAAATACAGACACACAGTTGAAATTATTACATCTTATACACGCGTATCTGGGAAATCTGTCTGTCTAAATCTTTCGTTCTTTCTACACTCTATTCATGGAATTCATCTACTATTTCTTCCCATTCAATCAATCAATTCACAACCCCAAAATTTGCCGCACATGCTTACATACGAACTGAACTTCGTAGTTTAAGCAGGGCACGATCCGTTGTCGACTTCCTCCTCATCGTCATCTCCCTCTCCATCATCTTCATCAGCAGCGCCGGTCTCAGTTGGTGTGCTAGCCTCCGTGGTGACGGTGGTAGGAGCCAAGGTAGTGGTGGAAGAGACAGCGTCACCGACAGCGGTTGGCATGGTGTAGGTGGAGGTAGTGTTGGCGTAGTATCCAGCGGAGGTGCTGATGGTTGGGAGGGCAGAGCCAGCGGAGGCAACGCCGGTGGAGAGCGGAGTGGCAGTGGTGGTTGGGAAGGCGGAGGAAGAGATGTTGACTGGGGCCAAGGTGGCGGAGGCGAAAAGGGAAGTAGAGGTGGAGGTGGAGTTGAGGATCTCGGTGGAGTTGGCGGTGATGTTGGTGTTCAAGGTGGGGGACAGGCAGGCGTTGTAGAGAGAGTCGCACATGCTCAAGAGAGTAACATCTCCGCTGCTGGAGCAGGTGTCGAGAACGGTAGCGCAAGTGTTCTTGCATTGGGCGTAATCGGCGTTGCAAACGTTGTCAGCGGTACCGGTGGCGCCACATGCAGTGTACTTGGAGACACAGTCGGATCCTACGGCAGTAGTCTCGTTGGCAGAGAAAGAAACCAGGCAGCTGTCATACACACGGAGACATGCTGGGGCAGTGGAGTTGTTGTTGGAGGTGTTGCAAGTGTCGTATCCTTGGGCACACTTGTTCTTGCATTGAGCAACACCGGCCTGTATCATTAGCTTTTATCTTGACAAGCAGAGCCTGGAGACTTACATTGCAGGTGTTGTCGGCAGTTCCAGAAGCTTCGCAGTCCAAGTACTCGCCAACGCAGTCTTCTCCAATGGCAGCAGTAGCAGCGTCCTTGTCAAAGAGGCAAGCATCGTACATCTTTCCGCATGAGGCATCGAGGGCTGAATCACCGGAGGTTTGGCTATTAAATAATCGTTAGAAATGGTTCCTAGAAATTTCTCATATCGGACTTACCAAGTATCCAAGGCAACGGAGCAAGTGTTCTTGCATTGTGCGAGGGTAGCAAGGCAGGTGTTGTCGTCTCCGTCGCAAGAGAGATAAGCGGAGGTACAATCGGGCTTGGTGTAGACAGCAGTTGGGTCGTAAAGGCAGCTATCGTATTGGGCCAAGCATTGTACGCTGAGAGTCTCGTCTCCGCTGGAGTTGCAGATGCTGTAGTTGATTATTAGCATATGGTAAAATAAGGAAATTGATGATTCTTACTCGTAAATGGTGGAGCATGAGTTCTTGCATTGAGCGTTGCTAGCAGAGCAGGTGTTGTCCTCACCGTCGCATGCCAAGTACTTGGAGACGCAGTCCTCTCCGGCAACGGTGGTGTTGGCAGTGAAGTCGGAGAAATCATCGAGACAAGTGGTGTATTGGGTCAAGCATGGGGCCAAGACGGAGCTGTCACCGCTGGACAAGCAAGTGGAGTATGAAGTAGCACAGTTGGTCTTGCAAACAGCAGTCTCAGCTGAGCATTCGTTATCGAGAGTGACACCATCGTTTTCGCAAGTGTTGTATTTGGTCACGCAGGAGGTGCTGTTAGCGACAGGAGTGAAGCTAACAAGGCATCCAGTGTACTGGGTAAGACATGCGGCATCATTGGCATTTCCACCTAATTGAGAGTTAGAAACGTAACTTTGCCGTTTCCCACCCGCTAGAGACGTGGGAATGGGGAGGATAGAACTGACTGGCAAGGCAGGTGGAGTAAGAAACGGAGCATTTGTCCTTGCACTGAGCGGAGTACGAAGCGCAAGTGTTGGCCTCGCCACCGTTGTTGAGGCAGATGGTGAACTCTGACACGCAGTCGACGGAGGTGGATGGGGTGAAGGAGTCTGTCACTTCGTTAGAATCTTCTACACCAACTCTCTCATTCACTAACCAAAGCAGTTGTTGTATTGGTTCATGCACTGCGCATCATCTGCACTGCCTGAAGAAAGACAAGTTCCGTAAATGACACTGCACTTATCCTTGCACTATTGGAATATTAGTATTGGCAATTGATGTATCGGGAACTCCTCTTTGGTTCTCGAGACCTGGAATATCGTACCTGAGCGTTGTATGAGTTGCCTACATTAATTGTTAGCCTAGTGACTCGGGAGAGAGAAGCGAGAGAGGTAACATACAAGTGTTGTCAGCAACACCGCTGTCGTGGCACGCGCTGAACATCGACACGCAGTCAATGTTTTGAGAAACAGCAGCAGTCTGGAAGACGCTGAAAGAGTCCAGGCAGTCTAAATACGGGGTTAGTATCTGAGCACTGCTCCCAGGAATACGGAATAGTTACTGTTGTATTGGGTCATGCATGACGCTGAATCGGCACCACCGCTTGAAAGACCTGAGATTGTATTAGGGCTAGACATCCGGTATCATGTAGAAGGGCTTCATTTACAGGTTCCATAGATGGTGGAGCACTTGTCCTTGCACTGAGCGTTATCGCTGTTGCCTTTGGTACATTGTTAGTAAAGGTCCAGTGGAAATGAGGCTCTGCGGCCCAAGCTCGAGGCCAAGGTAGGATAGCATACAAGTGTTGTCTGCCTCCCCAGAATCATGGCAACCGGAGAAGAGAGATACACAGTCCTTTCCGGCAGAGTTGGCAGCGGTGGAGAAGACAGTGAAGTCATCGTAGCAGGCGTTGTAGGCAGTCATGCATCCGGCGGCATCCGCTCCGCTGTAGAGGCATGAACCGTAGGAATCGGCGCAAACATTCTTGCACTTTGCGTTGTCCGACTGACACGTATTGACCAGTCCACCGGCATCCAAGCAGTCCGAATAGCTCGTCACGCAGGAATCGGCCGCGGCCAGAGTCGCGAGACCGAGGATGGTGGGAACGGCGAACCTCATTATGTATAATTATAGCAACAAAGACAAAAAATATAAAGGAATTGGAAACTTTGGGGGAATCTTAACGATAGGACGTCGAAGAAAACGAATTCAACGACAATAGAGGGATTCGGCGAACGAGTGACCGGGGATGGAGGAGAGGAGGAGAAGGAGAGGAGGAGAAGGAAAGAAGGCATCGCGAGAACTTAACTGGGAATGAGAGCCCCACACGACGGTGTTATGCCCACCAAAACGTTAATCTGGGCAGTGGAGACTGTACGAGGTGCGATACGGGGCAACAAATATCGAAGCAGGGAATCCGACAAAGCGCAGTGCGAGAGTTCGGGGAGGGGGAGGGGAGAAGGGCGAGTCGCCAGGTACAGCAGGTCCACTAGGACTAGCAGTGGGACTGGGAGTCTGGCTCTGGCACTGACTGGTGCAGTGCAGAACAGTACTGGGCACTGTGCACAGGTCTGGGTCGAGATCAACAACGGAAATTGAGGCTGGAGAGTGAAGATTGATCGGCGCCAGGACTACTGCGCCAAGAGAGAGAGCAAGTGAAGAGAAAGAAGGGTGGCGGTAGGAGAGCAAACCTGCAGCAGACTTGCAGTAGGAAACAGCAAAAACACGGCTGTCGACCAGATTCATGACACGCTCGGTGACACTTGCCACACTCCTTCGGACAACGCTGGGCTTCTAGTCAGGTCCCAGAGAGCTGTGATTTGCCTGCGGATCGCCGCCCCCGAAGAATTCCACTTCCCCTGAGCGACCGACCCACCAAAGAGACTTCTCGAGGCTCCATGCATCGGTCCATCCACCCATCATCCCATCCTATGCCATGCCATGCTATCCCATGCCCTCCCATCTGTAGCGTGCAGAGCAAGCCAACATGCCAGCGCGAGCAGATGTAATTTTGACCGAGCGGAGCCGCTAGGGAGGGGGGATCGGAAGAGGGTCAGGTCGGGTTAGGCGGTCAGTCCATCAGTCCCTCAGTCCAGTCCATCATCAATTAGTTCGCATAGTAAGGGGTTGTCGGAACAGGAGTCCACCGGAAGGCCGAAGGGGAAAAAACCACTTGGCAGCCATATAAATAAGCTTCCACTCAAAGCGACAATCTTATTCGCGCTGCGCAAATAGAGTGCCGGACCCAGCACCACCTCAATGATCCTCCTCCTCATCTCATCTTCATCTCATCTCCAGGCGGTCCTGAGATGGGCAGGTGCCGGGACGGGAGAGTTTGTTTGTGCGGACGCTGAAACGCGGCGTGTGAAGGGATGAACCACCGTGGGCGTGCAAAACTGGTCTTCTGGAAGCGCTGGGCCCTGGATTCGATACGACGGCGCGGCTTCGGCTCGAGCGATGGATTTCAAGGATTTCAAGGATTTCGAACGGCGCCGGCCTCAGCTTCAGCTTTAGCTTATCTCGACAGGGGCAAGCGGCCTGCCTGTTGAAGCCGTGCAAAACGCTGCGCTGCACTGCATTGCGTTAATGGGGCCGCTATGCCCAGATCTCGCAAGCCTGGCATCAAGGTAAGGGAAGGTAATTTCCAGATCGTTGTAGCGAAGGACTAGGCATGGCACAAAAGCGACGCTGCTGAGAGGCGGATGTGAACTCCAAAATTAGACGTGATGTCATCTGCAGAGATCTTAAGGAAAGGCACGGCAGGTATCGATCTCGCAGATATCGATCTCGCGGCAGTCATGCCGTGGTCAGTCACGTGGGGGCAGCATACTGTGTATTCGCCGACCTGAACGACCTCACCTTCACCTTATTTATGCAACACGCCAGAAACTCCTCCGCCAAAGGCTGCTACTTCCCAGGGATGCCGTCCGCTTCTGGAAGGAAAGGGGTTGTGTAGGCAAAACCTTAATTGATGCTCCATCTAAGATGCCCACGACAGTTCTCCAGCGTTCCATCTTCTCCCTCCTCCTTCACCACCACCAAATATCGCGAGATAGCCCCGAAAACACAACCAACGCATAAAGACAGCCTCGTATCCTCCCCACAAGCCTTGCTGGCAATAGCTCTCAAAATCCTCCCGCCAGTCTCGTATGAGCTACCAAGTTTGTTAGGCAAAACCACGGGGCGGCACGGAGTGGATTTCTGACCTCATACATGCATATTCCTTCGCATATTTTTATTCATTCTACAATGCCGATCACACTTGATAGCGAAGAGGACATCGACAGCCCTGTCTCTATCTCCCATCGTGATCGTCATGAGTGGCCGATCCAACTATGGTCTATCATTCTTTCTAACCGTAGTCTAGGTAGACCAACATCAGCAGCTATTTCTTCTTCTACTCAGGTGCATCAACCACTCACTGGGATCTTCCGGCTGAGGCTTCGGATCAGAGTCAGAGGCAGCACTTGACTCCTTGCCGGAGTCACGGAAGAGAATCTCTTGCGTCATCTTGAAGTTGAGAGACCCGATGTGTAGAATGTGGTATGATCGGTGAGAAGCCTGGTGTTTCGGTGGCGGATGTCAGCATATTTTATACATGACGTCCATAGTAGCAATGCACTCTGCGCAATTGCGCTGCCTCGGAAGAATAGCGCTGTGCTCAACTTCGATGTAACTCCCACTATAGCTGGCGACGCAAGTGCGTAGTACCAGCACCAGAGTCAAATTGTGCCCAGCGTTATGATCTCCCGGCCGATCATGTCTCTTCCTTTCCAAATTAAGAATAGGAGAGTTTCGATAGTAGTAAATAGGTGAGAGAAATTAGTTTCGCAATCCAGCACGTTATCAAAACATGCTGAGGCTTGTTCTCAGCTCAGGATCCTCTTGAAAATCACAAGATAAGCAGAAATCGCACATGCAAGGCATGATTCTGCCTACGGTACTTTCCCAGGCGCTGTGTCATCTTTCAGGAAGTGTCATGTTACTACAAGTGACCAACCGTGACCTGACGCAAATGCGCAAGTTGCAGATCGAGAAATCTCGCTCTATTTGTTCCAGCTTTGCTTCAAAGACAGCGTTAGAGATTTGTGTGGCTTGCTCCTAATTTGTTGGCATGCATTCAACAAAAGCAATGTTGCGTTATCGCAGACATTCTTAGTGGTCAAAGCATGAGAACCGCCACGCATCTGCGTGAACTTGCGATGCACTTGCGTCGCGACGCAATTGCGCGGGTGGCTTATTTGCTCAGATGCACGCCATTCCTCGACGGAAGATGAATCGAGTGAGTAGAATAAAATAACCAAAAGGGAGGCAGCTTGCACATTGTGCATTTATGTGGCAAAGTGGCAAGAACATGGTCGATTTGACATGACTACAGAGGAGGTGATGAATTTGTTGCAATGTCTTTCCAATATGTTGACCATAACGTACCTGACAGGGCGAAAGCCTCACAACAATCTCTGGTTGGCCCTTACACGATCCAGTCTCGCCTCGACGCTTTTCAGGATTCACAGGAACATCTCGATACGCCGTCCCTGACCACAGGCTCGTCCAGATCGACTTCGTCTTCCATAATTGCTTGCGATGTGTGTGAAAACCCCAGTCAACATTGTTCTTGCCCTGATGAGAGCAGCCAGTACGGCTTTTCAAAGATAACGTATGTTAATAGTTCCCCTCCGACGATAACCCAGGAGTTGGTATCGTTTGGACAAGTCTGGTTGCATTCTCGCTGGTATGGAATGAAGCAAAGATACTTCTACTTACGCATCAAAGCAGATACTGTGGCTCTCGAACTGCATCCCCAGCATCTGTCATACGTTTGCGGCAGGAACCTTCTGCTCTACAAAATTTTATTCAAAAACGCTTCGACTTTCCTTCGCCGCCGCCTAGATCGGCCAAGGGAGATGATCTAACATCAAATTCAACGTGAGTTTTGCGATATTCGTTGGCTAATTGGGTCTGAAGTTATCGATATTCTAGCAGCCACGACGACTCTGGTTCTCCAAGTCATGTGGAGATTCTTCCAACTGCAAGTCAGACTCCGGGCGATGTCAACCCTCAAGTTTTCCATCCAGATGGCAACGGAATGGATACGTCCCGGAATGACACTGATAGTGAGGCCGAGAAAAGCGATGAAGATGACGTCGACAGTGACGATGATTGCTCGGAATATGATGAAGAGATATCGGGTGATTGGAGTGGCGAAGATGATAACATTGAAGCCATTGTCCTGGAGGCTCTGAGGGGTGACTCTACCCTTGCGGCCCACTTGATCCCAATATTGTCCCGGATTCTCTACTCAGATGTTCGAGCAAACGTGAATCAAAAGGTTGGCCCTTGGCGGAACGGCATCACCTATTGCTCTGGAAGTTCAGCGGGAGATAGTTCCGGACGATTTCCAGCTTCTGGCGATGCCTCGAACCAGCCGACCAACCCACGGAAACGACGGAGGACTCGCAATGAGAGCAACCAGGAAGATAGGGATGCCGAGGACGACGATGACGAAGATGACGAAAATGGAGATTCCAAAGACATAGGTGGCATCAGTGGAGTTCGTGCACCAGCACAGAACCCTTATCTTGCTTGCCCTTTCCACAAATTAAATCCCATAAAGTACAGTGTCCAGCATGACGCACCTGATGGTGCAAAGAAGATGCACTACCGTTCTTGTAAAGGGCCTGGCTTTAAAAGTATTCAACGCCTCAAGTAAGTTTGTCACTCGAATCCCCAATGGTGATATTGATAATGCAGGGAGCACCTCAAACGCAAACATCGTCCCGTTCAATGTGATCGATGCTACTTGATCTTTTCGGGTCCAGACTGGGCTGCCGCTGCTCTAAAGCTGCAAAATCATCGTCGACTTTTGACGCCTTGCGAGCGAGGGCCAGACGCTTTGATGGAAGGAATTAGTGATGCCCAATGGGGAAATCTTGACAAGAAGAGCAGCCCCAAGAAGACTCAAGGTACCACCAGAATCGAGAAATATTGGCAAATCTGGGATACCATTTTCCCTGGAATTGCTAGGCCAAGCACTCCATGTAAGAGCTTACAATCCCGTCAGGGAAAATCAGGTTCGAAGAGACCGACGTTAACATTTTAGGGTATGATGGTGAGGACCTGGCCCAAAGTCAGGGTCAATATCCTCGAGAAACCCGAACGTTTTCGGAACTTTGTGCAACAATGCTTGAGCTGAAGGTTAAGCAGCAACATATTCTCTTTGCTCCAGGTCAGGAAGAAGAAATGATGCAACGAACAGTAACCTTAGCTGAGAAAGCCTTCGCTGTCTTTGCCAGCTTGCACTGGCCCGTGCCAGCATCGAGCTCAACCAGGAGCATGCAACAGAGCTCGCAGTTTGGAAGCTCGTATGAGCTCGTCTCTAACCCAAGAACCTTTCTTGGTCGGCATTCTTCTTCGGGTTCCCGCTCAACTATAGCCAGGAGTCAAGCCTATTCCACCGAAGTTCAAGGCTCCCCGAGTAGCCGGCGAACTAGCATGCCGCCACCACCACTGGGAATGCAGCAGATGAACCAACAGGGCTTCGTTGCGAACTCGATGAATGTGTCAATCCACCCTAGCCAACACCACCATAATGGAGGTCTTCACAATGGAGCGTATCAGCCTTCGTTCTCAGACAATTCCTACAGCAATAATTTAGCATCAACCAATGGGATGTGGTACGGTGATTTCAGTGCTGCAGGTGATGGGTATGAGCCAGAGAGAGCAGTGAATGAGCTTAATCATGTTGGCTTTCCCGGTCTCGACCCGAGCAGAATCAGCCAGGAGATGATCAATACTGCAACAGCTGATGCCCAGGAACTGGCTGGACTTCCGGATTGGCGTCACACGCTTGGGAACGGAGCGAACGATAGCCAGATGAGGTACGATGGTGGTTCTCAGTGATAAATGCGCTCGGTCTCCTATTCTTTTCTGGGATTTCATGATGGGCTGCGCTGGGTGTTTTCCATCTCCGATTTAGATTTTGCAGGTATTGATTATCGCTATGGTTCTCGTTTGCAACTTGTTGCTTTTTCAATGTATTGGGTCTGTCTTGTAGGAAGCTTCTTATCAGCATTAAATGGGATTATATACTTATGTTTATCTTTCGATTGAGGATCTAGTAGGTGCAATGATGAAGTTACTTGATATTTTCCCTGAGATTTTACTCTTGCCTCATCTTTCTTGATAACCACCAGTGATCTCATGCGGCTCTCCGTGCGGATAAGGTTATGATTGTCTTTTTCCGAGAAAGAACATAGACCTGAGATGTTTTCCTGTCAGCTGCGTTTACGTCGTGTCCCTTACGAGACTGATTTTTCATCTCCATTACATGTAAAAGCAGAGGTTTGTTTCTCTCTACAACACTCGAGGAAAGACTGAAGTAATTGTTCTGTGTATTAAAATAACACGTAAATGCTGCCTTTCCACCGTTAGTGGAGTTGGAGCTGGGATGAGGGGTGGGGACCTGCTTTGTACTGTCAATAGCTGTCCTGGCTGGAGTAGAAGCTGGAATGTAGGGGTGAACACCTGCTAGATACCCGATTTAGAGAGTCGGCATGAATTCCAGGCTATGAACTGGAGCCTGGACGAAGCTCAAACCTTCCCCTTGGGTTATTTTTACTTTGTAGATATTAGAAACTCTCTCTTTAACTTGAAGAAACTGGAGTCTTGGTCTACCTTTGAGAAAAAGAAAATTTCAAGCCCAGAAGCGCGTGCGCAGAACACGTCAATTTTGATTAGCTTTTTTTAATAAAAACATGCTTTTTGTATAGTTCTGATGGATATCTTGCTTCCACGGCGGCCTGCCGATCGAATAGGCAGCAGAGATAAAGACTGATAGATTTACAAGCACATCCAAAGGAGAAGAAAACAGCAGAAGATCTCCTAACTACACATCTCTTTCAGGCTTTTTAGGTAGTTATGCAGATGTGTAAGAAGGACAATATCTGCGCTAGATATCTCGAAGTGATGTGTTTGCTATTCGTTTTTTGGGGCAAAGAAGTAATGTTCCGGCTTGCCATGATTGGCTCAGATACAGAGTGGCTCTTGTCCCCTGTGCAACCCCGCCTTGTAGCAGAAAAAGAAAACATGGTGTCACAGCGCGCTGGGTTGGCACTTTCCGCCTTCTATTTAGCTGGCGAGACTCTCTAGACAACGACAACACGGATGTTGGAAACTCTTCAATTCATCAATCTTCATCGTGACTTCCATTCGTGACAAGCTCTGCAAACTAGCCCGCAACGTAACACACCTCAAACCCAAACGAGTTCACGAATATCCCACAACGCTTCTTGTGATTTCTGTCTGGAGCCCTGAGATCTCAAGTCTCGTCACCTCGCAACTCCAGCCCGCGATTCGGTGTCTCATCCTCTGAGCATCCCTCCTAAAATAGAAGTCTACCATGCCGGAATGTTGCGGACGATGGTTCAACACGTATGCCGCATACGAGCAGCATGTTGACAATAGCCCGGCTCATAATTATCAATCTGACGATTATGATTGTGACGATTGCGGAAGAAGTTTCGTTTCTGAACGCGCCCTCCACCAGCACTGCTCTAATGCACCGAATCACCCGTACTGCGTCTCCTGTATGCGTCTGTTCCAGAACCACAACAACTTGATGCAGGTATGCTTTTTCAATGTCAGGCCATGTATTATAGCTTATAGTGTGCCTAGCACATGCATTCCAGAGTCCATGTCGGCGCTTCCATCGAGTGCCCATGGTGCAAAGCCTCCTTCGCAACTGCATCTGGCGTTACCGTAAGTGATCATCACTAACTACAACCGTCTAGATCTTCTCCAACTTTGACTATGCTTCAATCAATGCAAATAGAGTCTAGCTGACAACATGTGAAATCCAGATTCATCTCGAATCTGGCAGCTGCAGCAAGTCAAACCTCAACCGGGACAAGCTGAATGATATGATACAACGCATGGATCGTAACAATGTAATCACGAAGCCGATGCTGAAAATGCCCGGATATGAGCGAGTCGACTTGATGGCGACCGAGCGAGCCTGGAATGGGCGTGCCTACGAATGCTACTTATGCATTAAGCAGTTTTCCCAATTGAGTGCACTAAACAATCACATCAAGAGCCCTGCACACGACCAGCCAATTTACCATTGCCCAAAACTAGCCTGCCACAAACCTTACAAGTTGTTGAGCGGTCTAATCCAGCACTTGGAGAGCGAGAGTTGTGGAGTCATGAGATTCTCTCAAGTCCAGCATCAAGCTCGAAACGGAATCCAAAATATGGTTGGCAGGATGATTCAGAACTAGCGCTTTTGCGGTAGTCCTCCTTTTCTCATGTCATTTTAAATGAGAAAGACAGTTGGTTGTTCTTCCAGTCTCTGGCTATTGGCGGTATTGCCAGGACGACGCTGTACTACTTCTCGGGACATTGGGCGTTGGGGGGATGCTTGGTTGCTATGGGTGTTACTCTGTACTTTTATAGATGGGTTTATTTTCGGGTTTTTAAGCTGTCGCTATTGCTGTCGCTGAAATGCTTCTGCTAGTCAAGTGTTTGCCTGATCTTTCAATCAAGCTTCGTCAAATATGGAAGGAAGTTGAAATGGCCTCATTGCATACCGGCTGGAAACAGCGAGTGTATTTCATAATATTCTCAACCCCACGTGTCTCTTCTAAGCTCCCCCCGATACTAGCTCAACTCGTGACTCCCTTTGTCTCTTAGTATGACCTAGGTTTTCAAGCAAGCTTATAGTCTACGGGTTCACCTGGGAAAGACGAATATCTCTTGAGATCAAGTCTGAGGATTTTGAAAGTCAAGATTCATCTCCCAGAACATTTCTCCGAGGACCCATCTGAAAAATCGCTGCTACACAGGCCGAGATAAAATCAACGCAAAGAGGCACATTATTCACCGTAATTTTATAATCCCGTAATATCTTCAAAGCACCTAATTGAGACCAGTGTCATAAAATCTCCAGATTCATACAAGTCGGATATTCTCAAGCTCTCTACCATATCAGGTAATGATTTTTAAGACCGTTCTTGTCAATAGCAATGGCGCTTTCACATGCTCCTTCTTCTTTTCCCGTGTGGTTTTTGAAGTCGTACTACCTAACTTAGTCGTGATGGTGTTGAGCGTTCACGATACATTCATGATCCTCGCTTCCCCAACATATGCAGGAAGCTGAGGCTAAATCCCGAGATTATATTGATTCACATGTGAAACGGGAGACGTACCACCACCATTCTACGGATTTCCACATGCATCCCCAAGTCCGACCGATCTCTACCCTCAGGCTTCCCCAGACCGCGGGGTACAGTCCAGTAAACATGTGGGGTAACGCCCTCAACCACTGCCTCCTTTCGGGCCTTTCGCCGACCACTGTCGCGTGGCAGCCGATACCTCACATTGACCAAAAAAACGAACACGAGAATCTCGGGTCAGTGATGCCCTGCTCTCGTACTCGATACGGCAACCGGCGCTCCGATCCTCCCAGCCTCGTCGTACAAGGGGTGTATTGGAGTCAGAGACATCAGCTGAGCTTATGTGCCGTGCGTGCATAAGCACGATTTCTCCCCGCCCCAGCGCAAAACCCCATTTTCAAGTGCCGCCCGCAAGTATGGAGGTGTGGAGTAATGTACCCCACGCAGGCGGAAAAGGATCGAGCTTGGGAGCCTATAGGGCACATACCGAGGCTCTCTGGGGCATATGCACGGAAAAGCTGAGCAAATAGTTGTGCAGATCAGGTACAGGGTGTCAGGTACAAACTGGAAAAAAAAAATCTCGAACGTAGTGTTCTGGGTGATTGTGAATCTAGGAGCTCCCTTGGACAGACTGAGAAAAGAACGTTTTATCTTGGTAGGTAGCAGGCAAATTGCGCAGGAAATTACTTTTTCACGTTGACAAGAAGATGAATCGTTGCGAAGTTGAGGTTGAGGCAATTGATTGCATTCACTATTCCAGTCCTATGAAATCCTGTGCATCAAAGGTCTAGTACCTCTGATGCTCGCCCGTTTTCCTATGTACCCTATCCAATGCAAGCCTAATACAAAACATCAATCATAAATCATTATTCCTCAAGTACAATATCCCCTCCCAAATCTCTCTTGATTCTCAGATTCGCCACGTTCGACGCGATCCAGTTATAGGCATCAGTCCTGAAATCATCCGTGATGATTTGGCTAAAGGTTGCATAGGTCTGCATCAACTGCTTGCTCACACTCCACTTCGGCCATGACCTGTAGGAACTATTGTTTGGATCAAGGTTGTACACAAACGTGAAATAGTAACTTCGGAGACTCCTGCTGGCATAGTTGGGTACGATGCCGTAAAAGACTTGGATGAGATCGGATGCATGGAATGTGCCGAGGAATGGGTGCCGTAGTCGAACGATGAGAGGTAGGACCAGACAGGCACTGTAGGATGGAGGGATGTGTGTGTAGCAAGGAAGAGCCGTCGGGTGAGTGTAAATGTCAGGTCTCCCAGGATGGCAGCGAGACGCTTGTATTGCGGATATAGCTCATTGAGGATCAGGGTGCCGAATGGGGATCCGTAGATAGGGTTGTCGGGGTAGAGGTCAACCATGGAACCAATCTGGGCCGTGGTAGCGTCGTTGAAGAAATACTTCTGCAGGTAGGTGACGAGCTGCGCAGTGGTAGTAATATTGCTCTGGAACAAGGCGAAAATGGTGCCTTCATCTTCCTGGTCGCCGATAATCATAGGTACCGCAGCATATTTGCCTGATCCAATGAGGACATCGGGAGACTGAGTGAGAACGACACCATCGGGACGGGGGAGGTAGGACAGCGCGATGGAGGAGTAAGAGAGGATACCGGGCACGGCATTGCAGGCGTTCAAGAAAGTCGTGTAGTCGAGAGCGCGCAGGCAAGCAAGGGTGTCAGTTACGGCAGAACAACCACCAGCTTTGACGACTTGGTTGTAAATGGCTTGACCTTTGGCGCTGTCCATGGGGTCCGCAGGGACAATAGATCCCGAAGACATTATCGCGCCGCGGAATAGGGGCTTGGACTTGTATGTGATGTTGCCATCGTATATTGCCATCTGATCTAGAACAGAGATGGATCCAGCAGATTCGCCCCAAATTGTGACTTTGGTTGGGTCGCCTCCAAAAGAAGCGATGTTATCGGCAACCCATTGAAGGCCAAGTCTTTGGTCAAGTAGTCCAAGATTCGAAGATCCCTCTGCGAGCAACTCCTTGCCGGGCATGAAACCAAAGCCGCCCACTCGGTAGTTTACAGCGACGAAGATGATTGGCTGGCCGTTTGCGACAGATTCTGCTACCAAGGATGCGCCATTGTACATTTCTGTAGAACCGAGTTCGAAACCACCGCCGAAAATCCAAAATAACACTGGCAGCTTGGAGGTGGAGGTCGTGCCTATTGGACGTTGGACATTGATCGTGAGACAATCCTCTCCAGCATTGGTGACTGTCTGGAAGAGGGGCGTATCGAGCAGGACACCAAGAATCGCCGAGGGAATTCCAGCAGTAGCATCGGTTGAAAAGAACATCTGCGGGCAAGCTCGAGCGATGCCAGTGGCACTAATTGTGCCAAGGGCAGAAGTCAATGCCTGCGGAGGCTTAAGTCGAAGAGTGCCGGTTGGCGGTTGAGCGAAGGGAATGCCATTGAAGGTTTCAGCCAAATTGCCAGAAGTGCCAATGATTGTCGCGACCGGAGAAGCAATAGCAACTGTTGGAGCAGTGGCACGTTTGTCCACAACCGGAGCTGCCAAAGTGACGGCCACTACACTGAGGAGAGAGAGAATGAGCTTCATGACGGCGGCGTAGCTTGGCTATCGAAGAGAACCTGCAAATATGCTGCGATTGAATGGACACTGGCCAGTTCAAATCCTGGGGGCACATCTTGAGATATAGAAATTCCTTCAACGCAAAAATATCGGTGAATGTAAGCATAGTGGACACTATTCCCATGTGCCTCCTCGGTGTTTTCAACTCAACGCAGCCATCTGACTTTCTTTTTTTCGATTAGGAATTGTCTCCGGCGCCTCGCTCAACTTAAAGATGTTGCATGGGACAAAAGGAATAGCGAATAGTAGATCTCTTGAAGTCCGGCGAGGCTGTGTCCTCCTTAGCCAAGGATAGATGGTGTGATTGGTGGGATATCAGCTTAAGCCGGTTCTCCAAGAGGGTTGGCACTGGTAGTTTTTGTGCTACCTTGTACTTAGGTTAATCTTCGTGGATGGCCAGAAACACCCCTGTCAAACTAGAACCTTCTTGACTAAATAAGAGTGGAATTAAAATTAAGCTCGCATCATATATATTGCTCAGATTATTGCTATTAGACAATGAGACATGAGAAATGGAGCCTTCTGTGAAAATTACAGCAAAAGAATAGTCAAGCTTAGATCACTCCTGTGAGAATTTTTGGTCGGCTTCCACGGCAGATTCCAACTTTCATCTCAACAAAACCAACTTATATCCACAGATTATCGGAAAGAAAGCCGACCCGCTCATATAGATAGGGCACATATGCATGCAACAGCGGGATGTGTTCCTGTTCAGGTACAAGCAAATGCACCCTCGCAGCCAGATCACTGATCGCAGCTGGAGCTTGGTGATGTTGGCACTTGCTCCAAGCTCCAAGTCTGCGGGGTAAGGCGGTGTGGAGTGCCCAAAACGGTGAGGGATGCGACAACCACCCAATCGCAATGCACATATTCAAGCCTGGGTGATGGAAGATTGGAAGATGGGATGGAATGGGAGGGATGACGGAAGCTGCGGAATGTCACGTCCACCTTGGGCCGTTCTTCACCATTAGGTCCCACTTGGAAATGTCACCAGTGTATTTTGTCTCTCGTGACCATTCACGCAGAAACGACGACTCGCAATCGAGAGTCAATAAAGGTCAGATGGAGGCCGCCAGATTCAAGCGCCAGTAGAGCCGCACACAGATCCTAGCCTGCGTGTGGAGCTTTGCGCTTGCGCAGCACACGAAAACATGTACCTCGAGCTGACGGGGCAATATGCCAGTGCAGTGTTGGTTGGGATGTGGACGTCAGCCAGCGTGCGCTCGATGCTGCTGGTGCAACAGCGATAGCCAGACTTCGGGCTATCTCGATGGGCGACCAGGCAAGGATTCCCCACCGCTACCACCGCTACCACGCGCCCACGAACCCTCGAGGTTGAGAGCTTGGGATAGTCGGGGTGCAAAGCGTGGGGACGTGGGATCCGCCTCGGCGCAAAGCACAGGAGTCCACTTTTTCGCGGGTGCACCCATGAAATTGGTTAGCATCTGCCATCTCAGAGGCTGGGGCGGCTTTTCACATTGATCCCTGCATAACCGTCCGGAGAACATATCGCATCTGTATCGGAACGTCGACTGCCTTTCCCATCCTTGACCATGTCCACTCCCAGTCCTGATGTATTGATTTTTGTGATTTACATGTCATGAGACACGACTGAAAATTTCCTTTTGCCATTACGCAAGCCAAACAACTGCGACAGAAGGGTATCTTGCTCCAAAACTCCAAAGCGCTGACCACAATACTGTTCGCAAATATCCGGGTCCAACCTGTAATTTTACTTATGCATAAGCAGCCCAGCCTATGGGAAGTCAGTGAAAGTCGAATAAGGAACATGAAGCGCTTACCGGAATATAGCACAGCCAGGTTCCTCTCGTCACTAGCTTGATTGATGAGATCGTTGACCGTTGCCGTCACGCTAAGGGTCTTCGACAATTTTTTATTTACCACAGTGAGAGCTCGATCTGCTTCACCTGGTTCGTTGACAGTTTCTTTCACTCTTTCATTCACTGCGCCAGCCTCGGTGTCAAGTGCTGCTGCCGCACTTTGACCCTCCTGCAATCTCGCCAGCCGAATCGGCGATATGGACCAGTTGTAGAGAGGATCATATCGGAGCACATCAAGGATAGTCATGATGCTGTAGACCTCCTTTCGTAACGCTTCAAGAGTGAATTCGCAACACCTGCGGAAAACTCCCTCGGTCTTGGTGATTCCCATGCCATCAACAATATCACGAGTTAATCGAAATGGGACAAGCTCGGGAACTGGCAAAACCCTACCCATCTCGAAAGCAACTCCAAGGTCAATATGCACGACTTCTCCGCTCTTCGAGTCAAGAAGAATATTATGGCCATGCCGATCACCAAGACCAAGCACGTGTCCAAGAATCGAGATTGCCGCGGTGCTCCGAGAGTAGGCCAGCCGTCTCACAAACCATTCGTCCGGATCGGTAAATTTTTCTGTGAAGAAGTACCTCATGACAGGGTGAAACCTTTCGGTGACTTGACGGTATTTCTGGACTCTGATTTCAATGGACTTGGTCGACACATTTCCGATCTCACTCCGGCATTGGCTCCCTTTCAAATCCTTTGGGTGGTATCTCTCATGTGCGGGCATAAGATACTCGTGAAGGGGAATGGTGTCTGCGACAAATTCGATGACCCCAGCAGCATTTGTCAGGGGTAAGACTTTGTAGGTACGGATTGAGAGATTGCGCTGACGCGACGAGCGATTGGTCTTGAGAAGTTCACTAACTTGCTCAAATACCTGCTCCATGATAGCATCCTGGCGAAGGTCATCATTTCCTCCTTTAACCTATGAAATGTCAGCATGAAAATATCGGATGAATTTAAGGAACGTACCAATTGCCTGTATTTTATACCATTACTAGCTAGCACTGTTATGATCTTAGGTGCACTGACTCCGGATGCGATGGAGAATTGTGGCTCCAGCCTCGTCATCACAGGCAGCGTGGAATAATTCAAGTCCGCTCGAAGAGCGATAGACATCGTTGGCGGCGGTACCTTGTAAGTTGAAAATGACTTGTGAAGAGTGCTAGCTGCTTTCGAATCTTTCACAGAAACCTTTCGGCCGGCTTTATATTTCTGGTCATCTTTCTCTTGAGCGAGGATGCAATAGTACCTATTTGTGCGCTCCACAGCTACCCATGTTTCTTTAATTTTTGGATTGCTGTCGAGACTGCGAACGACTTTTTCAGTCGCTCCTCTTCTCGAGACAGCTGATTCGTCCTTTTCATTGATGCGACTCTTAATGCCGGCATACATTTGATACATGCCGTGAAGGGGATGCTCTGTGCATATTCGGCAGACCAGATCAAAAAGCAGCTTCTGGAAATCTGATTTGGAATTCTGAAGTCGGGAACTTAATTGATTCATTAACGGCGCGAATTTTCGACTTGGTACGTTGGTCAGGTGCTTTGATACCGCGGTATTTGCAAGTTCCTCCTCGGAGTGCTCAAGCCACAGGGCAGAAAATCGAAGAGCATTGCTATCATGATTATCTGATGCAGCCAAAGCCAGAAGATAGTTCTCCAAGCACTGACGAAGAAATTCATCTCTGCTATGGCTGTGACGTTGGAGTTCCTCGTCATCAAGTTTCAGCCAAATCTTGGCTTTGGCTTGCAACGACTTGTACTTGCTCTTATCATGGCTTGTTTGGGCTCGGTGTATCAAACTCTCGTACTCGTGAACCTCGTTTGCTTTATTTTTACGCAACTTTTTGAGGCGCTCGAGATCTTCGACGCTGTCCGGGTCTTGGAGTTGCTGATCACAGAACATTGCAAATTGATGAAATACCTGGCCAGCTTCACCTCCATCTGTTTTACCCTTTAGCTCTTTTAGAGCAGGCTTCAGAAATTTTTCAATGATTTTATCAGCCTTTTCGAGTCTAGCGACAGAAACTTGGTAACCAATTTGAGACAATAGATCGGAACGCCCTATTGGTATTGTCTGTTTCTTTAGCAAAACGGGATCATCTAGACCCTGCAGCATTCCGATAGACGACGCCATTTCTCCCTGGTCCCAAAGAGAATTAGCAGCTTCGAGATGTATTGCCACTTCTGGGCTAATGCCAACTTGATTGCATGGAGTGATCAGATCTATCATAGCCGTAGCGAGTGACAAGGATTCCTGGAGAGCGCTATGAGCCCGATTGATCTTTGATGCTAACAAAGCTGTGTGCACCTCTACAAGTCGGGTATCAATTGACTTCACATTCAAAAGCTGCTGGAGCCGGGGTCTTTGACTTAGAGTACTGAGAGTCGTTGTTCTGCAAGATATGATTTGGCTCACATCCTCAAATCTAGTCATTGTCAGCTTCAGCTTAACCATAAACGATCGATCTTTGTGACTTGCCTCCCAACTTTCATCCATTCTGATCGACCTTCGAACCTACCCAGCATTTCCTCAAATTGTTCGGATCCATGTGAACATAGGATTTCATCAATTTCAACTAGTGTAGCAAGGGTTTGGAGAGACCCATGAAGGGCGCCTGCACTTAAGTCTTCACGGGCAAGTAGTCTCATCGTGTACTCTAAACCCTCATCTACAGCTTGTAATATTGATCGTTGGTCGTGGGCCGTATCAATAGCTTGATATGCTTTATAAATGGTTATAGCATTGTTTGTACAGGTGTTTGGGACCGGAATATCCCATTGCTCCAGCTTCCGAGCCGTTTGAAACATGGACTCCAGAGATTCGGGGGTCATGCCGATTGTTTGCTGAGCTTGTAGAAGAGAATGAGACAAGCCGCTCAAATTGAGGACATCAAGTGCCTTGACCAAAGATTGAACATCTCGGGCAGATTCTGCATCACGTTTTCGGATGTGACTGTCGTATTTAGCTCCACGAAATGCAAGACTTTTTGGCCCATCCTTCTCATACTCAAAACGTGCCAAGATCGAATCCAAACTAGCTTTCTGTTGTACACCATAGTACATGTCTGGATCATCGACATTTTCAAATATGTTAAGTAAGATCTCGGTAGGGACATCAGCCTGTTCATTGGGGTCTTTGATGGCCGACGAACGACGGGAGGATTTTGCCGACTGTGAGCAGAACTCCTCAACAAACAGAAGTGAAGTCTTGAACATTCCACAATGGGTAGCAGCAACCGAAGCTTTCAGATAGTCAATTTCGAGCCATTGAGCACGGTCAGCTGAGGACTTTTCCCCTGGCAGAGGCTGTGTACGAAGGTACAGCACACAGTTCAACAACATTTTCAAATTGTTCTTCTCAACAGCCTCGCTCATGGCAAACCAGTCCACAAAGGCCTTCGAGAGTTGTTTTCTGCTGACACGTTGGTTCTGGACTGGCGTTGATAGAACTAGATGGAGAACAAATGGAAATGCTCGATCTGCAAAACCGGCCACTTCCCGCAAAATTGGTACCAATGCCCCAAGGAGTGTATCACTTGGTACTGATTGAGCTACAGTGACGGATAAGTCACGTAACCAGTGTTCTTGCGAAATTGCATTAGCACTGAGAATATCTGTGAAAGACACGTCGGTTTTCGTTCGTTCGGACGTCTCAGATGGCGGGATCTGGTACGGATACCACATCGAGGCAATCCGAAGAGAATTCGGAATGCAGGCAATAATTTGAGAGTCATCTGATGTTGTCATGATGTCTCGCAGTGCAATTTCTGCAAGGCCCGTTGTACGCGGATTGTACCCTAAGGTTAATTCCCGAAGAAGTCTCAGTATACAAGTTCTCGGCTCTTCGATGTGGCTGGATGATGTTGAAAGTTCTCTCGTCTGGAACAATGTAGATTCTCGCATAAGATCATCGTGTATGAGGCCGGATGAGGCAAACGCTCGCCCAAGAACTCTTGCGGCCCAAGATAAGTATTGCTTGTTCTCTGAGCCTCTACACGACTTCCATATCACCCCCGCATATGATGCCGACATGTCGTCATTTCCCAAAACATCAGTTCGGAAGGACATTGGACTTCGAAATTCTACAGATAACATTTGTAAAACAAGCTCGCGTGCAGGCCGACTAAGAAGACTTCCGCCAACTTTTTCATCTTCTAGAAGCTGGACTAGCAGCTGGCTTTCTGGTGTCATGTTATCGGCGTTGCCAACAGACTGTATTTTAGATGCAGATTCCATGATTGCCTTGAAGTGAAATTTTGATTGGTCTGACAATAGAGAGGAGTCATACTCTGACATGTACTGCCCTGTCCAAGAGTGTAGCTTCTGTGCCTTATTCATGGTCGTCTTATGCTGACTCTCCTGGGTAGTGCTAGCCCTTTGTGCGTCCAAGAAGACTCTTATAGAGCCGAACGTAGTTAGAGCAAGTCCGGCTACAAATGCAGGTGCTTGCTGAAGATGCACGTAGCCATGCCCCATCAAATACTGTAGTATGCCAATAGCATCGTCAGCACACTCGGCATCTATGATGTATGGCCGGATAGATTGCAATAGCATCTCGAGGGGGTAGCCATCGATTACTGACTTGCCTGCTACCGATATCAAAACCCGCAGCTTGCGGAGCACAGAACAGGCATGTAGCGATCCCAAGGCAGGATGTATGGTATTGAGGAGTTTCCTTGCAATAGACGTGACTAGTGCAGGCGTGTACAGATTGATACTATCGTACTGGGTACGACTGCATAGGTGCGCAATTTCAGCATTTAGAAACTTAGCTTTAAAAGTTGGTTGTTGATTTGCAGGCAACTTCGTGTCAGATGAGCTCAGTGACTTGATTTTCTTGATAACGACTGCTGCGTGCTTGGTTTCGTCCTTCCTCGCAAAATATTTTTCGATGTCGCCTTCATGCTCAATGAGGTTGAAAAAGACAAACATGATGTCCGCGAAATGTGAATGAATGCTTTCGTAGAAAACATCATGGCCCAGAATCTTTCTCACGCGAACTTCTCCAGCGACACGTTTCTCTTCTGAACTTTTCGGTGGTATGCTGATATCATGGGCGATAGTGTAGGCCATAACCTTGGTGTACGATTGTCGAATGAGCTCGCTGCTACTTAATTCGACGATTGACGCAAGCTTGTCAACACCTTCGTCTTGTCCTCGCATAACCATGAGTGCCACGGCTTCCTCTTGTGCATCTTCAACAAGTTCCCGAAGACTAGAGAAGCCAAATATTTGAAAAGGTATGCCGTCGATTTCTTCCTTTTCAAGCCATGTGTACAAAACCTGAGGCGCGAATAGCGCAAAGAGTCCCCTTGGTCCTTCAACTTTTAAATCTGAAGAGATGTTCTCGAGGCACCGAGAGGAGTGGCCTATACTGGCGGGTAGTCTTCCAGCCGTCTCAAATATGTGATAGATACATCGGCGCAGTAGATTGGGCCAACTTGATGCCAGCTTGGCAAAAATGTAAAGACGCAAAAATATCCCTTCTAACCAGTCGGGATCAGATGGCAGTACGTCCTGGATGTCCACAAACACATCGTCGTGATCCTTGAGAAGGAAAAGCGCGAATATTTGAGATAGGCTGCTTCCGATATAAAATTTTACGGACGCGTTGCTCCTGCTCAATAAGTTAAGAAGGCTTGATCTTGGCGACTTCAAGCCCAGTGCGACACCGTACTCTTGATTTTCCCGCAATAGCAATAGCAAGAGCTTAGCTATGCTTTTCTGTACTTCTGGTGAGGCAAGTTCTTTCTCAAGAGCTGTATCTATGAACCATCGATAAAGCTCAGAAGCAGCTTCGGCGACATCACCACCATTAGGGTCTGACCACAAACGCCAAAGCCCCCCCATGACGTCCAGGCATGTCTGTAGAGCTACCTCGCATCGCCCGAAGTCACCAGAGGAAAGTATGCCGCCTACGTGGACCAAGATGCGGTAAGACGCTTCCTCGTCCAGGATGATGTCGGACATGAGTATTTCTTGCAGCAAGCGCCGACTGCACAAAATATTCTGGGTGCTAAGACCAAGGAAGTAATCGATAAAAATCGGTGGCACAAAACCAATAAGATCTGGAGCAGCATTTACTGCAGCGACCAATGCCAATCGACCGATTGCTACACGATAGAAGGCACCAGCCCAGGTATCAAGTGTAAGCTCTCGCCGTGGCATGCCCGTCTTTTGACGATCAAACCTGAACGTATCTTCCTTCTTAGGCGAGTCACAATCGATATCCATTTGATCGGTGTCGGCTTGAGTTGACAAACTGGCCGGAAGGAGGTGTCTCTTGCTCAAGTTATCTGCGACAGATACAAGGAAGCTAAGAAGGGGGCGCCCTCTACTTGATAGCTGACGAAACTCGCCAGAGTTGCAAAGAGGGAGGTAGGGTTCCAACGACTGAAGAAGAGTATCATTGAGTTTCCCTGCTTCTTTTGAATCTCTGAGATCAGCATCATCCAAAAACTGAAGAAGCTGTCTCGTCAAGTCAGGCAAACCCTCTTCCACGACGCGGATTTGGGTAATATTTGCATCTGTTAGGTAAGGGATTAACAGGGCCACGGTGATACAGGTGTAGACACCACTTCTGAATGTGTCCGTAGAAACGGCGCCTGACCGATCTGATACAAAAGTTTTCCATACACCAAGTACTTCAGTGCATTTCGAGTGCGTTAGTTCAACGATCAGCTTTCTTGCTGCGTTGAAAGATGGCGTGTTTAATGGTACCGTATTGGAAGTATTTGATCTTGGAGGGCATGACGGGCATGCTTTTTGTAACTTTTTAGTTACTCTTGGTAACAGCAAAAGGTACTTGATGTCGTCTTGGGTATCCAAATGGTTCTGCCAGGCTTGTGCAGGAGCCTCGCAAGGTGTGATTTTCCTCACCGGAAGTTTGACCCTCGTCAAGCCCATGCAAGTCCGGAGTAAATTAGTTAGGTGATGTGGTTGCACATGGGCTGCATGTCGGGCCACAAATTCTCTATCGACTGTGAAAGTGTCAGCGTCAATTGGCCATATACAGTCGATCTATAAATTGGAGCGTACCCGGATTCCATCGAGCAAAAAGCCACTTAATGACCTGTTGAGAGGCTGCCGAACTTGCTCCAGGAACTTCTGTTACCCTCGCGTGGAGCAAGTGTGACATTAGGAAGATGCTCGAGTCACAAAGAATCGTTGGTCCGTTTGTGTCGTATGCAGAAATAATGGAATCAATATCTGCGCCAATGTCTTGGTAGCTCACAAGACTCCTGGCGATCAATGCATGTAGTAAAAGAGATGCTGCGCGGCAGCTCGTAGAAAATGTAAGAGCTCTCGCTCCAACATGCCAGATTTGTATCAGCTCTGGAGGGGTAATTTCCGTGATGGCATTCTGATTTGTACAGCTTTGACAATCTTTAGCTCTTGGATATCACAACGTAGATATGAGTTCGTACCTTGCTAGAGCCAATATGGCCCATGATGCAATATTGCCTCGCTTGTCAGCAGCGCATTTTGTCAAAAGTTCAAGTAAATCTCTCAGCTCCGCAATTGATAATTGACAATCTTCAAGGACGAAAGGTATCCATTGGAGTCCGGCTGTCCGCACCTGCTCTGTGTCGGTCCTCAATGGATCCAGTATTCTATCGGAGCTCCGATTTACACGCTGACGCTTTCGTGTGTGCTTTTCGATTTGGTCCTCTTCATCTGTAGTGGAATCTCGAAGCTGATGCCCAATAGCTAGGAGACGCTCCATCACCCCAATCGTCTGGAGTATAGCCCAATCTCGTTCACCACGAACGTTATGCAACTTAAGGCGATATGGATACAGACTGAAAGGGCTAGCACAGAAAAACTCTCCACCAAAATTTGTCATGCTCAGATGGTCAAAGAGTAGCATTTCTTCCTCGCTGCGCCGTGCATAATCTGCCCTCATTGCATCAACAAGTTCCTCTAAGCTTGACAAGATGTCACCATCTTCCTCATCTCTTACGCAGCGCTCGAGATGAAGATGTACAGACAACAAGAGGACCAGAATTTCGTCTCTTACACTGTTCAGCATTGAATCTCTTGTCAAGCTTTTCCCTCGCCAGATACGGCATATTACCGGAACAGCCTTGCAGGCAACTGACTGAGAAAATGAAGAATGATCGATACGTGTGAAACGCAGGACAGCATTGATGGTAGAAAACGCTAAATGGTGTACTTGGCCTACAGAAGCCCCTGTGACTGCAAGAATCCCACAGCACTATCTGCAATCTCGGAGTACCTTTCTTTGAGAAGAGCGTTGGGGGCAGACACGAGAAATAGTAACGTTTGGAAGAGATCTTCAACATTTTGTCTGGTAAGAAGGGTCTTCAAGGTAGAGGCAGGACCTGGAGTAGATCTGAGCACCGAACCTGACCGGCCATTCGTTCCAAGACCAGAGAAGCTTCGCGACAGGCTAGTAGGCTCTCCATCAGTGGCATCCAAATACTGGTTGATGGCTTGCAGGCAGAAATCAACAGCATCGAGCCAAACTTCGCCTTTTAAAAACTCGACCACCTGTGGATGCTCAAATACTGAAATAAGGGCTCTGAGATAATGCTGGGTGAGTGGTTCACAGTAGCTACCATCGGTTTCTAGGAGTGTCTGGCTGATATGTTCAACGATGGCTTCCACCGTCTTTCCTTTGAGCGTAGATCCAGCTGTCTTTGCGACCATCCGTACAACCTCCCCGCATGATGTAAGCCGTCCCAGTATCGAAGTCTTGGTAGTTTTCGTAGCTGCAGTAGACAATGCCTGTTTCTCAATGAGAACGGCTTTGAAGACGCATTCAAATATCTTGTGGTATGACTTGTCACTTAAAGCATCACTTTCAAATCAGCACCACAGAGCAATCCCAGAGATCTGCGACCTACACGTTGGATTCGTTCCTCTGCCTCCCAAAAATCTCTTTCAAATCTAATATAGAAAATGTTAGGATACCTGCAAGACTGTAATGTCAAGATTTGATTGTGGGCCTTCCTTACCAGTCAATCCCTGGGCACGCCCTTTCTGAGTTGAGCCTTGGAGACTCTCTGCTGAGCATCAGTTTTTGTTCCCACAGGAATCATTAAATAACATACCAAGCACATGATCAAGGCGAATCTCTCCATTCCTGTCACTCATTTCGCAGGTTTTCCAACGTCAAGACTTCTGCGCATCAATGGGTGGAGGGCCCAACTTCCTTAACGCACTACTCGCCAGAAATCGCTGGTAATCTGTTGAACGAGAATCATTTCAGATTGGCTGCACACGATACAAATTCTAGAATAGATCATGCGATATAGCGCTGGTGTTGTACCGGATCGATGCCTTGGTGTTAAAGCTCCCAGATTCACCAGGTGAGGTCCGGCATTTCCCCAGGTTCAGGCGAACGCGACCAACCGCGTCGAAAAAACATTCGCTTCTGCGACGAACTCCAAGCTCCGCTGGGAATTTGCAACCACCTTCGCCGCTCGCACATATTCTACAACACATAAAGAGGCTTTCGAAACGGTATGTGGGCAGGCGTCATCACTTGGGCTATCTCAAGCTGAAGCCAAACCGGGACCTCGTCTGTCTGCGCTCGTTGGCGCATCGAATTCTACAATGGCGGAACTGAATAGCTTGGAGAACCTCCAAGCTCTCTATTTGGACCTTCTTGCTCTTTCTGAGTCACGTCTCTCCAACGTGGATAGATTGGAAGCGCAGCTCAACGCTCACATTGAAGACTTCAAGAATCTCCTCAGCAAGAAATCCCGGAACGAGCAGAGCCGCACAAGCCTTGCAACTGGTATGACACAGCAGCGGTAACCATTTGGCACATGCTGACGTAGAATTCTAAAGGTGAACTAGATGTGGCTGGCGATACGTATTCTATCAATGAAGAATTCAAGCAGGGTGCATTGAAGGTTGCAGACGACCTAGACCTTGACGAACTCTCTGCAGCACGTCTCTTTCTTGAGGTACAAGATGAGACGGACTCCTCTGGCCGGCCAGCCATTACGAATGCGATAGTACGATTCCATCAGCGAAGGAAGCACCTGCTTGACTGCTTGTGCATACTCTTTCGAATGTCTGTTGAAGACGAAGAAGACGAACAGCCGGATGTGAAGGCATATGTCCAAGGCATAGTGGGCCAAATTATTCAGAGTCAGACCGGATCTCCGTCCTACATTCAAAGATGTTTAACGTCAATGGGTGGCATAAAGATCTGGCTAAAGGGATTGGCGGAGAAGCTGAGCGGTACATCAATTATAAACCAGGGACAACAACAAGATGTGCTAGAGATGATTGAGTACCAGCGGGTTAGCCTTATTAAACAGCATGAGGCTCTTGGAGTATTAGCATTCTATCTTGCAAAAGAGAAAAAGGCCACCACGGCCGACTTCGAGAATGTTTTAGAAACATTGAGAATTGCAGACAAATATGACAATCTCTTATGTGAGCTTTACCGAACATGTCCCAATCACTGGATATTATGATAATACAATCAATTGGGCCGAAGCTAATTAGTTTACAGTGCACTACTTCCCTGTTCTTGGAGCTTTCATATCTTGCTTTGGCGGTGTGGATGGTGGAACCAACATTACACAAGCGCGTACATTGAATGATAAAATATTCCAGCAAGCAGATCAGAGTAATTGGACGCTTGCATTTGTTCGTGCTGCGTTCCGAGCATGGTGGCTTTCGGAATATAGTGGGTGGTATGGTGAGTATCATGATGGGAGCATTCCTGAGAATCAGCTCGAAGAAGGTCAGTCCAGTACCGTGAGAATTCTCCGATTAGTTGAATTTACTGATCTAAATTTTACAGAATCGCGGCAACGTTCGAAGCAGTACACCGAAGCTTTGAAGGATGGCGCTTTCGATTTCATTCTCTCTATAGCTGCAGATGTCAAGTCCGCAGACTGGCATGATCCCGCTCGTCACAGTCTTCGGCAGTGGCTTCAGCGGAAAGCTCCTTTTATCATCGCTGATGCTATCCCATTCTCAGACAACTTCCAAGAATTGTTGGTAGAGCAACTGGCAGTATTTGTCGAGTCTTTTATCACCTTTCTTCCAGATGTTCTCAGAAAATTACGAGTCGATGAAGATGAACAACGCCAGCTCAGTAAGGAACATGAGCATGAGCTTGACCTGGAGAAATTCATCATCATCATCGCATATGTCTTTGAAGGTCGGCCAAAGGCCGCCCATCAAGATTTTTGGGACAACAGGGACGGGGCTCTGATGGGCTTCGTGGAATGGGCCTCCAAACGAGCCTCTACGCCACTTGTGATGACCTTTTGCGAAATGCTACAATCCATTTCAGAGGACGAAGGATGTGCAACGGAAGCTCACATCTTTCTGCTTGATGAGGGGGCTCAATCATCAAGCAAACTCAGGAGAACCCACTCTCTGACGTGGAATCAAATATTCAAAGAGCTCACCTATTTCTCCGCGAAAATCCGTGATCGACCAGCTCTGCCCCAAAGTCAAACTTTCCGTCCTGGTAAACCAAATAATGACCTCGCAGAAGCAGAACCAGAGGTAGCGATGATGCTAGAAAGCTACTTGCGGCTGATCACTCAACTGTGCTCAGAGAGTGAAGCAGCTCGGACTTTTCTTGCCCACCATTCTTCCTTTCACATCAGCGAGCTACTTTTCCAATTGGCAAGTAGCTCCATCCAGCCACGACTTCGCGCATGTGCATTTACGACACTTCGCTCTCTCCTGAGTAAAAAAACGAGGGAAGCTGGAGAGTATATATGGGCAGCTCTTGACGTGTGGATTGCTGGTGGGTATTCACCTGGATCCACTTTGCCTAAAACATCGACTGTATCGCCATCAGCCGGATCAGCGATGAGCATATTAAAGATGTTGAGTTCGGGATTCGAGGAGCCCAATGCATTCATCGACCTTCTCACAACTCTTTTAGTGCCATATGCCGACGAATCTGGTCTTCATGACGGTCTTCCATTTCCAGAAAATCTTGGGGCTTCCACTCGCCAGCCTGGTATAGATCCGTACATCGATTTTGCTCTTGGTACCATTTTTGGCGGCCAAACACAAGCTTTGACTGAAATTGTTCATGTGAGGCTTTTGCAGCTAACTTGTCTGAACTTCATCGCCACCTGCTTAGACACATTCAACGAAGATCTCGTCATCTTCGCAAGTCAATCCAACGTCGTCATAGACCAAGCCATCAAGACCTCGAGCCTTCAGAATTACGTTCTTTTGCATCCATTTTCAAGAGTCATGGAGTGGATGTTTAACGAGAATGTCATGGCGGCACTCTTTGCGACTATCCATCAGGACCCCGCAGAAGTCGCTCGATCAGCACCAGATTCACCAATTGTACTCTGCGTCTTGAGAGGTCTGCATGTGATCACTAAGATCCTAGAACTCCAGCCAACGTACCTAGACATCATAAAGCCCGTCATCCGGGCACAGCAAAATTTTCGAAGAACCCCAGTACCCAACGCCTCGTTCGGATCTTTCGAAGATGGGATACTGAACCACCTTATTATCATACCCGACTTAGGTAGATATTGTGGCACAGGGCATGCTGAATTGGTGGTTGCTTCCTTGAAACTTCTAGAAATGTTATCGTCGTCTCCTAAGCTTGCATACCCTGCTAGCAGCGTTCTTGGTAGAGGCTCATCCCGAAACAAAGCACTTGCAGCTCTGGATGATGATGCCGAGACAATCTCCAAAATCCTGCTGAGAGAAATGGAGGCAGAAATTGATGACAACCAGGGCCCTCAATCTTCAGCGTATGTTATTAAAATGCACATATTGGATTTTCTGATCAGCTGCCTTGGGACTGCGCCAAACCAACCGACGATAGCACACCTTCTCCTAGGGTTTCAATGTGGCAACGAAGTTTTGAGTCTAGATTCAGATGGGCCGTTCAGTCGTGGTGTATCCTTGTTCCACGCCATCTTAGGGCAGGCTCTCAATACGCCGATAGAGGAAGAAGGCAGTGTTTCCTCGTGGCTGGTTTCTCTAAGTCTGAAGGGCTTCCAAGTGCTGAAAGAATTGTGGATCTCGCCAATTTCGTCCAATCTTACAATGGCCGAAATGAAAGCTAACAACGCCTTCTTCTGGATGTTTATGAAAGAGATCAATATACAACCAGGCATGATATGGGATGACGTGACTCTCGCCGATCCCTTATCCTCAACATCCACACCAGCCACCTGCCTATCCAATTTCTTGCACAGGAGAGCCTTGAAATTCCAATACTTCTCAATGGAGCTTCGACAAGTCTCACGCAGTCACGCGCCCTCGCTCAAGCAACGGATGTTCGAAACACTTTTAGGATCGACGACTCTCGATGAGGGACAGAAGATTGATCACGCAAACGTCTTCGACTTCTTCGACTTCATGGAATCGGAATTTTTAAGCCAGTCAGGACCACCTCAGCTCTCTTGGTTCAGCGACGTTGATTTATACGCTTGTTCGAACGATCCTAGCAATCCTGTATCGACATACAACATTTCCAGAATCGAAGAGCTTCTACTACTCAGGCGGGCAGAATTAACTTACGCAAAGCGTCTTGAGAACTCACAGGATGCGATGCTTGTAGAAGGGCAGGCCCAGGAGCTTCTTGGGTTTTATTCGGAATACAACCAGATAAAAGCAATCGAAAAGTCTCGTCTCAGAGTTCTTCAAGCTTGGGTTCAATTAGTTCTTGTAATGATTGAGAGTGGCGACTTTGACAGCTCAACTAAGAGTGGATTTGTGATCAAGGCGCTACAAGTCATTATGCCCAGGCTTGAAAACGACCTTGAGATCGTACCAGAGGCCATTGAATTGGCGAAGCTCGCCAAAGCTCTGGTATTTAGCCTGGACTTCAAATCGGACATGTTCAAACAGGGCAATTTAGGTGATGCTGTGAGCGATCGGCTCTTCCACCTCTTCCAAGTCTCACTGAAGGCTATCAATACACTGGGCGCACAAGTTTCCCTCAAGGAGCATTATTACAATATCTCGTACAAATATTTGTCTGGCATGTCAGATGTATCGGTCGTCTCTGGTGGTCATCCAAGACACAGCATCCAGACCATCAAATCTGCGGGTGACAGATTTATCGATACAGTTTGCGACGATGCGCATGCTGGCGAGCCAACATGCAGGATTGCAGCTCTACTTGTGCTCGGTGTTCTCGTGAAACTAGGCCATTCTGAGAACTCAAAATATGTCATCGAGTCACTCGTGCGTTTGAACTTCATCGGAATCCTTGTGGATTCAATCTCCAATATGGCAGTTGACCTACGAGAAACTTCGGCTGAAGGTACGTGAATTATCAAGTTGTATATGAGTAGTACTCGACTAACACTCAAACAGATGTCGATATTCAGCTCTCATATTGCCATGCTAAGCTTGCTCTTCTTGTGCAATTGTCCCAAACACGATTCGGAGCTGCTGCAGTGCTCAATACTGGACTATTTCATTCGATCAAACAGTCGGAAATATTTGCTACAGACCCTGATCTAGGAGTTGGTGAGTGACCCCATCAGCTCATGTGTTACTAGACTAAATTTCATAGATATTCAAGGTCCAGGTGCTCTCACCAAACACTACGATCTCTTAGGAGCATTGATGAGAATTATATGTGCAGTAGTTCTGAGCCGAGGTCCTCAAAATCAGCAGACTTTGGAGCAGGGCCGAAGGTTCCTGGCTGACAATCGTCTTGCCGTCCTTGCGATCCTGAAGAAGTCCGCAGGATTAGGTAGCTCTGTTGAAAACTCCGAGCAAAGTATTGACGAACTCTCCGATTCGTTCCTATTGCTAATATCAATCACGGGATTTCTTGATGTAAGCTTATCTTTCGCCCCTCTTTTGGATAAACTGACTATGGCCAGTATGAGGATCAGAGCATTCAAAAAAGCAGCCAACAAAGGCATTCACAGCGTTCACCTAAAGGTTCCTGGACTGGATGTTTAAAAAGTAGATAGATATTGGCAGATACTCGTACTTATACGGATCTTGCTTTCTAGGCATTCTGTCTTTGAGGTGAATTTGAGCTTTCTTGAGTCTCTAAACATGTACTGTAAATATGAAAACATTGAAAGCCCTTCTTTGCCCACTGTCAGCCCTTTCTGGTCGCACATAGAAACCCATTTCAACCCGGCACGATGTCACGTGTTAAGATAACGCCGATAAGTCCATCGTGTTCGCGTCATGACGGGAAGCTTTGATATCGCCCTGAGTCTGTTATGAATGTTAGGCGAGTCTGAGGGAAGCTCCAAGATTGGAATCTCTCCTACTTCATATGGTACCTAGACTATTCAGTTATTGTGCGACACAATCTGCAGCTTCCCGTTGACGGCACAATTCCAATCCAAAGTCAAGCCAACTCAACATCTCTGCGATCCAGCCAGCATCCTTCAGTATCGAAACGCCTTCATGTTCCTTGAAGGACCACTACGGGTCGATGCCACCTCTAGAGGAACCGTCTGTTGATAACATAACTATCCCGTCGAAATCTGCACCCAAAAGAAAGCTTCCTGACGAACAGAAGAAAGCCGTAGCTTCAAAAGCAACGAGAAATCCCCCACCCTCACCCGACGCGCCCACACAGTCACCTCTGCCATTTACGAAGCGATTGAAGACAACCCACTCGTCAGATCTATTTGGAAAATCCGAAGACATGAATCGGGGAAAGGGGGTAGGAACAGGGTCCAAGGTTATTGACCTCACTCGTCCGTCGAATTTCCAGCCAAATACTGGAGCCAAGAGACTGGTCATAAAGAATCTACGGACAACATCACGGCAAGATTCCGATGAATATTACCAGCGGACTTGGAATGATATCGACGGGGCTCTGACGGAGATATTTGAGGGAAAGCCATTACCATCTCTTCCTTTGGAGATTCTTTGTCGGGGGGTAGAAAGTACATGTCGGCATGCTCGCGCAGAAAAGCTGTTCACACACTACAAAGACCGCTGCAAAGAATACCTGGAGAAAAGATTGGCGCCCCAAATCCTCGCAGAATCTGGCATAACTGATGTTGATGCTCTGCGAGCCGTTCACCGGTTCTGGAATATTTGGAACAAGCAATCAGTGAGCTCTTCCCGTATCTGTTAGAAATGTGGCTAACCACGCATTTTAGGAGCTTCTACGATCTATATTCAGCTATCTGGACCGATCATTCCTCCTAAATGCGAAAGATCTCCCTCAACTCGAAGATCTGGGAATTCAACAGTTTCGACATGCTGTCTTTACAAAGACCAAAGGGAGTGACGGAGAGCGGTTTGGCGACAAAGTAGTCTCGGGGATGTGTGACCTGGTTACTTTTGACCGAGAAAGACAAAGCGATATGTTTGACGCAGATCTACTCCGAGACGCGATCCTCATGCTCCACATCTTCGGAACATACACCAAGGCATTTGAGCCAGTATTTCAACAGCGAAGTGGTGAGTTTTTAACAAGCTTTGCATCAGAACGGACAACTTCCAGCATGCGAGAGTATATCTCATCTTGTGAGAGTTTACTGGCTCGGGAAGCTACTCGATGTGAAAAATTCAATTTTGACAGCACAACCAAGAGAAGCCTGCTGGATGCTGCACACTTCATAACTATTGAGCAACGAGCAAATATTCTCCTGGATGCTGCCGGTCTTGGCAAACTCATCGATGACGGTGCAATGTCCTCGCTGAAGGCGCTCTACGAGTTGTTGACCCTGTCCAATATCCAAGATCAACTGAAGCCGCCTTTCGAGAGTTACATCAAGGCTGTTGGCTCTATTATAATTCGTGATAGGGAGAAAGTAGATGATATGGTCATTCGCCTTCTTGAATTGAAGAGGTCATTGGATCTCATAATCCGGGATGCATTCAAGAGAGATGAATCGTTTTCGTACAGTCTTCGCGAAGCATTTGGAAATTTCATTAATGATAGAAAGAATACAGCCGTCTGGGGTGGGAACTCTTCTAAGGTTGGTGAGATGATTGCAAAATACATGGACTCACTCCTTCGACAAGGCTTGAAAGGCGTTCCTCAGTCTTTGGCCGCTGATGCTAAGGATCGCGAAGCCTCAGAGAAGCAAGGCGAGTCAAGCACAGGTGATCAAGATGCCGAACTTGATTGGCAACTTGAACAGGCCCTAGAACTTTTTCGCTTTATTGAAGGAAAAGATGTGTTCGAGGCGTTTTACAAGAAGGATCTTGCTCGCCGACTTCTGATGGCTCGCAGTGCAAGTCAAGACGCAGAACGTAACATGCTCGCTAAGCTTAAGGTTGAGTGCGGGCATAGTTTCACTTATAATTTGGAGCAAATGTTCAAGGATCAAGCACTTGTGCCTGAGCAGATGAAATCGTACAGTGCATGGCTTTCCTCATCGAGCAGGCCAACGCCCACGCTGAGTCTCTCGGTCAGCGTCCTCTCAGCCGCTGCGTGGCCAACATACCCTGACGTTGAGGTCACGGTTCCAGCTGAAGTCACACGTCAGATCGAAACATTTGACAGATATTACAAACAGAGGCATACCGGTCGCCGCTTAACATGGAAGCACTCACTGGCGCACAGCGTTGTCACGGCCAGGTTCGCGAAAGGAGCGCCCAAAGAGATATCTGTATCAGCTTTCCAAGCGATTGTGCTACTCCTCTTCAACGACCTTAAGCCCGGTGACAGTCTGGCATACTCCGCAATCAAAGCCACGACGGGACTTGTGGATGCAGAACTTCAGCGGACGCTGCAGTCGCTCGCCTGTGCCCAATACAGAGTTCTCACAAAACATCCCAAAGGGCGAGAAGTCAACGATACCGATACCTTTACTGTCAACATAGGCTTCACACATCCCAAAGTCAAGTTCAAGATCAATCAGATTCAATTGAAAGAGACAAAGGAGGAGAATCAGGAGACATTAGAAAGAGTACATCAGGATCGACAATATGAAACTCAGGCAGCAATTGTACGGATCATGAAGAGTAGAAAGACCATGACCCACGCAAATCTTGTTGCAGAAGTAATTGAGCAGACAAGGAAGAGAGGAGCGGTAGAACTGAGTGAGATCAAGAAGAATATCGACAGTAAGTCCCCATCCCATCATCCGTATCGAACACAAGTACTCATGTAGCCCAGAATTGATTGATAAGGAGTATATCGATCGCGAGGAGGGAATGTATGTATACTGTGCATAGACTGGCACGTCTTATGATTGTATATGATTTATAATGATGGGCAAACGGACGGATGCATTACTAGAAGGATATCCACACATGAATACGTAATCCAAGATCATGGCTCTGCTCGACCAGGCACCTCAGCACAGGTCCCGCATCTCAAAGTGAACATGGCGTATCCGGTAGTTGATTTCAGGCCCTCTGGATCATTCCATGAGAAAATTAATTGACGAGTTCTATCGCGTCAAAACAATCTTCTTGAATTCATAGCAACCTCAAAGACAGCCTTGACAGCTTTAGGGAACGCAGGCGCAGACAATTATTAAACAGGCAGAAAGATAGGTAGACCATCGAGATTCAAATTCCGCTTCTTTGTACGAAGACTGACTCTGATCCCAATGACCAACTTGATGGGTGGTTGAGTATCACATTTTTCTCACGTGCATCCACCAAGTCAGTCATTCATCATCTTTGAAGTTTATCTATTCGGTCCTTGATCTGCATTATGAAAGCCTTTTATGCAAATTTGCAAACCCCTGCAGCAGTTAAGCCAATCTTCTACCAGAGGACAGAACATGCATTTCCATATGTGCTGATTAACAACATTTCAGAAAGGAATCTGCTTGTGGGTAGGTGAGCCCTTATTGTTTGGTATCTAAACTACCCTTATTGGCACATCGAATAGGTCATACTCTCTTCTCTTGCACTACAAGAAGAAAATGAACAATATTGAGAGACCAATTAGAGACACAATGGGCATCTCGGGAGCGACTCGGGCTGAAGTTTCATTCTTCTTGCCAAAGACGGTCTGGTTATTGGTCTTGTTTGGTTGAGCGAAAAAAAACTCCGAGAAAAGTGTGCTGCCTGAGAGGGTGTCATCTGGGATTGGACAATAAGCACCCGGGTCATTTGGATTAGCACAGCGTGATTGAACTGCTGCTTGACGATGGGGGTCTGAGGAGTTAAAATATGCCTTCACATAGCCAATAGTCATGAGGGCATCTTCTGCAGGTGGTCCACCAGACCACAGTTGATTGCCGTTTGACCAGTGAGAGAGAATAATATGTCTGCCAGCCACTGGTGGAGGAGCACTCATATTTCCGAGGAGGATATGATCTCCATAGAAGTCAATACGACCCGGAACAACATCGAAGCGGTATTCGTGGAACCCAATGGTTGGATCAAAGGGCAGGTTCGTAACGAGATAGTCTTGCCCTGGGATACTGTAGCCACGCGCGGCTGAGGCTTGTGTCTGTTGGACAAGATTGATGAGATGGGTGCCATTCAGGAAGAATTGCGAAGACAGTACTTCAATATCTGTCTCTTGGCTGTTGTTGTAGTACTTTGAAAGATAGTTAGTATGATGCAGCAATCGACACATGGAATGACTTTGGTAGACATACATCAAACATTGCACTGCAAGTGCCAGCTACTTTAGGCAGGTTTGCAAGGAATCGATACGAGCCGTACATCAAATCAGATCTAATTGAATTGACTTGCGCAGTATTGACATATCCACTTGACGGAATTCCGCCGCTGACAACCATTTGCATTCCCGGAAGCCCGCCCTTTGCCCCAGGGCCGGTCCAATTGAAGGGATGATGAAATGGATTCGAGATGATGTTGGAGGTACTAAAGTTGGTTCTAAACTGCGTCAGGATACTTTCAGCGACGCAGCGCGCCTAATTCAAGCTATAACAAAAGCCGAAAGGTAAAAGAACCGCTTACCCATAGGGACCTCGAGAGTCTTCGGCAGTAACAGCATAGCCTTGAACGGTCCAATCTGTATCTTCGAAGACATCCTTCTCGTGCAGAAAGTCTGTCTCTATCAAATCTGTAGTGATGTATTTGACGAAAGAACCGCTTGCAGATGACGAGAAAGTGTAGCCACACTCGCAGTAAGCACTGACACCGGTGAAGATCGAGGAAAGAAGGACAAGGGAGATTGACGAGGCATTTACAGGCTGTAACATGTTGACGAGAACGTAGAAGCCAACATTGAAAGCGGAGGTGAGGAGAACGAATAATCCCAGACAGTCAAACAGACCCCTCTTCCCACGCTTCTCTGGCGCCATCTTGTCAGTTTCTAATACTTCTAGGAGATTTTCGATGAGATAGTCTCCAGTCAGATTCCAGTCGAAGATCGAAGTGGAGGGGTATGCTTCAGCGAGTGGTTGGCGTGCGGAAAAAGAACACTGGGGATGGGAAAAGAAAGTTTGAAGTGCGATATGATTGAGCTGAAAGGAGTAGGTAGGTACCCTTTTGTGGGTGGCTAAGCGGACAAGGTGAACCAAGTTTCATAGGGAAGGTGTGTGAGAGGACTGAAAGAACAGAAGGCACAATCACCGAATTTGGAAATTTCTCCTAAGCAAGGACTTCATAAATAGTGGCTTGAGTTGGCCATTCTCCGCTTGTGGATTTGCTATTAGAAGCGACACAAAATGGATGCTCAGTACCTGTTTAATACGTAAGTAACGGGTGATCGCTCAAGTATGATTTCTACATCCATGTGCACATCTGCTCAAAACAAACCAATCCACGCATAGTGTTGACTTTCCCTGCTAGTAACGTTTATGAGTCGGACCTGAATTATCTCAGCTGAAGAGAGCACAGTGCGTGTTTACCAAGACCATTTATGAAGGATGAATCAAAAAACCATAACAGGCTTATAAGAATTGCAAGACGTTGGTGTGCTGAATTTAACAACTCTCATCTCAAGCAAAAACAACTAGTTTTGTGAACAAACCCTTCGATCCCCTGGAGATATGAGAAAATTTCAAAACGAGGTGTCCACCCGCCACGGCTGCTCTCGAAGCCTTGATTTTCAGACCAAAGCTTTCATCAACGAATAGCTGGGGCAAACTGTTTTGGATTTACGGCTCGAGTACAAACAAGCGCGATCAATCACAAAGAATATGAACCTAATAGTAAAGGGGGCAGCAATAAGCATTTATGTCACAGCGCTAGGGGTATTTACTGGAGGGACAGTGAATTTTGAGGTCATGACGACAGTGGTAAGTCTATTAGTCCCCTTTACCTGAAATCTATAAGGATCAGGAGCACTTCTAGCAATAAAGTTGAAAGAGACAAGTGCAGCCAAAAACTACAGCGGACCAAGAAGAGCATGATATGTGTATAACGCTAGATAAGTGGACTCATCTTTGAAGAAGACACAAACTGAATATAACATACAAACCAATTTCTAACATGGCGAAGATGACAGGGATATCGTGGGAATTTCGAGCAAGTGCATCGGCACACACCGACTGAGATCAAGGTTCTATTAGACTGCCATACTTATATTTCACATAATCCGAAAAGTGTAATTCTGCGGTAGGGAAGTTGATATTGTAGAAGGGTGGTGGAACTCGTGTGCTTGTGTGTCACTCAAATCGATACTCGAAAGGCAAAAGGTGCATCATCTTCTGCAACTCACCTAGAATCGTTTTGCAATGGGAAATGAACTACTACCATATACTCTCCATGGCGAACAGAGCTATGGACTGATGACCAGTATGATGGAGGGGTTTAATAGGTCACGTGTTTCGCATCGCAAAACATCACCCAGGAGGAGTTCAGGAACATTAACCCACCTATACATTGTGACATAGAAGTGTAGTGTTTGTGTTGGCTAGAGAATCATCAAGTAATTATCTTCTTAAAAAACTACTTATGAGCTGCTGTTTTCTCTGTTAACAATGTGAGAACTCAAGAAATCCCTTGAGGCATTAATTCAGTACGGTTTACACTTTTCGTAGTTTTCCATATTTTACACCAGTCTCATGACTACCTTGCTACGAGTGAGCAAAACCAAATTTTTGCTTTCCATGCGATGTTCTCTAGTCGTACATGTGGCATCATATTTCTGGATATTGCACATTCATATCGATTCGTTCGATAGCTCGAAGAATGCGAGAATTAGTGGGTAGATATCTCTCTTAATTTCTAGAAAGAAGGATGTTTATTCCTCAAGGAGTAGAATGACAACCAAGCTGGCATTGGAGAGTAATTATCATGTTAGATATTCTTCTCATAACCATAACCCACTACGCTCAAAGAAATCATGTACTAACTCTCCCCACCATCTCCTCGACCGTTGTTTCAACGAGCTTAGCTCGAACTCCTTTCATAGCTAGTAACTCGCCCAATGTGCCATCATTGATATCACATTCGCCTTTTACCAGAGCTGCATAGCTGGTTGACCACCATTCAACACTCTCCCTTTCTACCCCTCTCTGCTCATAGGAGTCAATATACTCAGCAACCTCCACAATCCTAACTCCCAGTTTTTTCCCTCTTGCCTTCTCCACCAACATAGCAATCTCCTTCAGAGTCTTCGCTTCTCTATTGCTCGAAAGGTAAAACGTCATGCCTTCCCATTTCCCACTTTCTCGATCAGTAAGGATCAAAGCGGTCCCTAAGCCAAGATCCGCAATGCTAGTCCAGCTAATCTTGCCGTCGCCAGCGACCAGTATCTCGTCTCTTTCGTCGCATCTAGGTTCGTAATATCCCAAATATAAGGGCCAACTCTCATTGTACAACCCTTCCCGTATCACCGTCCACTTCGTATCCTTCATCTCGTGTAGGTACGCCTCCGTACGCAGATGGGCTCTCATGACACCCGCTTGAGACATCGGCCCAAAAGCAAGTGACGTATAAAATATGTGTTTCACACCCGCTTCCCGTGCTGCTTCAATGGCAGAAATATGATGCTTCTCTCGTCCGGAGCCAGGGCTAGCAGATTTGTAATCCATGGATATCCGTGGGGTGGACACTAGAAAGAGCTTGGTGCAGCCAGCGAATGTGGCAGGATCTGGATTTTCGAAGTCAAAGCTACGGACCTGAGCACCTTTTGCTTTCAGCTCATCCCATCTTTGGTCTTTGATATCTGATGACGTGCAGATAATTAAAGAGGTGGGCGGGAAAAGATTGTGCTTGATTATTGCACTGAGTGTGGCCAATCCGAGTTTGCCTGTGCAGCTCGTAAGGGCAAGCATGATTTGATATCTCAGAATACATGGAAACCGATGTAATATCAAGGTCAGTATATATATCATCGCCTCGATAGTTGACGGAATCGAGAAAAAGGTTGGATTAGTGCTGATCAATCATTGGGTACGGCGACGTCATCAGATTACAAATCTAGAAAGATGCAGGCATGTACACAAAAGAAGGTCAAGCCCTAAGAGGGGTTTAGAGCGATATCAATAGCGGGGTGCGTAGTACAGTAAGGTCTATCATTTGAGTTGCAGGTAATTTTCCAGTGGGGCAGAGGTGTTACTGTTCCGCTTCTTGATGGGGGATAGACGTCGTCTTAGCCTCTCCTTCGCCATTGCCAAACAGATATCGAAAAGGTGCCAATGTAAATCGCTTGCCTGGGTATATGATAAATGTTACCTACAACAGTCGCCGTGTACCCTATACCCTATACCCTCATGGGCCATTCCCCCCGAACAAGCTCTGCTGATTCATCTCATGCACAATCGTGTCTTGAATAAGGTCTCCTCAAAATCATTTGATGAAGGTATCAAAAAGTCCGAACTTCCTCTGCCATCGCTTCCCATTGCCTGCATTTGCCTTGACAGGATCTTCCTCATCTACTAGAATACCGTATTGCTTGATACAGCACATGAATGCCTTATTTCGCGGTGTGATATCTGTCGTGGGCTTACCATCCTGTTGTGGGCCTGCAGAATTCATATTACCTTGTGTCAATACCGACGGCTTTGACCCCTTTGCAGATCTGTGTGTCAACTCCTCGTTCTCGATGTCGCTATCAGCATTAGGCTGTGCACCAGCTTTCTCCACAGGTGGTGATGAGTAGATGGAGTCCAAAGTCGATGGAGGAGGCTCCTTACAGTATGTTGGCTTGGTCTGTTGAAAGAGGATGCGCGCTGACTTTTGCTCTTCGAGATCTCCCCAAAGCTTGAAAAGCTGCTCCTTGAGCTTCGCTAGTACATTTGAGTTTCCTCGAAGACTATAAATGTTAGATGTGATTCCTCCGCAAACTCGGTGTGCTTACCTAGTTGCATTTTCCGCCATGTCCAGTAGCCCTTGTGCAGCTTGATTGTCGACAGTTAGCCAGACCCTCTCCTTTTCGCTATTCGAGTCTGCGTCTTCCACCAGCAACTCAAAGCGCCACTCCCATACATCTCTGGGAAATCCTTTTCCGCTTTTCCAAAGCCTCCTGTCTTCTTCCGGATCAGTATCCTCCCCACCGCTATAGTCTGACAGAATATCCATATCGCTACAACGCCGTCCTACGGCAAAATCCTCGATTTGATGTGGATAATAGTCAACAACGCGAACATTGGCTCGATACTTGCGGAGCGTGAATGGTGACTCATACTGGTGCCCATCTTCTGTCCTCAAAAACACCTCGGGCTTTAAGATGTCCTTAATGGGCAGAGTGGCCCGATCTGGAAAATTGCATATGACTGAAAACCTTAGCAGAAGACTTGATACTTTACAAGCAAACTTACTGTTTTCATTGAGGTCTAACCTCTCAGCAGTTTTTAAGCGAGAAACCGCCTCTTTTTGCTCTAGAACAACCCGTTTCTCTTTTCGACGGTCTCTGCTATTTTTTCTATTCAAATCTCCATCATTTGACTTTCGCTTATTTGGTACTTCCACAGACTCGTCGAGAAGTTCTTGCTTTTGCTTGTCGAATTTCGCCCACCAATCGCGTCTGCGTCGCACTGCCTCTTTCCATCGATTGTCATTGTCTTCGGGGTTTTCTGACGGGATCATGATTTTCACTTGGATTTTGTTGTCGTATGCCTGCCGGTCGCCCCGTAGGAAGCCTTCGAGAAGCCCTCCCATCTTACCAAATCCAATTTTGACGTTGCTGAGTAGAACCCAATCTCCAGACTTAACAGAATCACGAACAAAACTCGCGTGACTATCGTAGAGGGTGAGTTGAATAGTTAACTTTCCGTATGGGCCAGGCCACTTATCGACCTCCTTCTTTGCGCTTCTGATATACCCGTATTCATCACCATCACGTCCGCTAGGATCTTCGAGCCCCTTGCCCCACACATAATTGTAGAAATTGGAGTTTGCGGTGTAATCTGACAAGTAAACAGCAATAGATTCCCTGCCAAAATCATGAATCTTCACAACCTGCCCAAGAATGTCGTAAAAGCAATCTGGTTTAGCGTCCATTAAGAGACTGAATTTTTCTCTACCATTGCTAGATTGAGCCACTCTGGATTGGAACTCAACTTCTGATGGGAGTGCCAACTCGTCCAATCGGCCGACCGCCCAGTAAACATACTCTACTTCGACAGCATTTGGGGGACTCGGTACCTCTTTCTTCGAGAACACGTGCCAATCCGACGATATATTAGGGGCGTTTCTCGTGATCTTGGAAGATGGAATGATGTGGAACTCGGTCGTAATTTTGTTCGCAATTAATGAAACAGCTCCACGGTGCATCTGGACCTATATAGAGTAAGATTTTTGTCAAGAAACCAGACTGAGCATCTTACTGACTTTCGCATTGCGGATTAAAACGATGCTGTTACTCTCAGAAACTACTGGCATGTTTTCCTCAGGCCAGAAGATATTTACCGGCATTCCCTGGAGCTGGTCAGGAATAGAGTAGTCAACTATCTTCAACGTGCACTTGTAATCTACGAAATTTTAGCAATTCTGAAGCATATACTTGTTGCAACACATGGCATACCTGGGCCTCGAGTCTTGATTGGTATCTGGAAGTCTTTGATAAATCCAATGACATTAACAAAGATTCCCTTTTGGAGACTCTCATTATCCAAGTCATCGATCTGCTTGATGGTCTTAAATGTCGGAGGCAACGGGTGGCTCTCCCCAGGGCCAGGGCGAGGAGCATCCATTATACGTTGGTGATGATCCAGCTAGCGCTCAAAAAAGAAAATGGGCTTCAAAATCTAAAGTATCTGTATCTCGATCCCAGAATTTTAACAACCGAGTGAGTACTCCTAGGCAGCTGATTTACACAGGACCGTCTCGGTCTTTTCCAGAATCAGGAGTTTTGTTGCTGCATCTCCAGGATGGTTTGATACCTGGCATCGGCCGTGTGTTTTCGGGCACGCGAGTGAATGCCGGGGAGACGCGACGCGCTAATGTGTTCAGCCCCGCTTTGGTAAAATCGGCTAAATCACGTGAATGTTTCCGCTTTTGGAACGCCTCTTTGAGCTTCTTCAAAGTTCATCTTCCAACCATCCCACCTCCCCACCTCCACCAACCCCAACCTGAAATCACACACTTCACAACGCTGCTACCAGGTGTTGATCTGTTCTATTGATCGACCTGCGAACCGCCTCAACCCCTCTGCATTAGCAAGACCGCAGATCCAAACCCGCAAACATGGCTGAACGTTATATTCCCGAGCATCGTCGTACTCAATTCAAGGCAAAGAACACCTTCAAGCCCGAAGAGTTGAGACGCCGTCGTGAAGAACAGCAAGTCGAGATCCGAAAGGCGAAGCGTGAGGAGAATCTTGCAAAGAGGAGAGGTATCACAGGCGGTGACGGTTCTCGGCCGGGGGCTTCATTAGGCGCTGAGCCAGATAGCGACGATGACACTGCACCTACAGAGAGTCAGGTAAGCTTATCGCAGGTTTCACGCACTTCCATGTGTTGTACAATTTGTTCTGCCGCATGGCTGTGGCACTTGATCCTGACGGTTTCGGTCGCCTTCCCCTCTGTTTACTTCCCTTGGTGGGGTAGCGCATCGCGAAATATTTCTTTTCGCTTGTGCGGTGCGGAGTGTTCGCCGACGACGGTTCCACTCATCGAACACCACCAAGGATGATGACGAGCTCTCCACTCATGATCCTGCTTTGTGTTTGTGATCAATAGGCTGACCCTGTGTCTCTCAGTTGAACGAAGATCTCCCACAAATGGTAGCCGGCGTGTTCTCTGAGCAAATCGACCTACAAATTCAAGCTACAACCAAGTTCCGCAAGCTGCTGTCAAAAGAGCGCAACCCCCCATCGAAGAAGTTATCAAGACTGGTGTGGTTAGCAGATTTGTGACATTCCTTCGTTCCCCACATACTTTAGTCCAATTTGAGGCTGCTTGGGCTCTTACCAATATCGCTTCTGGTTCTGCACAGCAAACACAAGTCGTCATTGAAGCTGGAGCTGTTCCGATATTTGTTGAGCTTCTCGCTAGCCACGAACCAGATGTTAGAGAGCAAGCTGTCTGGGCTTTAGGAAACATCGCTGGAGACAGCCCGTCATGCCGGGATTACGTATTGAGCTGTGGTGCTCTCAAGCCGCTGCTGAACCTTCTGGGAGATAGCAGAAAGCTGAGCATGCTTCGCAATGCGACCTGGACTCTCAGCAACTTCTGTCGTGGCAAGACTCCACAACCTGATTGGAACACCGTAAGGATTCCCGACTACCCTGTCAATATATGAAAAGCTCACAGTTTCAGCAGATTTTGCCTGCACTACCTGTCTTAGCCAAACTCGTTTATTCTCTGGATGACGAGGTCTTGATCGATGCTTGCTGGGCTATTTCTTACCTATCTGATGGCGCTAACGACAAAATCCAAGCAGTCATCGAGGCTGGTATTCCTCGCCGCCTCGTGGAACTGCTAATGCACGCTTCGACTTCTGTTCAGACCCCAGCCCTCCGCTCGGTCGGTAACATTGTCACTGGTGATGACGTGCAGACACAAGTCATCATAAATTGTGGTGCTCTCCCAGCGTTACTGTCCCTCTTGAGCTCTGGAAAGGACGGCATCCGCAAGGAGGCTTGTTGGACTATCTCCAACATTACCGCTGGTAACTCAACTCAGATCCAGGCTGTCATTGACGCAAACATTATCCCTCCTCTCATCCACCTCCTTTCAAACGGTGACTTGAAGACCCGTAAGGAAGCTTGCTGGGCTATCTCCAACGCGACTTCTGGTGGTCTTCAAAAGCCAGAACAGATCCGATACTTGGTTAATCAAGGGTGCATCACGCCACTTTGTGAGCTTCTTGCCTGCCCTGATAACAAGATCATCCAAGTTGCTCTAGACGGCCTAGAGAATATCCTGAAGGTCGGAGAGATGGACAAGGATGCTGCCGGAGAGGGACAAGAGAGCATCAACCGATACGCGCTGTTCATTGAAGAATGCCATGGCATGGAAAAGATCCACGACTGCCAAACAAATGCCAACGAGGAGATCTACATGAAGGCCTACAATATGATCGAGAAATACTTCTCTGATGAGGATGACGAGGGTGCGGGCGAGATTGCTGGTCCAGAAGTTGCTGGTCAAGGCACGTTTGGTTTTGGCGCCACCTCCAATGCTCCTGCTCAAGGCGGCTTCAATTTTGCCAGCACCAATGGCGATTCGATGGACATGTAAATTCGGAGTACCATTATTTACATATCCTCTGGCTTGCCTACATGGCAGGCCTATCTATTCGCGTCGCCGCAACTCATAAAATCTAATTAGATTGCCTAAGACCCGAGCCACGACTGATTCATGCCCCCTTCCCGACTCCTTTTCTGGACGTATCCACGAGCACAAACACTACCTTGACGAAAACGCGTCGTCCATTTTAGGGATGTGACCAACGATTAGCGAAAGATTCACCATCATGTATTTTCTTTGTCCACCACACCCTCACCCCCGGCACATCACAAACGGCGTTGTCTTGCGAACTTTATTTTGATGTTGAGAGATGTTAGCTTGAAAGCTCCATCTCACGGAGATGAGATATTGAAGTTATGGTATTTGATTTGAGATTTGGTAGCTTGAAAGCTCCTGCTCTGAAGGCGAACGATGATCCAGGCATGAGGACACGCAGTCATGGTCATGGCCATGTGGATAGAGACTTTAGCCAATGTAAGAAACGTCCAAATACTCCCCCCACATTGAATCTAGGCATATGTTTTGTCTTTGCGTATGAACATCGACATGTTCTTACCCGTGCTCTGTCCTTTTGCAGTTTGCGAAATCTCCAAAAAGTAAGTACATTTCCAAAGTTGGTGTCTTCTTCCTCACGTTGGTATGGTGAGTTAGAAAAACTGCTTTAGCAGTTAATACAACCTATCTCAATGGCATTTCTCCCTAAATTCGTTCAAGCTAGAGAAATTTTAATGCATGGATTACCATTTGATCTATCTTGTTGCAGCTTTCTTTCGTCAGTCATTTAAAACTAGCCATCTTCTTCTTTCCTGGTTTTCGGAGGCTGTAAAGACAACACCAAAAAATATCAATCTTCTAGATTTTTCACTCATCGATCCCTCCGCCTACGTCGTCGCACAAAATTTGGCGTTTCATTAACGGCATTAAAATCGAGAATTGGAAAGATTTCACGTTTGTCACAATTTTGTTATTCTAAAGGTCTCTTATGTTGCGTCTGAATGGTCTTCTGTCTCCTCAAACATCCCTTGGCATCCCCTGAATTGGGGCTTTTACATCTCTCGGGTATGCATTAGCCATGCTGCTCCTTTCTTGCAAAGTTCTCTCTGAGATCACGCTTGTCCTCAACATGTTGGACAATGCCATCTTGTCACTTCCGCCAAATCCCCCCAGGTCTTCTCCACCTGCAATCGTCTTCCTGATGTTATAATCCCGGCCTTCCATAATGACGGGGGCATACGCCTCACTATAGTGCCCGACCGGGTAAGTCAAATTACTCCCCAAGGGAGCCGAGTACTGCTCCCCAGATTGAGATTCTCTATCGGGCGTAGGATATGATTGCATTGGTGGTGCCGGAGGGTATGGTTCCGCATATGGTGCCTTTCCAGGACCCAGACGGCGGCGGCGCATGATATGGCGAAGTAAAAATACGAAGCCTGTGATAAGCGCAACAGATCCAACTATAGCAATTAGATTATATAACCAATAAGTTTTGGGGAAAGGAGACATACCGATGATTACCACGATGCTGAGTGCCATCGTCGTTCGGCTCTGGCTGCTATTGGCTTGTACGGAAGTTGCATTAGATTCCAAGACTGCTCCACTATTCGTTCCAGTGCTAGAACCGATACCTCCTCCTGCGGGTTGCGGTAGAGTTTCCGGAACAGCGCTGGGTATCAAACTCGTGGAAAGTGTTGTCGGAGCAGTTACAGTCTGAGATATCGAAGGTGTTGGGGGGGCTTTTGGACCCTTAGGGCCTGGAGGTGGAGGAGGCATTCCCGTAGGTTTGGGCTTTGGAGTCGGCGGGGCAGGTGGTACAGTGGTGGGACTTGGACCCAACCCAGCACCTCCCGATGGCAGAGGTGGTGAAGGAGGTGTCCCCGTGGGAGGAGGTGGTGGAGGTGGAATTCCTGAAGCTGTTGGGTCTGCCGGTACTGGGGCCTTTTCTTTCTTGGGACCTTTGCCTGGAGTAGGTGGAGGATTTCCATTTGGCTCTACTGGAGCAGTACCGTTTCCATTCAGACCCGGGGCATTTCCTTTCTTGGGGCCTTTGCCTGGAGTAGGTGGAGGGTTTCCACTTGGCTCTGCTGAAGCTGTGCCGTTTCCATTCAGACCCGGCGGGCCTTTACCCTTTGGACCACCACCTGGTGTAGGAGGGGCCGCAGGGTCTGCTAAATCATCAGCCATGGGGTCATTGGGCATGGCAGGTGGTGGAGGCTAGGTATTGTCAGCATCTGGAAACTGCACATTTCCATCAATCTTTTTCGAGAGCCAATGTACTTACACTGTCTGTAGCCTTCCTCTTGTCAAAAGTCCAATCCAATTTCGCCGGGATGTTTCTCCTCATCAACCCTCCTCTAGGATAAACCATGCTCATCCGCATATTACAATAAATTATGTTGACAGGAGATCCGGCTCCGTGTTGAGAAACCGATTAAAGACCTATTCTGAAAACGAAGAAACAGATGTCAGAATAAGCAAGTATGCTGCTGTATGAAAACATTCTGATGACTGGGGGCAGCGTTCAAATAAAGTCCCGACCAGACAAAACCTCAGGAACAAATTAAGCTTATTTACTCCATGAAACCCGGAGCGGTATGGGAGTGCTTCTATTTTCGTGATCGCCATATGTTTCATGGGGGATTGTGGTTCTCCGGGGAAGGGACGAGTGGGACGGTAAGCCAGCTCGGATCCCCCGACATAGTAGTAGGACAACCGTCCCACCTGATCTAATACAACTGGTGCGATACTCTCGGTTACTAATGGCAAACGTTGAGTGTATTGCTTGTTTACTGAAACTCCTGATTGTTTGGCATGTTTACAGATGAGGGGAGAAGGGCCTGAGATCCCGCTTGCCGAGGATTCTGCCCCACTGCAGGGGCCCGAGAACGATACCTCGTTCCGTTATTGGGACGTCGAACACAGAATTCACAGGTGATATCGTTTTCAGATCAAAATGGAAACATCCAAACATCCAGTTCACCCCGATCATTGTTTAATGTTGGGTGGCTGTTGCAGATCATCCTGCCACAGTGTTGATCGGATGCACGTGAATGCGGGCGAACAGACTTCGTGACAGGAACTTCTATTTTGGGAGACAAACTTTACGCTCCGAACATTTTAAAACTGCCAGAAATATCTCCCTATTAGCACTTCAGATTGCTCTTAAGTGATGGTACGACTGACTCGGCAATGGTAGGTGTTCGGACACAAGGTCATATTTCCACTTACACCACAGAGGATTCACGTAGAGTGAATTGAATGAACTAGAAAGATGAATCGGTTCTTCCATTAAGCGCCATCTCTAAAGACTTGAAATGAATTATATGGTGGCATATCATCGTATCTGGGTCTCAACTGCAGACGTCTCGAAATCGGCGGTTGACCATCTAAGTTCCTCTCTGAAGCCAAGTTCGATCCTTCACTCCTCACGGCAGGCACGTGGGTCTGAGAGCCTAAGTGGTATTTGACTTCGATCTTTTGGCTCAAACGTTTCGATACTACATGCAGACGGCAGTTCCTTCAAGCCACTTCCTCCTTTGTTTTGGCAACTAACTTCAACGACTTTAATCGTTCCGGGCATGAGACATTGAAAAATTGCCGCAATTCATTTGGGACGAAATCTTGTAACATCTCAGTCACAGCCCTGACCTTCACTTCACCATGGCCCATCCCTCTTCGAACTTCCGGACATTGTCCAGTCGAGCTCAAGCTCACTGACCATCAGCATCCCAAAATCTCTCAGACTCGGCACTCTATAGGTAAAGTTTAATTCCTGGAACGATATTCCTGCGATACAATCTGCAAAATGGAGCACTGTGGGAAATTGTTGGAAGGATATTTCATCCCATCCGTGGTTCTGTTGCTCCAAGGTACCAGTAATCTTCTCGACTGATTTGTGATCGTTTGCTGGCCCAGTCTCGAAAGCTTTCTTATAGGTAGCATAGGACGCTCTGGCAGCTGGGAATGGCTGAAGTGATGCAAAATTCAGGAACGAGATTGCGCCTGTCGGACAGAATTCTGATTGTGCCAACGCCAACAGCCCCGGAGTGAGTTCAAGGTTCTGAGAGGAAGCCGACATCAGCGGGCCCCCGAGCATAGGAAGGACCCCGATATTGAGATTGGGAGGTGGTATGTCCTCAATAGCTGGATGTAGCCATGCTTGCTGATTAGACTTGAAATTGGCGACGAAGTCGCCAGGCACCTGAAGTCGCACCGAAGTTGTGTAGGCGATACGCGCAGCCGCGAGTGTAGCTGGAATCGTGCTATTATCCTCAAGAATGACCATGTAATCCCAATTATGGTCGAGGAGGTAGTCTGCGTTCTTCGGGAGACGTTCCACTGAATCACACGGCCAATGGTTAGGACCTTGGCATTAGATTGCTTCAATGCTTCGAGGAAGCGAGCTGCATTATCGTGCTCAAATGGATTGAGCAAGCCTGCTGAAGGGGGAAGGAGACACACAAGAATTATTGTTACTATGCTCATCTTGATTTTCGTAATCTTGATCTTTTTAATGATTCTTATTGCTTAATTTGCTCTCCACTGCTTTTGCAACTTGATGCACTTTAATATGCTTTATATTCTTTAAGTTCGGATCTGCCCAATGACGGGCTAGGCGGCTGACGCATGTCAGCTTTGTGTTATGGGTTGTGTGAGTTTACCACCAACACTTGGCGACGCACACCAGATCAAATCAATCTTTGTACACAGCAGATATAGTCGGTTCACCTCAGCCCCGCTTCATAGTCATTGGCATGCGTACCAATAGTTGATGTACAACGGGTATGCAGTGGGTATGAGTGTAAGATGGCAAGGATATGATAGCCGAATTCTTTCGTGGACTACCTCTGCAAATAACACTGAACCTCTTAAAGGCATGTTGTCATTGGTTTGATATACAAGGTGGCTTTTCTCTGAGAGACCGTAATATTGAATACTCTTGTCGTTTTATTTATTTGCGTGTCAGGCATCAAAATATCACATCACACCAAGGGCGCCACAAGCTCAGCCCCATCCAAATTACCGTCAGAGAATTTTCTGCTGACGCCAATAATTCTATATCCATTCTTGATCTCTAAGGCTTGAGAGCTTAATGATATTCACTCCAGATCCCATGGATCTCCCTGGGATGCGGAAGTGCCACACTCCTCTGTGGGAGTTCGGAAATCCCAAGGGAATCCCAACAGTAATTAGGCTATCGCCCAGCAACACAAATGGTTTACTTCTTCCATCATAGTCGAACCAGAATTTAACATATCATGTGAAACTAGCTTACATTATGATCCTGTCCTTATTTCTGCGATACTCGCCGACATTGATGTAATATAAGACCTCAAAGGGATTAAGCTAAGGCCCAATTCGAGTGCCCCGCGCTTGTTTTTATTCTCCTTACTTCTGGACATTCGACTTGAGTATTTCTGACTAGTCATACTCTCTCTAATCACGAGGTCAAGTGGCTAGATTTCTAGGCGTCTTTCAAGATATGCTACTGTTCGTGACCCTCGAACTAAATCATTTCAATACAAAACAAAAAAGAGTTGACACCAAAGTTCCAAGATAACCACAAATACCTAGCTAAACAGCCGGCACCACAAACATAAACGTTTCTATTGCTAAGGTTATTTCTTACTATAATGCAGAAGCAATCAAACCCCGTCCTTGATATGAAATAATTTATGTCCAACACAGTTCTGTCTTTTCGATTCAAGTCCGTCGTCTAGCTATGGTAAAAACTTCTAGGCCTTCTCTTGACCAGCCAATGTGTGCTAAGATAGAACAGCGGAAGCATGCTGTTAAGTTATAGAATATACATGTTCTATTATCACAGCAGTCGCTAAGTGACGCTCACGCTGGATGTGAGAAGTTTCCATTCCCTCTACCTGCCCTTGTCGAAATTATAGCCACATACAGCCACAGCCGCGATAGTTTTGATCGATGGCATCCAAGACACAGAGGTATGCAAACATTCCCTTTCGCAAGACCATGCCTTCTGCGTCAATTATTCCTTGCTTCTATAAGCTTCGGTATGCATTTCAAAACTGCAACAGCTACGCAGTAAGTATTCCAAGAGAGACTACAATAACAGTAATTCCGCCCTCAGACCTGGCTCTTAATATCTTCTGTATGATAATTTTGCGGAAGATGGGCAATAACTAGTGGTAGGTCAAATTGATAGATTATAAGCGGTGAATAGGGCACCTAGTGTCTGGCCCTTTGCTATCAGTATTCAAACTACGCCACAGTGCTTCCACACATAAACGTGGGTATGGATGCCATTAAATAATCTATACACCGATAGTTGCTACTTGGCTTAGTAATAACGGTGGGGCTCGTACATCCCGATTGTTGGTACTGAAATTTTTGGTTTCGACTGTGACTTTGAATCTCTAGGTCAGCGCATAAGCCTGTGATTCAAGTATTTCGTTCGACAATAATGCCTGCCCCTTTTTCGAATGTATTAGCTGGAAATCACGCAGAATATTTGTTTTATTCGTGATATGAAACATGAAAGATACGAGTACCAACACTATAGTACCAAGATGCCATATATTTTCCGAGACAGCCGCCTTGGCCTTGATTGGCGCATCTCTTGAAGCGACAGGTCATCAGAAGTGGCAGTGGTTTAGTCATCACTGGCTTTGACTTCACCGTCTCCAACACGTCAAGGTCTGACCCGGCCCTTTTCTATCGTCCGACGCTACGGAAAGTGGAATGCAAATCGAAATGCGTAGGTGGAACCACCCGAGAGAAGGAAAACCTGGCTAGTGTAGCGGTACCCAGAAGTGTATATTACTAATGTGAAGCTTTATGTTCTCCACCTTCCAGGCCCAGTTATTTCTCCCACTGATGAACTTTTCTGCTCTCTGTTAATGCTCAGCACAGTAACAAGGTAGCAACCAACTTTACCCGAACACTTGGGGACAAGAAGGATTTGTAAATTCTCAGAACTCAAGATTTGGGGACGCCATAAATATGCAAACACGCTCTCTGGATTCAGACGACTTTGGGCGAGTTAGTGATCCAAGTACATACTAGGCGATTGCTGCAGGTCGGGAGCTCGTCTACAGTCGTTCCCGAGCGCCCAGGCGGGCGGCTTTTTATTATTTTCTTTTACTTTCGTGCATCAAATGCCATCTGGTGGTCGTCAGCGACTTACTCGTTAACTATGCTAGGCCCGCCGCCTTCCCTTCCGTCCCGTCTGTTCAATAAACTTCCCTCGCGCGAGTCACGTCATCCCGTGCCCGCAGGATGCATGCAATCCAACCAAATCCAACCTTACGAGGCGATTGATAGCCCAAATTAGACTGATGGCTTGACGCAGTTTCTGCCCCCTTTCGGAATATTCCAGGCTTACCTGAGATAAACTTTGCAGTAGTCCGCTCCAGGGGAGGTTAGGTGGGGGTTGCAGGGCCGTAGCGTTCCTTGATGATCTACTGTGGGGTGCAGAAGATACCAGCATATAAATTCCGCACGACTTTTGGAGAGGACACTGGCCCAAAATGGGGGTCAACTTTTAATGGTGGTAGGTCAACAGATTTCGTCTCATTGATATTTGAGGTGGCAAACCAATGGAAATGCAGAGGAGACTATTCGATTGGAATTTGCAAATCATGTCTGTAAAAAGCGCAAGGCGGGTTTTGTCGCACCTTCAACCCCGAAGGTCGATAAGGGCACTATCGCTCTAAGAGACCCACTTAGAATGAGTCGGATGTCTCTGTCATGACCAATGCAAGGACTGAGTCCGGGAAAGGCTCTTATTCGAATGCCTTACCGAGTACCAGGGCGACATACCTCCTCCGGATAGTGACGTCGAACCAACTGCATCGCCGCCAGCTTTTACCATTTTGGTCCTCGCTCATGTATGAAATTTTATTACCTTCCAATGGCAACCACACGGATCAATTCATCGAATACCCAACAATAGTCCCTAGACAGTCTAGGCGGGATACTGCATGTCTATGGGTGTTTTCATCCAGCGGGTAAATAAGCAAATCTTTAGTTTGAAGAGGAGATAATGTCTAGAATAGGTTCAGCAGACCTTATATTGGATATTGCACGTCTAGACGTTCTTAGAGAATTGTTATGCTGCGAAAAAAAGAAAAAACCCCCACGAGTCCCTGTGATGCTATCGAATGCGATATCGCTTCAAGCCGGAAATTTTCTTGGATCTGCGTTGTTGAACCTTCAACAGTACCAGTAGGATTATAATACCGAATTCGCCATGCGCCAGAGAGTACTTACGGCTATCAATAATGATATCGACAAAGAGGTCAGCTACTCCTGGGATGGGTTGATGTCCGCTGTGTATAATATAACATTCATGGAAACGACCTGTCCATCGATACCCTTCGTTCCATATTCAAATGGGTGGATTTTGTCAGAAGTTCTACAGCCGCAATCGCCTTGACAAGTCTGGCCTTGTTGATTTGTATGCGAGTACAATTCTTCAGCTAGACTTCAATCACTCCAAAACCCACGGGACGCCAGTTTATTTTGACCGGAGGCTTGAAGTTTGAAGGAGATGCTCGAGAATAACATAGAAGCAGCCTCTCCCAGTATTGGAACTCGGACGGCTATCATTCAAACAAGAAAGTATGTGGACGCTTCCATTTGAACCCTCATGTTTGCCGAACGAGCACATTATTGTCAACAACTATATTATCCTCGAAAACAGCCCGAAACGTGTAGAGCATCAACCGACAGAAATACTTCTCGATTAGTAATACTGCAATACTTTAACTTGCCTCGAGCGTCTCGCGACGTACTTCTTCTGCATCTTCTGCGTCTTCAAGCATCGTTCTCTCTTCAGATCCCTCTCAGCGACCCAGACGACAATATCCTTTCCAGCCATCAGCCGGATACCATCTCTGCTAACCGAGCTCCTCACAAATCCCGCCAGAGCCCAGAGCGTATGCATGTCAATTGGAATGTAATGCCCGCCATCATGACACACAATAGCTTGCTCAATACAAGCGCTTGCCAAGTCTCGAACCAACTCTTCACTCACCATCCCATCCAACATTCCCATAGCATGCAACATCGGCGTTTCAATTTGCGGCGAGTAAAAACCACTATAGTATTCTTCCGTTCCTCGAAAGCCTGAGATGCATATAGCAAACTTCAACGGTCCTTGATTGTCTGGTAGAGGGACAGTCATCGGCGCTAGCTGGTTTCTCAACGCAGAGGCACGCAGTGGATTGATACTCGATTCACACCATGATGCAACCATAGCTGCGAGACTGGCACCTTGCGAGAATCCCACAACACCGTGAACTGGACCATTTTCTTCGATATAATCCCGCAGAAATTCGAACGTTTGGTCGAGCTCAGTGTAACAACTAGTTGTATCGAGATGTCGCCACCAGGCAAACGCCCATCCATTTGGGTTTGACAACAGGAGGTTGAGTGGGGCAGTTGGGTACATATATTTGATACCACCTGGGTATTTTCTGGTGAAGTTGGGTATGGAATGAAGTGATTGCGATATGAGGTTGGCCAGCTTGCGGGTCTTTATTGCAAAGGACGGGCCATTCTGTGTAAAACCTGGATAGAGTTAGAAATCATATTGGGATTAATTCGAATCGACCTAAGCAAGGCCAAGGCTCACCATGTAGCATGAGGACATTGAACGTGGGATTCGCAAGACAAGGTTGCATCAGAACTTCGAATGGACTTTCCATGTTGCGTTTGCTAGTTATGGAATGGTATAAAAATACAGCCTTTAAAATATACTATTTTTAGAGGTAATTTGTTTGATAGAAGCACAATTATGGCAAAGCTGGTCTGCAGCAAGACAGGCGGTGGTACACAGGTCCTATTTATTTGATATGTAGCTGAACATATCGCCGATATCAGGATCTTTCACCGACGACAGAAGGAGTCCTCCCCCCACACACACTCATCAAGCCATCCATTTGATCAGTATGGAGCAGATCACATGTAATAAACTAGTCACGGTTGTATCCGGATCTAAGATCCAGTGATGGATGATCATCGGCGGCCCTCCTTTCCTTCCCGCTTAGCGATCCCGGCAATTACTGTAACAGGTTTAGGTTAATGATAAAGACCACCAAGCTTCGCTGCATGACACCGAAGACCCCCATTTTTTGTCGCATCAGAGTCATTCTATCTAAAGATTCAAAGTCCTTATCACCAACACTCAAACCTGCTAGGTTATGATGCTGGACCATGCCCCAACCTAGGCAACAAGTGGAGCCTCATGCAATGCTGATCTTCAAGCCTCCTGCATATCATACGACCAGACTTTCTTTGCATGCAGCGGACTAGTTTACAACTCACTGCAAGCTCTTCATTGGGTTTGGCCGCAAGTCTCAAGGACTCATCTCATCCGATGGACTCCATGCTGCTAAAAATGTGCTGGCGTACTTTCCCTTTTAGGATGGTAGTCTCGCTACTCATGTTGTGGTCGGTGTGGTGATTCAGCTGTATCATTCGGTACCAAGATGAAATCGCTTTAACGAAATATCGAGCGGCGCAGAAGAGGCCAGCTGAACTTGAGATAGCCGCCGAAAGTGTCAGATCACCAGTACAGAAGAGTTTTTCATGCAGCTTCGTGCGGATAGGTAGTGTAGCCCTTCATCTTTCTTGTAACGGAGACGCCGAAGAGATTGTTACCAACTATTCTAGGGGTTTTAGTGGAAGCCTGGTGGAGAACTCGTAGCTTTTTTTCTTTAGGGTGATCGGAAGTCTCTAGCCGCCCTCCCCAAGATAGAGTGTATCTGTCGTAGGAAAGGTGGGCCTAGTTTGATAATCGTTCTATTACTCCTAAAATTTCCATAGGATATCTCTCGAGGAAGTAGATTCACGGTCTTCATTATCATTATCTCCAGAGCTGCTCAACTTCCCACCGCCAGATTCACTCCCAAGACTTGACTTTGAGATCCAGAAGGATTTAGCCCCCTTCGCGGCAGCGCACGATGGAGATTCCCAAATCAGTCTTCCCCTTCAAAGTCACCGAACATGTCATGCAATGCACCCATATCCGGGAATATCCTCGTGCTACCTGCACCGCCAAAGATGACCCTCTCAAGCTAGCTATAAAGCAATATACACCACTGAATAACCCAAATCCAAAGCATGGTGATATCACAATAATAGCTGCGCACGGCAGCGGTCTTCCGAAAGAACTCTACGAGCCGATGTTTGAGGACCTGCTTCGAGAATCCTGTCTGCACAATTTCAGGATCCGCAGTATTTGGATAGCAGATGCAAGTCATCAGGGACAGAGTGGTGTCCTAAATGAAGAGAAGCTGGGAAACGATCGTAAGCATTTCTATAACCGTTTTACAAAGTGCTTGTCTGATCTGACGTGCAATAGCTTCCTGGTTCGACCACTCTCGTGATCTCTTTCAAATGGTGAATACATTTGCATCGGAAATGCCGCGCCCCATTATTGGATTGGGTCATAGTATGGGTGCCGCCCAGCTTCTTCACCTGGCTACAATCCACCCCCGTCTCTTTACCTCAGTCGTCCTCCTTGAGCCTGTCATAGGTCGCTGCATAAACTCCTGCTCTGGTCCAACGCTTACCAAACTCTCCACCTTCCGAAAAGATCACTGGGACACCTACGATGACGCCTGCGAATCAGCACAGATATCTTATAAACGGTGGGATCCAAGAGTCGTGGCTCGTTGGTGTGACTATGGGCTCAGGTTCGGTCCTACACTCCTCTATCCGGACGAGGTGGCTGCTATGAAAGGAGCAGTGACCTTGACAACCACAAAACATCAAGAGGTGATGTCTTATCTGCGACCTAATTTCCAGGGAAATGTTCTAGCGAAGAAAGCCTCTGGCGGGACAGGCGCTCTGAGCATAGATCGTCTTAACATCCCTGATCTCGTCGGACCGGAAGAAGCCATCTACCCCTTCTATCGTAGCGAGCCAGTCCTGATCCACAAAATTCTCGAAAGTGTTCGACCTTCCGTTCTCTACATATTCGGTACCAAATCACCCGTCTCAGCCAAACAATCCAGAGAGGACAAATTAAATCGAACGGGCACTGGTACTGGTGGCAGTGGAGGCAGGAAAGAAGGGAGAGTGGCGGAATTCCTGATCGAGGGAAAAGGGCATCTTGTTCCTATGGACAGCCCGGAAGTGTGCGCGAGAGCTGCAGCGGGTTGGATCGAGAGTGAAGCGGCGAGGTGGTGGTGTGACGAAGCGAGGGTGGTAGAGGGGTGGGAAGGGAAGAGTCCGAGGGAAAAGACAATGGTGTCTCAGGAATGGATCATGCATATGGGTGGGAAGCAGGCTAAACTTTGAGCCTGGGTGTCTCTGGAGTGGAAAATAATATCAGTACGATTGTAAAAGGGTGAAATAGGGCATCTTGTTGGGAGTAATAGCAGAATTTTACGCATAGACTTGGTAAGATCTGATGCATCGAATATAGGGTCTTGTGACATGATTCAGAGATTGGGACTTAGATAGAGATCAATCTCATACTCATACGGCTTGGGTCACTTTGAAATCAAACTCTGCATCATAGCAACAAGCTCAATGAACGTGTCAACGGCATAGAAACAAACTTACTAAACATGAATATTAGTTAGACATTGAGGTTCCGGACACCGGCTTGCCTTGGCCGATCCCCACCAATTCCTGTTAGTAGCCTCTGTTGGTAGCAGAGGTGCCGCTTCTCGAACACTGTGCGTAACTGTCGACAAAACCAAATAAGGAAAAAGGGGTACCGAAGCAGAAAGGGGGGGGTAAGTATTTGTTGCTGTGCAGTACCAACCGAGCCTAGCGCAGGATTGCGGTTTGTGGCTTGTACCTGCATATGTCTGAGCTGACCTCAGAAAATGATGCCCTCTCTCACCTTCACTCACGCCTCCGAGAGATTCCCTCTTTAAAAGCACATCAATGCCACTGCATCATCGAGGCACTGTGAAGATGGAATCACACACGGACTGCAGATTGGAAGGATAATTGATACCCCATCATCTCAGTGTACATAACAAGGTCAGGAGAACTCGCCAGGGTATTCTCGTCACGTCCCTGTCAGCACGCAACATCCAGTGCTCCTACAGTACAGTACAGTACAGTACAGTACTCAACATGTCATCGAATTACAACAACGACTCGCCTCTCTCCATCACGGCCTCCATAGCCGGGATCCTAACCTTCGTCGTCGCCATCCTCGCTGCGCTCTACGTGCGCTTCACATACCTCCGCAACGCCGACCAGGAGTACTTCCAAGTGAAAACGTCACTTTCATGGTACAAGACCGAGAGCACGTTCATGCAAGACCTCATCTCCACCACCGATCTCTCTCTCGGCCCTCACAATCGAGAGTCCATGCTACCACCGGGCTCGGGTAGGGAGAAAGAGAAGGAAAAGGAGATGTATTCTTTTGTTTTGGATCAGCTGGGGAAGCTGGAAGAGAGGCTGCTAGAGTGCTTGGCTGAGGCGGAACAGGGCGTGGATATGAATGAGGGGACAAAGGAGGGCTGGACGATTGTCCCTCGGAGAGTGAGGGGTCGGACAGACATCGCGGTTAAGTGGCTGCCGGTGAGGGCGAAGGCACTGGAGCTTGTGAGGCAAAGGGATGCTTTAGGGAGCAGGGTTTTATTTGCACAGATGAGTCTGATTAGCTCGTAAGTAATCTTTTCTGTCCTGTTCCTCGAGTGGTGTTCATGGTAGGCTATGGGTCATGTGACTGGGCCACAGCAAAGCATTGGGGTGCTAATTATTACGTAGTAGAGTACGAGATCAGGAGACGCAGGCCAAGAAGCGAGAAGAGAGGCAGCGAGAGAGATTGGAGAAGTTGGAGAGCATCATGATTAACCAGCACGAGAAGCTAGACCGACTGGAAGACTTGGTGTATCGAATGATGCATCGCGAGCGTGTTGGGCTGGATGATAGTCTCGAATCAGAGACTCTGAGGAGTCAAGACAAGAGCACAAAGAAGTTTGCAAGGACGGAGACAGAAAATACGCTGCCTGTGGCACAGTACGAGCGAGACGATGTCGACGAGACGGACACTAATGCGATGAAACTCCGGCCTGCTCATACAGCGAAAGCACTGTGTCCTGTCCCATCTGTATAGCATTTCCCCAAAATACATACCACCCATCCCAAGTTTTCATGTCCAAGAATTAGGAGTTCAAAGCTCTGCGTGGAGCTAAAGCACCATGCCAAGTCCTATCTACCTCTATGTTTTGTATAGCCAATGTCCCCTCATCATAAAAAGCTGTACCGACCAAACTTGAGAAAGCCTATGCAAGCCAGGAGGCTCGTACTTGCCCATACTAGATCCAATTCGATCACACTCCATATCCACAAACAACCGAGAGGAGGGCTCTGCTTCATGACCGCATAGTAGCTGAAGGTATTCGTAATATATATCAGGTAGCAACCGGCCGATATACTGCTCACCAGGAAGAACAGTTGATGCAGGATTGGCTGCACATTTTTGGGAAGGGAAGGTAGCAGGGCGGAGGGTGTCGGATGGGGGTGGAATGAATAGAGGAGGAGGAAGATTACTGTCGTTCTGTCAGCCTTGTCCTGATCCACGGCCTCCGCCAGCAAGGGGACGAACTTGGGAGTGCCTGCAGCGTTCGCATGAGCAGATGTGGCCACTGGATCTCCACGGCGTACTGATGGGCGACCAGGACGTCGAGGGTGAAATGAAGCATGGTCAAGCTGATGCTCCAGAACATGGCCTCCCCAAACCGTCCGATCAAGGGCTCTCCATCCTCTCCGATGCGCACGCCGCCAAGACCAGTGGCCTCGGGTGTCTTCAGCAATCCCCTCGACTCTGCAAGATCGAGCAGGGTCTGCTGTGTTGGATCTGGGCCGCTGCGGTCGGGTTGCTTGAGCTTAATTTTGACGTCTTTTTCTTTTCGGTTGCGTGCCATCTTGGGTGGGAAGATTCCTTTGTGTGTGGTGGGGAATGCGGCGGTGGTGAGCTGCGGTGATGGGCGGACGGGCGTTGTCATCCGTTAGCAGCAGTCCTCAGGTTTGGGGCGGAGGCAGTGGTGGTGGTGGAGGTGGTGGAGGTTCATGCAGACACGGAAGGAGATGCGGATGCAGAGACGCAGGTGCAGGTTCGGGGTGTGGTGCGGTGTGGTGTGGTATCGTGTGGTCCGGCCCGGTACGATACTGATGCACACATGCAGCGCAGCAGTGCAGCCTCGTCCAACTTCTGCAGGCAACTCTAAACTCTAAATGCCGTCAGGATTAGGATTAGGATTAGGATTAGGATTAGAATTAGGGTTCGGGTTAAGGATAAGGATGGGAGGGGGCAGTGATTCAAGCTCTTACAGTACAAGACCTTAAGGTAGCTTGCCTTAGGTAATAGGGTACAGCAACCTTCAACCGTCACCCTTCAACCGTCACCCTTCAACCGTCACCCTTCACCCTTCAATGTCCCCGTGCCCCGAGCGTGGTATCCTACAGTACCCCGATCCCTCCTCTATCATCCTCTATCATCCCCTATCATAGCCTACGCTGCCCTCTCCCTCCCTTTTGCTTTCTTATCCTATCCGATCCTAAGATAACTTAAGGTACCTTATCCATCCACCACGATAATCTTCCCTTGTGATACAGGACTTATCCATCCCACTATCCCGTCCCATCCCATCCCACTACACTGTCCCGCCCCAGCAAATCACAACCCCGGCCTGCCACCTGCCACCTGCCACCTGCCAATCGCCAATCCACCCCGTAGCGCGTGCCTCCTCCGAGGATATCCCCCCCCCCCCCCCAGGCTCAGCACGCCGCCGTGTTGACCTGCAATGTGGCTTCTCCCCTCCACAACCCATACCAGACACCGCAGCACACTACCGCCCCCTACCATCAACTCTTAACACGCGACACTTTCCTCTCCTCTCCTCTCCTCTTCGAAGCCAAACCAACGGGTACCTGCGTCTCACCTCGACATCCTCTGATCGAGCCCCGCGCCGCTGCTGCCCCGACGACAGAGCAGCATGGAATGGTTGGAATGGTCGGCGCTGCTTTCCCTCCCCATCATCGTCATCGCGGCCTGGCTCTATACTGTCACTGTCGCCCGTTCGAAATTCCCCAAGCTGCGCAACAAGCGCATATGTCTCCTCATTGCGCATCCGGACGATGAAGCCATGTTCTTTGCGCCCTCCATACTGGCTCTGACGGAGCCGCAGCTGGGCAACCATGTGAAGATTTTGTGTATGAGCAGTGGTATGTCGTCATTTCTTTCCGCGAGGCGGTGGGCTGGGATGGGTCCATGATGCTGTACCTCCCGACAGCATGGCGGTGGTTGTGCTGGTGTTGAGGACTAAGCAACGAGCATTGTTTGAGGGTTGTGCTGATCAATTGGGACAGGTGACGCAGATGGCTTGGGAGAAACGAGGAAGAAAGAACTGGTCAAGAGTGGAATGTGCCTTGGGTTGAGGAATGAGGATGATGTCTTCGTGGTTGAGAGTCCGTGAGTGCCCCTCCCCCCTTTTCCCCTCCATCACATTCTCCACATATTGGCGCAAATGCTTATCTGCACTATCAACAGGGAATTTCCAGACTCAATGACGGCGACCTGGAACAAAGATACCATAGCAGCACTCCTCTCTGATGCCTTTGCCCCAACGCTGGCGAACACCATGACCTCGAAATCTGCGGATGCCCCCACGGCCACCATCGACGTCCTCATCACCTTCGACTCGGCGGGCGTCTCGTCTCACCCAAATCACATATCTCTTTTCCATGGGGCACGGCAGTTTATTGAGAACCTGATGCACAATCGCCCTGGGTGGGGAAGTCCAGTGGATCTCTATACCTTGACTTCGGTCAATATTGTCCGGAAATACTCATCCTTCTTTGACACGATATCGAGCATGTTGGTGATGGTAATGAGCAAGAAGGAGATGGGCGACCATCCAAGCCCATTGCTATTTTTCTCGGGCCCAGGGGAAGTACGGACAGCACAGAACGCGATGACAACCGCACATATCAGTCAGATGAAGTGGTTCAGATGGGGGTGGATTGGATTGAGCCGATACATGGTTGTGAATGACCTGCGGCTGGAGGAGATTACATCAAAATAGCACCTGGATTGCTAGGTGTGTTTGGATTATGTTTAGCATTAGGCAAGGCGAATTTGGAACTTGATATGGATTGGTAAGGTGACTTCTAGTTATGATGGTGTGTATATACCCCACTACATAATGCATATGCTTCTTGGTTCTCCCATACGTGGTTGAGAATCATGTACACAAGTTTTTCCCGGGTGTTCTCGAAGCAGGTTCGTGCTCCACTCATCTGCATTGAAAATCTGACTGCAGTCAGGTGGATCGTTGAGTTGTGACGCGCACTTTGCGGCTCAATACACTCCCTTTTATTGGTTTAGACTCACCAATCATGTCACAATCACAGCATTTTCTTTGCTGAACCATGTTTACCCTTATACTTACCCACAGTCCGTTCTCCAAAAGAAACAACAGAATGGAATCTGCAAAGCAAGAATTATTGTGAGAGTTTCAACAATGAAAGGTTCAAAGTTACTGGAAATTGAATTATCTCTCAATAGCTGAGCACAGCTCTTTCATCGAGCTGCTGCAGTACCATAGCGCTATCGGCTACGTGCATCAAAAGACTACCTATGTTCAATATCTCTTCTTTCTTTATCTGTTTCGTTTGTTTCTGGTCTCTTTTCCATTCTGCAAGGTAGGTAGCTTTCCACTGTACATGCATTTTAGAAGCTCTATAATATGATGGGTTTCTCCCAACTAATAGTTGAAACTACAACCGATTCGACTCTGAATTATTGCAATCAGATCCACATACAGCATAATGTCAACCCTACCTCTGCGGAAATCTTCAAAATCCACCATGGTGACGCCAAATACGCCTCCACGTACCGAGAGCTCCCCCTCTCAGCCCTCATCTCAAAGTCCCAAGAACGCTTTCCATCCGGACATAACTCCCACACCTGCCCAACTAAGCAAACCCGCCGACACCATTCCTAGTTCTAGCATGAACTCATCCGCATCATCGTTTCACATCAAGGGTGAGTATCGCTCTCATAACATCAACCCCCTCACTCAAACTCCAGTTTGCGAGAAGGGCTGTAGAACAACAGCAGAGATCGAAGATCTTCTGGAGGGACTTGCAGAAAGCCTAAGACGCTCTTCGAATCCAGATACCACTGCCACGCACGAACAACTCGAGGAAAAGACAAGAGTCGGCAGCATGATCGAGATCCGGCTCCACAAGCTCGAACACAATCTCGTGCAGATGTATTCCCATCTCGTCGATCTTGGTCATGGCTCTGAGCGGGATGATTTCGGTGTGGGAGAATTGACACAGTGCCGTGCTCACGATGAGCTGAGCACCAAGCTCAATCTTGCTAGGCACACCATCTCGCAACTCCAGGCTGAGAACATAATGCTCGAATGTGAACACACAAAATGCTCCAAGGATATGCGTGCCATGCAAGCGCGCTACACTTTAGAGAAGAGTGTTTCCATGTCCAAAATCAAAGAGCTGATGGGAGCTCAGGTGAGTGATGGGCAGCGTGTTGGTGTGCTGATCTCCGACAACAACAAGTTACTTGAAAATGTGTCCATGCTGAGGGCAGAGAAGTTAGAGCTGGAGTCTAGAATCGGGGAGCTGGAATTCGTAATTCATGGTCGATGTTGCGATTCGCAGCACCTCGAGGTTAAGTCGACACTTCTTGCAGAGAAGGGATTGACGGGTACTGCCACGGATCACAGGAACAGGGAAGTCAGGCAGAAAAAGTTGGACGAGCTGGAGAGGAAGATCGAGGAGATGGATATGTCGGTGGGTATGCTTGGTACGCGGATGCCTGCGCTTGTAGCTCAGAATGAGAAGTTGGCTGCGACGAACAAGTCGATGAGCGAGAGTCTAGCATCGGCCAAGAAGGATATGAACAGTCTTCGTAGCGTCGTCACATTCCTCGAATCTTCATCAGCGCTCCAAGCTCAAGAGCTCTCGTCACAGATGCAGCGCGCCGATGCCCTCGAGGTCAAAAACCAGGAAATCTGCGCACGCAACGAGACTCTGCAGTCCGACAAGCGTGCACTCAAGAATCTGGTCACCACCCTCGAAGACCTGCTCACGAGCATGGACGACCAGATCAATGAGCAAAAGTCCCTCAACGCCACCTTGGAAGGCGAGAAGAAGCAGCTCCAACTCGAGTTGAAGGAGCTAAAGGGCTTTGTGCAATACTGGGGAGAACGGAACGACAAGCACGCACTGCCGAATTCTGAAGAGCGCGGGCTCGCGGGAGCGAATACGGAGGTACCGCAGAAAAAGCGATTGATTGGCGAAGGGGAGAGAGTCCTCCTCGAGAAGTTTGAGGAATTCACTGTCAAGGCTGGTCTTAGGATCAATGAGCTGCAGGGCCTGTTGCCACAGCCGGAGGGTAGTGGTGAGAAGTCGAGGGATGGATCAGATGGCGATGAGAGGCAGTCGTCGCGTACGGGAAGTAAGACTGATTCTTTGGGTGGTGCTGAGATCGAGAACAGTGAGCTCGGCTCGGATGTAGAGCAGGAGATGCTGGATATTGAGGTAGATGAGCCGGAGATGCTGTTGAAGAAGGGGGAGCGTGCTGTCTAGCGAGGGAGCTGGAGCACCTTGTAAAATATGAGATGTGCGAAGACCGCTTTTAGTCGGCCTAGGTGTGAGGTTGTCACTTAGCCAGAAGTCTCTTTGAACAATACCGGGGAGTGTGTCTCAAGTACTGAAATGGAGAGGATACCTTTGGAATGAATGATTTGCTTTCTTGCAAGTGATTGATAGTCAGATCCTTACAAGGACTTTTGATTGTATCTTCTTAGAGAAATATTACAGGATACAAAGCTTGCTTCAAACACAGTAATACCTCTAATCCTTCTTCTACCACTTGGTCATCAACGAATCCCTCATTCCCAAGTATCTCCACTACTCCAACGTCTCTCGATCATTCAGCTATTAGAATCGCCTGTATCTTCAACGTCCTCGAACAACTCGCACTCGACCTGCCACACCCAGAAGTATCTTTCTCGTGCGATTCTCGTACAAACTTCCTCCAGAGACCAATGAACTCGATGTGTGAAACCAACTCATGCCTCGAGCCGGGCCACGCCAAAGCGGTGAATCTTAGAAGGTAACAAGATATTGCTACCAACCTAACTGCTGTACCTCTTCGCACTGTGTTTGAGGGAAACGAAGCAAGAAGTCCCGATAATGCTATCTTGGAGAGTCTCCGTCCCAGTTGGAGGTCGACATCACAGTAGTTTAGCATCCTCCTTGATATGGACGGCATCTTGATTCAGCTAGTGAAACATTCAGAGACAGGCCCAGTCGTCCTCGATCGTGAGGAGTCCCTCGATGTCGGAGATTTCAACGCGGTAGCACTCGGACTCAGCAAAAGTCCCCTGCGGCTCCTCTCATCGTCCATTTCCATCGGACTCGGCAGATCTCCCATCATTTCGTACATCACTGGCGTGCCCGCGATTTCATTTGCACTCATTTGCCTTCTCTGGCTTTCCATACGTCGTGAAAGCGTAGCGTAATCGTCGTTGTTGATCCCGCAGTCAGACATCTGGTGAATCTCTCCGCCACCAAGTTCGCCGTCTGCTTGGTACTCGCTGTAAATACTTGGTGCCCCTTCAGACTTCTGGTGTGTGGATAGAGGCGAATTGGGGTAAAGAGAGGAGGGCTTTTTGTCCTCATCTTCTTTTGCTACTCCTGCTAAGGCGATGTTCTCGGCAGAGGTGGATTGAGGTCGTTTTGAGCGACGGTAGAAAAAGAATGCCAATGCCAATGCTATGATAATAACAATTCCTCCAACTACTGCGCCGGCAATTAAGCCAGGGCTAACAGCTTTAGCCTTGGTTCCTGAAGGCAAGATCGGGGTTGCTGCCGTAGTGTTCGTGGTGGTTTTATAAGTTGGTGAAATGATAGATGATATTTGTGACGATGCTCCGTCATTCCACAAACACTGACTGACGGAGAAGTTTCCTCGCTCGTAATCAACTGTCAGATATCTGCAATTCATTAGTGAATACAACATCAAATCTCTTCTTCTTAGCTTACGCTTCTTGAAGAAATGTTCTCCCGAGTGTATACTGGGTGTCGTTTGCCGCTGTCTTGAGGGGGAAATAATACGTGCTGTTCGGAGTGAAAGGATAAACAGCTGGAAGAGCAAAAGCGCTAAATGGCAAAACTATGTTGACGGTTTGACCGCCAGACAGACTATTCGCTAGGGTGAAAGTCACCTGGGGATTTGCTGCTAGTAGCGAAGTGTAATGAGTCGTGTTGATGAGGTACAATCCAGTACTGTTGTCCACCGAGAGGCCAAACGCATTCTCAAATGCTTGACACGCCGAAGCCGGAAGCCAAATATTGGCATCTGTTGATTCAATGAAAGCGAATATGGGCGAGGTTAGTAGGCTCTTCTGTGCCGTACCACTGAAGACAATCGACTGAATCGCTACTACAATGTCCCGATCTATGTCTCCAGCCAGTGAGAAGGTCGCTGCATTCGACTGAAATCTTGATGAATCATAACCACCAAAGATCAGTTGTGCATATTGTCCAGCCTTGAGTCGATATTTTGCACCAGCAGTGAAGCTCCAACTCAGACTTGGGATAAGCTTCTGTGATCGCAAAGATGTGAATAACGAGGGCGCAGAGAAGTTCCCGATGGTGCTATAATTCACCGGCTGTGTACTCAAACCAAGAACACCTCTACATTGCCGTTAGATTTGACTCACTCATGAACGAGATGGTACTCACACGTATATTGGTGATACAGATCCTATTCCAGCAACTGTTTGATTCTGTAACGTCGGGCCTTCTGCTCCGGCCGTATATCCAAGTCCTACCGTCTCTAAGCCATAGTCCGCGTATTGAAGATAGCCCAAATTTGCTTCTAATCCCACTCCATCACCGTTTATTCCATAAAAGCCTTGATCTGACCATGTCGATGAGCTTGTCGAGTTGAAGAGTCCACCGCGGGCGTTCGCACATCCTTCAGGCACTGGATTAATTGCCTTTGTAGAACAACCATCTGGCAACACAACAATGGTTTCTGGTGAATTTGTCGAGACCAGGACTCGAACATTTTGGGATGGCGTTCCCACACGTAAGGCAAAGGAAGCCCACTCTCCATTATCTCCGTCCCCTAGTGGTTTATCAGCAACTGCCAGTATCGTTCAATAAAATCGAGTAACCTACAGTATTGACTCGGGGGAATCACCAGAGGGGCGGGGATGGTTTCAGTACTGCTCCTCCTACGATTACCTAGACTCGTGCCGGAGAAGCCAGCAGAGACCTCTGACACCAGCAATGCAATTATCACTACATTCTTAAGACAATTCCACATTCCGGCAGTCGCACTTGGGACGGCAGACCTATCGTCGTAGGGTCAAACAAGTACATGAGGAGATGTGAAATAAAAGCAAAAGCCACGGACAATGGGCGTTGTTGCCGTTGGATCATTCAATAAGGACCTGCCTACCTAGCCGCACATCAAGCTTATTGCAGCGAAGTCAATGATCCAAGTCCCTGCAAATTGGTGCTCAAAAAATCCCGGAGGAGCCTATCAAGATCCAAAGCCCTGCACCCTGTGTGCGGAGACATTCTCTTTTGGTTCGCCCGTTACGAGATACTCCCTGGAAGCAATAGCGTGAAGTGCGGTCCCTGCATCGACGTGGCCTGCCCTGCCCTACCCTGCCCCGAAGGAGAATGAATAACTGCTTGGGGGCCATAGTGCAAAAATGTACACAACCTCGGGCAAGATTCTTGCTCGCACGAATCCTCCAATGCCGTTCAAGTTTCTAGCTCGAAAAGCTTGTGTCAAGCGAGAGAAATCGGTTTCTCTTGGTCTGCCGCAATAGAAAAATATGTTGAAGTGCTCCCCAGAGAATTGTGTCTCCAAACATCAACATAAGGCTGAGACAAACCCCTCTGACCTGCATGGCACCTGCATGGATCGACTCAAAGTTTGACAGGTGTGAGATCCGATGGTGGAGAAAGGATTGGATGGAAAGAAATTAGCGCAACGGAAGGCGCGGTGCGCGCAGTGCATGGGTCGATTGGTCCCAGTCAGGTCTAGCCTGTGATTTTCTCGTCAACACCGACCGTTGGACCAGCTGGAGTCGCCGTATATCTGCTCGTATGATTCGACCTATCGTGGCCTAGCTGGATTCAATCGGGAAAACGGTGTTGCGGCTGCAAAGGCGAAACCCCTGTTCACTGTGCACAGGTACGCGGACCCGAAGTCTCAGGTCAGGGGCTCTTCTTCGTGGGATTTCGATACCAAAATGGCTTTTCACATCCCTTGCAGCCTTCGTGAGGCTCTGTGGGAGGGTCTAGGCTGAATCCAAAGCCTTAATCCAGTTCTACCCAAATAGCATTTGTGGTCTCTTATTTGATTCTCTTGCCATCTCCATCACTCTCCTTATATATCTTGTTAGACATCGTTCGTTTGCGTTCGTCAGAGAAAAGCCATGAAGTGCTCCGTTGATAGTTGTCAACTGTTTTTGTCTTTGGTGCTATTACTCTCCTTAAATGTTTGCAGTGCTACGAGTATGTTCCGCCCTATTTCATGGAATACGAACATGACAGCTCGACATTCCGCTTACATGTCTAGCATCGAACAAAGAGCTGCCAAGATCGAGCAGCACTTTTCCAAACTCAACTATACATTCGACAGTATTGGCAGATAGGAAAAGCCATGTGGTAGATTCTTCAGCTTCTTCGACATCCACGTCGAAGACTTCCACCAGAGTCACGTCTACTTCTTCCTCCAAGTTGGCATCGGAATTAACCACTACTGCTCCAACTTCAAAGTCTACTTCTCCCACGCCTTCGACGAACGTTGTAACCGGTACTCCGACTACAAATTCAAGTAGCACTATTACCGCAGCCCCATTCTGGGGCAATCAGTCAATACCTCTGAATACATGTAGCGTCTGGCAAACGTCCGAGTCAAGCTATGTTTGGACACCTTGCCACATGTAAAACTTTCACTATTCGCCTCAAGATTTCAAATGCTAATGTCTATTAGTTTTGCTGGAACGGTGCAGCTGTCATACTTTCCCGAAAATAGTCTCAATCATTCGTATCCCACAACTTACTATGATCCTACCTTATCTCTTGTTTTGTAAGTGAACGAGGAATTTCAAGTCGTGGAAACATCAATGTCCTCACTTGTTTGTACCACTGCCCCTCTCTATGGTCTTAGGGGTTCAATGTAAATCTTCAGACGATACGAGACTATAGTAGTGTGATCACAAAATAGCTGAACTGACTGCTTCACAGGACCTCTCCTTCCATCTATATGGTTGTCAATACGATAACGGGAGACAACAGTTGTGGACCCCTGGGACCAACATATGCCACGCAAGTAATTTCCATGGATCTCACAGATGTGTTTACTATCCAGCCCTATGCTAGCAAAGCTGCCACGACTAGAATGGGAGCTCCCATTCAATTAACACTGAGTGACCTTGAAAATTGCCCTAGCTACAAAGATATCTCGACAACAGGAGAAATCGTCAACACTCACCCAGTAGACAACACATATAACAGATGCAACCCTAGGCTTGTGTTTCCAATTCAGCTCAAGAGGCTAGGATAGTACGTAATTCCAACCCAAATTCCGTAGCCTAGCTGACACAACCTTCAGCCCTTACTGGAAGCACTGCGGTAACAAAAACTATGTATTCGGCATCTTCGACCCCCCTGGGGCCGTGCCGACAGTCGAGTCTCTTTTCGTCTCGACCGCGGCTGTTATCATATCTTCGACAACCGAACCAGCCATTCCAGCACCAACTGCTGCCCAGGATCAGGTCTCAAGTACGAGCATGTCTCGACAGGAAGCAACCCCAGCCTCAGAGTCACCAGTAGAAGCTACCAGTACGCCGTCCGCTGCTATCTCAAACTCGGAAAGCACACAATCTGTCGGAGCACCGGTTCAGGATTCGTCTGCCATTATCATGGTTGTTTCTGGAGGTATAAATAGTGCTGGGGCTCTCATCCAAAGCACCACAAGTAACCAGCCAAGCGTCATTGCAGTTGTAGGGACACAAACTATCAACGCTATAGTCGGTTCATCAGGCGTGATCCTCCCCAATGGCTCAACAGCCAGTGTAGGATCTGTAGCTACTTTGACAGACTCCAGTGGTAGCAAGGCAGTCCTTTCTGTGGGAACCTCGGGTGTTTACATAGGTTCCGGTTCGTCGACTACGTTCTTTGCCAATCCCACTGCCACGGCACAAGCAGCTGCTCCAGTTTCAACTGCAATCGCCACCATTGCAGGACAGGTGATTTCTGCTGCTGCAGGAGATTCTGTCATCGTCATCGGCGACCATACAATCACCTCAGGGGGTGCTGCTGTGACTTTGCCTGGAACAAACAACGTTGCGACTCTTGGCCCGCAAGGACTTGTTATTCAATATTCGGCGGGGTCTGTTGCTACATATTCAATTCCGAAACCCACACCGAGCGTAGCTTTATTATCTGGTGCCGTTGGGGGCATTGCCTTTACAGCTTCAGCGGGCGACTCGATTCTTGTTATCGGCAGTCAAACATTGACAAATGGCGGAGCAGTCCACACCCTTCCTAACAACGAAGTCGTAAGCCTAGGTCCGAGTGGTGTCGTGGTGCAATATCCTGGAGGAGCTGTCAGCACTATCCTCCTGTCTGCGACGAAGACGGCGAAAACAGCTTCAAGCAGCGGCCAGATGACTTCAACATCTTCACAAGGTGTTGCAGTGGCCATTGTATCGAGTAAGTAGCCCAGAGTATAATTACACGCGAGGATACTGACCAAATCAAAGTGATCGGTGGAACAACTTCAAGTTCCACCTCGCCAGACTCAGCGTCAATATCTAGAGCCTTGACTTCGGGTTCTATGGCGTCAATTTCAACACCTATCGCAGCGCCTTTGGCGACCAGTTCTGGAAGTAGGATGATCAAAAACGAACGTACAACGATGATAATGGTGATTCTGCTGCCAATTTTTGCAATTTTTACATAAATAGTTGAGTAATTTGTAGCACATAATTAATACCATGGAACACACATTCAAGTTATATCCCAATTTTAGATTATACTTACCGCAAATTGGGATACTGCATAATACCATGTGATACGTACACACCTTTATTTGCACGCATGTAATGATGGTAGTTGACAAGTATTCTGGCAAGCCCGCTTCCTGGAGAGATTCTGACCAGCCTTGAATGAGTTCAGTTCAACATCTCCAAAACAGAAGCAGTCGGTATCACGCAACTTGCTTACCCCTTCGATGAAAATTATTTCTGGGGAACCTTTCAATATTATTCCTCCCCTCTTGCTAGATCTAGCTACCGATGCAAACTCGAATATTTTACAGGCTAACAAAAGCAAGCTACGTATCTTTCTGAAACAAATGATTGATTCTTGCCACCAAAATTGATTCCGCGTGTCTTTGGCCAGGTCTCCTTTCCATGATATCCGTGTACATAGGTGAGATTGACATGTCTAGGGATATCAATCGGTGTACTTATCTCGGAACGTCATTCCCCTGCCATCCACAGGCATAGTAACGGTCGGCTCCGTAACATCAGCATTATTTGTTAAGACAAACTTCTCGCCCTTTTTTAGATTGCCATATTTCAAAGCCAGCTTGATACCTGACGGGCAATCACAGCAGGCCATACCATATTTTGCAAATTCAAGTTCTCTGTACTGCTCATTATCCATACACTCCGAGCAGTGACAGTGGTCCGGATCTGACTCATTTGGAGCATCGAAATAGTCAAGCAGCTGATTCTCCGCAGAAAATGTAGGCCCTGTAATGAACTCGGGGCGGACCTTCCAGAACTTGATCTCGATACCTTTTGCCTCTGCCTTTGAGATATGACCCCGCAGTATTCCCAGAAGCAATTCAGTATTCTTTTTTATATTCGGCGGGAATGATGTCTTTGTCCACTGGAAAAGGTTTTCAATACCGCTGATAACGGCATCCGAACTCGTGACAATATATATCTTATTGATCTTTTGATTCTTGGAAATGACATCCGCAATTGTGTTGCAGCCTAAAAGTTGTTATATTAGCAAAGATATTGGGCTCTACTGGGAAGGGCGTAAGGTCGAGTTGAGATCTGCTTACCACAACAAGTAGTGGACAGGATTTGATCTTCAATGCTATCGGTGCCAACACAGCTAATCCGGTTGTATGGCGAGTTTTCGCCGAACCAGCGGGCTCCGGCCGTCTTTCCGTTCATTTCTCGAGCTCCAACCACCATAACGAGCGTGTCCATTTCGTAACATTTGGGCGGGTTGTGAATATGCTTTCCGCCAAACTCTGGGCCAATGTGCAGGTGATTGATACCTAGAACAGAGTTGTAACGAACCAGAAGTGATGGTAAGCCAAGGTCGTTCGCATACTTCGGATTTAGGGTAGGATCGAAAGTGCGATCTTTGTTCAAAAAGTACATAGGTTCCTGATGGATCGGCTTGCCAAAGCGATCGATGCATCCATTCGCAGGGCATGCAATTCTGTCGGAAGCTCCATCTTCATTCTTCACACTAGAAGACGCTGAATGAGGAACGGTTAGATGCGTCTCCGGGAAAGAAGCAGCATCACTGACATTGTGTATCCATCTTAGAAATCATTGGCTCCCCAAGTTCATATTCATCTGCGGCGTGATCCTCGTTTTTAATTCCTGCTGTGTGTAACATGTATCAGCAATCTGGAAAGTGAACATATTGGTCTTCGGGAGCGCTTCCCACCTTCCATCGCCTTGGTCAATTGCTTGAACTTCGCCATGAGAAGCGTCGGTGTCTCTCAATGCTTCCCCGACGGGAAACTAGAATCGGATATACTGTTGAGGAAGCAGAGACGATGAATGGGTAATTGAGAAGCGTGCTTGTGATTCTGGTAGAGGAAGTACAGTAAATTGGAGATGGCTTCGAGAATGAGAGATGAACTCGAAGGACAAGGGAACTCCTACGAAGATAAAAGAAGAAATTCGACGCGGCAATGGCACTGGAGCGGATTGGGCTCCAAGCACGGAAGGAGCGCCAGATCACGTGCGCCACATTGTTCCTACGCTAAGGTACCTACGGGTACTTTCTATTACTTCGGGTGTCTCCTGTACCTGGATACCTACTTGATGGAGTTTGACTTGCTTGCGCGAAAGTTTGAGAGGGAAGATCAGTACTCTCCAATGTAAATCGTCCGTATATCGGGTGGGACGTGCAAGAAAGCTGCAGCGCCAGCAGGTTTAGGCTTTCAGGAGTTCAACTCACGCCGACCATCTGCACCCCCTTACGTACTGACTAACCATGAGCCCGTATGATGACGATTTGTTCAACCACATCCAGGGAAGGACATAATATGGTCAGCTAGATAGGCTTCCTTGGAGATCTTACAGAACGTTCGGACAGTACGTGCCGGAGGAGGATGTGATCGAGTCCGGCCTCTTCTTGCCGGGCACACGTGCGAAACGAAATATCACGGCGGGGTTCTCCAAGCGAGCTCTCAGGGGTAGTACCTTTGCCGTACCGTATGGACAAACTGTATTTCCCCACAAACGCCACACCCCACACGACCCCTCATCTCCTCATCTCGCCACTTCGCACTTTTACCCTCACCCTCCGTCACCCTCACCCACACCTCTCCATTTTTCTGGTTGGCGCAAATCTCGAACATCCGCTGAAATTTGTCGCAGCTCCCAAATCCACGTCAGAAGTCGATACTCGAAGAGCACGACAATCACTTCGGTCCGAAATGCACATCTTTGATGCATAGCTGATCTGTCTAGAAACAAGCATGCCTTGACATTGCAGGTTATCAGGTGGTGAGAAGTACCGCCGGCACTTGGCATTCCCCCGTTTCTGTCTGGAATCGGCCCGCCGGGTATATTTGTCGCTTTCTCGCTACAGACAGACCACGCAATCAAGGCCCTAGGAAGGGGTACTGACCTCCTCGCGATTCTCCACCTGCGAGCACGAGCATGTAAATCTGTTTCTGGAAGGGCCGAGCCGCTGATCTCTGGAGATTCTCCGTTACTCTTTTCAACGTCTCTGAGATTCTATGTGGTTGAGGAGCCGGAGATGAATCTCGTTTGAGTGCGTTGGCGGTGTCTTCTGATTATCGATCAAGTCCCTTAAGGCATGTAATTCAAGTTCCACATCCAAGCCATGAAGGCGGCCTCGGCCTTGCTTACGTCTCTTTGCAAAAGTTCCGCCGACTTGCACCTTTCTTTTCCTGTTTCTCCAATCTTCCTTGATCTCCGTTGTTGATATTACTGACATTATCGTGCTCTGATATACGGTCCACCTGAATCCGTTGCTATAAAGGCAGGCAATATGCCCCAGCGTGGTGAACATCATCTTGGAAATAACTCGAGAACAAATCGACATTGATCCATATACCTCATTTGCCTGCTTTTGAGAGTCTAGACTTCACACCATGGTATTCTTAACGAGTCTCATTGCGGGCGTCAGCCTGGCAACTTCTGTTTATGGCCATGGTTATATGGTTATTCCGTCCAGCCGCACCAGTCTGGGACAGCTTGTAGGCCTCCCGCATCATAAATTACTCTTATCTTCACCACTGACTCCAATCAGGCTGGAATAGATACATGTCCTGAATGCACTATTCTTGAGCCAGTTGCTTCTTGGCCCGACCTCACTGCTGCTCAAGTCGGCCGATCTGGTCCTTGTGGGTACAATGCTCGAGTCAGTGTCGACTACAACGGTCCGGCTACAAACTGGGGCAATACTCCCGTCGCGACATATACCGTCGGTGATATAGTGACCGTTCAGTGGTGCCTTGATCACAATGGCGACCACGGCGGAATGTTCAGTTATCGCATCTGCCAGGATCCGGCCCTCACAGCACCTTTCCTGATTCCCGGCTACATCCCTACCACTGCCGAGAAGCAAGCTGCGGAAGATTGCTTTGTGGCAGGTACTTTGAACTGCACGAGCGTGCCAGGTCAAACCTGTGGCTATAGCGGTGATTGTACTTCAACGCAAAGCTGCTGGCGTAATGACTGGCACACTTGCAACGCATTTGCAGACACCGCTTGCCATGGTGTAGACAACTCTGCATTGGGGAGCTGCTACACCTCCATATCTGGTGGTTACACTGTTACCAAGAAGATCAAGATCCCAAACTACGTCTCCAACCATACGCTCATCTCACTACGATGGAACTCTTTTCAGACCGGGCAAGTTTATCTCACCTGTGCAGATATTGCCATCGTTGGCTCTGGATCGAGCTCATCTTCATCAAAAGTTTCATCATCTTCCAGTACCTCCAGAGCTTCCACGTTATCCACAAGTACAATATCATCTGTTGCAACTTCCACGAGCGCTAAATCCACTTCTGCCTGTGCTTCGGCAACCAGCGTAGCTGTCACATTCAACGAGGTTGTGACCACGGTCTACGGGCAGACCATCAAGGTCGCTGGCTCCATTTCTGAATTGGGAAGTTGGAACACGGCCTCTGCTCCAGCCCTTTCCGCAGCGGGGTATACCACTACAAATCATCTTTGGTCTTATACAGTCAGCTTGGCTGCAGGTCAGACGTTCACGTACAAGTATATCAATGTAGCAAGCGATGGCACGGTAACTTGGGAGAGTGATCCCAATAGAAGTTATACTGTGCCAAGTGGATGTGCAACTGCGGTTACCGTTGCAGACGTCTGGAGATAGGATATCCAGTACAGCTGTGCTTTGCCCGACTGATGGAGCATAATGTTAACTGAGCTGTTAGCATCTATTTGGTTTAACCTTAAGCACATTTCCTTTGCACAGGTTCACATTTGTTCGCATTTGTGGTTAGGCATTCTTCTGAGTGGTAGAGAACTGGTGTCGTAGTCATTTTATCGTTTATATACATACATTTTGAGACCCTTCTTTGGTAGATCTGCTGTATGTTATGAAACTACGCAATAAAAGTCATTTTCCTAAAGTATCAGGCCCGCTCGACTGAAAAATATGTGGTGAGTTGAATAGCTTATAAATTCGAAATCGAAATTAACTTGTATCCCTCTCTAGAATGCGTGTCTCTAACTATTTCTTTGTGTTTCAGATGATCCACTCTTTCACAGCCCACCACTCAGAATCCTAACCCCATCTTATATCGTAACCTCGAATATTTGTCCTGACTAGTGTCCAGAGTTCAAGTAGAAAAATACTCGATACCACCCTGCAGCGCATCGTGAATGGCCTTCACCACTACGGAGGCTCTGGGGATAGCATCCGAGCTAGTCTTTTGAAGCAATGCTGCACTAAAGGTATCATGATCGTTCTGGAGAAGTTCCATGCTGCCTTTTATTGTGGATGAAACGCCAGCAGCATCGAATAGTGATTTTTTATCCTTCAGAAGCTGCACGCTTGCTGGAATAGAAACGCCAACTGTAGAGAAGGTGAAATCGACAATTCGATTGGAATCAGCCGAGTTGGCTGGCGATGCAAGATTTGCATCGGCAAACCCTTTTCGATTCACAAGATGGATATTGGTGACATCGCCGAGGAGTGGAGTGGCGGTGAGGAGGCCGCCAGAATAAGTTTTGATGTGACCGTTCAAAGTTGTGACACCATCATTGATCTTCCCGATATCACCAATCAATGTGTCGGCAGTGATGAGGTTGGGTACGGGTGGAAGTGGAAGTGCTGAAGAAGCGGCTATGAGAAGGAACAAGCACTTCAGAGAGACCATTTTGAGAGCTGTCGATGCGTAAGGTAAGGATTGTAGGAGCTTAGTGGAGGGTGGAAACAATAATTTTTTGAGGAGGGTCGTATCTGACCTTCTATAGTATCCTCGCTCCACCATCCCAGGCCTCGAGAATAATAAGGGACTCAGGCCTGGAAACCAAATGGCGGCACCAAGAGAATAGCTGGGTTTATATTCTAAGCTAAGATCGGCCCCTCGTATACCACCGAGTATCGGCATACATATTTCGCAACGAGCACATGCAAACAAGAGCACTGCCTCGGATCTGGTAAGTTTCGAGACGTTTTCCAAGAAGTACTGCCTCGGTGCCACCAGTAGCGCTTGTACTTAGGTTGTCTACAGTTAGCATTCATCTAGCGCTCGCTTAGCGACATGGTCGAAACTCGAGGCAAGTAAGGTACCTTACTTCGTTACCTTATTCGTTAAATTCGGCATTCTTACGGCAGATCGCTGACCTAAGGTCGATGGGAATTCACGAACAAAGCTTCATATCCTGACTTGACCGCAACGGCTGTGCGCCCTGGTACGAATTGGCGCGTGCAGTAAACCAGCAATTTCTTACGTTCTAGTATACCAATTTCTGGTGGAGTTTTATGTAAGCACCTTCTCTCTTTTCAGTGTGTGTTAAGGAGCGTTCGAATTTGTGAAGCAAATCCTCAATCTCTATAACCACCCATCTCAGGAAGCTACGGCTCGCTGCATGGGTCACTACATCTAAACCCCATGCTAGAAGTACTTCTGCAGCACAAAACACGCTACTTAAGTACTAAAATCGGTGATTATAGGAGCATGAGAAGATAATTTGCGTAAATGCTGTGTCTTCTATTCTCGTGTTAGTTTCTCATTGTGGGTTTTATCTTTCCATTCGCATTGGCCCAGGCAATCTTGTCGAATGCTCAGGAATTTAGTGCTATGTCTGAGTAGGCTGAGTTTGATTAGCCGCCAATGAATACTCATTGGCAGTAAGTGTCTAGACACAAAATATATCTGCCGTGCCGAGCTTGCTTATGCCTCTTCTCTTGTCAGCTAGTGCTCGCACTGATCTCTAACTCCACAACTTGTACGGCCAACACAAGGATGAAGTGGGAAGCGAAATAACCTAATTTGTGGAGGATCGGCAGATGTTCAGTCAAAACGGACAGGAAGCGGGGACGGAATATATCTGCCGGAGGGAATCTCTTCGCCACATTTGCACTAGTGCCAGGTACCATCCAATTGGAAATTTATGCGGAAACCACGATTGAGCTATGCTCACAAAGTCACCCATACCCCGCAGCTCTCACCCTGGAAGCAAGGCACCCCACCGTACTAACAACGCAGCCGAGGCTTGCTACGGACAACATTTTGGTGTGCACACGGAGAGTTGTGAGAATCAGAGAATTGGGAATATACTATATGATGATGCCTAGGTAGGAATTTCGAATGATCCTTCTCTGTCTCTATTCTGTTTTAATTCAATACCTACCCTACTTCCGAGCTCGCTCACAGCATGTTGTGTCGCAACTTTTGGATCTTTATGACATCTGCCGCAGCACTAGCCTTGGCTGCCACAGTTGACCAAGTCTTATCTGATATCAGTGTTCTCGATGAAAATGTAAAGAAGCTGACTACTGTGGTGTCTGCATACAAGGGTGGCTTTGTTGGTGCTCTGCCTCAGCTCACAGCTTTGGTGCCTGTCTATCTTAGCCTGCTCAAAGGTGTGGGAGACTCCGGAAGTCTCCCTGACTCCATTTCTATCGACAATGCGTACGCAATTATTGATCGCGTCAATGTCACCCTGGCAGTCGACAATCCTATCGCCGTCCAAGGCCTCATCGCCAGGAAGCCTTTGTACCAGGCGTCTGATCTGGATGACTTCATCATTGCTGCACTAGGACTATTGAAGCTGGGGCACGAATCGTTCACCTTCAATATTCTTCGGAGAATTCCAGGTAGCACATCGGCGGATGGTATCCAGGTCACTGAAATTATCAGTAGTGCTCTAGAAAATGGCATTCATGTTTTTTCCTCGAAGTAGGAACCGGCCTGGCCTGCTGGTTTGAGCCCCCATGTTCGCGCTGGTAGAAAAAGATGTTGGGCAAGAACGAGATTTGATGGTGTACATATTCCTACCTTTATATTTCCTAGGAAATACAATTTCAAGTTAATAGAGTGCAGGATTTAGATTTTGTGTGTGGTCTGGTATAATTTCTTGAATTGTGGCTTATGATCTTCGCCATTAATATTTTATTGCGCAGAAGACTACACTGCTTAATGCTTTTTATGTACACCAGCTTTACCCCCCCACACTTGTACCACTACCCCTCATGAGATTTATCACAGCTCGAGGAGATACTTATGTAGCTGTCTGTATTACCAGTATGTGGTCGCTCCAATAGCTGCCCCACTGGTGGGTAACAAAAAGTCGCTCCCTACAATTTTCCCAGAGCTTGCTCTAGCGCCTGTGACAGAGGAAGAGCTTACGCTCTTGAAAGTAGCATTATTCCATGTGCCACCGATATTCCAACTGTTTCCACTTTGCGTCTGTGTGCCAGAGAAGCTTGTCTGGCTGTTCTTGTTCAGTGCTGCAATATTGTTTGTGAGCGTAGCTGTGGCAGTGGCCATTTTGAAACCAGAGTCTCCGTTGTTCCAAGCTGTATTGCGAGTGAGAGTAAATACGCCAGGTTGGGAGTTGTCTGTAAACCCCTTCGCTGCATTTAGGAACGCGATGGAGTTTGTTATAACATGGTTTGCTGCACCAACTATTCATTGATGTTAGAATATATTCCTTAGTAAGTAGGTATAAGGAGCTGGGAGTGTGTAGCGTATGTAGCTGCTTATACTGAGTGTCGAGACTTGGAACATGCGCCAAGCTGTGCTCTCGTATTGATTCAATTGGTCAAATAGCATGGGAATTATACGTACTGTCAGCTGCATCTCCGCCACCAAGCTTGAATCCGTTTCCGTCTCCAGCAAAATCCGAAAATCCCCACCTGAAAAGCTCTTTAGCGATGAAATACGCGGGGCAGGTGCTAGGATAAATACCGGTTGAAGCCGTTGCCCCAGGATATGGTATCTTGGATGGTCACGCCAGATTTGAACTCCCAAAGATCCAGTCCGTCATCCACATTGTTCCAAAGCCTTGCTCCCTTCAAAAGATTTCCTGCACCGCTGCCTTCCTTGCAGGCAAACCCATCAGCACTTTCTCCATTCTTGCGAGGATCGCGGTTTCCATATGAGTCGAGGTAAAGAATGGTATTCCCAGCAGAAGCGCCTTGCATCTGGAAGCCGGTCTCGTAGTTGTCCCTGGTAATGATTGACTCATAGTAATTGTAAGAACTGTCAACGGCATAGATCCCATAAGGACCATGAATCAACCTACAACCTAATTAGTTACCGACGTGAAGTATATTTGAGGCTTGGGACTCACTCCAGCTTATAAAACTTCCAGTAGTTTGCAGATTGAATGTGCAAGATGCCTCGACTAGCACTTGGTAGACTGGCATCAAGGGCTGCAGGTGTATATGGAAGTCCCTCGCCATCGATGATGACCTTTTCGCTCCCATATGCCGACAGCGTGTATGGACTAGCAGAGGTGCCACTCTTCTTTATCTGAATGTTTGTGGTAGGGCTGTATGTGCCTGCTCTCAAGTATATGGTATCTCCAGCAACAGCTTTGTCGACTGCAACCTGAATGGACTTGAGAGGAGATGCAAGTGATCCGGCAGCAGTGTCAACCCCAGTGGGCGAGACATAGATAGTAGCGCTCAATACAGAAGAGGCCGAAACCAGAAGAAGAAAGGCATTTGAAAACATCTTGAGAATGATTCAGATTGACAATTGTTATCATCAAATGATGAGAGGAAGACGAGTGAATAACACCATGAGACAGAGAGAACATTTTCTTTTAAGTACTAGTAGCAAACCCAATCTGGAGGCAAATTCAGGACATACTCATTTCTCCGTTTACCCACAAATACTTTAATATCCCATGAAATATTTGACGGCTGTGACCAGATAATTGTGCAGGTATTGATGGTTAAATATCTTGCCGGAGTTTAGAAAGTACCTATATTGTCTTGGCCTCTTGGCTCTGGCTCATGAAATGAGCTCTCGGCACTTGCTATCCCACCAACCACATCCAATCGGTATCGTCATCCGAAAATTTCTACACTGACACTGCACATGATCAATCAAGTACAAGTATAACAATAATGTGAGGGGATTAAGTAATTCAATATCATAGTAGTTCTTGCTCCTTTAAGGTATGACACTTGCCTTTCTCGCCTAGGCAGAATTTCCAACAAAGTGGGCCTAACTCGACATGCAATTTGCGAAAAGGTATCTGGCCTCGCCAAGCATCATCCAAGCCAAATGGTCAACCTTTAATATATTACTCTTCAGGGGCAAAGGGGGCTGAGTTGAAACAGCTGCAACAACCAGGCACACGATTTTTCGCGCATCCCGTGCTTTTCGAATAATGACCCAAAATCTATGAGTCTTCCACTTGATAACTATAAGTAAGGACTACTTAGCTGGTGCTCTAGTAGAAACTACTTAGTATAGGGTTGAACCTAATTATATACACAATATATACTAGTATGTACATCATTTCAGTTCATTTCTATGTCACGTAAGTTTGAATATTATTTAGAAATCCATTAACTTCAAGTCTGTTGCTTCATAATTATACTTAGCTTCAGCTCTATCAGAGTACTAGGTACTAGTGAGTATTAATATTAGTAAAAGCAGTAAGTATATATTATACTACTAATAGTTTGAAAGCCTTTAGTTGTATATTTAGAAGTAATTTCGCCCTCAAAATAAATAGACGTGCCTCCTAGTTTTGCCGATGCACTACCTACTTACTAAGACTACTGATTTACACGCGTAGTGGCGAGAAGAAGACTGAAGCGGCTCTAATAAATAGATACGCCTCTAGTACTAGTAGTGCATAAAGATGAAGATATAAAAAATCCAAAGAGAAATGAGCAGAAAAGAAGGTCTCTCGGCGATTCCCGTGTAGAACTACCCCGACTTTTAGCCTATTAAAGTACATATATTGTACTAGGCTTAACCTTTTACTCCCATCCTATCCTACAAGATACTAGGATCCGTGATAGGCTAGTTATAACTCATCCGAATCGGTTTTGGCGTCACAGGTTTACTCTAGGGGACCAAAATCGAACGCCTAGAGCTGAATATATAGGAGATGCCAACTTGAACGATACAAACAATACTTATCTAGGAGCTGCTAGTCATTTTGAAGACCCATTGAGACCCCAAAAATTAATAGTAATCAGGATGGATTCTTCTAGCCTCCCCAGGGCTATCTTTCAATCCGAGCCTTAGCCTAGGCGTATAATCATAGGCACTAAATGCGGACACCACGCCTAGAAAGTGGATCCTTACTACCAGTAATAGACTCGATCTAGGATATAGAACCACTAGGGTCCCAAAGTAGCTACGTGTACCTCTAGCTTAGAATCTGATTGTAAAGCCCCCCCCTTAACGTCCTATATTTGCTTATAACTAGTATATAGGATGACCACTTAGGTAGCTAGTAATGTAAGTTTAATATATAGTTTCAATATTTATTAGTTTTTGTTTTAAAGTGTAGAGTCTTGCCCTATATTATTCGAGAATTACGAAGGAAAATTGTACTACAGCTTTTTATAGCTCTAGGGGACGAAATAGGAAGGGGAGGGTATAAGTTAGTTTTTTTCTCGAAAATTTCGAAAGTTCTAAGTTCTTCTCGGAGTCGATTTAAGCCTAAACCAAGGCTTTTTGGTTTTGAGCTTGGGGTGACCTAGGTGTGAGGTCTAGGGGAGGCTGGGTCTAAGTCGAGTCTAGGAGTTATTTCACCCTTTTAATGTCCTATATTAGTTGATACTATATAGGAAGACTAGCTAGCTAGCTACTTAGTATTCTAATTTAATATATAAATCTACGGTCTATTGGTTCTAGTTATATAGCGTGGGGTTATGCCTAGTCTATTCCACGGGCCTATATAGTAGGTTCTTTCTAAGGCCTGTATAGCCGACTGAAATAAATGAAATAATATGGTAAGGTTATAAATTACAAGGGATGCTCTAGTATAAGAGCGTTTTATAGCTCTAGGAGTCGAAGTAGAATGAAGTAGAGTAAGTTAGTGTTTTTCGGAAATCTCGCGAAATTTAAAGAATCCCTTAAAATCGATTTTTAGCTTAGTTTTGAGGTTAAGGGTAACCTAGGTATAAGGGTTTGGGGTAGCCTAAGTATTTTTTCCCCTTTTTAACGTCCTATATTCGTTTATAACTATATAGGACGACTAGCTAATATCTAGTAAATTAATTTAATATATAGTTCTAATTTCTATTAGTTTTTGTTTTCAAGAGTGGGGTTATGCCCGGTCCGTTCCCCGGGCCTACGTGGTAGGTCCTCCCTAAGGCTCTTATAGCCTATTTAATTATAAAAGAAAGGTAAAGTTAAGGTTGATTTTTCGAAAATTTCGAAAATTCTAGTTTATATCTAGAGTCGACTTTAGTCTAAAATACGACTTTTTAGTTTTTTAGGTCTAGGGTAGGCTAGGTGTGAAGGTCGAAAGTAGTCGGGGCGATACCTAGATTTTAAGGTCTAGGGTAGGCTGGGTGTGATAGTCTAGGGTAGGCTAGGTGTGAGTTGAGCCTAGTAGACCCCCTAGGGGTTCTTCTTTACTCCGGGCTAGGTGCCACCTTCGGGTATATACCCTAGTACTCTAAATAAAGCCTAGGGTAAGTTCGATTCCGATCCGGGTGTTAAGTAGGAGTAGTAGAGTAAGGGTCTAGGTCCCGAGGCCTTCTACTACTATACTCCTCTCTAGTTTATAAAGAGGGTATTTTAGTAGTAGGTAACTAGCTAATTCGGGGAGGCTATACTAGTATCGATTATTCGTAGTACGCTTTATCCGGAATAGGAAGCTTTTAAGGTATCCGTGTCCGGTTTTTAGCTAGTAGAACGCACTAGCTATTTATCGACTTACCCCTATAGGTAGAAAGAGTTTCTTATTATACCGCTATAGGTAGGTATTAGCGTAGGATACCGGGTTCCTAGTAGGGGACTTTTAGGTTCGTTCCTTATAGTCCTAGGCTACTAGGGCCTACTCCTAGGCTTTTAGCTATTAGATTTTCGTCCCTAGGAAAGCGAAGCTTTAAGTATCCGACTTAGGGGGGCGTTTAGTCCCTTCCTTTACTAGGGTATCCGCTTCTTCGTTCCCTAGGATATCCTCGTGCCCGGGTACCTAGCTAATAGTAATAGTAGCCCCTTAGCTACTACTAGGCTACTAGCTTCGATATACCGGATTTGGCACGCTTAGCCGGGCCTATCCGAGATCCTAGCGAGTCGAAGAATAGCTACCTAGTTATCCGAGTAGATATTAAGTTAGTCGCGCGGTAGAGCTATTTTACTAGCGTACTCGGCTGCCCTAGTAATCCCCTCTAGTTCCCCGTTATATACTATTTGCCCGGGCCCGAGGTTCTAGCTTCTAGTATATTCCGGGGTCCTAGGGAGGTTCCTATAGGCTACTAGTCTAACCCCTACCCCTAGGCCTCCTAGGATTTGCGATCTATCCGTATAAATCGACTAAATACTACTACTAGTACTAATAGTACTACCGGTAGTATTAGGTTCTAGGGTACTTAGGTATAGTTAATGCCTAGCCGTAGCTTCTTCCTAGTACCCCTATCGATTTGGATTTAGTAGGGTATTTAGCGTCTCTAGGGGGGTATTTAAAGGCCTAGATCGACTCTAGGCTACTCCCTACTAATCCCTTAATTAATATATAAATACGTTCGATTTAAATTAGCTTCGTAAATTTCGAAGCTAATTCTTCGTTTTCCGCGAAGATTTCTCTTAGCTTCGTAAATTCGAGTCGAATAGGGTGATTCTAACTTAGCTTTAAGGCTCTAAGTACGTATTAGCGTATATTCGAATTTAGCCTAGTTTTCGGAGGGGGTAGGGCTACTTCTAGTTCCGAGGGGACTATAGGAGCTATCCGGAAGACACCTAGGATACGCCGGGTAGCCTAGTTTTAAATAGCCTCTAAGGGCTAGATAAGGCCGACCTAGCCCCTCTACTAAAGAATCGATCTATAGTCGGCTACACTAACTATATAGGCTAGGTAGAGCTAGCGGAGGGCAAAGGGGGTAAGACCCCGTTTACTATTAGCTAGCCTAGATATCTAGTTAAAAGCTAACCTAGCCTAGCTAGCCCTAATCCCTATATACTCTTTAAATAATAGCCTACTATCGAAATAGACTCCTAACTACTTAACTAGGCTTTTAGGCTCTAGTATTATTCCCCCGGGAGGAGAATAGAGTAGGGCTTAGCCGCCTTAGCCCTAGTCTAATAATAAAGCTCTATCTTAGCTATATCGAAAGAAATAGCGTTTTAGGTTCCTAGGTCGACTAATCTCCCTAGTTCTTTCTCTAGTAAATAGATATTTCGACTATAACTAGAAGAAGCTACCGTAAGAGAGAAATCGTCTATATAAGAGATATAAATAGTACTATTTCTAGTACTAAATAAATCTCTAATATAGATTAGGAAGAGGATAGGGGAGATAGGGCTTCCTTATAGGATACCCGTGTTTATCGTCTTAAACTCCTCTATAAGAGAGTTAAAAGAGAGCTTTAGTAGGCGATCTAATAGGAATAAGGATACCCACTCTACTAGGCTTTTAGGGAGCCCTAGTCGGTATAGGATAGCTAGGAGTTAATTCCTAGCTACGTAGTCGAAAGCCCCTTTAACGTTAAGGAATAGGGTAGTTATCTTAAGCCCTAAGAGCTTATTTTATTTAATTTCGTTTACTAGGAGTAGGGCTACGTCTATAGCTAATTTCTTTAGCCTACCCCCTATTTAGGAGGGGTAGAGTAGGGTAGTCGTTTCAGCTAGGTAGCTTAGGCGCTAGGCTAGTATTCGTTCGGATACCTTCCCTAGGTAGTTAAGTAGTGAAATAACCCTATACGCCTTTAGCTAGGAGTAGTTGGGTTTGCCCGGCTTTTTGAGTATTACCCTAGTAGCCTATTTCCAGCACTAGGGGTGGTAGCTATAGTTAAGTAGGGTAGAGTATACCCTAAAAAACAAATCCGGGATCGAGTTATATGCCTAGGTTATAATCTCCTAGGTGATATTGTCTGGCCCGGGGGTTTTGCCTTTGATTTTTGACGTGTAGGCATTTTGGAGTTCGATTCTTGAGAGATCCGGCCAATCCCAGCTAGGGCTAGCTTAGTAGCTATTTAAATCGACCGGGGGGCGACCGGAGGGGGTGGGAATAGCGTAGAACGGAAGGCTTCGCATTTGCCTATAAAGTCCGATTTTTTCGTATTTTTCGAAGAATCGACTATATCGGGAATAGGTTGTGTAAATACGTCCTTAGTATACGATATAGCCTTAAAAATCGATTTAGGGTCTTCTCTCTCTAGGAAGCTATTCTAGTAGTCTGTTTTAGCGCGTTTTATAGCGTTAAAATAGAGGGTTTTTGAGTCGGAGTAGTCCTAAGCGTAAGATAGGTCTTTCTTCGATTTCCGACTATAGTAAGCTATCGATTTTCGTAAATTACGAAGGTTTTCGTTCCACTAGGGTTTTAATTTAACTAAGGTAACCGATTTAGGAATAGCGGCCGTACTAGCGTCTATTACTAGCGTAGTAAAGTCGTCCGCTAATTAGTCTAGCTTTTAGTGGAGGTCTAATTTACGTATTTCGACTAGTAGGGGATTTTTCGAAATTTCCGAAGGAACGCTTAAAGCTATTACTTCGTCGATTTAAGTCTCAATTAACGAACTTATAGCTTTAGACGTAATTTCACGTCGGAAGTGTTCCTAGTCGGCGGATTTAGTATCGAATCTAGTACTACTACTAGTACTAGGACTAGTACTAGTAATAATATTAAATAGGATGCCGTAGTGGTCCGACCCTAGGTTAGGGATAGTCTACTAGTCCTAGATCCGGTCGACGAGGGGGGGGTATAGAGGGTAAGGTCGATTACTATAGGATATTCTATAGTAGCCGGCCTATAAAAGGTGCCTTCCCCGGGGTTATTCGCTAGTAGTAGGTTATTTTGAAGGAACCACTCTACTAGGGTATCCGCCCTAAGGCATTTAGCGTAGAGGGGGTCCCACCACGGGTGGTAGGTATTGAAATCCCCTAATAGAATCGTATTCCCTACTAGGGGGGGTATTATACCCCTATCCGTAGTAAGGGTGGGTGGGTGTAGGTCCCCTTAGGCTTTCTTATTATAGATATTAATAACCTAGGCTTTAAAAGCCCTAGTACGAATATCTAGAAATAGGTAGTCCGGGTCTTAGGGCGACTCTTAGGCTATACTAATACTAGTAGTTATTTTCTTAGCTACGTAGTATAGAACCCTAGGGCGTAGAGAACCGTAAAGTAGGAGGATTTAGGTATAGGATTAGTAGATTACTAACCGGGTATTGAGTGAGTAGTCGCTATTTGCCCTAGGGTAAACCTAGGGTTCCTAGACAGCTATTAGGTTAATACCTAGTAGTACTACTTAGTCTAGGGCGCTCTCCGTGGCCGGGGCGCTCCTATATAGGTTTACTTATAGTACCTTAATACTAGCCCCTAAATCTATATAGGGGTCGTAGTAGTAGGCCTAGGCTATTTCGGCTAGAGGGCTTAAGAGTATTCGTAGCCCGGGTCTATGGCAGGGTGGCTACCCCGGTAATTAGTGTATTTCGGCACTAAATAAGGGCATTTCCGACCCTTAGTTTTATATATAGGGCAGTAGTGTTATTCGGTGGCGTGTTATCCCCTATAAAGTAGGCACTAGGGCCTTCTTTTATAGTACTTTTCTATATGCCCGAAAGCCCCACACCTAGTACACTAAGTAGTACTTGCCGTAGGGTGGTATTTCCGGGTAACTATAGTCGTACCTGCGATAACTAGGCCTTTTAGAGCCTTTTAAGCCTAGGCTTCCGTAGTAAATGCCACTACTACTAACCCTAGCCTCTATTTTGCCCGGTTTTCTTCGGAAGTAATCTAGTAGGACTTGCCTACTACTAAGAGTCCTAGATTAAAGGTCTTAATTTCATCCGCTAGTAGGTCTATTCTAATAGGGATATTAAAATCCGAAATCGGGATTCCGTATACTACGACTTTATACTACGTTTCGGGCTTTTAGGCCCTAGTAAACGGTATAACGCCCTACTAGATTTACTTCTTATTAAGGAAGTAGTCGGTATCGAAGGTAGGGGTCGTAGTAATAGTAATATGCCCGGTCATTAACCTTATAACAATTGCTACTACCGGGCCCTTTACCCCCTTATCCGAGAAGGCCTAATTAAGTGCGTTCCTAAGTGCTATAGGGTCGAAGGTTTTGGGTGGAGGGTTCGGAATAGGGTTCTCTAGTACTAAAGTAACCCTATTTTCGATTTTTGGATTTTTCGTATTTTTCGAAGAATGCGGATTTAGTGCTAATTGAGCTGATTTAGCTGATTTAGCTAAGGTCGATTTGCGTGTAACTTCAACCCATTCGGTGGGGGTGGCGGCGGCTGCGGCGGCTGCGGCGGCTGCGGCGGCAGCGGCGGCTGCGTAGCTTTTACTAGTACTAGTAGTACTAGTATTAGGGGTAGGCGGGGTCTAGTTGGTTGTTGCTAGCTGAGGCTTCTAGAGAGTCCGGGCCGTAGCTTGAAGCTACTAGGTGGCTGTCCGGATATTATGGATTTGGGAGGTGATAATAGTAGAAGCCTTAAATAGGTCCCCTTTCTCTATATACTCCCTAAAAATAGAGAGTAAATCGAGTAGCCGGGTTTGCTCCTAGCGGTTCTTTATTAGGGTAGATACCCTAATTATTAGATCCCTAGCTAGGAGTATAGCTATTTTAGCGTCCTAGGGCTCTATAGCCTAGGGGTCCTAGGTCCTAGGGCGACTCTATTATCGAATTAGTTCCTAGGTATAGCGCCGGCGCTTAGTGCCTAGGATTTTAGGCTCGAATTAAGGCTCGAATTAAGGCTTAAACTAAAAGGTAGCCCTAAGGGGGTTAGATAAGTCAACCCGAATTAAGTGGGTTTTTAAGGGTTTTAGGAGCTCTTAAGTAGGGCTAGGAGGTCTTAAATATCGTCTATAGGGTTAGTATCCGGATACTGGGCCCTAGGGGTTTTGTAGTCGATTTTCAAAAAGCCACGTGACTAAAAAAGTATTGTGTGTAGCTCTAGAAGTCGATAAAGAGGGAAGAGGGTACTATATAAGTTGGTGTTCTTCGGAAATTTCGCAATAACTTTTGAAATTCTTTAGAATCGATTTTAGTCTAATATAAGACTTTTGGTTTTGAGGTCTAGGTCACCTAGGTATAGGGACTAAGGTAGGTCTAGTGTGAAGGGCGATGACGGTATAGGACGACGATAGGCTAGTCGGTTAGAAATTAACTAGTACGTCGAAGAAGGTATGGTTTTTTGATCGAAACAAACGAAGAATTATAAGTCTGAGTGGATATAGACCAATTGAGTCAATTTGGGTTTGTTGGTGGAGTTGACGGATAAGTACCTTAAAAGTTTCCTATTCCGGATAGAGCGTACCGGTGCCGGTTTCCTAAATTAACTATCCACCTACTACTAGAATACTACTTATCTTTACAATCTAGAGAGGAGTATAGTAATAGAAGGCCTCGGGACCCGGGCGCTTACTTTACCACTCCTATCACACACCCGGGTATGGATTGAATTTACCCTAGGCTTTATTTAGAGTACCCGAGTTTATACCCGGAAGTAGCACCTAGCTTGGAGCGAAGAGAAGCCTACTAGGGAACCCTGGGTGCGGCTCACACTAAACTACCCTGGACCTTAAAACTGGAAAAAAAAAAAAAAAAAAAAAAAAGCTTATTTTAGGCTAAAATCGACTTTAAGAGAACTTCGAATTTTGCGAAATTTTCGAAGAATACTTACCAACTTATACTCTCTTCTCTTGTACTTAGTTCCTAGAGCTATAAAATACCCTAGTACCGAACTTTTTCGTAATTTTCGAGGAATTAGTATTGCCACCCTATTTCTTTTATCTTGGCGTGCTATACGAGCCTTAGGAAGGACCTACTACGTAAGCCTAGGGAACCGGTCCGGGCATGACCCACACTATATAACAAAAACTAGTTACTATTATGTTTCTATATTAAATTTAGAGTACTAGCTAGCTAGTCGTTATATATAGTTTTAAACTGATATAGGACGTTGAAGGAAGGGGGGGGGGGGGGGGGGGGGGGGGGGGGGGGGGGGGGGGGTTACCACTCGGAGGAAGTATTCTTTAAAAAGAGTACTAGTAGTACCAAAACCCTAGTCTGAGACTCAATTGCTAAACCTTTAAACTACTTATAAATTATCCTCTTTAGGGTTTAGTAAGTAAAGTATAGGCCCTTAGTATATAGAAGTTCTTATAGTACCCTACACTATCACACCGTGACTCGATTCAGCCTTGAACCACTTATTTCTATACTAAGTATAGTAATCGTTGACCTCCGATTTCTCGTAAGTCTTGAAATTTTTATTTATTTATTATACACTAGTAAGTATTATAGGGAACTAGGGAGTGTCTATTCGCTATGCCGCCGGGGAACCGGAGTAGGTATCACCCCACATCTTATGTTTCCTCGGATAGTTATTTGAATTATATATATAGTACTTGCTAGTATTGGACTAATAGGCCTAGCCTAGTCGTCCTATATAGTTATTGTGACGTCAGTACCGACTCGGACTAGCTACGGTCAGCCTGTCACGGGAGCTACCTTAGAACGATAAGGGTAGAGGAGAAGCCTTCGAGAAACGAGCCTAGGGTCGGAGTTGTTTCGTATAAGAATCGGACCTAATACTAGGAGACCTCCTTTCCTCTTCTCTCCTCTTTATATTTTTTATATCTTTAGCTTAGGCAGCCTATTTATCGGAGCCATTTCAGTCTTATTCTCGCTCCTATACGTGTAAAGCAGTGGCCCTGATAGTGCTGTAGCAGTTATAAACTAATATATAATATCGAAATGAGAGGGGAACCTATATATACTATACTACTATAATACAGTGCCTATTTATACAGCAGGGCTATAGAACCGGACCACACTAGTAAGTAGGTATAAACCCACACGTTTATCTTTTATTGTAGCTATTAGAAATATGTATGAGGTTTGATTACTGAGTCTGGCCTAGCCTGGTCGTTGTATGAAATTTTGAACATTAAAAATACTGTAAACACACACACAGACAAGTAAGTATACTAAGTACTTCTTTCCTATGCCACCGACATCGACAGCCTATTAACCTTCCGCGTCATGACCTTCGTAATGGCATGTCGCAGCACCACCCCAGCCCTTTCGATCTCCTTCTTGGATATTCCCGAAGTGACACACACTTTCAATGCTGGTCGTATGATAGAAACATCATCCTCTGGGGGGCCGAGGGTTTTTACTACTGGCAACGTCTTAAGACGTGCGATGAGGACCCCATTGTTGAGTGCCTAGGTATGGATCTCTTAGTAGTCACTACTTTATGTGTAAGAAATTGTAGACAGGACGTAGCTTACCTCATCTACACACTCCTGTAGGAGACGCTCTTGGTCGTAGTAACTCAGACCCTTCGTTCGCACAATCTCGGGTTTAAGGACTAGAATCATAATTGGGTTTTCCGGCGAGCTTGTACAGACAACCCAGTCACTCCGGGGGACCAATTGTGTCCACATTGTCTTAATATTGTCCTGACATTTGCTCAAAATCTCTGGGTTGGATTGAAGGGCGTTTAAGGTTTCACTAGCAGTAACTGCCAATATAGCTGGCAAGGCAGCTGAGTATGTATAAGAGGCTGCTGAAATTCGCTGGTGATGAACAATATCTCGTGTCCCACAACAGAAACCGCCACCTGAACACAGAGGCCCTGCGAGAGAACCTACAATCATGTCGACTTGGGAAGAGTCAATATTCTGAGCCTCCGTGAGACCCCTTCCAGTACCACCCAAGACACCGAACGACCATGTTTCATCTAGTATGATACGAAACTTATACTTATTCTTCAGTTCCACCTATGAGAGATCTGGTCAGCAAACATGAATACTAGGCAGAAGATTTCGAGACTCGCGTACAAGTTTTCGAAGGTCAACGCAATCGCCAACTAGTTCGAAGAGGCCTTCCGTGACAATGAACCTCCTGGTTAGCTTTCTGCCCTTCTGCTCGTCTATAACCCTCTTTATAACTCTCTCGAGGTCCTCCATATCGTTGTGATTAAACCACCGGATATTGCTTCTAGAGATCTCGAGTCCCTGACGTATAGAGTAGTTGACCTGTTTGTCGGCAATGATTATATCGCCTCGTTTGCAGAACGCCGGGATAACGCTAGAAATGGTCGAGAAGGCCTGGGCGTAGACGATACATCCCTGGGTGCCAAGGTACGTGGCAATATCTGCTTCGGTCTGCATATGAACATCCTGAGTGCCATAGAATAGAGGAGGGCCGCAGGGCCCCACGCCATAGGTTCGCAGTGTCTGGATTGCCTTCTCTTTGATTCCTTCATCCGCATTGAAATCGTAGAAATTGTAGGAGGCGAGGTTCGTGACGGTCTTCCCTGTGGAGAGTTTGACCTTCGGGCCTGTCGGACTGCAGAGTGCCATTAGCTCCAATTCTTGGCGGCAATTGAACCGACAACACCTTACCCAACAATAATGGGCAGCTTCTCAGCCTCAGCCTGCTCGAACGACGACTGCAGTTGTACCAATGGCTCGGGTTCCCAGTCTTGAATCAGCTCGTCGATCTCCTCCTCGCGAAGCTTCACGTAGTGCCGGTCATTGGTAGGATACGAAGATGACAACAGATACCGAATGAAGAATATAACCAGGAAGAGCTCAATGATAGATCTCACAGGGTCGTTTTGATAGCTGGTTTGGATGTAACGGATGAGGATAGTACTGCCTGGGAGTTTCTGGAAAGCACGTGAGATTTCGTGGAGCGACGCCAGCACCCGAGCTTGCATATCCTCGTCCACGAATATATTCATTGTGACTGGATTTGTTAGAAGGAAGGAGGGATTGCGTCGATGAGTGCGTGTCTGGCTCGAGGGTTTATTGGTGGTTCATAGCAGTATAACAGAAGATTTGAATGCTACAGTCCCTGAGAAACTGCACTCCTTGGATCCCCTGAAGCCCAACCACAAGTGCAGCCAAAAGAGCTTTCTTTGATCTGCTCCTGCGGGGTTTAGGATGCCCCATCCCCGTCCCCCGTCCCCAATTTATTCACCTGTGAGCCAATTAGAAAGCCCAGCACAATTCACAAATGGTGTCGGAGGCATGTTACCCGTAAAGCCCGGTAATCGCATGTAGCACGGCATAATTCGCTGCACAGCACAGACCAATGATCAAATTAAAGCAACATAAAGATTGGCATTCACCTTTCTCTTCCTCGAGCTCAAGATGTCACTTAACATCCCCCAGCATATAGTCTGATTGAGACCTTACGCTACATTCCAAATAATCGCTTTAAGCATCATGGGCTGAGAAGGTGACTCGTTTCTTTACGTTCTTGTTGAAGCTCAGATCGCGTCTCGTTGCAGGAAAGGCAGACCGCATGATACTTGATCAAAAGTGACAGCTGCAACAGATGACGAAAGGGAATAATGTCATTAGGAGGGGTCGGAACATACGTGAATTTGCGAAGAAAAGTATTATTTTTTAAAAAGCTGCCCTGGAAAATACGAGCTATGCCTAAATGTTGTAAGCTTTTGGACGTCTGTTTCGGGAACATCATATATACGTGTCAGATGCGTGTCGGTCCTTAAATTACGTTTCCCTTCATCTGATAAGCTGTTATAAACCCACTTGATAAAAAACAGTCCACCTGCGTCCATAATATGCTCTGGCATCGTGAATCCCCTCACACAGCATAAAACAAAACCGTGTCGTGAAATAACATCAATTGGAATGGATCTGGTCTCGTTCTTAGCTCGTCATCTCACCTTCAGGTACATCGACTCTTCTACTCCTGTCACAAATTTAATTCATTTCCTCATCTATGATCACCGTCCTTCAATTCGTAATACTAATAGTCAGCATCGGAGACATCATGGGATGTCTTAGACACGGATTCATTGCAACCCTCATCATGATTGCAATCCTATGCAGATTCGTTGCTGTCGCATTCGCCCTTGTCCCTCTCGTCCCCTCCAGCTTGAAACATCGTGCCTCACAATCATCGCGTACCTATACGGTCTTACTCTCGAGCTCAAGTGTAGCGAACTAATAATACCACACGAGGGGATTTCTCAGTAGGCATGTTTCGCGACGCGCCAAGGTCTGGACCGTTGGGGGGCCACTGCCGTGGAGGCCGAGAACAGGAGGGTGGAAGTGAGAAATAGGGGGCATATATGCTAGAGGCTTGGAGAATGCTATGCTCCCAGTCAGGATTTTAAAGCATAGGATGGTGCCAAGCCCCTTCTTTGGCTAACATTGAGTGTTGTGGAGTCTCTCGCATCCATTTCGGCTTCGGCCTGAACGAGGACGTCGACGCGTCGTTACAGTTGGTTTAGTCAGCCGCAGCCACAATTCCATCCACCAACCCCTTTTGGAAGGTTCAGCTGGGTTGGGTGTCTGTCCAGCACCATGGGTCCCGATATATTTCCGGATAGAAGCTTTTTTTTTTTTTGAGACGCCCGTCTACTATACAAGAAGCAGTTTTATACAGGGGGGCCCAGTTCAAAAGTGGCCAAGTTCGATTTATCCCAGACCCGATCAATGCTTTCAGATGAACAGTATGGGTCACCGACCGAGTTGAAACATTCTTTCGGAAACATCTCGTTGGCAAGTATCGCCCAGGGAAGCACTCAGTGGCTTGTTGTCAATTGAGGCTCTCCACACACAATATATCCCACTCCACCAAAATCCACAACTGCAAGAAGTTAATAAACAAATCAAATTGCCCAGGCAGTCATACCCTGTTAGCAACCGCTACACAAGGTAGCGACCATGACATCGACGCAATCAACTGCTCTACTATTGGTCGTTCACCACTTGCCACAGCTATATGGGCAACGTCTTGATGAAATAAGTCGTCATGATAGACAAGACATACCACACAAGCATTTCAAGGGGTGAAGAAACTTTATCCACCTTGGAGTACAAGTACAATTGAGTTTTCTCCATGTCCTCCTCCGCTGCTCACTATCGCAAGATATCTTTCTTTACTTCACTCATTCATTTCACCTTTGTCAGCCTTGACGGCATAGTTAGGCTAGCCCTTACTTTCTACATTCCCTTACGACGCTCAGTCGGTTGATATCTTCAATTCGTACTCGAAACATTACTGCAAAATTCTTTTCCGACATTTCATTGATCACAGCAACCAGAATGCGTTCCTCTCTTCAGCTCTTGGCGCTTGCCGCCGGAGTTTATGCCCAATCGTCTGCATACATTGATGCCAACACTGGGATCTCATTTCAGGGCTATGAAGATACGACTGGGTTCAAATTTGGTATGGCTTTGCCATCTACCATTGGTTCGGATTTCATTGGCCAGATGGTCATGCCCACCAATGGCTCCGGATATGGTGGAGTTTCACTTACTGGCTCAATGGTGGGAAGTCTTCTCATCGTAGCATGGCCCGATTCTGGTGAAGTCATTGGCTCGTTCCGTGAAACTAGGTTGGTTCTGATCTCTCCGCATAGAGTATTGCGTACTGACTATCCTCCAGTGGTTATACCTCGCCTGCCGCATACACCAATGCAAGTCTTTCGTTGTCACCTATCGCCAATGGCACATTTATCAATGCCACCCATATGTCGTACACCTTTCTGTGTGGTGGGTGCATTACGGGGAGCTCGCTCTCTTTCACATCATCAAGTACCTCACTGGTTATCGGATGGGCTTTCTCCCAGAACAGCGTTACCAACCCGTCGTCGGCATCGGGGGCTAGTTTCGTATATCACGAAGCTGGGTATGGCGACTTTGGGCTCACAGTATCTGGGGCGCAATCTTCCAGCTATAGCACCTGGGCTTCGATGGTAACTGTTTCCAACTCAACTACCTCCGGCAATTCATCGACTACTTGTTCTGGCTCAGCGACAAATATTACAGCAACTGTGTCCAACTCAACTTATGACTATATTGTCGCTGGCGCCGGGCCTGCTGGAATTATTGTTGCCGAACGTCTGGCTGAGACTGGAAAATCTGTTCTTCTGATCGAGCGTGGCGCAGCCTCAACGTACGCAACTGGCGGCCGGAGCACTGTCAGCTGGAACAATACAGTAACTCAATATGATGTTCCATCCATGGCATACTATCTGACAACTGCATCCGATGCAAGTGAATACTGCACCGACACCGCTGATATGGCAGGATGCATTCTCGGAGGTGGTACCATGGTCAACGCCTTGATGTTCGTCCGCCCACAGGAAGCCGACTTCAACGACAAGTGGCCCACTGGATGGAAATGGTCAGATGTCAGTGCAGCTGCAAATAGACTTTACGAGCGTAACCCTGGTACAACACTGGCTTCTGCAGATGGAAAGCGATACGATCAAGCTGTAAGTAATTATAGGCAATACCGCCTCGGGACTCTTCAGGCTAACTTTTCAGGCTTACAATACACTCTCTACATTCTTCGATGGCCTTGGATATACGCACATCGATGCTATTGAGTCGCCTAATGAGAAGACTATGGTCTATACTTACCCCCCTTGGGACATCCAAGGAGGTCTCCGAGCCGGACCAGTCAAGTCGTACCTGCCTCTCGCAAATGCTCTCAGCAACTTCAAGTTGACGCTCAATACAAAGGTCGTACGAGTCGTTCGTACCGGCTCGACAATGTCCGGAGTTGAGGTAGAGGCTGCCGATGGATCTCGCCAAATTATTAACCTCAACTCTGGTGGCAGCGTCATTCTCGCTTCCGGGACCATGTCTACACCCAGGATTCTCTACAACTCTGGAATAGGTCCTACTGATCAAATTACCACTGTTAAGAATGGCTGTGTAAGTGTGACTCTCCCAGATGAGTCTGAGTGGATAAACCTTCCCGTCGGCAAAAACCTCAAGGATCATCCAATCTTCTCGCTCACTTTTAACACCACCAATTCGACCAGCAGTATGGTTGCAGCAAACTTTACCAGCCCATCCGAGACAAACATTGACCTGTTTGCACAACAAGATGGTCCTCTCGTCCAGTCCGGACAACGTTTGAACTTCTGGACTAGTCTGAATGGTACCAATGGAACTCGCTACTTTCAAGGAACCTGTAGCTCTGCCGCGGCAGGCACAGTTCGCATTAAGCTTTATTTGACCCACGGCGCCACTTCCCAAGGTGTTCTTGGTATCACTAGTCAAGGTTCTACCGAGTTTACGACAAAGCCATGGTTGACCACCGAGGATGACCAGCAAGCGGTTATCACTATGATTGACTCTATCCTCGCTTCTGCTCGCAACAGCTCTGTTATGGTCCCAGCAGATAGTAGCATCACTGGAACGTCACTGGTCAGCTCTTCAACATATACGCAAGGAGATCATTTCGTCGGTACGACTGTGATGGGTGCGAACGATGGTAACGCAGTCGTCGATACCGATACGAAGGTGTATGGAACAGACAACTTGTTTGTGGTCGACGCCTCTATTCACCCCGACTTACCCACGGGCAATACACAGGCTATAGTAATGGTCGTTGCCGAACACGCTGCAGCAAAAATCATTGCTGTCGGTTCGAACTCAACTGCTACCTTAGCTACTTCTGGTTCCTCAAACACAACTCTGAGCACTGGAACTGCCTCAAGTACGACCACAAGTACTAGTGCATCAGCAACTGCCGATTTGTCGGCTGGTGAAGGAGAGGAGTATGATTGTTATTAGAGTTTTGGATGAATGGGATGGTTGGGAATTGTAAGAGTTGAGCGAAGCTTCGATGTATATATTCAAAGTTAGGCAAATCATAAGCCATGTATTAAAGATGCTATATTCCGACTAACATGCATGTGAGTGATGGCTCGTATATTTTTGCCAATGAAGTGAGGAGAGAAGATGACCGACTTCAACAAAGTCAACTAACCACTCACGTGATTATACTGTGCGTAGAACACTCGAGCCAGGAAAATGGCCCCAGAGACTGAAATCATAGTAATTGAGCTTTAAACGATTCGAAGTTTTCAATAACGGTATTTGTGAGAGTATCGGAGTCCTTCACTTCAGCCTTAATACCAATCAAGTTACGTCACATGACACGAGTTATACTCATCAATATGGCCGAGAAAGCTGAGCACATAGCAATAGATAAGAATTTGCTAGAAGGAAGAACGAGTACGAGACGTAAGCTCCACTCTGAATATCTATCGCCCTGAAGCCAGCTCCGCTTCTCAACCCCCTTACAGCGCTAGCCATATTGGGACCATGCCTCAACAGCAACTGCTTCATATTGACCCCCACTCACATCGCACAGACCTTTCTTCCCCTCATCTCTGCCCCTCATTTGAACATCTTTCTTCAGCTCTTCTGCGTCTACCCAACTCAACCACTTTCAAGCGTCGACAACTCCATCAGCTACACCGCCTTAACCATGGACACACATACCATCGTCTCTGATGAGAAGGTATCAGACATAATCGACAAATATGAGATCCCAGAACCAGAGCCTTTTGTTTCATTCAATGCCCTTAAAGACCGTATCAGACACCACTACGAGGTTGCAAGCGACTATTATTTTTCACTATGGTAGGCTTGCCTTAGTCTTGGCAAGATTGGAGTTGACCACGTACTAGGGGTGAACACATCCATCACGGTTACTTCCTCACTCCTGAAGATACCAAAGAGAGGGCTCAAGTCCAGTTGATTGAGCTTCTTTTGGATCGTTCAGCCCTTCCAAAGGGCAGTACGGTGCTTGATGTTGGTTGTGGGATTGGTGGTACCTCACGCCACCTGGCAAAGAACCACAGTTGTAATGTGACTGGTGTAACGATCAGCGGGCGTCAGGTAGAAATTGCACGCCGACTGACACTCGAGGCTGCTGGAAATGTACAGGACAACTCGTCTGACGTCTCACGGGTAGCGCTTGAGGCTGGGTCTGTGAGCTTCCTCGAGCTTGATGCAGAGAAGATGGGGAATACTTTACTACGGCTCCCAATATAGCTACTTTCGATTGCGTGTGGATCTCTGAGGCTATGAGCCATTTGCCGAACAAGGAGCTCTTTTTCAGGAATGCCATGCTGTTGTTGAAGCCAGGAGGAAAGCTCGTAATTGCTGATTGGTTCAAGGATGAGACATTGACAGAACAGCAATTCAAAGACGACATTTCACCAATTGAGGGTATTGATCATTCTGCTCAAAAGGATGTGAAATGATGCTAACAACTACAGATGGTATGCTACTACCTCCACTCTGTAGCCAGACCGACTACGTGAGCTTCGCACATGGTGCTGGCCTCAAGACGTTCGCAAAGCCATTTGACATCAGCAAGCAAGTTTCTAAAACATGGTTGGTGCAGTAATTAGATGATTGTTGATTTACTGACGCTTCCAAAGGGATATCTCTTGGTCATTGATTCAGAACACCGCGCTTTGGGCATTTGCCTTGTCTCAAGGTAGAGACGGATTGGCATTCTTCCAGAGTTTCCGCGCCATGCGAAGAGGTTTCGCAAATGGGACATTCAGATATGCCGTAATGGTTTTCGAGAAGTGAAGGAGAAGTTACAGGTGTGTCTAGTAGTGTCGTTCAATCTTTAGATCTAGAGATAGGGGACTCTATAAATGAAGTTTGTGAACACAACAGTATAAATCACCACCCGAAGGCATATGGTCAGCTATTAGGCATTCCGTATCCAGTTTTGATTGTGGCTAGTATAGTTCTGCAGGCAGGCAAGACCGGGCTGAACGTGAAGCTCCAGCAAATTATAAAGAACCGATGTACCCAGTCGCTCAATAATCCGACGACATCCGCGTCCGAATATGGTTTTTGATAACGCGTATCGCGAGAGCCTATGTCAGTAGCCTTCATAGTGTGTTCTCTCGTAGTAACACAAGTCCAAGTATTAACTCCATAATAATTATACACAATTGTCCCAGTTTGAATTAAGGGTCAATTATGTCTGGGCATAATCGCAAATCGAGTGTCGAAGATGCCACTCTTCAAGTTTGTAAATTCGAGAAAGAAAATATGACGTGTTAGGAGGCGCGTTGCATTTCCCCGTACAGCTGCGACGTGTCAGCCAAGTGAGTTGCGTTATTCAACGGAGTGGTTCGACTTAGCTTGGTGGCGTTTTTTGTCATCAATCAGCCATCCAATGCCAATTCCAGAAGAAGGTTCGAGGCTTTCAGTTTGACCGAATCATTGCTCATCGCTCATTGGAGCTATAATGTCTCATGAAAAGTAGCTGTGGTGGTTGTGGGAGTCAAACAGTGTAAGGTCTGTCAGTCTGTCAGAGACGCGTTGATCGATGCATGCTTTCCTGACGCGTCAACCTGAATGAAGCACAACACCCTACCGCACGGTCTACCTGCCCAGTCCAACATCATACAACAACCGGATTTCAGAGGACAGCAAACAGGCATATTGATATGTCTTCTGAATTCAAACGTCACGAGAATGGTAGCCTTGCACACCTAGTTATCTGACCATTCTTTGGCTGATCATTATCTACAGTCTTAAACGGGCCTGGAAGCACACTATTGTTGGGTTTCACCATACCCCGAACCCTTTAATCATCTGGTCCTGTCAATGGCTCGTTGGAATATGAGATCATCCGCGCAGAGATATCAGGTTGAGTCTCGAAAACTTTGTCAAATGGCCACATGGGACGTCGAATTCGATGATGCCCTAGTCGTTCCAGATCTTGGTCGACACCTCCAGGAGTTAAACCAAGCATCCAATCCGCAGCCATATCATATAGCTCTGGCTCCAGATAGCCAATTTTTACGATTACTATATCTGCAGATCGGGGCCTCAGATCAAGATCCGTGAAATCACTCTCGTGGTGGTAAGGTTTCCGCAGCTGCGTCAGAATTGCAAAAACACTGCCAACTTGAAGCACAACTTCTACAACGGCATCGCGGTCCCCATGCTTAATGCAATGCACTCGCCCTGTCATTGTGAGCGGTCCCGCGTGCAGATTATCAATTTCTGCCCCAGCAGTTACCGTGACAGTCGCGCCGATACCTGCCTCCACTGCAATCTGTACGGCCTTTGGGCCGGGAACGCTAGCGTATATCACAGTAGGGCCGGAACCGTCTTTAAATTCTGGGCGAGCAAGTAGTTGCGTGAGTCCCCAAGACACATCGCCCGAGCCTCCTGCCGTGGGATTGTCCCCCGAATCAGAGATAAAATATGGCCGCGAACGAGATGCGAGAGCGGTATCAAGACATTCCGCAAAGGTTCCAGTTGGAGCCACAAAAACAAAATCACGATGTGCATCCCACAGAAGCTTTGCGAGTTTCTCCGCGCCAGTTGCTGTGGCTTCCTTATCCCACCCAGTCGCTACAACGGCAGCTCGATTTCGTGGTTCGTCAGCCCAAGCATATCCTACCCATATGGCAGCATCAATGACTCCGTCCATTGCCTCAACCCCTGGGACTGCAGAGTAGATATGCTTGCCTGGTTCATCGCGGGTTGATGTTTGTTCGCCGGGAAGGAGAATAGGGAGAGGAATCCATGCTTTAAAGGGCCTCCGCACCGGGGTGGCCTCCTTTCCCAGCAGCTCAATGAGGTTAAGACATGCGCGTTCCCTCGTCTCAACAACATCCACATGTGGTGCAGTACGGTAGCACGTTATCAAGTCAGTTTGATGGATGAGTTCACGTGAGACGTTTCCGTGAAGGTCCATTGACGCAGACACCAACACATCTGGACCTATCACCACTCTGATACGGCGTAGGAGCTCAGCCTCCATGTCGTCAAGTCCTTCGACACACATGGCACCATGAATATCGTACCATAATCCATGGAGGATATCGACAGAAGCTATGATCTCAGTGAGCCGTGCGACGATCTCGCTCGCCAACTCTTCGAATGCCGCTCTAGTGACGATGCCTCCTGGCAGCGCGTGGCCGATCAAAGCTCCTCTCCAATTTGCCGAGTCACCTAGCGGTGTCCCTGGACGGAGAAAGACATGTTTTTCAAAGATTTCTGTTCCTCTTTTTGGGTGGAACGCCGGGGCGAGTGTCCGTGATGGTGTGAACGTCGAAGTTTCGCAAGCTAGACCCGCAATTGCGATTACAGGGCGATTCACCATGTTTTTTCTGCTCGGCCGTGTGTAGTAGCTTTTGTGTCCAGATGGCCTAAGATGCACATGCTTCGTCAGTCCTGTCGTTATCCCCGGATATCAAATCCCACTTTTGTCTCGAGGTGTGAGCTAAACCCGAGGTATGATGACCTGTTGATATCACGTGATATGCTGCATATAACAAGCTTTTGGTATAAGCCTTTTAGTCTGTTGTGAGGAATCCCACTTTCGCATTCTCCTTATCCTTCTGCATGGTTTAGACCCAGGGAATGCATGGAAGTGGTATTTGATAACCCTTGATTTTTCCGTTCTCGAATAGTTCTATCTGATATGAGCATGAGCTAGCAACGCAAGGTATGAATTAGGCAGGTCTCAAAGTTTCTTTATCTAGTGAAGGAGGATGGGATTTATTGTCCCTTTCGCATGTTGATTCTGCATTCAAAAATAATTATCTCGCGAGGTTTTAACAGCAAGATGCTGCAGAAATCACCAACGGGGACATGGATGCCCGCTTGGGTGCCAGAAAGTACTCTCAACCTCTCCTTTCTTCTCATTATCTGCTCCATGGTTCAGTCTTCTGTAAGCATGTATCCTTCCTCCTACTGTACTATCAACTACTAACACATCTTAGACCAACGGGTATGATGGCTCGATGTTGAACGGCCTCAACATACTGCCATCGTATACTGACTATTTCAAACTAAACGCTGCAACAACTGGACTTAATACTGCCTCCGTCTTTATCGGAGGTGCACTTGGTCCAATTCTCTCAGGCGTTATATGTGATCGCTTCGGCCGTCGCCCAGCTATATTCTGGGGTGCCGTCATTACTCTACTTGGTGTTCTTCTCCAAACCGCAGCACAGAATGTGGCCATGTTTGTCGTAGCTCGTATCGTCCTTGGGTTAGGGTCTGCCCTCTCAGGTATTGCTGGTGGGGTGTATCTCTCGGAAACCTTTCCAAGCCGTTGGCGTGCATGGGGAGTAGGAATGCTGAACAACTTTTACTAGTGAGTCATTCAAAGTGGAGACTTGCTACACAGGCTCACAGCTATGAGTGTGGGTGCTCTAATTGCTGCTGGAATTACTTTGGGTACAGGGCAATGGCAGTCAACATGGGCATGGAGATTACCCTCCCTATTACAGGGTGTCTTTTCTTTACTCTGCATCCTTATTTTACCATTCATGTAGGTCCGAGTCTTGTATCATGCCATGGTTTAGTTATGCTTATAGATTTAAACAGTCCTGAGTCCCCCGTTGGCTAATTCACGAGGGATTTCTTGACGAGGCACGAATTGTGGTTGCACAGACCAACACTAATGGTGATGTTTCTAATCCCGTCGCCCTTGTCATTTACAAAGAGATTGTGGATACTCTGAAGTTCGAGAGAAGTTCGGGTCTTACCATGAGTCCAAAGGAGATGATAAGAACCCCAGTGGCGAGGAAGCGACTGCTTATTGGCATATCTCCTGGCCCTTTTTCTTGTATTGCGGGCAATATCATCGCCTCCTACTATCTTGGTGCAGAGCTTGATACTGCTGGAATTACGGATACCCTTCAACAACTGAAAGCTGTAGGTCTTCCTTTACTTGCTCACCATTCCAGTAGCTACCTACTAATGAAACAGAACGTGGTACTAAACGTGTGGTGCTTGTGTTGTTGTCTCTTGGGCACGTATCTCGCAGCAACTTGGGGTCGCAAATCCACAGCACTTCTCTCTCAAGTTCTCCTCATCACTTGCCTTTTCATTATCGGGGATTATCAAAGAAATATGCAGACAACCCAGAGGGGGCCTCTCAAAGTCTCGTGTATGGTGATGTGGCAGTGATGTTTCTATTCCAAGGCTTTTACTCAATCGCATGGACGCCCCTTCTCTATTTATATCCACCAGAGGTGATGAACTACTCAATTCGTGCCAATGGATTGGCAGTCTCATCCTTTGCCCTGAACGCGTTTGCGTACGTGTCTATCCTTGTAATAAGCTGCTACCGACTAACCATACCAGCCTTGTATTTGTATTCATTATGCCGATTGGCCTGAATAATATCGGCTGGCGAATGTATATGGTGAACGGATCGTGGGATATCGTGATCGCTGCTCTCATTGCAAGTTTCCGCCTCCAATTCATTCTCAAGTTTGCTGACTGTTTAAGGCTATTTTTTGGGTTGAGACCAAGGGTAAAACGCTCGAAGAAATTGACGCCCTATTCGACGGCGAGAAACATTCCTCCGTTCCAGATGTAGAGATGGTTCGTACAGGGGAAGCGCAGATTGATGCCTCGGAATTCGAAAAGTCTGTGACTACATCTGATGTGATCAAAGCCAAGGATATCTGAATTTCGGACTTCGGACAACAACCGGCGGTGGGCTCAGGATGTCAATTGTGACTGAGGCATGATCGATGCTGGCTGCTAGTGTGAGGTATTCTGGATTACACTTATAAGACAAACTATACGTCAAGGTTCTGGGTGGCCTTGTCTTTCCGTCGTATTTGCTTCCAGTCCCGTAGTGGTTCTTACCACCCTCTGAAGGATGAAAACCTGGTGTGATGTAACACGCCTCATTCGTCATGCGTTTTCATTAACGTGTTCCTATTCTCCCCAACACCCCACGAAAAACCGTCTGGCAGTTTTCACACGGCAAAAACGTTTAGCATGGAATTATTGCGCCGGTAATTCCAAAATATTCTTTTACGATTATCATCTACCCAATATCTGTTCGTTCTGATCTTGGGAGTTCTGAAGTAAAGCTTTATTTTCTCGCCGATTTAAGTTCCGCCAATCATTTAAGATCGAAAAGAAGGTTCAACTGTACTATTTTTGCAATGAGGCGCTTTTCGAGGCTCGTGGAGGGGAATGGTGTTTTGTTATCTAATGCAGATGTACAAATGCAGGCATGGTTGTCTGTGATATTGAACTGCACCTTTTTGCTGCAGTCTTTATTGGCCAGAAGTTTCGTTATCCAGCTGCGAAGTGTGGAAGCTCTTCCCCTCAGCCGCACCGTTTGCTGGGCGGCGCTCCTGCCCCGCCATGTCACTGGACAAATTCGGCTGACACGCCTGATCCGTGCTGCGGCCACAATTAATGCTGGCTGCCATGCGGTGACAACGAGGCGAAGCAGTCCTAGAAAAAGAACTGGCATGGAGCGGGGGAGCCGCAATGTTCGAGAAGGATTTTTTTGCCAGCCTTACATTTTGTTACATAAGGACTTTGGGATAGCTCCCGGTCTGGGTCACTACATCTCGGATTTGGATATACTCATTCCCACACTCTCGTTTGAAACCTCCTCGGATATCTCACCATGAAATCCATTCGCATCTCCCTGGCTCTGGCCATGCTGGCCTGCTTACAAACGATCAATTGCTGGTCCAACACAACATCGTCATCAAAAACCTCTTCATCAGCATCATCTACCATAACCCCGAAGCCAACATATTGTGGCAACTGTACTATTTATGTAGGGGAATTTTGTCTTTAGACTTCTTATTCTCTGTGATCTTTCCCTGCTGAAGGGACTTTCTGGTGGCATATTTATCATACGTTTGGTTGGAGGTTACCGAAGCTGATCTGGATAACACCCAGTATGAAGTTCATGCACATCTTTGGTGGTCTTCGATCTTTACGACATGGGCAGCAACTTGGATTTATACTGTAGATAAGGGTAGTGGCTCGACCATCGGATCTTCCCTGAAGTATCCTCTCAATACAACGGCAGTGGTGTACCCGAATTTTACACAATATATAATGAACCGCGATGGCGGAGCAATTGAGTATACCACCTTGAACACCTTAAATCCTACCGAGCTGTGAGTATTTCATCTGAGATGGCGTGCTCCTTATATCTAATTTCATGCGGTAGGACAACAATTACGGCTGAGAACACTATTTCTATGACTGGGCCAAACAATGTATATATTGTGAGCACAAAATTTCTGAACACTACCTTGAGTCCACCACAGACTCAATGTGTTGGTGGTGCTATTTACTATGCGCCTCTGCCTTCGGGGACAGCATACAACGCCTCGCTAACTATCAAAACTGTACCTGGAGTGCCCGCTAGCACGACGTATACGTATACTACTTCGGCTGTCAACTTCGGTGCAAATTGGACGCTAGCTACTGCTCTTGGATACGGATTGGACAGTCTTGCAACAGCTGTAGGCTCAGTACTGCAGATAAGTTCTGCGTGTATCATCGGTGGCGGAGGCGGTGTGGGAACGCTGAGTATGTGTCCTTGTGCATTATTCCGACGATGCTGTGAGTATTAAGAACGCAAACTAACGAGTCTGTAGAAGTTGGAGTGACTGCTTTGACAACATCTTCATTGGTATTCGTTAACGCACAAGCTGTTACAACTACGAGCACCATACCAACGTCAACCGTCTCAACTGCTGAGGTCAAAACTATTTTGACGAGTACCAGCACCTCATCTGATGAAGTCAGGATTATTCCACCATCATCATCAGTAGCCCCAGAACAAGTGACGACTACGACGCCGATTTTGAGTGTTGGAATTGTAACCACTCTTGTTATCACAACATCAGGTCCTGCTGGCCTACAGACACTTATCGTAGTAACCACCCCCCTTCCTGGTCCCACGTCATTAGCTACCGACTCCGGATTTTACACAACAATTTATGTTGAGACAATATCAGGATCCTTGGGAACAGAAACTCTCAGTGTCACAGCTACGTTACCTATCGGCTCGGTCCTGGGATCATATACCACTACCTTAGTCAAGACAATACAAGGCCCGTCAGGGTCACAGACACTGAGTCAGGTCGTCACCCTACCTATCGCCTCTTACATTTTAAGCTTGATAGGAATTACTGGTGCGCCAACCACAGTTTTAGCAGTTCTGACCACGACTCCTACTTCAAGGGCTGGCTCTACTGGCACGAGCAGCTCTCAACCATCGGGGTTTACGGGCAGCGGGGCAATAAGTCGTCCTAGTGTTTTGACTATGTCCTTGACTGCATTCGTATTAATAGGAAGGTTTTTAATATAATGATAATGATATTGACTATGAATTCGGGTTTCATCGAATCCCTTCAGCCGATATTGTGGTTAAGATAATACCTCTATCGCATACATGTTAAATGTAAAGCTGCAGTCCAGAGCATCGGAGCCAAGTTTTGAGTTTTGAGACCGACCTCGCGGCTCCATCTCACATCATCCGAGGTGTACCAGCCGATGCTTACCCAATACCGATATACATAACCAATCTTATGCCCAAGTTGATCTACTTGATTTCTTTCTTGCTGCTGTCGTATAGATCATCTTCGCATCGTTGCAGAGGATCTAATCCGACAACTGCACCCGACTGCATGTTTTCAAGGTTGACACGGGGTCCAGTAAAGTTTTTCTTCCCGTCTACAAACCACTGCACAATCGATATCACAAGAATGATAAAAAACACGACTACGCAATAGTCTGCTTGCGGTTAGTGGAGTTTGGTAAAGCATGCTGTTTCGGGTCTCACTTACTCATGTTTGAGCCGGTTGTAGGTAAATCCGGTGGGAAGAGAAAAAGCACTGTAGTTACGATGACATAAACCAACCCGATCTGTATTTGCGTCAACGAGGCTCAAAGTATGAGAAGGCATCACATACCATATTTGCTACCCATCCTACGCCGTTGGACAGCTTAAAAGGTCGTGTAGCTGGAAGCATTTTTCGTCCTCGAATGCAGTTGATGAGAATTGGAATACCATACGAGACACCTAGGGCTACAACAGAGGCAGAGATAATTGCATTGAACGCGCTTCTATCGTTAGCTTGGAATTGGGACAGGGTACGTGTATGTTACCTGCTAGAGCCAAGGAATATACATCCGAAAATCATGACGAGGCCAACTGTCAAGAATATGGCATTGAGAGGGAGTTCTGCCAATTGTCAATACCTGGTTTTTTTCTAGTCCCGAAGTACTGCAGGATGAGCGGTATATGTCTGTGACTATGTGATATAGCTTACCAAGAGTTGGATGGACCTTTGCGAACACACGACTAAACGGAAGTCCGCCGTCCCTAGCACACTCCATGAGTAAGGGCCCCAGGCAAGCATGGCAATCTCTTACCTTGCAAATGCATATGTCATCCGACTTGAAGTAGTCAATATACTTGTCGTTGCGAATAGCAAGCACACTAGTGGGAAGCTATAGTTGTCAATACTACCGTACACCGTATATAGGATAGACACCACATACATCAAAAGACAGATAGCGCCAGCCTTGCTTCCTGTGGCATTGTAGAATATCTGTAACAGAGGCCCCGCAGTTGAAGAAATGACACCATCGGGCCCATCCAATTGACCAGCAACAAATAGCAAGACCATGAGAAAGATGAAACCGGTAAAGATGCCGATGAGAACACAGTATATCATGATCTTTGGACCTTCAACGGCGGCATTGGGGATTTCTTCAATCACTAGAAGAATGGTCAGCCGAAGCTCTCAAGCTCGGCGCGCATTGGAAGATTTAACTGACTGTGTGCAACTGCATCGAAGCCGGTGAGCCCAAGCCCAGCCTGTAGCAAGCCAAGAAGCCAAGCAACTCCATCTGGCCAACCTGTTTCATTGATGAAATCAGTAAAAACAAATGTAGCAGAAGAATAGTTTGGCGATGCGCATGACAGGACAGTGATTGATATAACAACAAAGCCAAGGATGGACCAGATGAAGGCAGATCGAGTGATTAGGGGTAGCAGCCGAGTCATATAAGCGTTGATCAGGAATGCGGCAAGATTATAGCCGATGTAGATGAGGAATTGCTGCCATCTCTGTGCTTCGTAATTTGGATGCATCATTGATATGATACCGACAATGAGCTGGCTACCCAGAAGTCCGCCAGAAGCTGTGAGTGCAATCCAGCCTGACACGTTAATCCACCCAGTGATCCAACCTGGAAATGATGGTCAGTATTTCCTGTTATGGATGTGATACTAAAAATCTCAAATATAGACCATCTCGGGTCACCAAACATTCAGAGAGCTCGAATGCGGAATGTGACTCACTGAACAATGGCACCCATTTCTTCCAGCTAATTACAGCCACCCACTATTTTCAAGTAAGCTTCTTTGAGTAAAAATTCCAGTCTGTGATTTCAAAGTCGAAGAGTATCACTTGATTTTAAACAAGGTGCGGGACGAAATAGTTGGATGTACGTACGTGATACTGTCCGCCGGCTGTGGGATAAGCCGAGAGAAATTCTGCCAACGAAACTGCCAGAGACAGGTTACAGACACCAGCAGCTAGCAACACATTAATACCTCAATTCATTACATGGTAGAATATTACGTACTGATCAAACCCCAGAGAACAGAAGTTGGTCCTCCACTAGGAAGTGCTAGAGACAAACTTGCAGCCAAAGCAGTCCACGAGTTCAAAATTGCAAAAGCCAGACCCAGCATAGCGAGAGGCGAGAAATTTCTGTTCAGCTCCGCTCTATGCCCGAGAGTTGCAAGCTGAGCTGCATCGGCATCGTCGAGCTGATGCTGAGGCATGTTGGGTACGATGAAGGGAGACGAGAATGTAAATGTGTTAGATGCGGTGTTACACCTCGCAGGATAACCAAGCTTCTCTTCTCCCAATACGAGCGAGAGCTGATGGTTTCAGAGAACAAGTTGGCTGTTTTTGAACGGAAGACCGGGTCCCCACCTGTCAAAGAACTGGATCTCAATGTGGTACATAAAGCTAGTACCCGCTTGTCGTCATTCCTCCTGGAGGATTTCACGACAGCATCTTATGACCAGCATGCCAGTATTCGCTATAAACCCACCAGCCAGGACTCCCACTTTTGGTGATCACGCCTGACTCTTCACTGTGGCACTTGGTTTTCCTTCCACCCCTCCCAGTTCAAGAATGACTCGATCCTCAACGCTCGCCGTTCATGATCGGCAGTCCGCTTCAATGTGGGGATGGAATCAAGCGTTGAGCTTGGACCAAGGGGTGGGCCAAGAAAATTGCTCAAGTAGGAAACGGCAGCCGACATTGCGAAGAGGTTCCGGCCTCTCGTGACTTGCCGGGAGCCATTGAGAACTTAAAGCAGTGGACCACCTGCAGTACTCTTACATCTGATGCTATTGAGATGCACTAAAGTCTTACTACGCTAGACACGAAATTTTCACTTCGATTTATGCTACCTACATAAAGGCTGTAGAAGAAGGGTAGCTGGTGAGAAGCCGCGCAACAACATGGCATAAACTCGTGGTAAGGTAATATCGAAGAAATGACAAAAGTCACAACCTTCTGATGCTTTCGACAAGAGATCTTGGTCTGGCTCCAATTAGTTTACTCTGTACAGTATCTTTCCGGCTCGCGGAGGGCTTTGCTTTCGGTTCGGCACTTAAGAAAGAGTCGGTATTATACGAGAGCAAGTCGATGTTCTCATGGCCTTGCTATAGCTACTAGGGAACAGCGAGATATATTCAAGTAAAACAGACGACAGCCTTAGAAGCTTTGCTTGACATGTGCGAGGTTTTCCATCGCAACTCACCGCAAACAAGTCCAAGATAACAAGGTCTGATGTTGATTCAGCCGATTTATGGGCAGCAGAAATTCTGGCGTGTCCGCCTTTTCTTACCCGAACTACCATCATTGATATTCAATTTTACCAGGGCTGTACATGCGTCGATATCTAATCCTGAGATTAAAGTATTCGATATTCAAGCTGCTACTTCTCTAGCTATACGGTCTTGGAATGGGTTTTTAATCGGCTTTACCCCGAAGTCAGCACGACGAGGTGGGCCGAAACAGATCGAGAGTTCTATTTGCAACCCATCTAGTTCAAAAACCAACTGAGAGCTAAGTCTGGAGAGTTACAATCACTACCAGAACATGATTTGTAACCGCTTAAAACCCTCCGACAAGCATGACGAAACCAATAGTAAGTACTGACTTCAACCCCAAGAAGAACCAATGAAAGAGAATCAAGTATCTTGCAAACAACATCCCATAGGCTCGTTTGAGTCTATCACTAAGCAAATAGACCCACCTCATATTCACTAAAAGTGGCAAGTGCTCTAAACCTCTAGAACCAGAATAGGGGGGAAGCTACCCCGCCCTTCGAATAAGCGAGAATGAGGGGAACACCCAACCTAGCACAACCAAGACTCTAGCCTTGCGGGGGGGACAAGATGTGCCACTCGCGGTGCAGCGAGCGATATGAGAGCCGTTGCAATATTTCACATCTCGACGAACCATCATCGAGCTCGAGCTTAAGAATATGTGACAGGCTATCAGGAAGCCAGATGACGACGTTGAAAACTAAGATAGACAGGCAAGTTGTGTTGAGAAGCAACACCATGTCTTCCTTCTTACAATTACAAGTACAAATCATGCAAGCGGGGTAGATAGGTGGATAGCGGATTTACCCACGGGAATAAACATCATCAAAGCCTAGGTGGTAGGGTGAGGCAGGCGTGGTCTCCACGCGTCTGGCAGCGATTGACAGGTACACGCTACGGAGTTTTACTCCTAGTGGGAAGGGAAGATCTTACTCGTGAGCTGTTGTTTCTTACTGACTTACTTACCTACCCCGCATGTCAACCATGGCCAATGGATTCCAATGCATACTAGATAGATAGTGAACCGAGCATCAACTACTGTATGCAGATGCGTCAATCTTGATCCTTTTGCCCTGCGGCGGCCGAGCTTCAGTTGGAGAGGCAATATTTCCATTGGATCAACATGCCTAGATTGGTTCTCTGGTGGTATTTATACAGCCGATAGCCGCTTGCGTGGAGAATGTGAGAGAGAGGTTATAAAATATACTTGTCTTGTCTGAGACTCTACACAGCTGCACATAGTAGATATATTCTCCCTACCTTTGTAAAAATGACTACCACAAACGGTCACGCCAATGGCCACACTAATGGCACTAATGGCCACTCCCGCTCTGCCCTGTGCTCCGTGGAAGAATTTATGTCCAAGTCATACGACTACATTGTCATAGGAGGCGGCACCGCAGGACTCTGCGTCGCCGCCCGTCTCACCGAAAACCCCAACATGACAGTTGGCGTCCTCGAAGCGGGCGAGAGCCGCATGGACGACCCACAGGTGCTCACGCCCTCGCTGTTCGTGACGCTTCCAGGACGTAAGGAGTATGACTGGATGATGGAGACGGTGCCGCAGGTGAGCATTCAGGACATGGACACACCAGGCGCAGAGTAGGGCTGACAGACAACGGGCAGCCGACGGCAGGGAATAAAAAGTACTCTGTCCCGCGGGGCAAGCTGCTCGGAGGGTCCAGCGCCATCAACTACCTCATGTACGTCCGCGGCTCCAAAGGCGACTACGACGGCTGGGCCAGCATGGGAAACCCAGGCTGGGGCTGGGACGACCTCCTGCCGTATTTCCAAAAGCACCAGACGCTCGACCTGGGTAACAATCCCGTCAAGAAAGGGGCAGATCCAGCACTCATGCCGCACGCTGGTGGCAGCAAGTATCATGGCACCAACGGGCCGATCCACACGTCTTTCAACGACTTCCGCATGCCGCTCGAAGACGACTTCATCGAAGCTGCGTACGAGGTTGGCGGGCTGAAGGACAAGAAAGGCAGGACGTTGAGAGATGCATATAGTGGTGACCACTATGGGTTTTACTCGTCGCTTGGTGCCGTTGATCGCACTGGTGCGCCGGGTCAGAGGAGCTATGCTGCGTCGGGGTACTTGAAACCGAATCTTGGGCGCGCGAATCTGAAGGTATTGACTGAAGCACTGGTGGCGAAGATTGTCTTGGAGCAGAATAATGCTGGTACGACGGCCAAGGGAGTGCAGTTCATCCACAAGGGAAGATGCATACTGTTGATGCTCGTTCGGAAGTCGTCGTCTCAGCCGGCGTGATTCAAACGCCCCAGATTCTCGAGTTGTCTGGAATTGGTGACCCTGCCGTCCTCCACGAAGCAGGTATTGACTGCCTCGTGGAGAACAAATCCGTTGGAGCCAACTTCCAAGACCATGTGCTAGGAGGAATGATATACGAGTGTTCCTCCGAACACATCTCTCTCGACCATTTGTCTAATGACGAGTACGGCGCCGCTCAGCGCGCAATCTACGAGAAGGACAATATCGGTCCGTATGGGAGTCCTGGGATGTGCATGGGATTTGTGTCTTATGCATCTCTGGTTTCCCCGTCGGAGCTCAAAGAGACCATCGACGTCGTGCGTTCGAACTCCCAGGCACAGACGCCATTCGAGAAAGCCCAAGAAGAGGTCTTGATCGCGCAGCTCAGCGACCCCACGTTCGCGAACCTGCAGACGTTCTTCATTCCCGCGAACATGGACATGACGTCCGGCCACGACCAGACGAAGTTCCTGGGCGCGGCACCGAAAGGTAAGAATCACGTTTCGATCCTCATCTGCCTCGAGCATCCCTTCTCGCGCGGGACGGTGCATGTCGCATCCAGCGACCCGTCGAAAGCGCCCATCATCGACCCAGGCTACTTCCGCAACGGGGTCGATGCCAAGATCCTCGCGGCGGGATTGAAGTGGCTTGATCAGGTTGCCAATGCCAGCTCACTCAAGAAGGCATTGACACGCATCCAGCCGGCACCGGAGGTGAGTCTCAGGACTGAGGAGGAGAGGATCAAGGTACTGGAGAACCACATCTCCACGCAGTATCATCTCATTGGCACTGCTGCGCTGGGTGAGGTGCTGGACAACGACTTGAGAGTGAAGGGCGTGAAGAGGCTTAGAGTCGTGGATGCCAGTGTCTTCCCTGGACACGTCAGTGGCAACATCATGGCGACGACTTACGCCGTGGCGGAGAAAGGCGCAGACCTGATCAAGGCTGACAATAAAGCGTTTGGGTAGCTAAGAGAGAGAGATCAAGGAAAGATGATCGGATTTGGTGTTGGCACTTGCCTGTGAACGATGTATGATGTATGATGTATGATAGCACCATTCCTTTGTTTCAACGATGTATGTATTTGAAGCGTTTGTCTCGTTTTCATGATCGTCCCGCCGCCAGGAGCACCTCGCATCTCCTGACTCCCGTCTAAGACACCGATCCGGTCAAACCCCACCTCACTCGATGCCGAAGTGCCAAACACCAAGATGCTAAAACTTCTCGGACCTCCAGCCCCTCTTCCACTGACCGCCATGAAGGAAAGACAACACTTCATCTCTCTCAAGATCCATCCCCGGGCAAGGAGCGGAAGAAAACGGACGGGAGGCTGCCCGTCAAGATCAGCAAGTGGGGGATGATGACCAGCAAGGAAGACAGCCACATCAACTGCAGTCCCCGTTCCTCGTTCTCTTGCTGTCTCGGAAGCACGGGGGCGGGTTCTAAAGCCGGCTGCAGTGCAGTGCAGCAGCAGATGCAAGGTCGACTGCGGGCCCTGAACATCCACCATCGGACAAGTTCCAGGCGGTGAGCATAGGGCGGTGTGGTACGTGTCCACGAACTTGCCCATCGAGGACGAGACGGAGATTTAAAGATATGCATACATGGTTTCTGATGTGTCACAATCACATCGCATTGAAGCGAGGGGGAAAAGGCACACAAAAAGTTTTTAGAGTTCCAATGATAATCAAATTTGTTGTTGCGGCAGTGCGGTGAAGGTCCGACTATGTTTACAAGCAGGCCACCCCGCCCGTTATCCATCTTCATCTCCTCCTTCCGTCCTCCCCCTCCAGGTTGCACATTCTTCATCCTGCCCACCGCCTCGTTCTCCTCCACATGCATACGCATATACATAAATACAGGAAAAACGACTGACCGCGCGCAAACCAAGTCAAACCAAAAACAAATTTATATCGAACAAGGTATCTGATGATGATTTGGAGAAGAGGAGTACAAGCATTATTAGATAGTTGATAGATATGCCGAAAAGAACCAGGAGCTGGTAGCAAAGAACAAAAGCTAGTACAAGAACAGGGCAGAAACAACACAAGATGGGTGGGCCAGCCAAACAGAGATGTGAACTATCGAGAGATTAAGCGCTACAATCCAAAGCGCAAGAGGTGGTATATGAGATGCGTAGAAAAAGATGACCCTGATGTGCCCGACCCAGCAAACCAAGCCAACCAGCCAGACCGAACCAGCCCCGTATTGTTGCCCGTGACCTTATTCTGAAGGAAATGTTTTGCCCGACTGCCAGCCATGCCAGCCGCCAGCCTATCCAATTTCCAAAAGCCGATGAAAACGCTATATGCAAGTAACAAAAGAAATTCAGCAATCAACGCACAAGGAAATGGCGGAGATGAGAGGGATATCAGAGTCTATGTATAAGGAAAAGACAAAAAAAATCATGGAGATCGTTAAAAGCAAGGAAATGTGTCGAGTCGGCAGTCTTAGTATACGCTGTCTTCGTTGTCGTCGGGACCCTGAGAGATCATCGATGGCGTGGAGGCGTCCGAGACTTCCATGTCATCATCCTCCCAGCCGGCGAGAGCTTGGGAGTGGAGACGGAAAGAGTCGCCCATCAGTTTGGTGATACTGTTGCAGGTCAGTGAATGTTACGTTTGCACACATGGAAATTTGACTTACCCCCACACCACAACTTCATCAAGCATTCCGCCCCAGAGGCGAGCCACGGTGGAGCTGAGCTTGGAATTGTAGATCTCAACGGAATCGTCATCGAACAGACTGCGGATCTTGTTGTACATGACCATTTCCTCCTCAGTCGCGGGCTCTTCGTCATGTTCCAGGCGGTAGAGCCACAAACTGAGGATGACCATGAGATCAAGACCGCAGAGAGGATGTTCGATGCTCCAGTTGGTGGCCGAGGTGCGTGCCACCCAGCGGATGCCTTGGAGCGCAGCAGTCTCAATGCAGTTGAAGCACTCCTGGATGACCTTAATCATCTCGCTGGATCGCTTGACTTTGTCTCGCGCGTTGGACATTGCAGCACCGACTTCGTACGAGTCGTGGTATCTCAGTGCTTCTTGGATTGACTTGAGATCGACTTCGAGACGAGCGCGAGCGTTGCGGAACATGGCCATGGCATTGAAGATCAATGGATGCCCCTTGTGAGGCGCACTGAGAGGTACCGGGACCGTTTCAGGCTCACACAGGTCGAGAGATTTCTCCCAGGTCTCCAAAGCCAGGCGCAGCTTGTATTCCGTGACAACATCTTGCAGCGCTTCTGGACTGCGCTTGTGATACCACACCTCGAGGAAGAGAGCGTTGATCATGACACGCGTGGCGAAGGCACTGTAGCGCAGGGACTCTCCTTGGAACAAGTTGTCGTGCGCTTCCATGAAGGATGGGGCCTGCGATGCCTTGAGTTGTTCAGGCCAGGTAGCCTCATCCACACCGGTCAGATTCCACATGGCTTCAGTCGATGGCAATGACAGATCCTCGAACTCGTTGAAGCTGATCGCTGGCGTGTGATTGTACGTCAGGGTCAAGAGACCGAAGAAGATGTACACCGCATAGTAGGTACGGCGACACTCTTCGTCCTCAACCCACTCAGCACGTGTTGGCTGATCACCTTCACGAGCCTCGGTGCGGAGCTTCAGCTCGTAGCGATTTCCAGCGACCATGTTGGCGAGGAGACTCTTGATGGAACAGGCCCATTCGAGTCCCTTTGGATCACCGCTCCAGCTGGCGAAGATCATGTTGAGCAGCGAGCCCTGCATGGTCCAGAGCGGGCATTTGCGCGAGCTGAAGTTCTCCTTGTTCTGCAAGAATTGATTGATGAGCACCTTGGAGCCAATGTGGAGGACATAAGCTTGGTCCTGGTCGAATGCATACAACGCGCCAATGGACAGGACTGCCAACAACAATGGAGGCGAGACCTGGGTCGGCTTGAACGAGGCGGGGTGCAAGAAGGGCAAGTGATGGTGGAAGAGACCGAAGTACGTGGACAAGTATCGGTTCAATGATGCGAGACCGGGAAGACGGAAGCTCTCGGGAATTGCGCGCTCGCTATCATTGTTGCGAATGTTATCGAGGATGATATTGCGCTCATCATCGTTCATCACCTGTGGGGCTTTGTTGGATGCCTCCACGGCACGGGATTGCGTCGGCGATTGCATACCGGGCGTGTTGGCTCCTGACGGTGGCAGCGAGTTGATCATCTGTTGCAGCGCGGGGACCAGACCATTGTACGTTGAAGCTGCCAAAGACTTGTTGATGGGCGGCAGCTGGTTCGGGTGACCCTGCATGGTGCTGGAGCTGGTGAAGGACTCTTGCGAGCCGGACGCATGCGACGTGATCGAGTGTGACTTGGGCTCCGTCACCGACTGGGGCAAGTAATCCCACACCTGGGGGAGCGAAATCGCGCCGGAAGGATAAGTGACAGATGGCTCCATGAGGGCAGTTCCATTGTGAGGGTAAGCCATTCCAGGTCTGTTCTCATATGGTCCCACGCCTGCACTTCGCATTGCTGCAGTTGCCTTGTGGTGGAGGTCAGTCATCAACATCGCGGCCGTCTCGAGATCAACCATGCCGTCGCTGCTCGCCTCAATCTGCTCGAGGGCAGATGTGTCGATGGCGATGGCTGACTTGGAGGGGCCTGCCATGGGACTGGGCTTGGGGCCGGCTCGTCGCTTGACATCGCTGTGCAGCGGGATGCCTCCATCTTTGGCGTGCACCGTTCGGTCATGTCGAAGTAACAGATCGCGTCGCACGAAGGTACTTCTACACTTCATGCACTTGAACGGTCGCTCCTTGGTGTCTGTAGAAGAATGGTCAGCCCCTGATTGTGATGCCGAGATGCGCGGAAGGGATGGATTGCGACGAGATCCATCACTGGGTCGACGCCAGGTTGATGTGTCGATCGTCTGCACGCGACTGCGGTGGCAAAGGAGGGGGAAAATGGGGTAGGCAGCTGGGATGGAGGTGGTGTTGCGACGCGAAGGGGGGTCGGAACATGAACATCAACAGGTCAGGATGGATGACTTACGTGATCTCTCGTGTCTACTACGATGCTCGCTCCTGCTGAAGGCTCTGTTACAGAACTGGCACTTGTACTTCTTCTCGGGCGCCAGCGATGATTTCCTCATGGCTGATGTCGATGCCGCTGTGGGCAGAACGGTCATGCTTGCGACAGGCATCTTCTCCTGGTGGTTGGGTGGTGGTGGTGGTGGTGGTCCGTCGTCTTCCTCTTCTTCCCTCCTTCACAGATCGATGGTTGAAATCGTCTGACTCGCGAGCGTGGGCGTAGGACTTAAAGTGTGACTTGAGTGCTTGAGTATGTCGGGTTCATTTGTTTTATTCCTGTGATCATCGATGAGAGAGGTGGTATAATGGTGGCAGATGGCCGGTAGCGCGACGGGGACAGTCTTCTCGCCGGGGCAAGAACTGGTCGCAAGTCGCGTTCGTCGGGGGTTGGGATGGGGGATTAGGTGGCGGGATGTACGTCGCCAGAGATGGGAGTCGCAGACCGGATTCGAGGGGTCGGTGCAGGTCGATGATGATGAAGGACGAGTGGGCGATGATGGGCGATGATGGATGAGGAGGAAGGTCGAGAGAAGCGGTGGTTGCGAGGTGAGGGGTTGATGAAGGAAGGAAGTAAAAAAAGAGAGGGGGAAAGAATGGAAGGGAGGCAGGAGGGAAAAAGGTGGGAGGGAGTTTGGGTGTACCGTGAGAGCGTGCCAGGACCAGGGGGGGAGGAAGGTGGATGGGTGGTGGATAGTGGATCTGTGGAAGCAAGCGTGGATGTGTGGTGGATGTGTGGTGGATGTGTGGTGGATGTGTGGATGTTGTGGACTTGTGGAATTATGTGGGTGTGGATGTGCGAAGGGGAGGGGAGGGGGGGGGGTTGAGGTGGGAGGGATGGAGGGAGGGAGGGAGGAAAGGGTGGTGGGCTGGTGGGTGGTGGCGCTAGCAGGGGAGGGTGCGACTAGCTCCTCTCGGCCACACGCGAAGGAGGGCCAGAGGGCCAGAGAGAGGGCCAGAGGGCGAGAGGGCTAGAGGGAGGGGACCCAGGACTCGGAAAAGGGATGAGCGCGAGGGAGCCGGGGTTAAAGCAGCACTGATTGACTGACTGACTGACTGACTGGGTCAAATGAAAGTGAGAGTGAAGGTGAACGCATGGGAAATGAATGGAGGGGTGAACTGCCACTCCCACTCCCACTCCCACTCCCACTGCCCGCTGTCCACGGCTAACTGCTACTAACTGCCCACCACTGCCCATGCCCGCTGTTCATTGCCCACTGTCCATTGCCCACTGTCCATTGCCCACTGCCCACTCTACTGTGCTGCTTGCTAGCTCCCCGCCCGAGCTGGAGCTGAACCTGATCCTGATCCAGACAACACCCACTAAGCCCCCTCCCCTCGTTCCCTTCCCCCTCCCCCTTCGCTGGCCAGAGCCCGACTCAGTGCTGCGATGTGTGCTGCTGCGCTCTGTTCTGTTGTGCTGTGCTGTGCTGTGCTGTGCTGGACTGGACTGGACTGGACGGCCGGCACTGACAACGGTGTGGTTCTGCACCACGCCGGCTCTTCCGTGCGAATTGCGGCCTCTTCTCTCGCCAGGCCGCCAGACAGACAGGCCTCCCTCCGTCATCCACGCCCCAAGTCGCCCGCGCAGGCATTGCCCACAGGCGACCGGGGCCACGCATGCGCTGGAGGGGAGCGATGATGCCTCACGCACGCATGCGCTTCATGCCTCATCTCAAGCCATCTCATGCCATCTCAATGCCTCCCGCTTCATACAGACCAGGACAGGCCAGGACAGGACAGGATTGAGCGTCTCCCACTTCTCCCACCCATCTGTCACAACACAACACAACACAACACAACACAACGAGACCCAACCCAACCCCACCAAACCAAACCAAACCCAAACCCGAACCTGGACATCTGTCACAAGCACAAGCACAGGCACAAGCGCTGCTGCGTGGTAGGTCGTAGCCAAGGAACCCGCCCTCGCCAGTCACCACCCGCACCGCGACTGTGATATCGATTCTCGTGTCACATATTACATCGGGGTTGAGTCGAGTCCAGCTCTTGTTGGGCACATTGGATGGCTTGTATTGTATTGTATTGTGTTGAGTTGAGTACAGACCTTCCTTCCTTCATGCTCGATCCCATCCTATCCCCTCCCATCTCATCCCATCTCATCCCATCCCATCGAATCATCACCAGTCTGAGCTGAGAGACGTGATGTTTATTTATGGATGCACGCTGCTGACTGCAGGGTGGGCGGTGTCGAGCCCCAAGTGAGGCTGTGGCCGTGGACATCGACAACGCACCAGCAGCAGAAGCAGCAGCCACAGCCTGGGAAGGCGACAAAGGGAGGCGCCGACGCCCTGTGACCTGACGCTGAGCGTGAGGGATGGGGGGAGGAGGATAAGGATGCGGATGCGGATTAGGCGTGAGTGGAGGGGTCATTCGCACGCTGGAACGGGCTTCATCATCCCAAGACCCCACGAAAGCACCACAAACAACGCACATCACATCCCACATCACATCCCACTTCGCGACACGACACCACGTCCAACCGTTTCTTCCGCTGCCCTGTCCGTGCCGCTCCCTTCCCCCCTTCCCACTTACTCACTCACTACCTTTCCTTCTTGTGGCCAACAGAGACATTCGGGACGAGCGCGATGAGACTACGCAGGATATGAGACCTCAAAGGGAGGCAAAGGAGGGGCACACACGCTGCGTACCTGCCTCCAAGGGCTAATAGACTTTGTCGCCGTCGAAGTCGACTGGTCCACCACCAGACCGCAAAACGAAAGTCCCGGGAGCCAGCCAGCGTTCACTAAGGCTTGGCTCCAGAGTCTATTCTATGTACATGTCTTGCCTGCTTCTCCTGTGGTGATAACGAGCTGGGTTAGCCCCCTGTCACAAGAGCTTCACCTCACACCCCCCAATACACCTCTTTGACTTCAACCCTAAGTTGACAGAGGTTTGTTTTCGCCGACCAGCACCCCTCCAATACCGTGCAGAAGAGAACATGAGCAAAATCTAGGCTCAGGTGCAAAAAGCAGGCGCCGAAGAAGCAAGCCGCAGCCTCTTGCGCATCGTTATCGATCCACCACCCAATTCTCTGGATACGCCTCGATCACGGCCAAAAAGCAAATCCATCCCTTCGAACGCAACCCAACCCAACCGCAGCTGGACAGCGCAGAAACCGTCTGTACTCCTGCATCTGCCTTTTCTTTTGGGGGCTGTCAAATATGCGCCGGGTGTCGCAAGATTTTCCTATTTTTGTTTTCCGAGGGTGACTGAAAGACTTCCCTTCTGATTCCTCTGTGACTGACGGAGCTCTCGACGCACCGGCTGCCCCTCTCATCCCCCTCCTTGACCCCCCCCCCTCCTCTACGGCGGCGAACCCGAAGCCGTGCCAATCAAGCGGCTGTAGCCACTGATGCCATGCCATGCCATGCGCTGCCAGAGCGATCCGTCCAGGCCGAGGATGATCTCGCTCACACCCGCTTGCTCCTCCTTCTCCTGCCTCCGCCTTCACATGACGAGATTTACTGTACAGGTACACCTGACCGACGGCGACGCTTGTGCTGCCATGGCGCGCTGGTGCCGTGCGGGGATGGGGAGCTAGGAGGTACGAAGGTACATCGGAGGTATTCTACCAAAGTGGATATGCGTCCAGCTTTTTGCCAGCGCAGAACAGCGGTCACGATACTCATCGCACCGTTGCCACCGTCTTCCTGCCCTCTTCACAACTCTCGAACTCTTCACCGCTCGGGCAGACAGCATCTTTGTGAAAGGGGCCTGCATAACACACTCGTGCGGTGCATCAGCTTTGTGCCGCTTGGTACTTGTACGAGGTGACATCAATTGCATCGTCCCGGCGCGAACCCCTCCCTCCCTTGCTGCTCTAAGGCCGGCGTTGGCGTCGAAAGCTCATATTTGTCGCGAAATGAGTGGACGAGAGCACTGAGACGCGCGACACGTACCTTCAAACTGCCCTCTTCAGGCCTTTTGTCACGGCCCCTCCAAACAGAACACTGACAAAAGCAGCTCTGGTGACCGCTGCTTTTCCCGTGCTCGTTCCTGTTGCTCCTCGTAGCTGCCCCTCTTCCTTCCTCCCACCTCCAAATGAGCGCGGCCATCAACAGACCAACCCCAAAAAAGCACTCAACCTGAACATCACCATCGTCAGCACCACCCGGCTCCGCTCATCTCATCACATTCCCCCGACGGCAGCGTGATGGACGAATGCCAGGTACACGACCCACCGCAGCACCAGCACCAGTCGCACGCGAACCAACTTTCAACCAGTTCTCGGGATCACGCAGCATGTCCCAATCCATCCACCCAGCACCCCAGGACACCCAGCACCACCACGCAGCAGGACGTCGACGAGGGGCGGCTTTGCTTCTCCTTCGGCATTAGTGGGGTGCGTCTGGTGCTAGGAAGTGCTTCCCCGGAGGCCGTTGGCTCGTTAATCCCGGACCGCTGCGCTACCCTGGGCATGGTTGAGCGTGCATGGGTGCGGAACCTTGTTCAATGAGTCCCGAAATGAGAGAAACATGGGCAACGAGACGGGCGGGCGGGCTGGAGCGGACGGGCGAGATGTGTGTGCGAGATGTGGTGGGTGGTGATGTGACGCTGATGATGGGGAGACGGGTCGTTTGCCAAAGCCTGAGGGGTAACGACCGATCGGTGAGGGAGTCCAGCACGATGAGGGAATCGAATGCCGCAAATGCGTCTTCGTGACATGAATGCGATGTTGCGTGCGCGAGTAAGTGCAGTCGCAAGAATAAACAAACATGGCCTCACTGCACCACTAAGAGCACAAACCGGTCTAGTTGTATGATCATACCATGTCACATATGAGCTATCCAACCTTCCCAGAAAAAGATATTCAGGGGAGACTGCCTCATTCCAATTTCACCCGATACCAACACGACGACGGCGAGGACATCAATCAAAAAAGTTCGAAAAGTGGTGTGCGTGTGTGCGCTCAACCCCTCCACGTCTGACTGATGCAAACCGGCATCTTAACGAGCTGCTCCACTTCAGTGTCAAGGTTCGTTTGTTCTTCAGCTTCTCTGGATGGATCCTGAAGCCTCCGGGGGCGTCGTGCCACTCTCCTCAGGCATTTCCTTCTGCCCCTCAATCGAAGCCTGCAACGAGCTTCCACCAGCCTTCCATCTGGGAGACGTTCCTCTCCTCCCCTCCCCCCCTTATTTCATCCCACCAAGGACCCTCCTCTTTCTACCTCGAACGGCACCCAGAGATCTAATTTAGAATTTGAAATCAAACTCATCCCACTTCGCAAGTTCCGAGACAGGAACCAGAAGAGGACCCCTCCCCTTCTCGTCGCTGTCCCAAACCTACTTCCCTTCCCTTCCCTTCCCTTGCTTGAGTCAAGGAAGCAGCACCCCTCGGTCTCGAGCCCCTCCCTTCCACCGTTCATCCTCGTGGGAGAATGGGCCATATCAGAAAAATCCACGGACGGGCGAAAAGGCCGGAACCCATCCCAGCGAATCAAACATGGCCTTCCGGCCGCCGTTGTGACTGAAAAGAGGGGGTCCAGGATCCGAGGAACAGACGTCTGGGAATTTTGGCTGGGTGATTTTCTTCCTGGCTCTCCACTCCACCCAAGAGAGGAAGGGGGGAAGGGTGGGTGTTGTCTCGTGAGATCGATCCATCCTTCCAGCGAGGTGGCCGAGAAGGGCATGATGCCTGTAGCGGAACCGCGACACCTTGTTCCCCTCGCTAGCTAGCGGTCGGGGTGGGGGGGTTTTGAGTAGTCGTCGTCGGACGAGGCTTGCCCAAGATAGGTTGCCCCAAACCATGACCTGAACTGACTGACTGAAGCTCCTCCCTCCCTCCCTCCCTCGTGCTGCGAGCGAGGTTCTGCGACAGAGAAAAGAGTGGGTGTTCGTTCATACCCCCCCTCCCCTCCCTCCCCTAGCGGCTTCCGCGCGGGTGTGCCATCCGCGAGGTGAGGTGGGCTGCTTTTACCGCTCCGCAGGACCACGCAGGGCAGGGCACTAACCAGGGCACTAACCACCCACCACCACCACGCCACGCCACGACGCCGGGAGTTTGCTGGGACGACTGGGGGGCTACCAACCCGCGACTGGAGGGGTGGAAGGGGGGGAGATTGCGGTTTATTTACAGCATCATCGACGTGTACTAGTCTAGTCGCAACGCAACGCAACGGTACGGACGGTACGGTAATGAAAAGATCGTTGTCTCAGCTTATAGTGCGTACTGTGCTGTGCTGTGCTGTACTGTACTGTACCGTTTCGTTTACTGTGTGTGTGCTAGCTATACTGTACCTAGCACGGCGTGGTTTCGACCTCCAGCTGGCCGGGCTGGATGGATGGGATGGGATGGGATGGGATGGGATGCATGCGTCTCTCGGGCGGAGCCTTGGAGGGGCAAGGCGAGAGGAGAGGAGAGGAGAGGAGAGAGCCAGCCAGCGTGGCCTAGCCATACTACCATGCCGTCCGTCCGCCTGCCTGCCCGTCCGAGTGAGGCGATTCTCACAATCGGAAGCTTGATTGGATGGCATTGCTTGAGGGGAGGCGAGACAGACAGGACAAGGCAATGGTCGCCTGCGCGGGAGGCAGGCGGCGGACGGACGCTGGGACGGTAGTTTTGAGTGGTGGTGCAGGAGGACGAGACATTGGTAATGTAAGGGATATGGATAGGGATAGGGAGAGGGGCGGGTCATTTCCAACCATCGATTCATTCTCCCGTACTTACCTTACCTACTGTACCAGGTGGTCGGTACCAAGGGATGGGATGGGATGGCAAGGGATCGGAAGGCAAGGGAAGGGAACGGAAGGGAAGCGCAAGGGATAATGATATTGGATGAATCAATGGATGGATGGATGGAGACGAGGATTTTGGGCGAACCAGTTGGAAGCAAAGGAAGCGGACGATGGTTTGATTGACTGACTGAGTGAGTGACTGGTGGATGGATGTGCGACGGGCGGAGCGGAGCGGATCGGATACGATACGATAGGATAGTGTACCATGCCATGCCATGCGATGGGTTGAGATGAGTTCAGATGAGATGAGATGAGTCGGGGGGTTCAGGTGAAGTCTTGGTTTGGAGGTCCGGGTTAGTCGGTCGGTCCTAACTCTCCTCCTACCTATAGAACTACCATACCATCATGCGCGTACTTGGAATCCAAACTTCGGGGATCTAGTTCTAGCTGGCTGGATGGATGGATATTGGATATTGGATATTGGATGTCGGACCTTCCAAGCGACGCAGACAGAGGAGGGAGGGCGATATATTGGCCGCCGCCGCCGCCGCACTGTCTTCGTTTGGGTGTTCTGGATCTGGATCTGGTTTTGGTCTTGGTCTTGCGTGTGTGTGTGTGTGTGTGAATGTGAGTGTGAGTGAGTGTGTTTATTGAACTGGGTTGGGTGGTGGTGGTGGTCGGTTCAGAATGCCGCCTGCTGGACTGGCTGGACTGGCAGGTTTATTCTGGTAAGTTTATCTGAAAGGTAAGGTAATGTAATGTAATGCAATGTAATGTGAGGTATGTTTGAATTGAACCGACTTATTGGATCATCACACACACCATCCAGTCATATATTCATTCGATCTCTTCAGCTCGACTGTATGCTTTTCATCTCACATCGCTCACATATCTCACATATCTCACATTACTCGCATGTATAAAATGTAAACTTGTAAAATTGTACCCACGCTACTGCACGATTTTATGCACGAATCTACGGATGCAGATGTGTGTGTTTAAGCTGGAGGTTGTTTGGTTTGGTTTGGTTTGGTTTTGGTAATAAGGGTTAATGGGAGAAAGAAGGAAAGAAGGAAAGAAAATTATGTGACGACTCACCTGCCTGTCGGCGAGGATCTTCGGGACCCGACGTTTGGAGGTTCGGATCGGGTAGGGGGTTTTATTTACTTGTTTATTTTATTTTGGTTTGGTATGATTTGGTTTGTTTTTGTTTTTGTTTCGTTTTGTTTTACTCTCTTTTGTTTGGATGGAGGGGTTCAATTGTACTTACTGGACCTGAGATGGGAGAATTTGGAGTGGAGTGGAGAGGTAGGTGGACACGGGTGGACGGACGGATGGCCGGATGCCTGAAGTGGATAGATACAATAGGATAGGATAGGATGGGTTTGGAGATACGCTATAGTATATCTCGACGGGAATCCGGATGTGTGCGGTATTACGGGATGTGGATTTGTGGATTTGTGAACTTGTGGATCTGTGACGGGTGGAAGGTGAGAAGTGATGTGATAGATTCGATGTGAGGTGATGTGAATAGTGATTTGCAGAGTGATGTTGTGGAAGAGGGTGCTATGTTATATCTGATATTTCAGGGCATTGTGATGGGCGCGAATTATAATATAATATAGTCGGTTTGGGAGTTAAAAATGCCTTCACTTCTATTATTTATCCCCACACCAACAAAATCCAAATAATAATACGTCTCTGTGGAATCAAAACCGATTCGGCATCTGTTTTGCTATCTACATATTCAGACCGTCTTCCTTCAATGTGCTGTTTGGATTGGAAGATTCAAGATGTTTTTCTCTCTTTCCATTTCATTCAATATGCTACTTAGTCTGGGGACTTCGTTTCTCCAAGCAATCCTCAAAATATACACGGAGTTTCCCAAAACAAGTCACACATTGATGTCGTTGATTTTCTCCTTCGATGACGACGAATTGAACTGGCCTCGTGCTGCATGTATGCGTATACTACCTTCCTATCTATCTTGATATGCATACGTATATCATGTTTCTCCTTCCTTCCTCGTTGACAGACAGACATACGCGTCTTCCAGCCGAGGCCGTGGAATGGAAAATGGACAAGATATCTGGGTAGGGCAGGTAGTTTTTTTTTCTGTCCTTTCTATCTCTCTTTCTCTCTCGCTTTCCTCTTCTCTACCTGTCTACTATTGCAGCTTGCATTTCATCCATCTCCATACCTGGTTTTGGAGAATGGGGAACGGTATCAAATCACCTTCCTTTTCTCTCTGCTCCGTCCTATCTGCATATCTGATTGCAATTAGATTACAATCTAATCAACTTCCTTTCAAGCGCAGGATGCCGTACGTACCCTTCCCCTCTCTTTCACTCTCTCACCGTCCAGTCTGTGGCAGATTGGCAGATTGGCATCGCAAACAAGCTGCCGTCGCCGTACGCCGTACCTTCCGTCGCAACACGACAACCACCACACCGCTGCCGCCGCCGCCCCGAGCTTCCTCTTCCGATACCCCCCTTCAATCTCCAAGCTTACCAGGTTTCCGTTCCGTTTCAAAGCAGTTCGTTATTGATCAGATCCAGTATGCAGATCCAGGACGGGTATCCAAGATGTCAAGATAGAGATAGCTACCAACCAAGACACATCAATGCCAGCACGTGAACAGAAGGCCTCCACCAACTCATGTACGAGGCGACAGGGCAACAGGTACACCCCACGCCTTCGGCACTCACCGTCTTGATATGATCTCCAGATCTATCCAAAGAGGCAAGTTCCAGGCCAGACGCGGCGATCAAGATAGATAGTGGGATCCCACAGTCGGTCCCAGAGATGCGGTGCATAATAAGTGCGGTGCGGTGCGGTTATCCCACCATGCAGGCACGACGACCTGGAGCGCCTCTTTCGCCCCCGCCGATCTCTGAATCCCATCATCTGGCGACAGAATCGAGCATGGAGATTTAACGACGCGGGGGTCGAGAGACATTACGTTACACGCACATCCCACGTTTTCTGCCCTACCGAGAGGTACCAACCGGTACTGATACCAATATCTCCGTCCGGCTCGTAATGCCCCCCCTCCTCTTTTGGGTTTGCTTGTTATTGTTATCCTTATCCTTACCCACCCTAGCTCCTGGTTCAAATAAACGTGTCGTACCAATGAGGCAAGTGGGAGGACACGATAGGGTAGGAGGGGAGATTTGAGACTTGGACTGACATCCCGCGCCCACGGGAGTCTGGCTGCTTCTTCTGCATCTGCTTCTGCTGATAATATCCTTTCTATAGGTACACTCGTATCAAAAGGCACGAGTTAAATGGGCACGTGCATCGAGCCACCACGTGCGGCGCGCGTCTGCTGTTGCTGAAGATAGAAGTGCAGAAAGTATGTAACCGTTATCGCCCCTTTCTCGGTATCGTGCTAGACGTGTTTCACGGCGGTGGCTTGTTTGGTCAACCTACTAGTTTTATATTTGATTTTTGACTTTAACGATCGGGGATTTGAGTTCACTTATGCGAGATTTACTTTGCTTGTATGTCTTGGGATGCATGAGGGACCCGTTGGATAGGAGATGAAAGATTAGGGTGGGGTGAGAAGTGAGAGACGAGGACTGATGAGGGGTTGTTTTTGCTGGCAATCAGACAGCTTGGGCGATATGGCAGCCCCGGAGAACATCTGCGGAAGAAGAAGGTGAAGATTGGAATATGAAAATCCAGACAAATGGGAGGTGCCACGACGCAGGACGGTCATCGAGATTTGGAAGGCAAGCAGGATCTATTGAATGGTAGGTTGCAGTCCGACAGGATCTGTACCTGTCCTTCGCATATGTCGTGGTGGTGTTCTGTGCTTCCCCCTTTCAGGTCTCAGACCGAGATGTCGCTGGCCAGGAAGAATTCGGACCGGGCCATGAGAATTGAGGCAAGCCCGAATTGCCACGGGCTGAACCGCACCCTTCCCGAAGTCGATGGATGGATGGATTGATTGATTCATTGCCCGCTTTGTCTGCCAGCTCAGGGGTAAGAATTGAAGGACGACGACTTACGGAAGGTTTAGACGCGGACATATGTCAAGATTGAGGGGCTATTGAGTGGTCAATCTTGGATGTGAGAGGTGCCCTGGATTAATCTGCAGGCTCAGCATGCACCGAGTCCAATACAGTTGAGAATACAATAGTGACACGGCAGGTTCAGAGTTCGTGAAGACCAAGGCGATGCGAATAACCTCGGGTTGCAGGATGACAATGAAGGGCCGATAGCTTTCCCAGATTCCCCTCCATCGGTATGCGTTCGGTCGGTATCAAGCCTGAACGGCTCTTCTCGAAACCACGTTTGTTCCATGGGAGTGACGATGCAGGGCTTCTCGAAGCGGTTTGCTCTCAATCGGTTCTTTAACGGGGGACGGAAGACATGGCTTTCCTTCCCGTTCCCCTTCCAGAACCCTCCACGTTTGTCAACGACCCGGTGGCAGGTATGATTTATTGGCGTCTAGTGTGTCAATTCCCAGGAACTGGAGCCATCTCCTGTCATAGACTAGGCAAATCACGGTTCGCATTGTATGCATCTCGACGTTCTGATACCAATAGCGGACGTCTTAAGCGGTGACGATGAGGGGTGGGGTTGACTCGACTCTCTTGCCACTTGCTTCCCACGACGTTCCTCCACACTTCCACACTTTCTGATCGCTGCTGGTCCTGGAAGCGAAAGGCCGCATTTCAGCGGCCTCCTTCTCACTCGTGGGATTTGGTACGGGACCGTACGAGACGCGCAGACTGCCCTGGCGGGCTTGCATGACTGCTTGGCTCTCCTCTTGGGACGGATGATGCTGGGCACTGGTGGCTTGCTCGAGCTAGATGGACCACGAAGAAGGTGTCGGTGCGCTGCTCTGCTAGTAGGACTTCCGGTATAGTGCCTCTCTTTCCCACGAGGGACGGGAGGCAGGCAATCTGTTCCTCCTGCCACTCCTGCCGCGCTGTGACAGTTGCGATGAGCGATGGGCGATGTGCGAGCTTGCGTGGGTGATCGAGCGATGAGACGTTGAGGTCCGTGGGGATTTCCTGGACGCAGCTCGGTCGTTCTCCCCTCGCAGCAGAGCCCGACAGCATCTGCATCTGCGCCTCTCACTGGTCTCTCCGCGATGATGGCTGACGACCGATGACTGGGTTTGGGTTTGGGTTTGGCTCTCATGAGCTTGGACGCCGTGACTGACGGCCTACTTCCCTGACTGACATGCTGCAAGACATCCGTGAGGAGGGAGGCGATGCTCGATCCAGCGACCAAGCGAGCAAGCGTTGGGGACGTGGGACGTGGATGTGAGCGCGCTGCCAGTAGTCTGGCTGGTAAGCTTTGCATACGTGGAGGACAGTGCTTCCAATGCGAGGTTAATACTGGCTGGGCTGGACGATGGGCTGGACGAGCTGGGCCAGGACGAAGGCATGCCTTCAGCTGCGAGAGCCAGCCTGGGGGCTAAAGTGATACGAGAGGGAGGTAGGTGATGGATGCAACGAGAGTGGAGGGAAGGGCAGGAAAGGAAGGGGAGGGGATAGGGAAATGGGAAGAAGGGCAGGGGAGAGGGAGCGGACGTGGATTCACAGGCGTGAGTGAGTGTGGGAGAGATCAACATGGAAGGAAGGGGGTTTCTGCTTGGGTATGTTGTTTGTTGCCTTTGCTACGACGGTACTCTGCGGATATAAAAACACTCGATCCAGCATCCCGTACGTAAGGCAGGTCAGGTCGGGAGGGAGGTATGTACCTGACCCTCAGGCACTCGCAATGCAGTCCAGCAGGCTGGCAGGCAACCAGGCAGGCTCTGGGCCCCCCCGCTCTCGGGTCTCATCCCAATGCGTGCGTGCTGCCTCTGGGTTGGTTTGGCAGAGCCTATCCATGGAGGGAGGGAGGAGGGACATGGACATCCACATCCACATCCACATCCACATCCACCTCCACCCACATCCACATCCACACCCATCCATCAAGTATCCACCCCACTACCTTACCCTTCCCTTACCTCGCCTATCACCGTCGTGGTGCCGATGCTCTGCTCTGCTCTGCTCTCACCTCTCCCAATCCCAATCCCATCCCAATCCCCTCGCCATCCCCCCTCCCCTCCCCACTCCACACTGCTCCGAGTGTTGTTCTTGCACCTCGCTTTACCTTACCTCAACTGTCTGGTCGTTGTCGTTCCTCCATCCAGTCCAGTCGAGTCCAGTCAGTCCCCTGGCTAAGTTGGTGTCTCTCGAGAGCTCCCAATCCTGCTCCTGCTCCTGCTCCTGCTCCTGCTGCCACTCCCAATCCCGTCCGCATACCCATACCTGACCCAGACTTTGCGACGGTGGTGCAGACTCATCATTTTCTCTTTTATATACACAGACGTCCCCTGGCCGCGTCGGTTGCCTCCCATTCGCCCCGGCACATCCAGTTCCTCGCCGACGTCTCTTGCACAACTCTCCACGTTACGAGTCAGATTTGCTATTGAAACGACAAAACCCTCACCTCACCGGCTCCCTGACTGGCTGCGACACAGGCATCGCATCTCTTCACGACTCCACCACCACCTCCACCACCACCACCACCGCCGCCGCCGCCCCTCATCCACTTCCCTCCCGATCACCGTCGTGAACCAGCACGCTGCACGCAGGCAAGCAAACGGGAGAAAAAGCACGGCGCGGATCAACCACCAACTGCTTTTTCCTCTGCCTTCGCCGTCCATCCATCTCCACATCGGGGTCCAGTCCAGCCCAGCCTTGCTCGTCGGCAGCACTTCTCACCACCTCACCTCCTCATCCGCTTCCCGTGCTCTGTCTGCCTATGATCAGCCTGTGCTGTTGCTCGACATCTGCGACTGCGTGACAGCCACCACGCAGCGAATCGAAGCCGCCCTCTGCCAGAATTACCCGCCGAATCGACGAGAGGAGAGATTATCGGCCACTCACATCGCCATCCTCATCAAATCCCCAATATAGCTGGCAGGCCCTTTTCTTTAATCCTCCTTCCCCTGCCCTGCCCCTCCATCCTGTACCCTCTCGCCCTGACGCTGCGAGCCTGCGATAAACGTCCCCAAACGCGCGACGTCTTCACCACTGATCTCACCAACATCCGGGAGGAAAAAACAAAAAAACGAGATTCGGCCATGAATTGATTCGAATCACGAACCTCACCTCCAAACCTCACGATGCTCATGACACTGCGCAGCAACGGCATTTTTCCCGACCAGAATAACACGCAGTCCTTCGAGAATTACACCTCCACCGATACCGTGATACAATACACCGAGGAGTCTCCATTACGAGCCTCGTCCCCCCGAACCCAAGGCCAGTACTCGCCATCTTCCAACGGATCATTCCCTGCTGGGCAGAGATCGAGGGCTGCTGCCAAACGCAGATCACCTCCACTCATGAATGGATTACTGGGGAACGCGCCGCAACCGGTGATGTACGTGCGGGCGCTATACGACTACGAAGCTGATGACCGGACGAGCTTGAGTTTCCACGAAGGCGATGTGATCCAGGTCATTACACAGTTGGAGAGTGGCTGGTGGGATGGCATTATCAACGGTGTGCGAGGGTGGTTCCCCAGCAATTACTGCCAGGTCACGACGAGCCCAGAGGATGCGTTGGAGGGAAAACCCAACGAGACCAGCCTCGACCTAGACGAGGAGGATGCCGATGAAGAGGAGGAAGAACAGGACGATTACGAAGACCATTACGATGATGATGATGGAGATTCCGAGCATGATGATGGCACACAGTTAGCCATGGAGGGCGCGAGCAATAACGAGCGGACACGAGCCGATTTCTGGATACCGCAGGCCACTCCAGATGGGAGGGTATTCTACTTCAACACAGAAACGGGCGAGAGTAGCATGGAACTGCCTCTCGAATCGCCGTCATCGACATCTGAGACAGGCCCACGCGACCGGATGAATGTCAATATTCCAGACAAGACGAGGCCACCCCCAGAAATGATGGCGAGAGCCTATATACACGACGAGGACGACGAGTCAGACGGGAATTCAGCTTCCGAGTTGGAAGGTGAATCTCTGATGCTGGCATCGCGAAGTTCATACGTGAGTAGACTCACTGCCTTTGCTCTTTTCCGCTAACGTACTAACAGCTTCCAAAGCGACGTTCGCAAAACACTGACGGTCTCTCCCTGCAACCTCGATGGACTCGATCAACGGCATGTCTCCCATCACGCGATCTCGAGGAGATCCATTTTCCAACCCGAATTTGTCCATGGTTACCTCGATGCCAATCATGGGCCCCTCGGCCACATCTTTCACGAACCCCTCACTTGGTCCACCACATGCAGCAACCCTACCTCGGTCATTCTTTGACGATGGCTCTGCTGCTCCATTGACATGGAATAGGCTAGTGGCCAATATGAAGAAGGCGGTAGATCGATACCGCGACGCCATCAACAATAACGACCGATCTGAATATGTGCGCCGAGCCGAAGATATCTCGGATCATCTGCGATTGCTCCTGGCCGCGGGGTCGGGTACTACCGATAACCATTCTGGCCAACCATCTATCATCTCGACGAACAAGGCTCTGTATCCTCATTTCCGGGATATGATGTCAAAGTTCTCCAAATTAGTCATCTCTTCACATATCGCAGCAGCAGACTGGCCAAACGCGGATTCATATCAAAAGTGTTTGCAGGAAGCCGATGGCGTGTTGCAAGGAGTTTTCAGCTATGTGGAGGTAGCTCGCACACAGCGTGGGGAGGACATCCCTCGACTCCTGCCCGGATTTGTGATTGGAAGCATCGCTGGAGGAAGCTGGCAAAACAATGGATTGGCTGCCCGAGATCCATTGACCTCGAACTTCCTAGATGAAGAGGAGAGCCTGGCTGAGCCAAGTGCCACCTTGGATAGCAATTTGATGGAGCGATTGGATGACCTGAAGAAAATGCTGGTTTCGAGCATTAGAAAATTGGAAGAGCATTTGGTCGTTACAGAGAAGATCATAACACCGTACAGACACGAGGTTATTGGAAACAATGTCTGCACAGCGGCGAAGAGAGTATTGGAAATGTTCAAGCCGTGGGTGTCAACCATTGAATCGATTAACCTGTCGGCTCTCGGGACTGCTTTCCAGAATCCCCAGCTCGTCGATTTCGCAGCCTACAAGCAGAATTTGTACGACAACATCTCGGATTTACTTCTGGGGTGCCAGGCTGTCGCTGGACCGCTGGGGGATGAGTGGGCGGAAGTGCGAGGGGAATCGCTAGAAGCGCGTCTCACCTACGTTCGCCAGTGTGCGAAAATGCTCGAGACGAACTCTTCGCATATTGGATTCTCGCTGCAACTACTAGGAGAGCAGGTACAGACGACACAACAAGAAGGCCAAAGCTTCGCTCGCGATGACCTCCGACTTCGCGATCCTCGAAGAAGTGAAGGTGGAGCTTTCGAACGTTCGCATGCACGCTCTGAATCCCGCACAAACCCTATCCTCAGGCCAGGGCTTGCTGGAATAAGTCAATCACAATCTTACTCAGCAGGCGACAATTACGGGCCGGGTCAGAATTCGAAAGTCAAGAAGTTCTTCGGAGAAGAGCCGTCCCGGGGCGGGCAGATGCGCGATCTATCGGATGAGACTCCTGACTGCCTGAAGCTCGACCACGAGGACGACATTTCTTACGATACCAAGGTTCAACCACCTCAGTTGAAAGGTGGAACGCTGCTGGCCCTGGTCGAGCAATTGACCCGTCATGACAAGCTCGACTCGAATTTCAATAACACCTTCCTCCTTACATATCGATCCTTTACCGAAGCACGAGAGCTGTTTGAGTTTTTGGTTAAGCGCTTCCAGATCCAGCCACCTGAGGGTATGGCCCCTGGCGATTATGATATCTGGAGGGATCGCAAACAGAAGCCAATTCGATTCCGTGTTGTCAACATTTTGAAGAGTTGGTTTGATAATTTCTGGATGGAAGACTCGAGCGATGAGACGAAAGCGCTGATTCGCGATGTTTACACATTTGCCAGGGACACTGTAAAGAAGACCGAAACTCCAGGGTCTGGTCCATTAATGACTGTTCTGGAGCAGCGACTCCGTGGCCAAGACACGACTGCGAAGAGACTCGTTCTAACCGTGAGCCAGTCCACTCCGCAACCCATCATGCCTAAGAACATGAAGAAACTCAAGTTCTTAGACATTGATGTCACTGAGTTTGCCCGTCAGTTGACAATTGTCGAATCGAAATTGTACGGCAAGATCAAGCCTACCGAGTGCTTGAACAAAACTTGGCAGAAGAAAATCAGCGAGACCGACCCTGAGCCAGCACCTAATGTGAAGGCATTGATCCTACATTCCAACCAACTTACCAACTGGGTGGCTGAGATGATTTTGACCCAATTAGATGTCAAGAAAAGAGTAGTAGTCATCAAGCACTTTGTGCAGGTAGCAGATGTGAGTATCCACCCTTGGGTGATTGTCAATTCCTAATGCATTGTAGAAATGTCGACAGCTAAACAATTTCTCGACTTTGACCTCTATCATCTCTGCGCTTGGAACTGCACCAATTCATCGTCTCAAACGGACTTGGGATCAAGTACCGGCAAAGACAACTGCAGTTCTCGAATCCATGCGCCGGCTGATGGGTAGCACAAAGAATTTCGGCGAGTACCGAGAGAGCTTGCATCTCGCAAACCCCCCCTGTATTCCCTTCTTCGGTACGTCCACGCCACTCCAGGGTGTTTCGCGGGCATTACTAATGTGACTAGGTGTTTATCTCACGGATCTTACCTTCATCGAGGATGGTATTCCTTCGATCATTAAGAAATCTGCCTTGATCAACTTCGCTAAACGCGCCAAGACGGCTGAAGTTATTCGTGACATCCAACAGTACCAGAATGTGCCTTACCCATTACAGCCAGTTCCAGAACTTCAGGATTACATATTGAGCAATATGCAGGCGGCGGGTGATGTGCATGAGATGTATGAAAAGAGTTTGGCCGTAGAGCCACGTGAGAGAGAAGATGAAAAGATAGTGAGGTATGTCACGCTTACGCAGATGTCGACCTATGGCGGGTTCTCTTTAATATAGAGCCCTGGTCAAACGCAGGCTTTGTTCTCAGCCCACACAAGACTAGTCTTTGTTTGCCCACCCATGATAAGAAACGTACTTACTCAAGTTGGTGATATTTTAGGGTTTTGGCTGAGTCTGGCTTTCTATGAGTCCCCATCCACGAATGAGGTCGAGAAGATGCGAGGCCGATGCGACCCCACCACCGATTATGTTTGACGACAGACACGAGACACACGTTTCTACGAAGCCACCGCTCCCGCCTGACCGGTACTGCAACCTGGGACCTTGCTTATTTACGGCACGAGAGATGTTTAAATTTTCCGCGATACCAACCAACACACGGGTGTATCAACCGGTACCACTCAAACGGAGACGCGGCAAATCCATGGTTCGAAACCGAACATTCTTCCACATAGATGTATATGCATTTGCCATCTTCACATTGGATACAATTTTACCACCACCACCTCGTAGCATCCTACCAGGTGTTACTTACCTTTTTAATCTAGAGCTCACAGAGAAAGCGGGTTGGAAAAGAAGGATTGGAAAGAGAGCCTTATGAGGCTAAGCTCGCAGACAAGATTTCAGTATAGTAGCGGCACAAACGGGATCTGGGATTGGAGTGTGGCGCGCAAGCTTGTTTTTTTTATTTATCTTGACCAAATTACTCACTGTTTTGAAGACAGGCATGTGCGGGGTACTCTTTGCTGGTTTGGGGCATGGGACAGGGAAAGAAGCATTAGGCGTTGACAAATGAGGATTACGCTCTACATATTTTTTTTCTTCGGATATCAAATTGAGAAGTTCGAATCTGCCCCTTTTTGTTCCTTCAGATCTTGATTGATGGTGAACCGCCAGTGATGGGAAGTACGAGATGTTGAGCAGTTTTAAGTTCATAGGGAGGTATTTCCACGAATCACAAATTGGGCCTTGATTGAATTATAGATTGAGCTGGGCTGGGCTGTCACGTCACTAGATTGATTGCATCCTATTCTTTATTCAGACAGGTATGGTTGGTAAGGCAATAGATACTTCATGTTTCAGGTTCTGCTGCTGCATTGCTGACATATCGGGGTACACGAGCTTGAGACTGGTAAATTAATTATCACTACAGTACGAACGAGGAAGCTGCACGAATGGGAACTAGAGGGGTTTTTCCTCTTCTCCTCTGGGTCTGGTCTGCAGTTTCTCGCCCTTCCATGTTTCCGTCTATAGCCAGTGACCGATTTATGGTTAGGTTAGGTTAGGTTAGGTTTGGTTAGATTTGGGGTGTTGACGTTGGCATTGGTGTTGGTGGTGGAGATTGGGACGGCCGATTTCACGTCTGCTTTGGGGAATTTATTAAATTGTTCTCCCGCCTTCTCCATTTGCTGGTCCGAGGTTGGAAAGTGGGAGGAGGGCGAATTGGGGAGTTTGCGAGGTGTGCGGTATTTTTTTATCCGGGTAAATGTGCGTTTGTGTGTGTGTGTGTGTGATGGTGGTGGTGGTGGTGGTGTGTGTGGACTATTGATGGGTGGGTGGATGGATGCGGTTGACAGGTCGTGATGACGGCTGCAGAACATAAATGAATGACCTGAATGCGGCGGGCTAGCAGGGCTCTCGGCTCTCCCGATGCAGATCGCGAGACGAGGTGTGGTGTGCAGTTTTATCTCTGGGTGTGTCTCCTATTGTTGCTGTGATACGGGATGCAGTGGGATGTGTAAGGTAGAGCTTGAAGCACCATTGACTGCAGGCCTGAGGCGTGGTGTCAGGGAAGGTGCCTTAGGTAAGGTGCAGTGCTGCAGAACGGCTTTGACGGCATCAGCAGCAGCAGCATCGCAGGGAGCAGGCCGCCGGAAGGAGCGAGCAATGGAGGGTGGAATACGGAGCAAGAGACAAACAGAGGCAGCAAGAGCAGAGCGGGAAAGGACCGAGAAGGTGGAGGAGCGACGCTGGTGGGCTGTCAATCTACGGTGTACGGTGTACATCCCCGCAAAGACCAGCCTTGCGATTTAGCCGCAGGTGGAGGGACGGGGATGGTCCAGGGGGTCTGCGGGGCCGAAAGAGTTCGTCATGGACCGGCGGGCAGGTGTACGAATCTCCTTCAACAGCAGAATTTGCGCGGGACAGAGAGAGAACCTGAGCCCGATCTTGATCCTGATCCGTGGTTGGTGTCGGTCAGGACACTGATTCATCTTGGGTATTGAAACATCTCGACATATGACGATCGATACTGTAGGCGGAGCAAGCACTACACACCATCCATCCATCCCTGGTCTGCATAACGATGCGTGAAAGCTTGAATGCAGAAGGACGACGACTCATTGCATTGGTGCTCGCTCGTGCGGTCGCTTGCATGCATGCAAAGGCAGAGGAATCCTGGAGAGCACGCGACAGATAGGACCTGCTGCTGACACTATCGCTATCGCTATCGAGGTACATACTGTACAGCGGTGCATACATGACGTGAACATATATTAGCTCCATCTATACATATACGGGGTACAACCCCCCTTTTTTATTTGCTGGTGTCGTCTGCCTGTCTGCCTGCCTGACAGCCTCCTTTTGCCTCTCTTTATGCGTTGTGGGGTACGGAGGTAGGGAGGCAGGGAGGCAGGGACTGACGTCGAGCTCCTTTACCCAGCCCGCTGCATATTCCTGCGAGGACACACCGACACCGACACGTTGAATTCCGGGGTTCTGGGGTGCATTCGTTTCGTTTGTCACTTACTCGTTACCTACAACCGAGGCGAGGACGAGGCAAGGCAAGGCCAGGCGTGGGTGAGCTGAGGTGTCGGCACACCCCACCGGGAAACGGTCCGCTGGATTTGGCTGCTGATATCGTCCGTCCCCAGCCGGAGAAGAACGGAGACGGACGGAGACGGTGAGCTGGAGTCGAAGCTTGCGAAACGTGGAGGTGGAAATCCGGGGTTTTGGGGTGCAGCAGCTGGCTCGGTGAGTGACCCGGGAGTGTGAAATTGGGTTGCGATGCGCGATGAGGGCCGTGGGCCGTGGTGCCTGATTGCATGTGCTGTTGTGTGGTGTAGTATCTGGTCACGTGCTGGATGGTGTCGATTCAAGCGTGAATGATACGTGATATGGACGGACGGACGAACGGGCGGGGGAGAGATAGCGCGGTATACTAAAAGATGGGCAGTTGTGAGGACATGATATGTAACACTAATCAACGAGGGTGAGACAGTAGGCTATATGGAATGTGAGAAGTGCTGTAAGTGGATTGAATCAATGAACTTCTGTGACCTTTTGGCGGAATACACTTCTATTTTTAGCTAGCATTCAAAGCAGATGATGAATTACCGAAGGTTATAGCGTGGTTGTATCTTCGTTGAACGAGATGAAGCTCAGTGTTCCGGCACGGAGGTATAGTACATCCTGATGAGCGGAAGTGAGACGACGAGGGTTATTTGCTGTTTGTAGTGACAACTATGGGTTTGTAGCCAAGTGCAGAATCAGAAATGCTCTCTAATGTTTGCTGTTAGTAAACTAGAGTGCACTGGAATGATATTTGATAGTCTTGGTAGTGTGATAGAAGGAAACCGACAGGAGACTCGGTTTGCTATTCCACGTGATGTTTCTGGCTGACCTGCTCAGGGGTTAGCCGAGTGTCACGACGAGTTTGCTTGTGTTGCAAAGCTTATATATAACTTCCGATACTTCTATGGGCAACAAGTCTGATGTATCTGTATAGGGAGCAGTGAGTTGAGATTATTGAATACATATTATAAGTAAATACACAAAACTCGTACATTTTAATTAGAGTTCTATGGATCCATCTCCAACTAAATGATCATCACTTACTCTTCGTGCGAGAAGCTTCTACTCACGAACAACAGTAATGGTATATTCTAATTCAAAGATATAGTCTCATGTTAATTCACCCACTGCTGATAGAGGGGTTTTCTGCACATCCTGATTCAGTGATTCGCTGCAATACTAATGTTTCTTATCAATCGCAACGCAGCATGAAGGGCGACGTGAATCATTCTACCTTTCCTTTCTGAGTATAAGTATCCCCAAACTTTGTCTTGGCATTAAGGTCATCATCCTTTGATAGAACTCAAACTCCCTAGGGAACTCAAGCGGATCAGAAAGTATCTTCGACTTCCTACCTCACTCGATAAGCACAGCGGCACAAAGGCACAACGCTAGATCTCCCAAGCAGAGTTCCAAGGTAAGCATAGCAAAATACGAGCGTCATGAGTTGGTCAACTGAGGAGGGCTTCTACCTCCATGATCTCTACACAGCCTACAGACGCGAAACGCAGAGGCGGCGTGGAGGAGTTGGACTTCTACCACACGGGAGTGTCACGGGCGGATCCCTGACCAACATGACTATGGCCATGGAAGACCGGTTCGCGGGAGGTCGGCGCTTATATACCAGGGAGTCACTACGCATCCATTTCAGAAGGTACACGATATTCTATGAGGATGAGAATGCGGTGCCCCCTGAACGTCGGGATCCATCGGTCGTCTGGCCTCCCACACTTCTTCCTCGGCTCCCAGATGGCATGCACTTGTCTGAAGTTAGGTCGAGATATCCACCACCACCACCCGATACTTCACGTACTGGATCGATGCAGACGCTCCCCCCAGTTCAACATCCCCCTGTACAGATTGGGTATGACGGACAACCACTGCACCAAACTCATCGTCATAGTTCCGTTCGTATTGCTCCACATCCGCCAGCGCAATTGCAACCACCCTTCCTTCCTCCGCAGCCTCATCCTTATGGTGTGGCGAGTAACTCGCAAATGCTCGCTCCGATCAGACTTCCCCCGTTACAGATGGGCTATGACGGACGACCATTGCAGCAACCTCGTCGTCGTAGTCCCGTTCGTAATGCGCCACGTCCGCCAGCACAAATGCAACCACGCATCATTCCTCCGCCGCCTCGTCTGTTGAGTCCTTTTCGTACTCCTCAAGGACTATCACCACCAAATGAGCCAGTCTTACCTCCCTATCAGCCTCGGCCTGATAACCACTTACCTGGTGCCCCAAGTCGCTACACAGTTCTGGCTCCAAACCCAGTCCGTTTAGAGCAAGTTCGCAATGACGGACGACATCAACACCGTCAACCTCCCGCAGTTTCTCCAAGCATGACCTCGCAAATACCATCAGGACGACCTCCCGCCCATCGTCAAACTTCCAGTTCCTCCGCTCCAAGTCAAAAACCACAAAGACGGTCAGGTGCTCCAAGTCCGCCATCACAACTCAGAACAAGCCCGTCTTCCTACAGGCCTCGCTCTCCTAGTCCCTTCGACGCTGCTCCTAGTCAATCGTCACATCCACGATCAGGACCTCCCCCGTTAGTACCGGACTACAGCGAGAGCCGGTCAGGTAGGCCACTTTCTCCTTACATCCCTCCGCGAGTAGGGCCAGCTGCACCTTCACCCCCGCCCGCATATGTGTCGGAAGAGGATTCAACATACAGACCCCTTTCTCCAGATCTTAACTTTCCTCCTCCACCAACTCAGCACCAGACGACTAGGTCTGATGCTAATCCCCGGCAGCGACCCTGGGAGAATCGCAAGTCTGAACACAAGCGCCATCGCTCGAAGAAATAAGGTAAATCGAGTGTTGATGGCGGCATGGTTTACTACTGCCCACTCGCATTTGCGGCTGGCTTTGTTCGCAGGTGTTTTTGGGTGGGACGTTCAATTTGACGTTGGACTTGAACTTGGACTTAGACTTAGACATAGATTGCGTCGCTTTATAGCGATGTTCGGAGGGTTGCTCGATGATATTAGACTTGCTCTGCAGTAGGATGTAATAATAGACGTTGTCTTTGACTGACTTCCACGTGCGTGAACGTGATGTTTCAAAGTGTGAAATTGAAAATCCTCAAATCTAGACCTGGACTTTTATAGATGTTTGAAAAGGGAATATATAATATAGGCCTAGTGTTTTGCAAGGTGCTATAATGGGACAGATCCCTAGGCGACTTTACCTTCGAGCACTTCTGCTTAAGAAGCGGCGCTTCTGTGCTGAAAATTAAGTCAGCAATTGTGTGGGCTTGTACTGGAAGCAAAGATGAGAAGAGTGACCCCCTTCTCGGTACATCTCCTGTGTCAATTACTGTCAGCCCTTCAGCTGTGCCAAGCGATGCTCGCTTTAAAGCTCTCTGCGGATCAAGTACAATGTTTCTATCTTGGTAGCAAATTTGAACACGCCTCCGATGCTGTTTCACAAAAAAGACAAGTTTGACTCAACAAAAATTGCCACAAGTGAAGCCGTCATATTGCCACTTGGCGACTATTTAAATCACACGACTTCAGAAGCAACGACAGCAAGATCTTAACTTCAATCTCGCACCCTAAATTCAGCAAGCTACGATAATAGCAGCAGTTGGTAAGTTCTTCGATCCTAACAGAGATACTAGAACCAGAAGATGGCTTCATTCGATCGTCGGCATTTACCTATGTCTTCGCTCGAATGTGCCCAAGGAGAATGCAACAAGCTATGCTGGTATGATTAGACATCTACAGAAGAAAGAGATTGAAATAATCTTCGTAACACCGTGGGGACCATTCAATGATTTCTCATCTGTGAGATAGTGAAATCTAATTCGATGAAAGCTGCATTTGATGTTCAGAAGAGATGGTAGAGGCTAAGATGCAGAGGAACTTTGGGCCCAGATGTGGGGTATGATGCCTGCTACAATTAGACGTGTGAAATGCGTGCTTGCATAATTAATAAATCAAATACTGTAAAATGGTATACATCATATTGATGCGAAAGACTGGAATCTAATGAATAGCACCGAAATCGTGGGCAAAAACATTTGAGGTTCTAGGCGGGATGACGACATCTTCAGCAAGATCGCTTGTTTGTGGCGCTAAATATGAGCTTAAATTTAGCAGCCGGATGTCAAGCTTCCCGAATGTCGACGGCAACATGGACATCCAGACATCGTTGAAGAAATCCTTCATCAGCACTGGCACCCTGTCAAAAGCATTTCTCACTTCTGCTTATGGGTTGAATCTACACTTCGGCTGTGAGCGACCCGTGCTCAGCTCCGATCCAACTACAACTGTAGAACATCATAGAGGACGTGCTTTGTTGAGTGGATCATGAGCATTTTCGGCTTGATCAGCACCAGCACTTGCACTTTCTTTTGCAGAAAATCCAGCGGAGAAGGCGAAGAACCCGAAGTGAGGGGTATGCCGCCGCTAAGACTGTCATGATGAGCTCTTCTGGCGCCACGAAGGGTGCTGATTGGCACTCCTCAATGAACCATCTGAAAGCAGGCGTCGGATGATGCTTTTCCCATTCTTGATATATGGAGCAAAGTTGCCCAACAATATACTCAGCCCCAATGTGGAAGACCCTCGAAGCTTGGTATGGTAGCTGCCCGCATTTGGGTGGCCGAACGGCACCTGCCAGCTTGAGTCTACCCACAACGTCGGATCCTCACGACCCGGCCAGTCTTGCTGTCACGTTTTCAAGTCTTTCAAATCGCCCACGCTCTAAGATCTCGGTGCCTTCTGGGCGCAATGTAAAGATTGGTCAGAGAGATCAACTTTAAGACACCTGCCTACTTTTAGGATTGTCGTTGACAGAGCGGATTTCCCGCTTCCGCAGTTCAGCTTAGAATCGCCAGTGATTACCCAATTGATATCTAGATCTGAATTTTGATCCGATCCGGGCAGCAAGACATCCGTTCTTGCCCCTTCACATCTGAATTAGAAGTTTACATAAAGTGATTGTTTCCCTTTGTTTCCCCATTCTCTTTCCCTCTCACTATCCTTACAGCTCCATCATCCAAGACTCCAACAATCAATACCCTTTCACAGCACCTTACCTCCAACATCAAGATGCGTTTCTCAAACACTGCTACATTGGCACTGGCCATCATTGGAGCTTCAGCAGCACCCACCAAGCGACAAAGCACAAACATTGATGCAGACATCCTCCAATATGCATTGACTGTAGGTAATCCGAACCGTTCCTATCACACAGCCCATTGACAACAAATAGCTTGAGCATCTCGAGAATGTCTTTTACAAGAATGCACTTTCCAAATGGTCCGAGAAAGATTTCACTGCCGCCGGTTTCTCTGCAAAATTCTACTCCGACCTCAAGTATGTGGCACATGACGAGGAGGGACACGTCGACTTTCTCACCGCAGGCCTCAAGGCTGCTGGCGCTATGCCGGTCGCTGCTTGCACATACAAGTTCCCTATGACTGATCCTAAGTCATTCATCCAACTCGCCTCTGTTATTGAAGGTGTCGGAGTCTCAGCATACCTTGGAGCTGCTCCTCTCGTCACTTCAAAAGCATACTTGACCGCTGCTGGTGCTATTCTTGTCACCGAGGCTCTACATCAGTCGCTTCAGCGTGGTGCAGTTGGCGAGGTTGCCGCCGCTAATGTCTTTGCTACTCCTCTGGGCCTGAATGCCGTCTACAGGTAACCAACCTCCTCCTTGATCACTCTGATGCGTTTTCTAACACATTACAGCATTGCATCTGCTTTCATCGTCTCTTGCCCATCAACCAACGCTAAGCTACCAGTTATGGCTTACCCAGGTCTCTCGCTTGTCTCCGGCTCACCTACAGCGGCAGGTGCCTTGGTTGATCTCAAACCTGCAACCATGCCAACAGGTACTTACTTTGCTACATTTGTCAGCGGTCTCTCCATCGTTGCCGTTGCACCACAAAGCGTTGTAAATGGCATGATTAGGGTCCCAACCCCAATGATGCTCTCGGGACAAAGCTATGTGTTCTTGACAAAGGATAATTCTGGTAACTTGACCGACTCAAACATCATTGCTGGTATGTTACTTTCCTTCCAGGATGAAGATGAAAATACTAACCTTGGTAGGCCCCGCTATCATTGAGGTCACCCCTGATGCGCCAACCTTCAACTTGGCCAATCAATAAGTGAAATGATTGTTTGTACATAGGGCGAGCGGTATTCTTGATGAGTTTGAATTATGATCACTGGAAGAAGGCAGCAACAGAATTGCATCTTGGCGCTTCGGAAGCTATTGTTTTCTTTCTGATATAACGAGTAATGGGAATGGTGTTCTAGGCCAGAAATGATGAGATGAAAGGACAAGGACCATAGGTTCGGATAAATTATAATGTCAAAGTCCAAACAATTGTTTTGTCGTGATTCAAAGGTTTTTCTTGGATTGTTTGTATGAGATTGTGGTAATTGATTGGAAAATTAGAAGCACAAATGTTTACTGCTTTTGAAGTTCAAAGCGAGTTTCCCGCGTATATTATGTACAGAATACTTGTAAAGCAAACTCCTAATATCAATTGATGCCATATCAATGACATCATCTTCCTGACGATGGTGGCTCGTTGGACTTCAAAGACACGCGGCAGCATGGATTTTGGCATTGAAAGCGCACTTTCACGTCAAGCCAAAGAGAGGTTCACACTTCGTACTTGAACAGCCGGACTAGGCCAAAATCTGAGGAGCGGAACCTCCGCATGCATATTTGAGTATGATTGAAGTCAACATGCTGTGGTCCACCCTTGACAATTCTGTTCACACATACCCTTCACAACTATGCAAAGCTGCTCAAAGGTTTAGAAAAACTTCTGAGTCGAACGGAATCAGGCAGAACGTACGTCAAAATAACGGTAAGGAAAACTTACAGGTGAGCTTGACATAAACAAAAGCAGGAAGTCGAATCATAAAGTGCAGGAAATGTCATTACAGCCGGTCACGATAAATCACAGATGATTGGAAAGCCGTTGATGGACGCATAAAGCTCTTGCATAACTGTCAATGATTCATGCAGTGACTGCTTTCTCGTCTCCATCCCTATACATCCCAAGATATGTGGCCTTCAAGCGACTCATCAAGTGCTCATCTGCGGTCATAGCTTCAACACCAGTTCCCAGATCTCCATCAAGACCTGCCAATGCCTTGACCCTTTCACTTGGCACTGGCTCAAGTACTGTAGAACCAATCGGATGCCCGAAGTACGCAATGCTGTACCTATCCTCGCCGCCTTCCTTGCCGTGTGTCGGAAACACAACTCTATGCACAGTACTTTTAAACAAGTTATGAGTCCAGTGTGACAACAGGTCGCCAATATTGACAAGAATCGGAGGACTTGGATCGTTTTCTGTTCCAGGAGGAAAGACGGGAACGGGAGTCCAGGCGGCGGCTGAGCTGTAGTCTCTTTCACCGGTGATGGCTGAAGGTGGGATGATTTCCAGTCCAGGTTGACCGGGTCGTTGGAACAGGAGAGTGATAGAACCGTAGTCAGAATGCGCCCCCGCACGGATATCTACTGTTGGGTTATAGTCGGTGCCTGCTGGTATGGGAGGATAGTGGAGGAGTCGGAGAGTGCATCCACTTGGGCCTGTTCCGCGATGACGTGAAGAGAACCAGTCACTTCCGCCAGCCTTTTCGTCTACCTGCAAAGAAGTTAGGACAATAGCCATGAAAGATAGGACTGTGATGATGTACTTCAATGCCAATGGCGAAGAGGGAAAGTATCTTCTGCATCATACTATGGCAGTATTTTTGGAACTTGTCCAACTCTGGTTCATGATCAACAAAACTCTTTGGAAGAGGTTGCTGAGCCTTTCCATTGACAAATTCCCCCAGGTTCATGGCCCTACATTGAGTTAGCATGGCATTCCTGTGATAGGGACGGTTTTAATACTCTTTGAAATCTCCCATCTACTCCTGTGAGCATGAAAACATTACTGCAAGGGTGTGAACTTACTCGTTGATTTTTAGTATCCAGGGTTTCCGCATGCATTCCGACCCAACCCCTGTTCTGGAAAACAATTAGAAAATGCTGGCAAACACAAAGGGAGATAGATGTCTTACGTTTTCTTGAATCTTGCATGGCTCCTTTTCCTCCAGTGACGAAGAAAAGAAAGCTTTTGACTGTATTACGATATCAACATCATATTTGAAGCAAACCGTAAAGCTTGGCCTTACCAGTTGGAAAATGCTATCAATAGCCTCGACCGGAATATCTTGGCCCTCACTTTTCACATAGACGAAGCCAAAGGTTGCAGCAGCATCCACCAGTTCCTTGGCTACCTCTGTTTCTGGGGAGCCTGATATGTCGATCACAGGGATGGCAATGGAGCTCGCTTTAGTCGACATGGTTCTAGTATGATACTTTGGTTGAACTTGGAGATACAGTCCTGGATTTCACAATGATGTACAATAAGTAACGATAGGTGGGGGTGGGGGCAGGATTCTGATAAGGGTCAATTGAGTCTTATCAATGGAAGTAGAAGTTATGATGGTGCGAAGCTGATTTGAATTGAATGCACGCTAAATCAAATTGCGTCGACTCAACACCGATGACTTCCTTGAATTTCAGAGCCAAGTTTAGCTGCAAGAGCGAGACTGTTATTCTAATTAGAACGGGAAACAGACAAACAACGCGGTCATGAGCTTGTTCCGGCGATGGCGGCAACGGACGACGGAGCACTGGTAAACCTTAATCCGGAGCCACTAAGCTCAATCGGGCGTTGTACCTGAAGAGCTCCCCACACAAATGAGGACGAGTTCGAGGACGAGGCTGTGACTGTGGCATATCGACGTGCAAGCAATTCGGAAACTCCCCACCATACCTTCACGACACCACCATCTCTTCCTCAACTCGCAGTCTTCTCCTGTCCGAGACCTCACAATATAACCAAGCTCTCACCCCACATTATCTGCCGTTCACCCGCCACGTTCCCAAAATTCCTGATTGCCGTGTTGTTGGTCTCACCTGCCAAATTCACCGAACAATAAATCTCGCTCCATTACACTTGCCGCAGCTCCTCAAGACACACCATACCACGACATTGGATTAGGAAACTACACATTGGATTAGGGTACATCGGGACTGCCCTGCTTTTCATCATGCCTCGTAAGTTGACATCCCCTATTTTACTTTTCCCTAGTACCTCAGGGCGCATTCCACCATGAACGAAGAATACTACTCTTCACCGCACATGCACTATACTCCCTTGGATTCATCGCAGTTGCAGCCAATTTTTCGCCTTGTCAGGAGCAATTCATTCGCAGCGACCCCAGCCGCTTCATCAACGAGCCAATATGCCTCCTTCACTCCCGACTTCTCGAACCAGTACGATACAACGAACTCCTATCTTTCCCCTACCAGCGAGCACGCAGCGCTATTCGCTTCCTATTCCATGAGCCAATTGCTTCCTTCAGTCTCCGAAGACCAGTATGCGTGCAGCGAGGGAGGTGATACCTTAAGGGCCATGCCCAGTCTGGACCCTGGCGTGGCTGTTTCTAGGTACCACCATGTGACGGCAGAGCTTATTGATGAAGCTATGAATTGCTCTTCAAACCTGGATATGCGACGCCGCGAGTCTCTCCAAGATGTCCTTCTTCCAGCTGATCAGATTGCGGAGATAATTGAACGAGGCGCCCGGGCTTCTTTCAAGTATGAGTTGGGTCCAAACAATAGATATGCTAACGTTTTACTGTCTGACTCAGTTTACGACAGCGACTTCAACATTGGCTCTGCCATATAGTAAGTATCCTGTCCAGAGTGGTTGTTGAACATCAGCTAATCGATTGTTCACAGTTCCATGCCATTTGCAGACCTCGAGAATGCTGTCATTGGTGTTGAAGCGACTGCCTACCTCAAACAGATGATCGAAGAGCCACCTGCTCATGAACCCCTCCTTGCGGCTCTCGGTGGAGACCCAATAGGCTTAAAATATCATATTGAGAACGAATTGGACAAATGGAGGGACAACAACATGACCCCCATATTTGTGTTCGAGGGGCAATCCGTTGTCGGAAAAGATGACATGACACTTCGAAATGCTAGAGCTGCTCTAGCTAAGACCGAAGCAGCATGGGCGACTTATGTCGAAAACAAACCTGATGAAGCTGTGAAAGCTTTTGGAGCGTCAGGTATGTTGCCTACTTCTCGCATATTGTGCATTCGGACTCACATTTTCTCAGGAGCAATCCGACCTCAAGATCTGTATCGAATCCTCCAAGAGGTATTGGCGGAAAGGAATCTAGAATTCATTGTTGCCCCATTCAGTGCTTGTGCCCAGGTCCGTCCCAATCTTCGATCTGTTCGAAATTTCGCTAACATCGACTAGCTGGCATACATGGAATCCCTCGACGCAAATTATATCGACGGCGTTATGGGCTCGAAGGAGTTACTTCTGTACGAAAAGGCTGGGGATGCGATGATCAACCCACCAACTGCTGCGGATTGGGAGAAAAAGACTCTGACAGGAATTGTCAAGCCCGAACTAATCACTCAGCTGAAGGTCAGCCCTGAAATGTTCGCCGATGCATTGCTGATGGTTGGAACTTCCTTCCTGCCCCCTTTCCCTCCCCTTCAAGTTGAAAGTATCATATCTCAACAACCTTACACCCTTGTCGATGCCATCAATCTGCTACGGACCTCGGAGAAGTCAGTCACCAACACGTGCAGCGCTTTCCGTGATATTCTCGACAAACAAGATCCGAAATGGCTTGATAAGTATCGCAAGGCCAAGATGCTGGTGAAGCACTGCGTCACTGTTGAGGACTCAGGTCGTATCACGGTCCGTGAGTATGAAAGCCTCACATCTGATAATGTCGACTATCTTGGTCTACAACTTCCAGCAGAGTTGTATCATTATCTCTCCAAGGCATTAATCGGCCCAAGACTCATGAACTCGTTTGTGTCACTGGAGTCAATTGTCTTCCCAACCCTTGATGGTGTCGTCTCCGATGAGTACAAGCACCTGGTCACTCGAGAACTTGTGAAGCTGAAGGAAGAATCAGCAGCATTGATTGCTTCCCGAATTCACCGAGGATACCAATACAAGGACATCAGTACGAAGTTTTGGTTCGATGACAGTCTCAACATTGGTCTCACTCATCGCAATATGCATGTCAAATTGAACCTGTTGACAGACGCATGGATTGTTCAAGACGCTGATCTTAAGGCTCAGGAGAAGCTGGTGGGCATGCCTCCTGGGAAAATTTCCTTCGCAGCCCTTGCTCTCCAGAGCAAGGACTTCTCTATAATCACCTTGAATAAAGAGAAATCGGAGAAATCAGAAAAGACAGAGAAGACTGCTCCACTAAATTCGAAACCAGAAATCTTGTCCAACGCATTATGGAGACTCTTTCATCTCCGCAAGTTCGTCAACGACCAGCACGAACTGACAAGCTGGGGCAAGGCATTAGCTACAACTTTGAAAGAAATAGCTCCAGAGGTTCAAAAACATGGTGATGTTCACCATATTGAAGAAGCTGCTTTCCTCGCTTTCGAACTAATTCGTTTCAATAATCTCAATTCCGGAAACCGTCACACTGAGTTAATTGGCGGCCCTCTTCGTGGAACAGATGCAGACAAAGCCAACTGCTTGCTCATTGGCCGCACATCGTGTCTTCTCAAACTACGCCATGCAAATATAGGCTACACAGGGCCACTTAGCAAGAACTTTCTTGCCTTCCACACTCTAATCAAAGCAGTCCGTGAAACTGACAGGGATTTGTTGGAAGCTATCGCAGCCTCAATGTTTCTCAGCAACCAAGCTAATCGTCTGGCGAGAGATGGTAAAGTCCGAAATGATTTCGGTGATCTGGGACGCAGGTACGTTTATCTATAATTCATGACGGCGAGCAAACTTTCTAACTCTCTAATGCTAGCCTCCCATTCTCTAAAGATATAGACCTCAGTCTTGGAATCGCCGTCAAGACCTATCTTGATGATTTCCTCAGACCAGAATGGGGTGCTAGGGAACGAGAGGCAAACAAGGCAGCATATGTTGATCGATACCTCCCGCACAGTCTTAAATTCAAGGAAGATCTTGATGTTGCATTCAAATTCTTCGATGCTGTCTACGCAGGTGTTATGACACTAGGAGATGAAATTAAGAAGGAAGACAAGACTGCCTGGTCGGACGCAAAGGCTTACCTTGATGCACGGAGGTAGATGCAACTGGGGTTGGGCATAACTTATTGGTACTGCACATAATCGATATCGCGATACGTCACTGTATGACGTTTCTTACTTACCTGGCAAGACCACAGCATATCTAGGTTTTCGGAAGGACGTCTTCATACGTACTGAGGTAGCAGTAGATGTGAAAGTAGAATATATTTTGTCAACCCAATAATTCATGTTGCCTAATGTTACGAGTGTTGCGAAAAGGAAAGGTAATGAATGTTTATTCTGATAATTCGATCTACACTTAGACGATCCACACTTGTTCACCCGAGGCCATGTATCAAAAGTATCGGTGAATGGAATGTCTAACTTACGGTACCTAAGTACGTATGTAGTCCCTAACCCCATGTACCGAAGCTCATTTGAAGTCACGTGCATGTTATTGTGTGTGCCTGGTGCCTGATTGTCACGAGTTCAACGTTACTCTCGCTCTCCAAACCCTGTGCTAACGTTGATGAAATAAAGAATTCTGCTAGTCTATAGCTCCCTGAAATGACTTTACCAACATTCAAGCTCTTCCCTAAGCTCCCTCCAGAGATCAGAGACACGATCTGGAAATTCACAATCAGGCCCCGCTTGGTTTCCATTAAAGAAGCCTCAAACTCTCAATCACATCGACCTTACGTGGACCAGCCTAGAAATCTTCATCTATTCAGCAGTTCTCTGGTTCCTTATACACTCCACACGTGTCAAGAATCTCGCGCAGTCATGATAAAGTGCGGATATGTTCTTGCCTTCGGCACACCCTCTCAAGAGCCAACAATCTGGTTCAACTTCGAAAGCGATATCCTATATCTCGAGGATAGCAGGAAAGCCTTTGGCGACGCGTATAATAGCAATGAACAGCCATTTTTCAAGCGAATATCACCCGATGATGCATCGCGTATCACTGCGATGGCGATGGGCGGTTCGATGGCTCATAGGCCAAATTTCGCAGACTTCAGAAGCTTCATACCTTTCCGCTACCACTTAAGTGCTCTTCTCAAATATTTCTCCAGGCTCAAGGAGTTCTTGGTAGTGGAGACAATGCATGGCAAGAGTACAAATCAAGATTTCGCAGTTCGTTCAGAGCCAAGGAATGTGCTGCTTGAATGGTTGGAGTGCGACGTGGCAGAAGCGCAAGGACATTGCTCCCCCGAAGGAGATGTAGTGACGTACAGATATCGTGAAGCTATCATGGAGTATCGGAGGAAGAACAGATGTGATGGACAGGATTTCTTTCGTCAGTTGACAGTAAAATTGGAGAAAGAGCAGATACAGATAAGGGATGAGGCAACCAGAAGGGGGGACATATCCTGGCATATTCCAAACTTCAAAGTAGTGCAAGCCATGAGTATCTACAGTTCTTGGCGGATGAAGAGCAATAGGGATACATACTGGGCAGGGAAGATTGAGGAGGAACGAAAGGAGGCAGAGACGCTGGCAAGACCACTTTCTCCCTTCTCTACAGAGTTCGAGGAAGAAATTGATATCCTACGTTTTGACTGGCAGTAATTAATATCCAAAATCAAAGTTAGACCGTGGCTAGCATGCTCGGGCTTGGAGAAATCCTGTACGAGGGTAGGATTGTGGATGATGGCTGTGTCAGTGAGGAGGATGGATCAGGACTCTGACATAGCAAATATCAATATTTGTAACCCAAGCTCGAGGAGGAGCTCAGAGAACAAGGTTAACCTATTTTTATTTACCTAGGTAGGCGAAGACCTCGTTTGAGGTTGAGAGGCTGAGGCTAGAGTCATGTTCGTGGGAAATACGCGATCCAAATATTTTGTATAAGAGGACGGAACAGATCATCACGTGCCAGTGATCCTTCATAATTCCTGAGAAGATGGAAACATTGAGTTTCTGGATTTGAGCTCCTAAGGCCGATCAAAACAGACAATGATCACGAAACTTTCGAAAAGCTACCTTAAGTATTCGTTGCGGAATGGACAACCTTCGAAACTCTCCATGGGACGGGCCGAGCCTTTGCCACCCGTTGTCCGGCCGAACTTTTCTCCACCTTTGATATCAGCACATTGATTTAATTGTTAGACAATACAATCAAGAGGCTTCCTCAATCGTTAATATGTCGAAGCTAATCGTTATTATCGGGGTGACGGGCAATCAAGGCGGCTCAGTAGCCAGACGCTTCCTTGCAGATCCCTCTTACAGTGTCCGCGGTCTCACACGCAACCCCACCTCGCCAGCTGCCCAAGAGCTCTCTGCTCAAGGCGTTGAAATCGTCCAAGCCGACCTAGAAGATGTGGAGAGCTTAGTGAATGCTTTTCTAGGGGCGAACCTTATATTCACTGTCACAAATTACTGGGAGCCTTTCTTCAGACCTGACTGCCGGGCCGCCGCCGCTGAATTAGGCATCTCGTGCAGGAAGTATGCTTATTTTGTTGAGCTACGCCAAGGGAAAAACATTGTCGATGCCGCCGCTAAGGTTGTCAATGGATTAGACGAAAATGGCTTCATTGCGAGCACTCTGAGCTATGCGAAGAGGCGGAGTGATGGACGATTCGATGAGCTGTATCACTTTGATGCCAAGGCCGAAGTGTTTCCCGACTATGCCATGGAGAAATCTACCGAACTTGAGAAAAAGATGAGTTGTATCCAAACAGGATATTTCATGAGTAGCTGGAAACTGGCACCTGGTTCATATTTCCAGAAAATGCCTGATGGGGTGTACCAGATGTCATTTCCGACATCACCAACAAAGCCAGTGCCCCACCTTGCTGTGAACGCAGATATGGGCGCCTTTGTACACGCGGTATCTAGGTGCAGACCAGGGAAGATGTACATGGCAGCAGGCAAAACTTGTACGTGGCCTGAATTCTTAGAGGCGTGGAGCACGGTTACGGGAGAAAAAGCGAGGTATCGAGAGTGTACTCTTGAGCAGTTTATCGAGGCGAATCCAGACAAGGAATTTGGGAGGGAGGCGGGAGACATGTTTTTGTATTCAAGTGAGCCAGGGTATGACGGAGGTTCCACCAATCTGCTTGGTGCTGAGGACTTGAAAGAGGTATGTGCGAGCAGCTAGAGCCTGAGAGGGCAATGTGAGAATACTGACTGAGTGATGTAGGCGGGATTTGATTGTCCGATGACGAGTTTGGAGGATTATTTTAGGAAAGAAGATTTCAGATCGATTCTGTGACATGGAGTAAAGACGGCTTATGGCTTGGGTTAAAGTTGACGTCGGATTTGGATCTCTGTTTACACAGTTTAGGTCCTCACATCTAGATACGGAAAGTATATATGTCTTGTCTTCTCCCTGCGAGGATTTGAAGAATCTGGCTCTTACTTATTATTTCTAATTTGTTACGTGAAATCTCAAGTGTTTGAGAAAGTCTCGAAGATACTTTACCTTAAGATTGGAAGCTCTAAACTATGCAAGGATCGCAGTCTGAAGAATGTAGAAGAAAACGTTTTACACTCTTGAGCAGCATGCGAATGATAAGGACGAACTGGTCAATCGGCTGATTAGTGTCTCGACCAAAGTAATCACACACCAATAACAAATCCGAGAAAGGTGACGGCATCCTGATTTCCGATGAATGCTCTAAATTCCTATTTGGCATGTCACTGACAAGGATCTCCACGCGACATACTCCGCAACCCCATCTCTGAAGTCGGCAAAGCTTACAATGGCTTCACCGGTTCGCCGGCCAGTTGATCTTTGGGATCCACTCGCTGATCTTGAATCAAGGACGGTTGTCGGATACTTCTCGATCTGTATCACTAGCCCCCATCTTCAAGCTTCAAAGTGGGTGCCCGGATTGTTTCTACAGGTTGTACTCCGGTAGCTTTGGTCAGATATCCGCATATCGTATTACAAGATCTCACAATTTGCTACTATTGAGATCGCGCATGAGTCTGCTGCCGCTTAAACCCTGATTGAATTTAAGTCTAACCAAAACTATCGACTTGGACCGTAATGTCATCGTATTGCTATCGTATTGGTAGTATTTACTAGGAAATACTGTCCACCAGTTCCTCTATCTACCGAAAAATGAAGGCAACGTTAACGAAAGATAAGTCTGATAGTTTCTAACCTAATTCATGACGGAGATGTTGATACTTCCGTCTTAACTTCTCTTTGTAAGCCGCATCGGCATACTTAAGAGAGCTATCTGCTCCAATTTGACGAATACATCTCAGCCGTTGTTGACTTCTTCTTCTCTTTCATCTCTGCTTGAAGTTGGCTATCAAAAGCAAAGAGGACATCGCAAGCAGTCATGTTGCTCCCAACTATAAACCATGCCTTACTTGGCACATTCATTTTTGGTAGTCTTGCGCTGGCAACGAACTCTTCAGACTCAAGCTCCTATTTAAGCACTTCCGGTCGATTCATAGTCGATTCTAGTGGCCAAAGAGTTAAGTTGCGCTGTGTAAACTGTCCGTATCTCTATAAGTTCTCAGAATACTTCGACTGACAAGCCTCGTAGGGTCTGGCGCTGATAAGACCAAAATTCCCGACGGGCTGAATATGCAACCAGTTGATGCCATTGCGCTATGGATTGCCGAGGCAGGTTTCAATTGCGTTCGTATGACCTACTCAATGGACATGGCTCTTGATCCAACTCAGAAGGTTTCTGCTGCCTTTACCGCCGCTGCAGGTGGAACCGGCGATCTTGCAAATGTGACAGAAATCTTCAACACTGCTGTAGGCAAGAACCCCTGGCTTGCAACAGCCAGTACAAGGGAGACGTATGGCAACGTTATAACAGCTCTTGGAGCTCACAATATTATGGTTGTTATGGATAGTAAGTGCTTTTGTCAAACTTCCTATTCAGAATTTTACAGCACTATCGCTCTGCAGAGTTACTACAGATATTCTAGACTGTTTCCCGCATGTATTTAAGCTTTATGCTGATAGATAGGTAGACCATAACTCGCATGCAAGCTGGTGCTGTAGCTTGACCGACGGCAACGGATGGTGGTCCTCGGCATCAGGATACAACGCGACAAACTCTCGTTACTTCAACACCGAACACTGGCTCACCGGCCTTGCATCAATGGCTAAATTCTCCCTCTCTTACCCTAATGTTGTCGGCATCTCTCTTCGCAATGAGCTCCGTGCTGTCGGTAACCAGGACGCTGCAAACACTTCCCATGCAGATTGGTACAAGTATGTGTCTATGGGTGCAGCAACTGTACATGCTGGAAATCCAGACGCGCTAATAATGATTGGCGGCGTTGATTATTTTAATGACTTTTCGTTCTTGAAAGACAAGCCCTTGGATAGATCCGGACTGGACAACAAGGTCGTTTGGGAGTACCACACATACTCCTGGGGTAGTGACGTACACGGAAGTGCCTATGTATCGAACTATACTGCATTTTCTGCCTATTTGGATTTGAATATGGGTTATTTACTTGAAGCAGGGAAGGAATATACCGGACCTGTTTGGATGGGTGAGTTTGGGTGGGGGCAGATCTCCACAAATAATACGCAAGAGGAAACATACAAGACGCTACTTATTCAATACATGACCGAGAAAGACATGGATTGGTCTCTATGGGCTTTGCAAGGGAGCTATTACTACAGAGAAGGTCAGCCACTTGTGGATGAGACATATGGAGTGCTGAACTTCAACTGGACGGATTGGAGAGAGCCATCGTTTCTGGAAAAGATAGATAGGATGTGGATTACGAACATCTTTCCTTAGGTGCGCTGCTAGCACTCGGGAGAGCAGGTGCTTACCGCAGGCGAGCAGAAGTTTAAGTAGATAGGGGCTCGCTTAGTGCTACTAAGTGGCTTGAGAGCTTCGAACAGAGGCAAATCTGATTTCTGTGTATTTCGCTCTCGTATTCCTAAATGGCTGCTCACACGCAACATCATTTATCTATATCAAGTGTATGTCTTTGTGATCGTAGATTTGCTTCATTTCATAGCTCAGACCTCTTATCCCCGTTTAATTCCTGATCTTCAAGCTTCTCACAGTGATCAGGGACTAGGCAGCCATCGAACCTCGTTATCATGCCTTCTCTAGCTGCCAGCGAAGCTCCTCGTGCAACTGCAAACAAAGACTCATTCTCACCTCCTGTACCAATCCTTGAAACCTTGCTGCGACCCTTGGTATCCTTATTTTCCTCTAGCACTTCAAGAACCATATGTTGCAGTTCTTTGCTCATTCCATACTCGCCCAAGAATATAGTTTTCTCCACATAGTCAGTGCCAACTACAAGCCGGGTAGCATCCTTCACTTTCTGCCAATATTTCTCAGGGTTTTGTGCCAGAAGTTGAGAGTAGGCACCAAGTTGAGTGTTTTCGCTCAGTCTGGCAGGCCAAAACGATCCCCATAGTTTGTCGATCCACCTCGTTAGCAGCGAAATACCAAGACTCGCTCCATTATACGAAACAAGCAAGACCACATCCACCCTGCCCTCTGCTAGTACGCAATCCAAGTCCTCGTGATCGATCTCATCTGAACAGTCCTCGATTCCGTGGTAGCGAAGCGCATCATGATATGCCCGACCAACTCCAAGCAGAAGATCCAGACCTGCTTGTTTAGTAGCGGACAGGAAATGTTCGCTGTGAACATAACCTGCGGCAACTTCGAAATCTGGTACTGAGAGTTTGATGAAAGGATATTTCAGCGGATAAATATCATTGGTGGCTCTCTTCAAGTCAGAGATCATCCCAGCTAATGCCATGACTCTTTCATCGGGCCCAAAATCTGGCGAAGTAAGAGGAGAAGTAATGTACTTCTGTAATTTTGCCACTATACAGCTATGCAACTTCGAAAAGTCGAATTTGAGAAGTGCATCTGTTAGTTTATTCTCTGCGACATGTGGACGAATATCAAGTCTAGGTCTGCATAGTTTATCTCAGTCTAAATTCCAGTTCTACTATAGCCACAAGAGATGTGCTCACAAAGTTGATTTATCTCCTGCAAGTACTCTTTCTGCGTCTTCTGCAAATTCTCGCATAGTGGAAAGATATTGCGTGGAGCCTGGTACTTTTATCACATCGACAACAGTACCATTTTCGTACCTTATTACCGCGGTACTAGAATTAGTCAGTAAGCTGAACTTGAAGCAAGACACCCCCAGAATACCCATAAGCCATGGTAAGATCAAATGCAATACCTTACAGGTGTTAGATTAGCAAGAACCTTTTAGAAACCGATGAACTAACCAGGTGATCGTTGTACGGCTAAGGGCTGACACTCCATACAGACTTCTGTGCCGGAGGTGGCCGGAAGGAGGAGCAAGAACCACATCAAATGGCACATTAGATGCCAGACTAGACTCGTCATTGTATATTGCGCAAATTTCTCTCAAGATTCGACTTCTGTGTTATGATTAAGTAAAGGAATGAAGACGTGAGATGCGGCGAAAGAACGTGAGATTTACCTAGATATGACAGCAGCTGATTTTCGCTTACAGCTGGTAATCTGGCCTCTGTACGCGCTGGCGCTTGGAAACGCGGCGCTTCCAAGATGTTGGTTAACTGTGCAAATGTTGGCGCGAGTCAAGCAGGCCTCCAGAACAAAAATTAGCAGAAAATTTATTTGTACGCTTTCGTTATTCGCTCGTTTTACTATTTTGCCGCGCGTCTGGTCGCAGCTGATAAGCCTGTGTGCAACCCTTAATATGCAATGCAAGACTCGATGTTATTTCATCTCCTTCGTTATTTTGAAAAAGGCTGCTATACTGTGGCCTCCGAGGAGCATCAGTGTTGGCAAATACTGATGCCTGGATGCAGGTGCTGTTGGCTCTGAAATACACCTTGCTGGACTCGCTTCGCCGCCTCGATCTTGTCCCAATCATGGAGGAGGATTAACCAACAGTTGTCGCTGGACCCCTGGCATTTTAGCCTTGGCATTTTTGCATACAGAATCTATTCCATTTAGATTCTCTAAGTTCAGAAGCCCGTCCAGATCAAAAATAAATTGTTGGTTTTACCCTGAGGCGCGACCATTGGCCTCGGAATTTCTGACGTTGGGTTTCAAAGTTACTACTGATGTATACAAAAGAGAGGATTGTACTGAGTTATTTCATAGCCAAAAAGGCAGAGCATATTCAGTTCCACCGCGTTTTCACTTCAATATTCCTTTCTCAGCCCACACGAATATCATCCACTATCATCATGGTTTCAATTGTCATATATCTCTTGATATCAAACTTGCTTTCTCTATCATACTCATTCCCAACCACACCAGAATATGTTTCGCCTACCACTGCTTCCCAGATCCATTCAAGGCAAGCTGATCCAGATGGCCCCATCATACAGGTTGTTGCTCTCTCAGATGATCCATCAGACACAACAAATCAACTCGGAGATATTGGGCAACCAATTGATTCTCAGTCATTTTTCTCCGTACATTCAGATTGCTACTCTGATACGAGAGATATGGAAAATTCAGGATTTCCCAACAGGGGCAAGTTCTTTGAACAAGCTTACCGTGACGCTACTGCTATTGCATATGCCGCTGAGAAGTGGCCTCAACTTGGAACCGATGCATCAGACCTGTATTTTGGCGTAGGGACTGATGACGAAAAATATGCAGTAGATATTGCTGGTAAGTGTAGCTGTATGCAAGGACATTTTTAATGCTGACATTCATAGCAAACATAAAAGCTGCAGCAGAATGGGACCATTCAAGGTTTGGTTTTGACAATTACATTGTGAGTCCCTGATGCTTCCATGAGAGTTTTATTTCTAATTTTCCTAGGTTCTCTCTTGTAGGACACCTACTATACTCTAGGCTTTTGATAAGAGCTGACATCTAGTAATAGGCAGCGACGATTTCAATGCGTGCGGAGGCCATATAGCAAACGATCCAAGGTTAGAAACTAGCCTACCAAAAAACCACAATATTTTGAGTCTGACTCTTTACATCTAGATCCATTGCGTGTTACGCAAACAATACTAGGAGTTGGTGGTGGAATAAGTCAGTCATTAGTTGCTGCTCCACCTTCTTCTTACAATCTACAATTGCAAAGGCGAAGAAGGAAAACGATGGTCGAAATTCCGAAAACCTAGACCTTCGATTTTTGCAAACGAGTGGATCATTTTTATTACATGAGATGCTACATACTCTGGAGATAACAGGAACACACCCCAAAACAGCGAGACCTCACAGTAAGTGGAGTATCCATCATAGATGAGACACTAGCTAAGTAATTTCAAGTTACTGATCAACTATTTGATGGCGGCAGAGGCATCCGGATATATGGCCCAAAAGATGTTGCCAAGGCGGCAAGAACAATGAGTAAAGATATCACGACTAAAAATGCTGATAGTTACGCCCAATTCATGTCCGGTATGATTTTGGTCTGATAATTTTCCATTTCAATTTGCTAATTCATATGTAGCAATGTATTGGAAAGATGTGTACAATGGAGCTCTCCCACAGCCAAGTACAACAGATGTTGCTCCAGCAGGCTGGATCGACGCAATCACAGATACAGACACGAACTATGTGACTCTGGAACTGCCTGCAGATCCTCCAAAGCACTGTGCTGACGCATCGACTGGTGAGCCATCAGTCCTTCAACCATACGCACAGGAACAAATCGCCAGATACTGCTCTTTCGTCTCCACCAATAATGTCGTCATAGACTCTGGGGTAGGAAAGTACAACCCCGTTGGTTATCCAGGTGGTGATACCCTTCCACAATCACTCAACGACTTGTGGATTTCAGTTTCTTTTGATCCTATCTGCAACACAAACACATCCTACACGATTGACGAAAGCGAATGCAATTTCTTACTTGGAGTTACATTGAACGGCTGCAGTACTGATACAGTGACCGAGAAATTTGGGGGTCAAGTCCAGTCGCATTGCGCTCTTTGGAATATGACAACGAGAGCCGGCCACGACGATACCCCACCAAATGGTTTCCCTGTTGCTCGTCGTTCTAAGACTGGAACAACTTATCCGCCGTGTATAAATTGCTAGGAAGTAAACTGAGGCAAGGTATCAATGAGTATCTCTGGTGGTAGTGTTGAGGGGATGCGAGCACTAATCGCGCCGGCTTGAGAGTGATATTTGAAGGTTTAGTCTATTGAACCACGACTATTGTATTTCGTTGTATTTGGCATGAAAATACAACACAACTTAACCTAGTTATTTCTAAAGTTATTTTCTACTTGACTAAATCCGTTCCAAATCAATTTACGACTCCTTGAGATACATAAGTCAAACCCTTCTTCCTTGAGACGTGATTTGTATACCCCACTTCAAACTTTTGAAATCAGCTTCAAGCAATTTCAGCAAAGCAAGACAAAAGAAACGAAAGCAAGGAACAGAAGACTTCATCTCACATAGCGTTTCTTAGTGACGTGCTGTTTGAGGCCGAGATTTTTTCCATTTGGCTAAGTGAATGTAAAAGGTTTCTCTTTATCTCACCCAAAGCGAGGATCATTTGCTCATTAAGCTGCATGACACAGAGCTCTAGCTTTGCTGGTTGTATTTAAGGCCCAGAGGCAGCCTCCCGGGAATAATATCTTCAGATCTTTGAATAGTACATGAAATAAGGAGCCCTGCCTGTCCTTGCAGGCCATCTCTCAGGGATATAATAATATCTTGATCCTCTCTGTAAACCCCAGTCTCAAGAGCTTTCCAAGAGCCAAACTCCCATGCCCTGCTGATCGCCTAAAATGAATCAACCAATATCTGTTGGTCGGAAAATCGCCTTCCAGTACGTCAATCGAGCACCACAGTGGATCTTGCAATATTCAGAAATTCCGGGCACACACGCGCATGTATTAACTTCCAGATTCGGTGAGAGAGTTTGCGATGATTGCAAGACAGAAGAGCACTATATTCTACTCAATAATAGCCGGGGCTACGATCGTAACCATAACAATCATACTCTTCTGGAGAAAAAGGAGACTCGTATCCCTCAGATAATTGTTACGGATGAGACAGATGATGATAAGTGCTTTCAATACTTTTTGGAGGAAGATTCGGGACCTTCTGATCTAGACCTTGCAGCTCCCCCCTCCAGCTTCGACTTTGAGGGTTGCCCCTACCTCGAGAGGCAATCTCCTGTAGCTTTGTCAGTACCAACTGCAGCTTCGTCTAGCATGGAGAGGAGTCCTAGAAATTTGAATACTTTTGAAACTGCCAAGGTAAATATCTCTGGTATCCAATATCAAGTCTCTCTCAGCAACACTGGCATTGATACTAGGTCTTCAAGTGAGACCTCTGAATTACTCAAGCAAAACGTCTCGCAAACCCTGCTCCCCATGTCAAATCATAAGTTTGGCAGACAAGCTCTAACGACCACTCTGATAGAAGCCACGACCGTATCAAGCCACCGTCGCCGATGCGTTAGATGATGAGGTAACTTCCTGAACTTCGCCTTGATCTCACTGACACAGGCAGTTTGAGCAAGACGATGGCAAGCCTACCATAGAGAAAGTGAGGCAGGCTCGACTCCAGCGACTCGGCAGAGATTCGAACATGGCAGACGAGGAAATGAGCGATGTTATGCGTGGAAAGCGAGCTGCAGAGAGAAACTCCGCAAACACGGCAGCTCAAGTACAAGCTCCAAATGTGCAAAATGTTCGATCGGATTTCGTGCCATCGGCAGCTCAAAACGGGAAGAGTACCAATGCTGTTTCGGGTTCTGACTTGGTAGCTGCACAATCTGAAGCCCGTATCGAGCGGGACCTGGAAAAGTTGCAGGACAAATTGCTGAAGATACTTTTTTTGTAAAATGTGCTGTCAACCGCAGATTCAGTAGAGATTACTGGGTCAGAAATCACTGCAGCTGCTCAGAAAGCGGTTGCAGATGTTGTGGTTGATGGTTGGGAAGAGATGAGAGGTGAGAACTTTGAAATTAGGTGTTAGGAGAGATGACGACGTAAATTAAACTTGATTTTTGACTGGAATACCCTCAGATGGAGTTTGACTTTCTCATCTGCTTTGATTCATCATTGGGACCACGGAATTCGCACATATCCTATAGCAGCCCTTCCAAACTGGTCCCATCAGCTGCCTCAACTCAATGTAGAAAATGTCAAAAGCGGTTGCGCATGCAATGTTTAACATATGCTCCTCTATAGGGTAGCAAATCGGCTGAGTATGAATCATGCCACCAAACCTCCAAACTCCTCCATCAAGGATAAAGAACCTGTTGTCAAACTGTATTTTTCTTACAGCGCTTGAAATGTCCTAGCTGGGCAGATCACCATCATGTACAGAATAATTCATCTTTTACGGCAATTCATTTATGCTTTTATTCTCGTTTGAGTAGGGTATGGTATTATACAGCGAGAGTGTCTTTGTCCTCGACCTTCGCCTCGACAGCCTCGCCACTCTCTTTATTCGTCTTCGCGTCCTCAACAACCACTGCTTTTGCAGGAGCAGTCTCACTTGCCACGGAAGACTCACCGGTCCTTTGAGAGACTGTTGATGAACCAGGCTTCTTTCCATTCCACTCCTCTAGCCATCCCTCAACCTTTGGTGCCCAAACTTCCTCTCCTTTGGATAAATCCTCCCACTCAAGCACATTCTTTCCCAACTCGAATTCTCCTTGTCTTGTTCGTTCCAACTCTGCCATTAGAGCAGCCGAGCCGAGCGCAGCGCCTAGGTCATGACATAACGAACGGACATAGAAGCCTGATGTGACAGTCATCCGTAGTTTCGCTGCTGGAGGACCCTTGACAGACTTTGAGGCACTTGTCAATTCTTCTGTTGCTTCTGTCGATGGTGCTGGTAGACCGCCAGACATGGTAGCATCTGCGGATGTGGTATCGGCTTTGCCCTTTTTTGAGGTTGGTCGTTCAGAAATGAGATCGTCTTGGTCTTCGCTCATCTTGCGCTTCTTCTGTTCGAAAGTATTCCGGGCTTCAGTTGCCTCAGGATCCTCTTTGGGCTCATCCTTTGCTTCAACCTCTGCAGCTTTTGCTGACTCGGCGGTAGGGAGAGGAGCTTCAACCTCTTTGCTGGCTGGCAGGACATTCTCCTTCTTCCAGAACTTGTTCGCAACATTGACCTCTGCATGACCTGCCTCATCGGTTGGTGCTTCATGTGAGTGTGTTCCACCCTCCATCCACTCGACCAATTCCAAGGACAAAACCTCAACCGGTCTCCTCTCGATCTCCCTTGGTATTTCCTTCCCCTCTCTCGCATATTCATATAATGGTTTCCCATTCATCTTCAACGCAGAGAACAGCGGTGGCAGCTGCATAAACTTGCCTCGAAACTGACCCAGTGACTCCTCCACCATTTCCTTGGTGATGTGCTCATAAGGTGCCCGTCGCAACACCTTTCCCACGCGATCGTAGGTATCAGTGCTCGTGCCAAACAGCACAACGGTCTCATAGACTTTCGTACATAGTAGGAAGTCTTGCAGAGCCTTGGTCCCCTTTCCCACACCTGCGATCAGAACACCGGTCGCCAGGGGGTCCAGAGTTCCACCATGTCCAATCTTGACCTGAACATTCTTCTCTCTCCGCCTTCTCTTCTGGTTGTGATTTTCACGCGACCGGAGGTCCTTTTCGGAGCTTATCCAAGGCGCAAACAGCGCAGAGGGATTGAAATGGTGTTGAAGATCTCGCAACGCCTGAGCTGACGAGATTCCCGAAGGTTTGTTCACGGCTTCGAAACTTCATTAGCATATTCAACGAGCTTAGCGCAGAGGTATTCTTACCGAACACGCCCTCCATAATCTTTCCCATGTTGATGGCCTTCCAGACGAATTTGGACATCAGGCTACGTGCGAATTCGTGGGAATTGCTGCTGCTCCTTGGCTACTCAGTCGCGACTTGGACTGTGAAATTATTGTTATCAGCTTCCTTATCAGGTGCCTGTTGAATAAGGCATGATCACATGAGTCGCTTGCGCTTAGCCGTGTGTTCAGCTTTCAGACGCTGGGTATCAAGCCTTTTCTTCGAACCATGGACCAAATTAGGCGCCACATCCGCAATAAACGAGTGAGAACAATAAGAAACAGACCCAGCGTCACGCCTGTTGGCCAAAATAATTATGAATTGACCATTCGAGACCTATACTTTGAGTTGTTGAAAGCAAATTCATTAGAGCAGGACAAAGCTGTTTGTTTGCCGTCCTTGACGCGTCCAAACATTGAACTGTTGATTGGACGCGAGCTTGTCCTTTGTAGCACTCACCTCACGATTCTCTCCATAACCGCGTGATCTATTCGGACAGAATGGCCGAATTCCAAAACAATGCTCGCCAAATGGTGACCCAATTAGAGGACATCATGATCCCGACACCTAATAGTCTGAGGGATAGCGCTCCCACCTTTATTCTAGAGGACGCCGTCGCCGTCTACGCAGACGGTAGCTTTGCCAACCTGCTCGTCGAAGCTGGAAATCGGAAAGTTTTTATCCAAGGACGCTTGATGTGTGATAAAGAAAACTGGCGTTATTGTAAGTCTCTTCCAGATTTACTTATCACTTTCTTTCGCTTACATTGGTATGTAGTCAAGTCTAATGTCAATCCTCGCCCGCAACCTAAAGGACGTAATGAGTTTTCCGATGGTTGGCAGATCAATATAGAGTACACCCATCAGGTTGTACACTCAGCCGGCCCGCCTGCCTTGTGGTTTTATGATTATGACAAGTGGTTCGAATTTCGGCCCGCTGAAGAATATACGGTGATGTTTCTTCGTGTTCTCCAAGTGACTGGTATCTACTGGGAAAACTATGAGTTCGCTGATGCCAATCCTCAATTCGATGATCAGCTCAATGACCCTATTTACCTCGAGAACGCATTCATGAAACTAGTGTCTGTGGTGAGTAACCCAAATATAATGATCTTTCATCACTGACATATTCCAGCACTTGGCAACATTCGGGAATAGCACTATCACTTATCGAGAAATGACTGGTCTGATTCTTGAATCTAAAAAGTGGCTACTTGTAGAATGTTCGATGAACAAAGCTCTTCTCGACAAGAGTCCGTTGGTCTTGTGGCTTAGAGCCTCTAAACACACCCTGCCAGACGTTGACGCGGAAATCGCAGATTTGGCGAGAAATTGCACTCGACGAGCTGCGACTGCGGTCAGCAAAGAAGTAGTCCGAAATCCATCCATATTGTTCTCGCGAGGAATCGAAGACTTGTCAGACTTCACTCATATCACCCATGTAATCGCTATGCAACTACTAAAAGAGAACGGCAGCGCTTTACAAAAGGTCTCCCTCAAGACAATCCGACAACGGATGAATCGCGATCTTAATGTCGGCCAAGAAGCAGTAGCTGAGCACCTCCTCGTTCTCCATCGAGATGCCATCCTCCGAGATCTCCCCGCGGCTCTCAACAGCTCTACGCTTCGCACAGAGCTGGAAGCTGCAGACCCAACACGAGATCCATCCATTGGGTCCTCCGCTGCCAGCAGGAAGAAATTCAAGCACCTCATCAAGATCATCGTATCTGGTGAGAGGCCCATTGCCTTCCGCAGCAGAACTGGAGACACCAGTGGCCAGTCCCGGAACTCATCTGCCTCCAATGATTTGGCGTCAACCTCGACCAGCGCCCGTCGTACTCTCCGACGAGGCAGTAACAAGTCTACAGAAAATAGCAGCGGCCGCAGCTCACTGTCTGCCGGAGGGGCTTTTCCAGATCCAAGCGCCCTCTCAGATGCAGCTTCTTCTACATATCCGGCCCACGCCCACCTATCCGATGTCACTTCATTCAGTAATGGTCTACTACCCGTCCGCAAGCGCAGATCATTATCGGCAGTGAATGGCGATGGAGATGAAGAGGGGGATGCTAAGTGTCTAGTCAAGCGTGCTTCTGTCACGGATCGGCGTATCAAGAGGAAGTTGTGACTTAATTCAGTTTGGATCATTTTGCATGGATTCACTCCACTTGGGTGTTATTGCATAGTATGGATAAGAAGCACGAAGGGCAAGAAAAGGAATGATTTGTAGTTTGGTATAAGGTACATTAGGTAGCAGAGGGAAGGAGGCATGGCAGCTCCTGGCGTTAGGCGTATCACATGATACCCATTTGAGAATTTGTAACATAGATGGTCCGTCAGTAACCAATCAATGAATAAATAAAGATCACCAGACTTGTGACAACTCTCCACGAGAGTACGAAATTTGAAAGTCAAGTCACGCAACCACATATTTAAATGTAAAGTGGCTAAATTTTGAGATGCTCTTTTTCTCCCTGTTCAATGTGCACTGTAAACCTGTAGAGTGGTTGCCATGAACAAGTGCAAATTCCCACACCAAGCTCGTTCCGCATCTGCCACAACTCTACTCATTCATAACACTCATTCAACATCGACTAATTCGATATCCACTCATTCACCACACCACACACTTAAACCATACGCATACGCATACACACTAGCACACCTCTACCCATCCAATCCCCAGCATCTACATCTTCATTATGCAATACACCATAAACTATCCATTTTCTACCATATAACATATACCATATACCATGTATCAAGCATCAAGCATCTGCTGCCGTGCCGTACAAACATCAGACCAGATGAGACAGACAGACAGACAGACAGACAGACAGACGAGACGAGCCACCCACGCACGCACGAGGGTAAGAAGCAATACCACACTACAGTACAGTAGACTGTACAGTACCATAGAAGAAGAGGAAGCAGCATCTCACCTCCCATCACCTCTCCTTTCTTCCTCCTTCCTATTTCCCCTCCCGTCCCTACCCTCCCCCTTCCCCTCCCTACCCTCCCCCCTCCATCCCCCCTTCCCCCTCCTTCCCCGTCCATCCCTCCTCCTCCTCCATCCTCGCAACCCGCAATCGAAATCGCAATCGAAATCGCAATCGCAAGATAGTTGCAACACAACAAAACACAAGCATCAGACACAAGCATCAGACACACACCCCTCCCGAAACACCCGCGACTTTGCTTGCGAGGCTCTGCGACGCGATGCAACATACCATCCATCCATCCAGTAACCGGTAGAAAATCAAACCACCTCGCCAATCTCACTCTCACTACTCACCTACCTGTATCTGCACTTGCACCTGCTTGCTGGCCAAAAGGAAAGGAAGATCGGCAGAAGGGGGGAACGAAAACGAAAAGAAAAAAATGCATGTGGTAGTCAAGATTCATATTTATTCAACAGCGCATCCGCATTTCGCATTTCCCATCCCAAGCCTTTCCTTCGCCTCCTTCCTTCCTTCACTATTTCATCTGAATTCCACACTCATTGATTGTGTTATGCGTTCTGTTCCTATTCATTCCAATAACCATACATACAAGTTCTTCTCTCTTCTTCTCTTCTCTTCTTCCTTCTTTCATCTCCCCACCTCCCCACACAATATACCATGCAGTATCCTACTGCATCTCTCGTCCACTCGACATTTTGGTATTTGCTCACTCCTCCCCTCATTCTCAATACTTCAGTTGAGATTTACCTCCTTCCACTTTCAACCAGCAATCAAGAAAAACTCGCAGCCCACTTCCCGAAGCTGGGCCCTCAAAATCCAAAAACAGCCAGCCCAGTCAAGCTAAAATGCACGCATGGAAGGAACCGATCGAGCCAAGAAACCCACAAACGAAGAACGAAAGCCCTGCCGTCCGATGCTCCTCCCAAAACACCCGAGCAGGAAATGACCAAACAAACGCCATGTATGTGAAGTTGGCCATCCAAGCCCTTTCGTACAAGCCCATCACGGGGTAGGGGGTAGGAGAGGAGACGTCGACGGCTTTCGAACAGCACATGCAAAAAACAGGCCTCACGGCCATCCAATTAAGAAGAACAAAGGGAATATTTGCGGCAAGAGGTATCGAAACGAGCTAGTTTGACTGATTTGATTGAACGCCTTCCAGTATGCAGATATGATTTCGTTTCGTTTCGGTGAAGGGAAAGGGTTCGCTATCATTCGATTCGTGCAAATAGATGATGAATGCTTCGCTGATGTGACGTTGGGTTCGTGTGATGGTGACATTATAACATTAGAAAAGTCGTGGCACTTCCTCCTTGACCTCAAGCCAAGCGTATCCAAATCTCATGTAAGGGGGGAAAACGCTATTACTGGGTCGCTGCAACACACCAATGCCTGTGAAAGACCCAGGCACTCTTCTGACACTCTTTGCTGCAGTACTTGGTCCGCCGGCACCTGCGGCACTTGGCGAACTGTCTGGTGAATTCTTCCCACTTTCCACACTGGTAGTATGCGCACTGGCGGATGCCTCCCCGGCTATCATCCTTGCGGCACAAGTTGCGCATCACTACTCCGGCCCAGTACTGCATATCTTGACTGTGGTGTCGCACGGTGAACTTCTCGACCAGAGGGAAGATGTTGAAATCGTCTGGGAGGAGGTACTCCTCTTCTTCGGAATCGCACGCGGAAGTCGAGGAGGAGCACGAGGCGGACGGAGAGAATGGGTTAGCATCATCGACATCCAGCAGATGCAGTTCGGAGCCGATCTTGAGTTTGGGGACCAGGTGCGACTTTTGGAAATACGACCGTAAATTGCAGTACTTGGAAACATAGGCCAGAAGTTGGAGCGACATCAGCACATCTTCGTCTCGGGGCATGGCAGCCAATACTTGGCCGCTGGTGGGTGTGGGACGATCCAGGAGATAGCGGGGAATGGTGGCATTGGGCATGGTCGGGGGAGTATTCGCGGTCGGTTGGGCGGGTGATAATCCCATGGTCGGTCCTGTGGGGGTTGTGGCATCGTTGATCATGCTGCCATCGATGGCAGAGCGGTGGGTGATATTGAAGGTGCCCGCGTCCTGAGCTTCGGACACGGTCGGTGTGGTCAACCCCAAGGGGGTCTCGACCGCGGTCAGCATGCTGTCCCCCTCCTCCATGCTGATATCCTGAATGTTCACGGCCGGCTGAATCTCTGCCGCATTCAGAATCGAACTCTCAGGCTCTCCCGACTCATCGGATGCCATGCTGTCGGCGTTGGGATCTTCCACCTCGCCGACCATGGATGCTTGGTGTCGGATGGATGGTCGTCTCCGGGAGCGGGCACTGGGAGCAGACATGGAGGTTGGACGGACTGTGGGCGATCGCATCTGATTCGGCGGGAGCGGTGTGGTTGGGGATTCGGGCTGCGAGGTCAAGCCGCTCTGAAATCCGGGCACCATGGATGGCAGACGGTCCACATCGCGGACGGGTCTGATGTTGAATCCATCGGTGGTGTCCATGGATGGCACGGCGGTCGCGAGGGGTTGGATGTTGTGTCGGGAGGGTGGCAGGAAGTGCTGTCTGGCATCCTGTCCGCGGTGGTGATGATGGTGGTGGTGGTGTCGGTGGACGGCGAAGGTGGTGCGCTCGGGGGAGAGGTGAGGGCAAATTGGGGGCCGGTGGGGGTGGTGTCCATGGCATCCGAACCCGCGGTGAGCGGAGCGGTGGTGAAGGTGGCCGAAATGTCAATGGATGGTGGTGGTGGCTGTCGGCGCGATGCTCTGAAGTCGGGATCGAATCTCGAGGGTCGATTCGTGAACGAAGCCCCCTTGTGAGCGCTCCTGTGCTCGCCATTCCGGGAGCTGGAGTGAATCCGCTGCTCCTGGAGCTTCTTGGCCTCTTCGGCCTTCTCTCGACACCGGTCGACAACCTTGATGTAGTTATCGAGAATCGTCGCGATGACCGGGACCATATCTGCCTCGACCACGCGGGTGCGCACATTCTCCGATCCTCGGACCCCAATGTTGACAACGCATTGGAACGCCAGATTCCACTTCCACATATCCATCATATCTTTGCTCCGGCCGGCCTTCAGGAGGCAGACCAAGCGCTCGACACCGCCATCGACGGTCAAGATATCCCTTATCCGTGCGGAGGAGGTGGTGAGGTATGCGAGGTGGTTGAGCGAATTGATGAGTGGCAGGGTGGAGGTGCAATCGAGGGCTCGACGGTCGTAGAGGGCAGTGGTGATGCCCACAGATGCCTTGTTGACATTGGGGATGCTGAAATTCACTTCCCTCATGCTGGATGGTTCCGCACAATTGCGGTGAGCGGGTGGTTGTTTTCGTCAAAAGTGTGTTTCAGCTGATGGGGGCGGCGGTGGTGATGAAGATATGCCGATGATCCCACACGCAGAATGCAGCTTGCTCACCCACGCTGGGTATATACAGACGGAGGATGCAGGCGGAGGTGGATTGCGATGGGGGTTTGATGAGGTTGGGAGATGGATGGGCGAGCCGACGAAATCAGATGTCGCGAGCCTCTTTTCCACTCACGGACCAGGGTGGAGTGATGGCACGACGGGGTGTGCAATGCAGCAGCAGCAGTAGCTGGCCACGGATGATGGATGAGCAGCGTCGATTGAATCTGCGGATGTTGCAAACGATGGCGGGAGGTGGAGGAGGAGAGGAGAGGAGAAGAGGAGAGGAGAAGAGGAGGAGGTTGGCGGGTTCGTGGATTGGAGATGGATTCGGGCTCGGGCGAGCGTGTCGCAGGTCGACTCCTGGATTCAATGCAAGCGACTTTTGCCCACAGGGATAAATGGGAGCAGATTTGCAGATGAGCACAATGTTCGGGAGAGAGGCGAATCGAGTCGACGGGGCGAGATGGTGTAGATGGCGACGGTGGAGGAGGAGGTCGGTGGGTGAGGGTGAGGGTGTCGACGGAGGTGGTGGTGGTGGTGGTTGAGATGAGGAGAGAAGAAGTTCTCGTGGGCGAGGCGATATGGAATGGATGGAATGCTTGGCTGGGGGTGGAAGGGTGGAAGGGTGGTGGATCAGGTAAGTGGGTAAGGGACTGGGACTGGGGGGGCGGTGGTTGGAAGTGGATTAGGATTAGGATTAGGATTGGGAGTTGGGATTGGGAGTTGGGCGGGAACACAGGTCGAGGGTCTCGAGTCGAGTCCAGGGAGGGAGTGGAAGGATGAGGGAGTGGTGGGTGAGTGGTGGTGGTGGTGAGTGAGTGAGTGAGTGAGGAGTGAGAGGTGAAAGGTGAGAGGTGAGTAGTGAGTTGTGGGTGCTGCTGCTGCTGGGACAGTGTCTGTGGTGCAGTGTCTGTGGTGCAGTGTTTGGTCTGTGTAGTGCCGGGCAGTCAGTACCTGAAGTGCCCTACCGCAATGCTCTGGCTGCTGCCGACCCCCCAAGGCGGCCGTGCGCTAATTCCCTATCCCTATCCCTATTACCGCTGAGATTGCGAGCGAGGTAGGCGCGCTCTAACTTGGTAAGGGGAGAGAGGGAGAAGAGGAACTCGACGCCACTCCACTCCTCTCTCCACTTTCCGCTTCCTCTCGTCTCCTCGCCTTCCAAGAATGCAATGCAATGCAATCACTGGTTTCGTAAATGATGTACTATGCCATGAGGGAGGAGGGGGAGGAGGATGTGCATGTGCAGTGGAGTGCAGTGCAGTGTATTAGAATGCAGTGCAGTGGGCTGCAGGAAAGGGGGAGAGGGAGATGGATGATTCACAATGGATAATCTAATCTAGCATAGACGGATGCATCACTTGGAAATCTGGATAGAAGCATGAAGGATGTACACGACTGACTACCTATGATGGGTATTCCAGAGGAGTGTCTCGGGGTTGGGATGGGGTGGCTGGATGGGTGCTCCAGCCTTACCAACCGAGTTGAGTTGGCGTGCTACAGGAGTCGAGACAGTGCACTTCTAGTGGACCACTGGACCGCCGGGTGTTGGACAAGCTGAACTGCAGAAACCCAAATGACAGCGGCCAGCCCCGAAGCAGAAGCCTGAGGTCCCAAAGGCAAGATTGGTCAGTCATTCCTAAACCTTCACCTGAACCTGAACCTTCACTTCCACTTCCACTTCCACTCCATCCGCCCCAAACCCAACCCATTACTCAGCAGTCATGCTCTGTCATCACATCACCTCCATCGCACTCCCCGACGCCATTCCCGTCAACCTCAATCTATGCACCATCCTCGCCTCTGGTAATTGAAAGAAAATTAAAAAAAAATTCCCTCCGATTTCAAATCCAGCTGGCAAACACGGCAAATGCAAATGCAAGTGCAAATGCAAGTGCAAATGAAAATGGACTTCCAAATCCGGCTGTGCGTGACCGATCTCCTGGATGCATCACACATCTCCGTTCATCCTCCTTCCCACGGACACGCACTGCACCAACTGCCGACAGCCTGATCACACACATATCTAACAATGAATGACATAACAGCTGAGAGGTTCAGCTGTAGGAGTCGACGACCGGACTTCAGGTGAACCTAAACCTGCATCCTTTTTCCGCTGTCGTGTTGTGTCTCATCCATCGGCCCTCCCTCCCCTTCAGCCTTTCAGCCTTTCAGCACAGCACCCAACCAGCACGGACGGATCCAAGAATCCGTCTCTCGCTTCTTTGCGTTTTCGCCGGGGGGATTGACTGCGGAAGAATAGTCGGGTCACGACTAAACCTACCTACCTATGCATATCAAAACATCCTATCCCATACTGTACCATACTATACTATCCTATACTACTATTATCAAACTAACTAACTAACCCTCACCTCATTTCCATCATACTATCACACATCCAAACTCACCTCATCCCTTACTCACCATACCATCGGTCAAAACAACCACCGACTGCGCGACATGCGCTCTCTCCCCAACTGCATTACTGTACATTATCATTATTGCCTGACGTGAGCTGCTTATCAAACATCCCCATCATCCAAGCTGCAAACCCAATGCAATCCACCTCGCCAAGAGCAATCGGAAATTTCCAAGTCCACCATCCTCCTCTCCTTCCACCAGCTGCGCGCCGAGCAAATCCAGAGCCGAAGGACGATACTTTCCCTCTGCCACTGACGTCGAAGCTCTTCCTTTGCCTCCGAACCTCTGCCACATCCACATCCACATCCCCCTCCACCCATCACTCCCCTCCCTCGTCCACACCGCCTCCCACCGCCTCTTCCATGTCAACACCGCTCTCGTCTCGTCTCGCCTCGCCTCACCTCGCTCAAATCCCATCCAACACACGAATCGTCCATGATGGATGCCAATTCCTGATGTCAGAGCGTCGACGAGTGACTCCCCTCGCGAGTCAGCAGATTTCGAGGCACCCCATGCAAGCACGCAACGCGCAGCAGCAGCAGCAGCAGCCGTTCATGTGCATGTGCATGTATCTACTGTGCGGAGGCACGTAAAACACGTAGGCATAGGCACGTCGGCACGTTCTGGTGCCCATCGGATGTGGCTGCACGCCTGCACGGGGGAAGTGCGTGCAGCTTCATGCCCAGCACAGGCAGGCAGGCAGGCAGGCAGGCATGTAGGCATGACATTTCCTGTACGAAGTACATTTACGCTCGTCCACCTGCGATCTGATCTGATCTGATCTGATCCACTTCACTCCACTACATGCACTTCAATTCACTTTACGCATCTCGCGCTCAACATGCGAATCGCCCACGACCTGCACGCCAACCCATCAATCCACAATCCACAATCCACCACCACAATCCCCATCCCCATTCAGCAGCAAAAACATCAGACACCACACCAACACGGAACCGCGCATTGACAACACCCCAAAACGGCCCCAGGCCACCCACACACCCAATCACCACCTTCAAAACCCGCACAGGCGTCAAAATCATAAATAAAATACCTCCGTAATAATTCCAGCGCTTAGCCCAGCCAGCAACGCACCCGTCAAACTCGATACTACTACTCGATACATACCTCCGTACTCGATTCGCGACCCGTCCGTCTCCCGCTCCTCCCAGCCACTGATCGGACAGTAGCGCGCTCGATGGCGAATACTGGACTGGTGGTGCTACTGGAGTCATCCCTCCATCCCTCTCTTGGGGATTGGGTCCTGCCGTCTGCCTGGCGCGCGAGAGCTGTTGACGCCATTCTGGACGGCGAGTGAACGAACGAACCTCCTTCACTAGAGTTTGGGCTGATTCCGGCTGCCGGCTGTCGTCGGCTCCTGGTGGGAGGAGGATGCAGATCCCCTGGCTAGAAAGTTCTCAGCCATCTTTCATTGGGGCAAGGTTGGCAGTATCGGGTTGGATGTGAGGAGGAGCATATCAAGAGTAGGTACTGTAGGTATGTAAATACCCATAGTTTGTCCGGCGTGTATTTCTCCCTTCCCCTCTCTTGCGCGCTTCTATTATCCTCCCTTTCCTCCTCCTCCTCCTCCTCTGTCTCCATACCCCTATTACCCAATCTGGAGGAGGTTGGTTACCTTACCTACCTACCTACCTAGTATACTGACCTCCCACTCCACGCAATCAAATCACGTGCGATACCCAAATCCCCAGAATACGATACATACCATACCATACCTGACCTCACCTTAAACCCAACCCCCGCAACCAGCATCACAAACAATACCTTAACCCCTACAGTAAAAAGGACCCCTTCTTTTCCTTCCCGCGGTATCCGAACCCTAAATTACGCACTGCTTGCTTGCTTGCTTGCGTGCATCAGATCCCATCAGATGACGACCCCCGCCAGGGTGGAGGTTGGAGGTGGATAGAAAGGAGGAACGTGCGATCTGACCTATTCCTTTCTTTCCTTCTTTCTTTCCTTTTCCTTTCCCGCTCCGCCCATCCATCTATCCATCCATCCACACCCATACATACCCACACACAAACGCATACCCATACGCAAACTTCAAGATGGTCTTGAAACGCGTACGGAGATATGGAGTCGGTGCACTAGTGTGGTGAGGTGTTTGGACGTGCGGGGTCACTCACGGCTTGGACCTCTTTCTAAGGTACTGTACTGTACTGTACTAGAGTATGGAGTATGTGCTTTACTCTATTGGACTGTACTGTGCTGTGCTGTACAGCATGTATGCCTGTGCGTCTACCTGCCTTGCCTTACCTTACCTTGCCTTGCCTTGCCTTACCTGTGCTTCGACCTCCTCTGCAACGGGAAGATCTTCTTCCGCACGTACTGTGCTACTTTGCTGCTGTACGGCTGTGCGGCGGTAAGTTGCGGTAGCTTATGGTAAGGTGGCAAGGTAGGTAGGTCACCGAGGTAAGGTAAATATAGTACTGTACGTGCGGTACCTAGGTAGGTACTCTCCCTCCCTTTACAGCACCCATACCGAGCAATAATATACCATACCACGCTACGCCACGCAATGCCATGTCACACCCCCGATGCTTGTTCTCCTCCCCCTCCTCCTCCTCCCGCCACTCGATTTGTACCCGTCGATAAGATTGTCTGTGAGTTGTCTGAGTCTCTTTTTCTTCTTCGTCCCCTTTCTTTCTTTCTTTTTCTCACTTAACCTTTAACCTTTAACCTTTTCATGAAGCTTGTTGATTTCGGAGCTTAAGCTTAAACTTGCTGCTTGTTTGGGACTGGACCTGGAACTGGCCTGGAACTTGACTAGACCGAAGTGTCATGTGATTTTCCCTTTTTAATTCGCTAGGACTAAGAGACGAACGAATCTCTTGTTTGTCTTGCTAGGTACTTCTTTTGTGTTTATGTTTTGTAAGAGGGTGTGTTTTGCGGCGTTGTTGTGGTGAGATTTTGATCCGAGGGAAGGGGGGTGAGTTAGATGTTTGAGTGAGATGTCGAATGGAATTTTTCAAATATCAATCTCATCTGCCTCTACTAAGTATCTCCTCTTCCGTACCTCTCCTTCAATATAGGAGGTTAGGCCTGTGCTATGCAAATGCGAATACCTTCGTCCGTCGCAGAATGGATGGATAACTGGATAATCTCTCTCTCTCTCTCTCTCTCTCACTCATATCCAAATCCATATCCACTCACAAAAATTCTCCCTCCCCTCCCCTCCCCTCTCTATCCTCTATCCTCCATCCTCTCTCTCACACTCACATCCATATCCACTCACAAAAATCCTCCTTCCCTTCCCCTCCCCCTCCCCTCCCATCTCTTTTCTCTTTCCTCCATCCTCTCCGTCCTCTTACCCTTTTAGTACTCTCAGCTTCCTCCCTTAGCACACCGTGAGTCAACAGCCACCAGGTGCAGCCATAATTGCGGCAGAGTAAATCCATTGAGATCACTTATTCAAAAAGAAAGGAGAGAGAGAGAGATTACACATTTCACTATGGGTGAGTTTCTATTTCATAAACTGCTCTGATTTTTGACTTTGAATATGAACGTGAACGTGACTGCGGAGGCAGAGAGGAGAGAGGTAGAGGTAGAGGTAGGGGTAGGGGTGAAGGTTGTCCTCGATGCAATATAACATGGGCCGAGGAGCCTACGACACGACAGGTGTTGGCTCGCCTACAGGCAACGCCAATACACCACACCACATTCACACTTCCCCATTGCAGCCTCGACCTTAAATCTTCACCTTTCACTCAGTTTCACTCAATTTCAGTCATTTCAAGTCATTTTCATACGCATCCCACATAAGCTTAAGGTACCTTAACCTAGCTGGCTAACGAAATCGCTTCCTAGTCTCCACCGATGCTGCTATTGCGCTTGTGTTTGGCGTGTTTAGTGCGCTGGTCGGTGTTGTCGGGCTGTTGATTGGGGTTGCTACGCTTAGGGTGGCGGAGGCGCGGATGCGTGGTAGGTGCTGTAGAGGGGACTGTGGAGGGTTTTTTGGAGGGTTTTGTGAGGTTGTGGTTGTGGTTGTGGTTGTGGTTGTGGTTGTGGGCTTTGGTGCTGTGGGTGTGGGCGAGGGGGAGGAAGAGATTGTTGTGGCTGTGTGATTTTTGGGTTATGGGTACTCGGGTTATGGTTAAGAAACTCGCTGCGAGTATCATGCTCGCTGCTGAGAAATACATACATATATATACAGAGCGGTTTAGGCAGTAGGATGCAAGAAGTAAGGGAGCGGATGCAGGTACATCCTTGGCGGATAGAAGCAAATACTCTCTCCCCTATTGCACAGCCTGGCATAAAGGTCCTAGCTTGTGCATTATAGTATGTTATAGCACGGTCTAGTACCTCTGGGTGGTTGAGCTGTTCCTACTGTTGGTACCACTGAGAGAGAATTCTAGAGAGCATCCTAGGATAGTATATAAGAGAGAATATGCCACAAAGAGTAACCTACTAGAGAAGTTGACAGAAAGCCTAGTTCGAACGAATACCCCTTGAGATTGATACCAATGACCGACTGCCAGATGCAGGTTATTAAAAGTCGAATTTGAATCATCCCACAAGGCATGGAAATCTCAAGCTAGCTGAGAAAGGGGAGGAAGATGAGTGCATGGAGGACAAGCTTAGAAGATCCAGCTTTGAATTTCAACAAGAGGGTGAGATCTCCCTCGTCCGCCGTCTTTCTCTTTGTCTTCTTCACAACCCCTTGAAGAATTGTGTCGCAGCTTAGAGGCAGTGTGATACTAAGCTGCGACTTTTCTAAAAATTGTTCGTAAGAAGGAAACTTGCAGTGTGTGCACATGCGTGTATGTTTGAAATCTAGGTCCAGCTCCGGGTCCAGTAAGGAAAAAAAAATGAAGAGGAAATCCAATGTTGGCTGCGAAAAGAACGAGGAGAATCCGGACCACAAAGAACGAGGAGAATCCGGAATCCATATATCCTTGGAAATACGGCAAGAAATACCCTACAGAGCGGAGCCAAGATGTGATCGAATGGTAAAGGAGGCGGGGGAGGACAAGTGGATAACAGCGGAGAATGAATCCGGAGATTCCAAAGTAGTCCGACCAGTGATTGAGAAAGCTGGGCCAAGGTGCTCGCGGAGAAAGGCGCCTAGGAATTCAATACGGGCCAAATCAAAACAGTGCAGAGAATCCAGCTCCGGCATAGAAAGAAGTAGAAATCTATCCTGGGCAGAAAAAAAAACAGGGGAAAATCCGACGTGGGATACAAGGCTCTGAACAAAAGTGTGAGAAGAAAGAATCCAATTCAGATGTAAAGCGTAGGTATGACCGATGGAGTGACGAGCGATAGAGAGAGAAGAAGAACCAAGAGTATAGGCAGGTAAGTATACTGCAGAAAGGAAGGATTAAAATGAAAATGAAAGGGGAAATGGTTCAGCGAGAGGGGTTTATATACCTTTGCGGATCTTTCTTGACGGAGTTAGTCATAGTTTGAGGGTAGCCGACTCTCTCACACCGGTGCAATGGCTGATATGAGCGCTAGGTAGGCTGAGTATGATGTAGAAACTCATCGGAGGTGCTGAGCTGAAGACTAGAATGTGTGGATGCCGCTAGTGAGATTGACGGACAGGAAGAGACTGGTAGAAAAACATGACGCTGACTGGTGGAACATTCGAGTTAACATGAAATACGAATCAGATAACGTTCAAACGTCTATTTATGGCCACTACCATTCACAAGAAATCTATGCCAGTGTCATATACAGGTGGCACATGGGCCTAGATGAATCAAATACTCGCTAACCACACAAATCGACACGCCTGCTTACTCCACCCAAATCCCAACCATATCCGCCTCGCGCATCCATCAAAAGCCCGAATTGAGTTCGGGAAAGTACTGTGCGATTTTGTTTGGATCACCAAATGCACTTCTCAGCGGCGGAGAATCGGGCTCGGGTTCGTAGTCAGGGGCTATAAGCGAAATGCGCTTTTTCTTCGTATTGACGATTTCTTGAGGATTCCATGAATGCCGAACCTGGGGGAAGAAGGGTTGCGGTAGTCAGTAGGGGCGTTTTCTCCCGCGGGGGAGAGAGCAGACAGTCGTGTAGGGGGACTAGCGTACTTGCTATGCTATCGCGTAGACTTGATGATATGGTTGGTGCTTTTGTAGGTGGAACGCCTGGTGTGGTTCCAGGGCTGACGCCATTGGTGCCTTTCTCATTCGTGACAAGACCTTTATCCTGGGCGTACTTTGAGGATCGAGAATGGTAGGGGTTGTAGCTGTAGTACTCGTCGATGATTGGATGGACCATGACGGTCTGTTTATGAATAGTGAGGGTCGAATTGGTTGGAACAGTGACCCAACTCTCTACATTGAGTCAATAAAGAGACCAAAAACCTAAGAGTGTATACGCACCTCTCTCGAAGGTCAAAGGTTCACTAGCAACCAAAACAATATCAGCGCCTTTATCTCGACGATCCATTTGATACTCTCCTTTCTTGCTCTTGTCCTCCCAAGTGGTGCCAGATGAGTAGTATAAGCTAGCCGCTTCATCCGTTCGACTGCTAACGTATCGTGTACAAACGACACTGTGGCCGTCTGTGACTGCGAAATTTAACAAACTCCTGGTATCAACATTCTCGTCGCGTACCACACTCTCAGGAATCTCGGCGATGAACTCATTGATCTGCTCAATTGTCCGCAGCATCGCTCGACGTAACACGTTCGGTCCAAATCCAGTCGGGGGTGGCGAACTCGGGTTGTATCCCATCTCTTGGAGGGTGTTCAAGTATAGAGCAAATGCCCACTCGCTGTCAGTGCCTCCTTGAACTCCCAAATACCACTTGTCCGCCAGACGTTCTCCCAATTTTCTCTTGATATGTTTCCACCCTCCTAGACCTCCATTGTGCATCCACATCAAACTGCCATGGCAGAATGGGTGGCAATTATCGTCACTCAGTGATCCTTCTGTCGTGGCTCGAACATGGGCGAATATTAGGTGTGAAGCGGTTTTCGAGGCAATTCGCTGTAAATTCACACAATTCCATGCTGGAGTTGTGGACGTAAATATGCATGGCTCAGGGCCAAGTTTGGGTTCTGTATAATATCCAATTCCAAAGCCATCGCCTACAACGTATCAGTATTTGGATGTGGAAGGGGCCGCCACTGACTGACCGTTGTGGGGTCTTCGCATGTCCAGTCGAAGGCGAGAGTCGAAAGATTGAGTGAGAATTGAATGTGTAGGATCAAGGATCAGCTTCGACAGTAAGATCTCGTCCGAGCCTTTGTATACCTGGGCACTGTTAGACTGGTTCCCCTGAAGTTCAGACTTTGAGCTTACTAGAAACCGACACATGTTGAGGACAGTGTTAAAACGTCCTGACAATTGCCCTTTCAACCCCTTAAACCGCCAAATCTAACAGATGCTCGAATCAAAGGGACTATGGAGCAGAAATAATTCGGAGTTCGAGAATAACATCTGATCGCGCGAGCAGTCTGAGTCAACGGCAGAAGTTGTAGGCGAGGCTGAAATAAATATGGCGCAATCGTGCCCAGTCAGGAGCAAATTGAGAGAGGATGTAAATAAGAAATCATGAGGTAAAAGTTCGTGTGATACAAGAATGAGGGATGATGGACGTGCAAGTGGAAAAATTCCGTCTGTACATGAGAGTGTCCTCGAGCAATTCCGCCCTTCTCCTTGCAACTGCTTCAGCTCAAGGCTGTCAATCACACAATCTACAATCCACAATCCAGCTGGCGCTAAAATGCTGGCGGTGGAGCTCCCGTCATCGTGGGCCCGGAAGATTCTTAACTGCCCCTCTTCAATGCCACAGATCTCATCGCAAGTACCTGTAAACAGGCATTCGGGCTCTTGAAGATGCCCGACCTGACATCTCCAGCCACAGCTCATGCACGCCACCTCGGACATCGAACTGCATGTGCCTCCCTCAATTCTTTGATGACATCAAAAGCTTCATGAACCACGATACTAGACGCTTCCCATTGATACAACCCACGCCTTGGCTACTATGAGTGGGCGGCTCTTGTCAGCCAGGCTCTTGCCATTGGCACAGCGCGCGAGTCCCCAAGTTGCACGTCACTTCAACCATCAAGCAACTGCTTCAGCCGGTGGACTTCTAAGAAGCGATTCGGCAGTACGAGCTGCGCGCCGGCGGATATGGCCTGCTGGATACACACCATTCTCGAACATTGTCGCTGTCCGAAATGTTTCTTTTGTCCGGATACTCCCCAAGCTTCTGTTGAAGTTCGCCCGGATACCTGCCTTATTTGCGGGAGCTACGATTACAGGATTGGCATATGTGCAATATCAGGCGACGCGTAAGTGATGACTGAAGATGTTTTTTATGTACCATATACTGATAAGCTGGTACAGAAGCTGGAAACTATGCCGTCGACCTATTCCATCGAACTACAGATAGTGTAACAGGTGTTGCTGGAGGATTATTTGGCAGCGCGAAAAGCATCGCAGATCAGACTCTGAAAGGATGGGAATCAACGAAAGAGCAGGTCGAATTGCCAGATTGGGTTCAGAAAATCTTACGAATTCATGAAGATATTGGTACCGGAAAGCAAGGAGAGGAAGGAGGGGGAGGGCCGGGAGGTGAGCCACCGAAAGAAAGCAGAGCTCCATTGCTAGGAGCTGCTGCAGCAAGTGGAAGTGCCGCGGCTTATGGGTACGACCAATCTGATGAGGAGGATATCAGGACTGGCGAAGAGGTGGCTCGGGATGACCAAATGATGGTTTTGACCAAGAAGATGATCGAGATACGGGGCATTTTACAAACTGTCGGACAGTCGAATGCCCTGACATTACCGTCAATCGTGGTGATTGGTTCGCAATCATCTGGAAAAAGTTCAGTCCTGGAAGCTATTGTTGGACACGAGTTCTTGCCAAAAGGTTCTAACATGGTTACGAGGCGGCCGATCGAATTAACGCTCGTTAACACTCCTGATGCCCAAGCGGAATATGGTGAATTCCCTGCACTCGGTCTTGGAAAGATTACGGATTTCTCTCATATCCAGAGGACATTGACCGAACTCAATCTGGCGGTGCCCGACTCGGAGTGTGTTTCGGATGATCCTATTCAACTCACCATCTCCTCGCCACATGTTCCCGATTTATCTCTCATTGATTTGCCTGGCTACATTCAAGTTGTTGGTCATGATCAACCTATAGAGTTGAAGCAGAAGATCGCTGATCTTTGCGACAAATACATTCAAGCACCGAATGTTATTCTCGCCATATCAGCTGCAGATGTAGATCTTGCAAACTCAACAGCTCTTCGTGCAAGCCGGAGGGTTGATCCAAGAGGCGAGAGAACAATTGGGGTTGTCACCAAAATGGATTTGGTAGATGCCACGCGGGGTGCCTCGATTCTGAACGACAAGAAGTACCCTCTTCGCCTAGGATATGTCGGGGTTGTTTCAAAAGTCCCCCAGCAATCGAATAGCTTGTTCAAGAGAGGTAGTGGAGGCATCTCTTCTGCCATCACCAAGAATGAACATGCATTTTTCTCGAGGTATCCACTCGAGTTTGGACCCGATGCTGGTGTCAGCGTTGGCACAACCACACTACGCAAGAAGTTGATGCATGTTCTGGAACAGACAATGGCGGCAAGTCTCCAGGTAACAGGTGATGCCATTCGTCAAGAGCTCGAAGAAGCAACCTACGAATTCAAGGTCCAATACAACGACCGACCACTATCAGCAGAATCATATCTTGCAGAAAGCTTAGATGCATTCAAGCACTCTTTTAAGGAGTTTACGGAAACCTTTGGAAGACCTCAGGTTCGTGAGATGCTCAAGGAAGAGCTTGATCAAAAGGTCCTTGACATCCTCGCTCAGAGGTACTGGAATAAGCCAATTTCCAGTCTGGCTCCTGCCCCGCTTGAGCCAGACTCTCTAGCTGATCTTCCGACTGCTGACCCGGAGTCTCTTTACTGGCATCGAAAGATGGAAGCCTCCTCTTCTGCCTTGACCAAGCTTGGTATTGGCCGTTTGGCGACTACTGTTGTCGCAAATGCCATCCAAGCACATGTTGACCGTCTCATTGCTCAAAGCACCTTTGCATCGCATCCTTTCGCTCGCCAAGCAATCACCGAAGCTGCATCTGGGATTCTGAATGAGAGATTCTACAGCACATCAGATCAAGTCGAGAATTGTATCAAGCCTTACAAATTCGAAATTGATGTGGAACAGGCTGAATGGGCACGTGGACGTGAGAACGTTGCTGTTGTTCTCAAACAGGAACTCCAAAGTTGTGAACAGGCTATGAAAGAAGCCGAAAAATCTGTGGGCGGCAAGAAAAAACTGAAGGATGTCATGGGCTTCGTAGACAAAGCCAGAAAAGGAGAAGTCGAAGTCTTTGGCGAGGGTGCAAGTGGTGCAGGTGGTTTCTCGTCCGATCTTCTTCAACGAGGCAATTATCACCATTCAAACTGAGATTTCGAGTTAACTAACAATTTTTCAGGTAAAGAAGCATCTTTCCTTCGCGACCGCGCTCAACTTCTACGTATGCGTTTAACAGCTATTAAATCCAAACAATGCGCCACCCGCGCATCCCGAAACTTCTGTCCCGAAATCTTCCTCGATGTCGTGGCTACAAAGCTTACGTCAACTGCTGTACTATTTTTGAACGTCGAGTTACTATCAGAGTTCAATTACAACTTCCCTCGTGAACTTGATATCCGGCTAGGAAGAGGATTAAGTAAGGATGAAGTAGAGAGGTTTGCGAAAGAAGATCCCAGAGTGAAAGGTCATCTAGAGGTTATCAGGAAAAAGGAGCTGTTGGAGTTAGTGTTGGAGAAGATGGAGGGACTGAGAGCACTAGAGGTTGAAGAGAGAGGGAAGAGAGCTATGGGTAGGGGGGAAAGGACGCAAGAGGCTCTAAGGGCAAGGGCGGATGGAGCCTGTTTTGAGGAGAGGGGTAGAGTTAGTGAGCGTTGTGATGAATCATGTCATATCATGGCGAGGCGTTGATGGTTGGTTTGGGTTCAGGAGGCTATGTCTGATCTGGTCTGGTTTGGAAGCGGAGATTGAGATATCACTTGCTTGGCTTTTGCTCCTCCTTGTGTGTGTGTAGACTACACCCCGCTTATTTATCTACTTTTCGAAGATGTATATTCCATTTCTGATACTACTGCTCTGAGAGCCCGTTATCAAGTCAGGTCACCTTACTATATTTGGCAAGAATGTATACAAGAAGTCTGAATTCGTTTGTCCGACCGCGTCTAACGCCTCTTGTCTACCATGCTCTTCAAATCGCAGAACTGTCGTGTTCGTGCGGCGAGTCTTAATTTATACAAAAATACAACCAAAGCCCCATAACGCCCCGTTGAATCTCATATCACTTGTCCATCGTAAATTGTGTCGTAACCTCCCACTTAGTGCCTGTTCCATTGCCGTACCCGCCTCCAAGCCGATTCTTTATCAGCACGTTGATTCTCTCTCTCAATTTGCCCACACTAATCTCATCCCCTCTGACTCTCAGCTTCAAGTTTGCCATGCAAAGCCCATAATGCACCTGCCAGAACCTTGCTTCCTCAACATGGGAAATCATAGGCTCCTTATTGATCTCACGCATGACTTCGCTGACACCAGCGCCGGAGTAGGACATCAAGAGCATGAGACCCTGCGTCATAGCTAGCTGGACGCCGAGCAGAAACATGGAGACTGCGATGACTGTGCAGAGAAGGCGATCGAGCCAAAGGTACATTGTTATAGTGAGTAGGGGTAGAAGTAGCATGACCAGGCTGCAAGATAGGGTGAGAAAATGTGAGGGATTGGAAAGGATGCTGGGGAGGGATGAAATGATTGCGAATCTCATGGTCTTGCCAATTCGGGCGTGATTTTTAAGGCCGATGGCGGAGATTAGTGTAGCTACAATGGAGAGGACAGCCGCTGAGTCGACCGAGCCAGGAGATACACGCTGGTGAGAATGCGGGTGATGGGCTTCGTGTGATCCCATACCTTCTAATACGTGCTTCAAGTTGTGTGATATCAAGTCGAAGCCCATGAAGAGCAGGAAAACGGACATCGCAAAACCAGCCAAGACCTCAGTCCGCTCGAGGCCGAAGGGATGTCGGATCGAAGAGCGCTTCCAGACCTCAAAGTTACTGAGGACATCAACTACCACACATATGGTGGCAGAGACAGCATCGAAGAAGATGAGATGCGACAGTGCGGTAAGAGCTAGTGATCCATTCGCGGAGTACAGAACGTACATGGCCACTAGAGCATGGCACGCGCACCACACAATTCTGGTTGTCTGCTCTTTCGATCTGCTTGCCCATGCTTCTTTGTAGGTTGGTATGGGTAGCGATGCAGGTAATGCAAGCGGTGCGCGAGGTGGTGGTTCGAGGAAGATTTGATGTTGTGCACTGACACTACTGTGCTTGTATCTATGGCCTCTTCGTTTGCCAATGTTCTTGTTTGGGTTAGCAATCATATACATGATCGGCCTGGCCGAGAGAAACTGATTATGTTGCCATACTGAGTTTGCCATCACAGGACTGTCCTTGATAGCCTGTGGCTGGAAATTAAAGGGACTCCTTGCTCCTTGTGGAGGAGGCCCCATTGTGCTTTCCGTTGCGCCTAGTGTTGGTGTGAAACCCGCGGATGGCATTGGCGAGTTCATGGATCCAAATCGCGCAGAGAAACTCGCAGCTGTCGGTGATAGGGAGCTGGAATCGAAGAAGATATTCGATCGCACAGTGCGTGGCCCACCTTCGATGCCGAGGCCATCTTCGTTTTCTTCCGGGATAGGAGTCGGTGGGGTTGGTGTCCGCGGTGGGGCAGGTATAGGCAGGCTTGAAACCATCGTGGATGTTTAAGGCCGTCGATTTGGCATGAGAAGATACGCGGAAGACAAAGAAGCCCCAGAACAGATCTTGTTCGCAATTGAACCGTGGGGGGAAGTTAGACAGTTGCCGTTGGAAAGGAGTCGGGACGTTGCAGTAGCGCGGCGCCTGCTCCAAAGACCAGGTACGCGATGTCTTGGCGCCAACTTTATTCCAAGAACACCAAAGACAACAACACAGAGGAGGATTAATATCAAGTCCCTCTCCACCGCCACCGGAGCGGAAAGTTGTGTCAAGGGCTCCAGTATACGTCAATGTTCTGATGGAAGAGTTAGCCCTCTACTCTTAGCAACTCTCGTGGCCGAAAACTCACCAGGACTGAGATCGCGTTCAGACACCTTTCAATTTCTCCGATCGCAAGGATTCTCCACCTGCCAGAAGGAGCCCGGCGACAAAGTCTTTCAACCCCTTCAGCAGCTCCAGGCTCTTGATCGGTTTGAATTGGACTCTTTTGATGCACTTGCAACAGTTGATGAAGATTGGGATGACTGAATGACCAGAAAGCTGCTTGGAACACGTCTGGCTGCGAGATCGTCATCAAGTTTCAAGTCTGGAACAAGACACAACACTTTCTTCGGCGAAACTCTTCAGTTGTACTAGCGGGTTTGAAACGAATAGGTTCGTGAGATAGTAATAATCCGCTGTTGTTTCCTCTCTACATTGTCTAATTTAGTCCAATAGGTACCGCTTCACTACGTACAGGTCTACCCCCACCCATTACTTTCTAGCTTGTGCTGTCTGAGTGGTTCCGTTTGGCTTTTGTACCGTTTGTTTCTTTGGGTGTGCTTACTCCATCCGAATTAAAAGACTTCCAGCTCGTATCTGGAATCTCTTTTGCAAGACTGCCAGCCTCTGATGCGTAGCTCCAAGCTCATTGTATAGCAAAGTCCAGGTTGTCCCTATAGTTTGCACAATGGACCTCAGATCTCCTCATATGGACAATGGCAACGGCATTCATTTTGCTGATGTCAACACTGGAAATAGCAACTCTGGTGAAGGGGAGTCTGCACCTGGCCACAAGAGAAGCCTTTCTGGAAGCATACTATCAAAGCTGTCTTTCCTGAGGGCAAGTGCGGACGATAATCAGATCCCAGCTGATAGAGACCCTATAAGTCCAGAATTTTCACCCGGCGATGACAGAATTTCGCCTAAGAAATCCACCCGGGCGATGGCTGTTGCTGTTCAGCAGCAAAAGACTCGCAGAAGGAAGGGTTCTTTGAGAAAAGCCGCACTACTCGGCAGGGGAGCCCAAAGAGAAAGGAAGGATATGAAGAGCTCTCCACTTGAAATGGATCACCATAGCGTGTACAATGGAGATGGTACCTTTGGCTCTACCTCGCATGAAGATAGCGATCTCACATCAAGCTACGGCCTTGGTATCTCAGATGCAACACCGAGACCTTCAATGGACGGATACGCAAGCCGCACTAACAACGTTCTTTTAGCACCAATAAAAACTCTTCCAATGGGCTCAGATGATCACCTTGTCACCTCCCCTACAATAGCTACAAGTCCTACGCTGACATATACCTCCACCACCGACGAGGACGATGTTCTCAGTATACCAACTCATAGCCTACCTGCTCCTCGTGTAGGACCACCTATTTCGTCAGGATCTGACTCGTACTTCCCTCCAGGCACTGGCCTTCTCACACGCAGACGATCTGGGCAGAAAGCAAAGTCCCCTTTGTCTCTTGGTGGACTTGCTGCTAGCCCTCTGCCCGCTCCCGATGCCGAGTGGGACTATTCAGAAACGGAATGGTGGGGATGGGTAGTCTTGATCGTCACTTGGGTGGTCTTCGTGACGGGTATGGGTTCGTGTTTGGGTGTATGGAGTTGGGCCTGGGATGTTGGCGAGACACCTTATGCCCCGCCAGAACTGGAGGACGATATTACTTTGCCAATTGTGGGGTACTACCCTGCGTTGATCATTCTAACGTCGGTGATGGCTTGGGTCTGGGTTGTCGTTGCTTGGGTTGGAATGAAGTACTTTCGCCATGCAAAGATCAGTGGGGATTGAGCCGATCGTATATAAAACAAAGAGCATATACCCGAATCCACAACCTGCCGTTTTCATTCAATTCTACCGGTCCACATATGGAGCTAGTGCGGATGCCTCGTTGCCTCGAGGGTATAAATTATACGGCACGCTTTCCACACTCACCTTTGAAATGCCTTTCCCTGCGACCTCTGCTATCTCAACGCGACCACGCGATCAATCAGACCTGATACTCAATACATACCTTTACATTCGAGATGGCGCCTAAAGTGCGCAAAGGTGCTGCCGTCACGAAGAAAAATACAGGACAATCTCTCGATCCAAGTGCCATAC